>OX439036.1:74666878-75339765 GCA_949317995.1 Acholoe squamosa | reverse complement strand
TTATATACATTCTACCCATGCTCCTTAGTTATAGTGCGGTCTCATGTACAGTGTAGGGCTCAGTGACACAATAACCATTTATGTATTGATTGAAAATGAGTGAGACATAGTCACTGGAGTTCCATTTGTGTATTAGCTGTAAATAATTGAGACAGAGTCACCTTACCATAAGGTCAGTTTGGTCCATACCTATAGTCTGTGTTGATGAACTTTTGAAGCCGGTACGAGACCGACAGGCCCTTTAGAGACCGATCTGGAGCGGACTGGTTCCCGGTAGTGCCACTTTCAGGATGAATATGAAATCTTGATATAAACTCTAGCGGAACGGGGCCGGAACCTAGTCTGTTTGTCCAGAGAGGCATATATAGAGGAAATTAACATCTATAACGTACGTAATAGAACCCGGGTATTAGAGCTATAGGCCACTGCTCTAATCTAGTACAGAACCTGCTTACCTACCCACCTACTCAATATCACGAGTACCTGAATTCACGCCGCAACACAGCATGACAGTAGGCCCTGCGGACATTTATTAATGATTAAGGATCCTGAATCCTATTTTGGGTGTGATGGGACTGGGAACTTGAACATCTTAGTTACGGCCTGACTCTCAGTGGGCAGCCTGAGAGTTACGAACAGAGTGGTCAAATTTCAATAAGGAATAATTTTTTTATTTTATGTGAATAACTTCTTCCCATAGAGATAGCATTGTGTGGCCGATCGCCACACCCCCAGTGGCGTAACGTGTCTCGATCCACCACAGCGGCTGATCCAGTACTGCAGCCTCAATCTGGCTGCAGGTAAACATTAAAAATGGCGGACTGGCGCTCCTACAGTGAACTACGGTAACGGATTTTGTTGATTTTTCCTTATTTAAACCCTCTAAAACATAAAATAAATAGAGAACTCCCTCGTGGTGGATCGACCACCTCGTACACCACAGTCGTTTAGTTCTCTATATATATCTCCTTAGACAAATCAAGACTGGGCATAAGTGGCTATACAATCTCAATTGGTTGAGTCGAACTTGACAACTACCATGTTGGTAATTATAATTGCGTCTAGACCAATTATGGATGGTTTGTAGGGCTGGGGTATCGCAGGTTGCAGGCCTACTCTAGGCTATGGCCTCTAGACTATAGTCACTGGGCGCGACTCAGTTAAGGACTGAGTCGCTGGGACTGGCATAGCTAAAACTTTCAGGTGCTCTAGAAATGGCAAGTTTCTATGAATAACATTTGACAGAAATAAATCCCCAACAATCAGCTTATGATATTGACAAGAGTACCACCTTAGTTTTGCTGTCTGTGAGTGGGAAGAGCGTCTTTTGTTGGAAACTTTTAGATCGCACCCTTTTCCAAGATTTGGCACATGCCATGTGGGTTGCACAGGTAGCTATCAGCAGGTGCATTTTCTGCCAGACAGGAAGTCAATCTCCACTCTCCAATCAGATTCTCATGAATAACATTATTTCATGAATAACACCTCTGTTGTGAGACCTGAAACCACATCCAACATGGCCGACTGTGGCAGCTAAACTTGATATGAAGGCTAACAGATTTGCGAGAACCAAATAAATGAGCCCTATGCAGGAAGCCTGACTCTCCTGTCAGGTAAGAGTCAGCGCCCGCCGGACAACTATAGCTCGATGCAGCAAGTTGGGAACCTAAAACTTAGTTTTTCCTGATTTTTCGCTACAAAATGCTGTAGTTTAGCCAAAAATTATCCGATTTACACAATATTTGCAGCAAATGAAAGATGAAACTCATTGCTTTCAGGCCAGGGTAGATGGTATTACATTAATATAGTGCACAGTTTACCACTGAAGTACAAATTATAAATTTAAAAATCATTAGTTTAAAAGAATTGCTGTTTTTCAAAGTTTGGCCCTATATATTTTGTGAAAAAATATTCTAACCATCAGTTTTTCATAGATAGTGCATAATACTGACTCATCAAGTTTATAAATGAGTATGCTTTTTTTCCTTACCTCTATGGTGGCTCATTACACTATGGAAGACATGTCATTTTTGTTAGTTTGCAAAAAACTGTGATTTTCAGCAACATTTCTGCTTGGTTTTTGATGTGGGACCACATAGATCACCATATATGGACGCGTGATCACCCACTGATACCAGAGTTATCCATTTTTATGTTCTACTTGATCATCTTTAAAGGTGTGTGAAATACCTAAGTCACATTTCGACACATTTGCATCCTTTTTGGGATCATCAGGCACCGGTCTCTGCACTCTCTAGTTTGTGGCATCAACCTTTACCTCAGTCCCTAAAAGACTCTACCCACTTGCATCCTACATGGGATCCTAGAGAAAAAGTTCTTCAACAGAACACCCTGCAGAACATCCATCAGCACAAATGATATCTAACATCTTACCAGGCTTTGTTAAATTTTCTAAGTCAAACAGGAAGTAGTATTATGAAACGCGATCCCTAAGTGTACCTCAGTAGGCACTTTGCATACCTAACTATCCTGAAGAAGACTTATTAAGTAAGTCGAAACGTTGATCACTACATGCAACCTACATTACTACTTATTCAACTTATAACTATTTATTCAGCCTGTAACAACTGGTAAATAAACACCAACATTAAAACTGATTTGACCGTGTCTGGTTTTATGTGCATTCCAACTTCAAGTAGAAATACCTAAGTGATACAATAAGTGTGAGAAGAATTAGGCATATCTTATGATTCTAGTCTTTGGTGCCGACAACATTTTTCTTGCTATTTACAGCTAAATAGCTCAATAGTGCATGATAATAGGCCTCACATGCCTAATATGGGGTTCTAATAGCATTTCAATATGGTTTTCAATGAATTATCAGGTCAAAACAACAATTGATGATAGAATTTAATAGAAACAAAAGGGTTTTGCACCATGGAACTGTTCACATTGTTCAGGTCTTCAGATATTCTTATCGTGAAAATAATGAAGACATTTACAAGCATGGTGCTTTTCCAGTCGGTATGGGACCTACAGATGGCATTTTGTCTAGTCTGACATGTATTATGAGGGAATAATGCACAGCAAATGATTCTATTTTCATATTTTGTTATGATTTTTGAGATAGAATCTTACACAAGACTTGTCTTCTGCAGCATATGCAAAAATGTCCCGTGAATGAAGGCATTTTACATGCACAGCTGCCTCCAAAACTGGAAAACACTCAGGTTCCCAACTTGCTGCATCAAGCTATAGACTATGGCCTGTTTAATAACTGCAGCCCGTGTCTTGTAAATTCACAGTGGCCGTCTCCCCCACCTACCGGCATGTGTGTTTTCACATTTTGTAAATGCTGCTTCAATTCTACATGTTGGGTGACCTTTTTTTTTTTTTTTTTTTAAGGAACAATTTAACTTTATTTGGCATTTGTTCAGGTGTGATGAAATTACATAAATTCTCTTCGACATTCTGTCGGGTTGGTCCATACATTTATAATGACAATTACAATAAATGTGACATGTACTGGGAAAGGGGGTCTTATTGCCCCCTGCACTAAGACCCCTTTTCGCAGATCGTGTCACAAATATTTAATCAATAGTGTATCACAGTTTTTACAAAGTGTATTTACGTAAGTACATTGCTGTAAATATGTATTTTATCACAATATTAGAAAAGTTAAACATCTCAGGGTTTTATACATTTGTACTGTGCCAAATAAGTTAGGAGGACACTTCAGTGGAACTGATGTTATGAGTCCCCCTTGTTAGTATTTTAGATAAAATATAATCAAAATTGACTAGTAATTAATCAAATGATAACATGTGATTTGGAGACAGAGGAGATTTCTATTTGAAGATTTTTGAAAATCATAGGCTATTACTATCAGTTGTACGCATTATATATAATAATTGTACATGTACAGTCAGAGGGTGGACCTCAAATATAGAAAATCCCTGAAACTTTTTCAGAATTACTTGTACCTTCTTTTACAAATTGGTCAATGAAATAACACATCAATACCATCAAGCATTCATTTAACAGCATAGAATCATATGTTTTAAGGGCAGCTTCACAAGTCTACCCCTAAGTATATAAGTTTCTAACATTTACTGGTATAGTTTTGAACATAGACAGCTTACTCTTACCTTTGAAATCTTTCAAGATCTGACAGTACAGAAACATATGCCCCAAGGGCAGCTTCACAAGTCTACCCTCAAGTATATATGTTTCTTACATTTACCAGTATAGTTTTGACCATGAACAGTTTGCTTTTATATTTGAAATCTTTCAAAATTTCACATCAATACCATCAAGCATTCATTTAACAGCATAGAATCATATGTTTTTTAAGGGCAGCTTCACAAGTCTGCCCCCAAATATATAAGTTTCTAACATTTACTGGTATAGTTTTGAACATAGACAGCTTACTCTTACATTTGAAATCTTTCAAGAGCTGACAGTACAGAAACATATGCCCCAAGGGCAGCTTCACAAGTCTACCCTTAAGTATATATGTTTCTTACATTTACTGGTATAGTTTTGACCATGAACAGTTTGCTTTTACATTTGAAATCTTTCAAAATTTCAATTTCTTTTAAAGTTATATCCATTTCATTCCATAATTGTGCTGTCATAACTTCAATCGATCTTTCGTAAGCAGCTGTATTTATGATATTATATTTTAGTACAGGATATTGCTGTAATCTAGTATTTCTCGTAAGTGGTTTACAAAATTCCTTTGTCTTAGTTCTTTTGAAAGCTAAAATTCTCAAATGATGTAATCTTCTATTTACAATATAGGGAAGGCCAGCTTCTTGATGGATAAAATCAGTTGATGATAGTACAGGCAATTTTAAGCAATACTTTAAACATCTGTTTTGTATGGTTTGTATCAGGTTCAAGACAGTATCGTTTGATCTATGATATAATACATCTGCGTAATCAATTACTGGTATAATATAGGATTTATAAATTTGTAGCATGTATTTAGTGGGCACATAAGATTTTATTCTGTATAATAGATAGGATTTAAAAGATATGGACTTAATCATCTCTGAAATATGTTGTTTGAAACTGAGATCATAGTCTAAAGTCACACCTAAATATTTGAAAGAAGGAACAAAGTGTAAGCGTTCACCATTTACTTTAATTTGGATATCCTGTAATTTAAGTTTTTTATATTTCTGATCACTTGTAAAAAGCATTAATTTTTTTTTTTTTCATTCATTGTTAATTTGTTGGCTGCTGACCAATGGGCATAAGATAACAAACCATCTTGTAGGTATGGTGACACTTCTAGTATATTGTTCCCACTTACATACAAAACTGTATCATCAGCATACAATAAAGTCTTCACATTGTTATTATCTACATGTATGTCGTTGATATATATTAAAAAAAGAAGAGGGCCTAAAATACTACCCTGTGGTACACCACATGTTATAGTTAAACCAGTTGATACGTACCCATTTGCTAAGACTTTTTGTGTTCTATCGTTCAGGTATTCACTTATTAATAATAGATTTTTTCCTTTAATACCATATTTTTCAAGTTTTTTTTTCAAAATAAAGTGATCAACGCAATCGAAAGCCTTTTTTGTATCTATGAAAGCAGCCAGGGTCACATGACCTTCGTTTCTATTCCATAATATATCATTTGTCAAAGTACTGATAGTATCAACTGTGGATCTTTGTTTCCTATATCCTCCTTGAATTTTTGTAAGTATTTTGTTTGTTTCCAGGTGGTTTTCTAATTGGGTGTGTAGAATCCTTTCTAGGACCTTACCCGGTATTGGAAGCTGACTTATAGGTCTGTAATTCGATACATCCGATAAGTCACCTGATTTAGGTAACGGAGTGACCTTGGCTGCCTTCCATGATTTGGGTATATAACAATTGTTAGTTATTAAATTCAACAATCGGGTGAAGCGTGTTATCTGGGTTTTCACCGCTAATATGAAAACATTAGATGATATATTTTCTAAGACAGAGGATTTGTTCTTATTCATCGTATTCAAAGCCTTTAGTACATTTTCATCAGTAATAGTAAAATCATTCATCACTTTGTCACAAACCTGACCTGTAAAATTCCATGGGGTATTTATTTTGTTAGCTAAATTTGGGCCTATGTTTGTAAAAAACTCATTTATAAAATTAGCTGTCTTATCTTCTTTAATACTTTTACCTTGATCATCAATAAGGTCAATGGAAGAACTTTTACGTTTACCCGGTATAAGGTTTTTCATGGCTGCCCAAAATTTTCTTGCATCTTTAACATTTTTATTAAGTTCGGAAACAATAAAAGCTTGTTTTGCCCTTTTTAAATTTGTACTGCAATTATTTCTCAAGATTTTGGCATTATGCCAATCCAAAATATTATTTGTTCGTTTAGCCTTTCTCAGTGCATTATTTTTCTCAATGATTTCTGAAATAAGTTCTGGTGTTAGCCATGGTTCTTCCTTGAATTTAATATTGAAATTCCTAATTGGGCATAGAACATTGAGAATACTGTTAATATTATCTTCAAAAATCTGCCAGCAGGATTCAATGTCATCGCAGGTATCAAAATTTTCCCAAGACATTTCGATAAAGTTCTGTTTAAAAGTATTTTCATCGAATAATTTGTATGACCGTCCACTGAAAGATCTTTGTTTTCTCCGTATACTTGGTCTCTTGAGGCTGACATACACAGGTAAGTGATCGCTTTGATTTAAAGTGGCTACTCCAGATTGTTCAACTATGGTAGAGTTTGTAAAAATAAGATCTATACATGACATTTGTCCCTTGTTTTTTGTGGATTGATTAATTAATTGAAGTAGTCCAAAATCTTGTAAAGTGGAAAGCAAGTAATCTTTTGACGGAGTATTTTCAAACATGTTGATGTTAAAGTCTCCAATCAAAAATACTTCACAATTTTCAAGATTTTCAATTTTTGTCAGTGTGTCTTTTAATATATTCACAAAGTTGTACTTGTTCCCTTCCGGTGGTCTATAAATATTAGCTATCACCATTAATTTGGAGTGCTCTCTCGATATATTTAGCCATTGTATTTCCACATCGATATTGCTTACATTAAAATTTGAAAATTTTTGACTGGAACATGTTATACCTTCTTTAATATATGCACATAAACCTCCTCCCGCTTTATCGCGTACTCTATCAAATCTATAGAGGTTGTAATTATTAAAAATATAGTTGTCGCTTTTATCAGTATCAGTCAACCAAGTCTCAGAGAAAAGTATAAAATCTATACCTTGATTTTGTAATTCAATGCGTAGGTCAACAATCTTATTTCTAATGCTTTGGGCATTTAGATGTAAAATACATTGACCATTAGTTTTTATAAGAGGTGGTATGTGATTATACAGTATAGGTATTCTTATAACAACAACATGTAGGACCACCCTTAGTCTCCCCAATACAACCAATACAACCGTTCATTAATACCTTTCTACGTATTCTTCTCACAGGTAGTGAACCTTCGTCATTATGACAGTTCATACCAGTTGTTGCTAGCAGTACAAGATAGCTTGGTCAGGGTAGTCGGCAAGACTAACACATTCTTCAATTCAGTGGGAGAATAACACACTGATACTTGTAAGTTAGACTCCTCTCTTTCTTCTGTGCAAAATCTATGGACTTGAGCAAGTCTACTTGTAAGTATATGGTAAACTAACAGAAATACCTCAATATGTATTGCACAGATTGAACAGACGTCTTTCAGTGAGTTTCACAAATAGCAGAAAGGAAACGATGAAATGTGCAAGGTTTTGATGAGTACCCAATTATGGTCGTGCAGCTACAACTTATGGAAGTTAATTACCCAATCATAAGGGAAGACAGTAAGGCAGCAGTAGTCTTTTCACCGAATGACTCTACTGAAGGGCAATGGAACGTGTTTTTGTTGTTGCTTTTGGACTGTAGACAGCCCATAGAGACCGCTTACATATCAATATCAAGATGTATCTGAATATTGTATACGATACATAAATATTAGCTTTTACTAATACAATCATGTACTGCCAGTAGAGATGTGAGCCGGGGGGGGGGGGGGGTACTCACTCTATGATGGTCCCCGCCTACTGCCAAACTACCGGCCCCCTAAATTTAGAGGACAGGACCGGTTCCGGGTTACAGAAGTAATCGACCGGTCCCCTATTTTCAAGGTCCTTAACCCACCGTTCCCCTGATTTCAAGGGAATGGAGGCACTGATCTTCCCTTTTTCAGAAGATTTGTTGAGTACCCCCTTGTTTGCAGTGTTTATGTGGCAATTTTCAAACCAATTAGGACAGAGGCAAGCACTTAGTATTAGAGGTTTCCCCACCAAGGTTTTAAATGGAATGTTATAGGCCTGTCTTCGTCTCTATATTCTCTCTGATCCACTAATCTGCTACTGGTTGGAGGGAGAGGTTTACTGGTCCCTGTTTTTTAGGTGCACTTGGTCACCGGTCCCTGTTTTTGTGCCTGTGCATCATTTCACCAGTCCCGGTTTTGAGCTCCGTTTGGCAGTGGGTACCCGATCCTTACTTGAGTACCCCCCCCCCCCCGGGATGTGAGGGAGGTTTAGCAACTCCAGCGTACGTGGTTGATCGACATAGACGCAGGTAATTTTGTGTACCACGTCATCCAGCATTGTTTGAAAGCCAAGCAACCATGAAGCTGGCACTGATAGGTCTGAAACCTGGTCCTGTACTTGGTGCACTTGTATAGTCTACATCTTGATTATTTTGCAATATACAGACATATAATTCATACAGTGTGTAGAGGAAATATGTACCTTAGTGCCAATGGAAGGAAAATGCTGTAGTACTAGGGGTTGTGTCATTGGAATAGGATACGTACAGAGGGCATGAAAATGGAACTTGTCACATTATGGACGTGCGTATAGCCCCCACTGACGTATGCAGGAATAGCAAGAGTTGTTATTAAAGTCTCCCTAGTTTGGCAACCACAATGTACGTCACTCAGGCTCGATTTGACAAAACCTGTGGAGAGGGGGGTACAGCGTTAGGTATTTACATGAAGGTGTGACACATAGTGGTCCACTAGTCTATATCATATTTATTGATGTCGACTTGGGGTAGTCTATGCTGTAATGGGCTGTATTTACTACATTCATACTGAATGATACTTAGCGTCTGTAATAATCAAATGACATATATTATATGTCATTTGATTCAAAACACCTCCAATGGATCAGATGTTATTAGTATAATTATTTAATCACTTTATGTCCTTTAATTTCGCACTTTATTACGAGAATACAGTATGAGTGTCTCTCCTGGGACAGACTTGATCAGTGATAAATCTACAGAGGATGTGCTTTACATAGCTTGTCAGGGGGAAAGCACCAGGGGGCGCCCCCAATTCTATGACTGCCACAGACTTGTGTCCAGCTGAGATCGACTACCCTGGGTGACCCCAAGGAAATTCCCATTTAATATTGGTCAATATGAGATAATTTCCTGTATCAGTCTGAGATTTCAGTGAGAAAAGTGGGAAAATCAAAGGAGGCAGAATCAGTAAGGTATGTATGATCATGTTCAATTCCACTAAAAATATTGAAAAGGGCCCCCCATACATCTATTCAAAAAATTATTTTTGCACAAATGCCCAGACGGGGGTGGAAGGACGCAGGTCTACAGTATACCAGGAGTAGGACAGAGGTTCAGACAGGGGGGTAGCAGAATGCAATTATTAACTAGTACAATAGATAAAAATATTCAGAGTATAGCAAGATGGAGACACCAATACAGAAAGCATCAGTGTTCAGATGGCAGGGAAGGTCTGCATCCTGCAGGTTGAGAAGGTATCATTAGCGAGGTTTAGCAAGCACAACGTATGTCACCTATTCCTGATTTAACGCAAACGTAGCAATGTTGTAGGTATGCTGCGCATCTGCGTTATATTGCCAACGTAGTGGTTGCTAAACCTGCCTGATGTTAGGACAGAGGTTGGCAGGACGCAGACAGTAGAAGTGCAATAGAAGTGCAAAACTTAGCGTTTGAGAAATGACTTCCTGGACAGTGTCTTGTCATCAATAGCCAATAATTATAATGGACGGGTATAACAGGGTACAATTATGTCTGTATTTATTGTATGCTATATGAGAGAGTGCTATGGGAGTCCTGTGTAGGGTTTATGGTAGCTGGGGTTTATGGTAGCTGTGGAATGCTGCAGACGGCGATGGAGCCGGACAAGATCTGGTCAGGAGGATTCTGTGAGCATGAGGTAAGCAGCGACAATTGGGGTAGGATAGGTCCTACACCAAGGCAGGGACTTGAGGGGTGTGCATGCAGTGGACACGTGATGAGGGATTCAGCCAATAACCGGGCAGAGAGAAACCCAGGTAGAGACGAGCAGGATGAGCCACGCAGAAGTGCGGGAGCCGGCATGAAGAGCGGACGCTAGGCTAGGGCCTGGTGTCGAACCATGGACTACGAGTAGAGCAACTCAGCTAGGCCTGGAGCCACTATCTCTCCACACGGCCACATCTACATGCACACACCTTGCCAGTCACACTGTTCTGCTGCTGACATTGCCATGGACTATTGAGGATTGTAACCTATCATATCTATGTGTGAATGGACAATAAAACCCAGTAAACACATCCAGAGCAGTACTCATCTGTGGATTAAGAGTGGGCTGGTCTACAGAGAGACACTTGAGTCTAGCTAACCCCAACACAAGTAACACCCCCTAATATACACATCCAACACAACCATACAGCCCAGATGGTGGAGAACCCGGGTATTTTTACAGCCAAGAAGGGCTATTGTAGTGACTTTAATGAGTTGATTTAAATGTTAAGCCAAGCATGCTAATTGGCTATAGTTTTGGACCAAAAAGGAGAAATATTAGAGGAATGATCGAAGAAACATGTGTGTCCTGTGCTGGGAAGAGGGACCTTATTACTCCTGAAGTGGGAGTCCCTTTTCGCAGATCTTGTCACATGTATGAAAGTATTAATGGCAAGGACATTTATATTAGTGTGTTGTGCGCTTCATAATGTTACTGGGAGCAGTGTGAAATGTATTGTTGAAACTAAATAAGCATGTATCTAGGTAAGAAAACTATGAAGTAATCAATGTTATGATTGCATACTTTTGTATCACATGTCATTGTGCTCTGTCTTATCTGAGGATGATATAATTGTATAGTATGTATGTGGATAAGATGTATGTGAAGACACTGATGTGAAACTGCATTATAGAGAATATCAGGGTAGCATGACAAGACCCATATTTGCGGTGGCTCGAGTCACAGAGGGGGAGCACCCGCACCTGTCTTGTCATCAATAGCCAAAAATTATAATGGACGGGTATAACAGGGTACAATTATGTCTGTATTTATTGTATGCTATATGAGAGAGTGCTATGGGAGTCCTGTGTAGGGTTTATGGTAGCTGGGGTTTATGGTAGCTGTGGAATGCTGCAGACGGCGATGGAGTCGGACAAGATCTGGTCAGGAGGATTCTGTGAGCATGAGGTAAGCAGCGACGATTGGGGTAGGATAGGTCCTACACCAAGGCAGGGACTTGAGGGGTGTGCATGCAGTGGACACGTGATGAGGGATTCAGCCAATAACCGGGCAGAGAGAAACCCAGGTAGAGACGAGCAGGATGAGCCGCTCAGTAGTGCGGGAGCCGGCATGAAGAGCGGACGCTAGGCTAGGGCCTGGTGTCGAACCATGGACTACGAGTAGAGCAGCTCAGCTAGGCCTGGAGCCACTATCTCTCCACACGGCCACATCTACATGCACACACCTTGCCAGTCACACTGTTCTGCTGCTGACATTGCCATGGACTATTGAGGATTGTAACCTATCATATCTATGTGTGAATGGACAATAAAACCCAGTAAACACATCCAGAGCAGTACTCATCTGTGGATTAAGAGTGGGCTGGTCTACAGAGAGACACTTGAGTCTAGCTAACCCCAACACAAGTAACACCCCCTAATATACACATCCAACACAACCATACAGCCCAACAGGCAGCTCAGCCAAGTATAGGCCTACTTCTGTATTTCACTAGTGGCATTTCACTTTATATTGGGAAGCAAACAATCTAATTGTATTTTGATCATACATCCCATTAAAATATGGTTCCTTATCCTTTAGTGAAGGAGCCTAATAGTGCAAATAAGACTACCGTAATCTCCCGCGTATATGGTGCAACCCGCGTATAAGGCGCACGTAGAGTTTCGAGATTTTACCAGAAAAATTAAAGATTCATAACTTTTGTTCTACTAAATGGATTTTGAAAATTCAAAAACCTATGTGTTGCATGGACCCTCCAGACCCCCCTGGACCCCATATTCAGCTGATGAGGTTATATGGGAGTGTAAGATATCAAAATGAAGGTCTTGATCTCCCCCTTGCGGATCCAGAAAAAAATAAAACCTTTCGTATAAGACGCGCCTTATACGCGGGAAATTACGGTACATGTATTTGCAATACAATGCATACACCTCAGATCACATATAATGGTTACCAATTGCACTGTGGTCTATGAGTGCCAAAATGTGCAGATGGGGCATCTTTCACTGACCATATCTCAGGTTCTACGGGGGGCTAGAAACAAAATTCCAAAAGAGGAACACTTCCCAGGCTAGTATCTAAATATCTGGCCTATTGTAAAGGGCGCCACTATTGACCTAGTTTTTTTTGGCCCCTCCCTAACATTACATCCATGGTTGGGCCACAGAGCCTAACTGCTTCAGGGTAACAGATGGTACATGTACCTATGGTTACATAAATATATCATGTATCCTGTGGCTCTATGGCTTAGTTGGCAAAGCGCCTGTCTAGTAAACAGGAGATCCTGGGTTCGATTCCCAGTGGAGCCTACTTTTAACTATGAAATTTAGTAAAAAGCCATGAGAAAATTTTGGATAATCAACCGTCTCCTTTCCTTTTTCTCTTGATCTGGTAAAAGCGAGATAGTACTGATTGCACCCTAAACATTCTGCAGTGATGCAGGGAATTATTTCATAATCCATCCCACTAGCTGCCTGTACCGATATGCATGACATAACACATGTACATGTATAATGTTCAAGTAATGAAATACAATAGAGGTGAGGATGGTTGGATTGCCGCTGGATGAGTGGAGACAGGAACCGAGGTACTCAGTTGAGCTGATCCCGACCCCAGCCATAATCACTCATCAGACTCCAGTAGACAGATAACTCTCAATCAATTAGCAGAGGATTAGGTCCTGTAATTAAAAGCTTGATTGTCCGCTAAGCGCCGCAGCAGTTAGAGGAGTGGTGTGATTAGAGGATTGGACAGACAAGCGTTTCAATGGCATACTTATTTGGCCGGCGTCATGCATTTTAAATATGAGGAGAATTTACGAGAGTGATGGTAATTGGTGTAGTGGTACATGGGTGTCCTGATTTAAAGTTGTTTGATAATTCATGACAATGATGACAGTTTTGGAGTTTTTTAGTCTGTTTGAGGGGAGGGGTTGGGATGCCGGAGCGGTCCCACCCCAGGTGGTCATGCTTATGCACAATGATCCGCCCACCCGTGCCCCACTCCCTCGCGCCCCCATATAGAACACCGTATCAGAGATTACCATCGGGCCAGACTCGTGAAGCAGATACCAGGAGGGCCTTTGGGTTGCATCGTGGATCATTTCGCCATTAAGTATGGATATGTTAGTTACATGAACTGCCAGCATGATAGCCACAGAACCTATTGTGTATTAACCACCCCCCCCCCCGCCCCTGAGTCCATCCTCTTCGGACATGCCAAATGTCCTAAACTGGTGCCAGCTTCTATCAGAAGCCGCCATTTTATCGATCCATGTAACTAGTAGGATAGGGACCTTGTGGTACTGTAACCCTGAGATATAGCTATTGTGGTCGTCCCTGTAATGTGATTGAGAGTTTAATTAGTGCAGGTACTGTAGGAGTGGTTGCAAATGAGCATAAAATACTGGCACACGGAAGTTAAAAAACATGAGGTCCCATGAACTATGTCCCTACACTTAAAGTCCCCCTTCCTGGCTCTATAATCTCAGTGTTATTCATTACATCCGTAATCAATGAAACAATGGCGCTAAACAGCGAGCTGAGTGTATTTTTAGTGGCCTTTTGTTAATTTAGCCAGTGACTAAGCGCGGTTTAGTGGTGGCAATGGAGAGAGATTTAATTGTTAATTCCTGTTTAAACCCATAACGACGTCAGTGGATCAGAGTCCTGTCCTGCCGCCTAAGTCACTCTGCCCCGCCGGCAGTTTCTGGCGGGGGAGGTGGGTGTATCCGCCTCCTCTTCCTGCCTTCCCCTACCCTAAAGCCTGTACTCCATTGGAGAGAATTGTATGCAGAGAACGGTTATACCTGGGCTTGCACCATTCCTACCAGTGGAACACATCTGTTTCATGTGAACAATGTGACGTGGAATGTAATTCCAATGTACTCTTTTTTTTCTTTTTTTTTTTTTCTTTTTTTTTTTTTGGGGGGGGGGGGGGGTGGAGGCAGCATGCCAAAGGTTTCGGAACTTATTGAGACATCTATATCCTAAACTTCTAGTATTGCCAAATATTACAGGAAAGTCCCCTTATTGCCTCGAAAGTTCAGTCCAAATCTCACTGTGGAATTTGGGCGTTAACGGCGTCCCAGCCTCCATCGGGCAGCCTTTGCACTCCCCACTCACCCCCATCACTCCCTTTAACAACACAACGTGAACCTCATTCGGGAACTATTCGTTCAGAATCCTGATTCATTCCCTGGTTAAATCCAGCAAGAGCCGAGCCGGATATTTGTTGTGTTCTCGGATCTTCAAGTTTCCGCCGGCGCCACTCGAGGCGGCCCTCCTCTATCCTGTCAGAGGTGATGGTTGAGGTAGGGGGAGGAGGTGCTGACGGCCTCTACTGGAGGAAGGTGGCAGGAAGTGGCCGAGTTGCTGGTAGAAAACAGGAAGTTTAGTGACAGCCTCAGGTTATTAGAATTTCTGGTAAAAGGATGGCATCTATGACATAAAGAAGGGAAGGGATCTTATGTAAAATGTTATCATTAACTGCAGATTTTCGATCAGTGGGATTACGTAACACAAAAAGCATCAATTCATAGACGGAGGGTTGCATGACCCAGACCATAGCATTAATTGATGGCAACACTGCTGCATAATAGGGAAGAAGGCGTTATATGTGCAGTCGGAAGAAAATTAAGTCATCAATGTTCAGTCAGAGTGTGGCACGATTGAAACAGTAGTACAGAATGCTTCAAGAAGGCATAAATATTCAGACAAAGGTTAGCAGGATGGATACGATAATACAGAAGGTATCAGTGGGATGCAAGTCTACAGTAGTACATGTAGAGGGTATTAATGTCCAGACGGGGGTGGAAGGACGCAGGTCTACAGTATACTAGGAGTAGGACAGAGGTTCAGACAGGGGGGTAGCAGAATGCAAACATTAACTAGTACAGTAGATAAAAATATTCAGAGTATAGCAGGATAGAGACACCAATACAGAAAGCATCAGTGTTCAGATGGCAGGGAAGGTCTGCATCATGCAGGTTGAGAAGGTATCAATGTTAGGACAGAGGTTGGCAGGACGCAGACAGTAGATGTGCAGAACGTAAATGTATCAATGTTTGGGCATATGATGTGCGATGTTCAGATAGAAAGTGGCATGAGAACCTGGGAATTGGATATAGGACATAAGCAATAGGTGTGCAAATGTATGACGAAATCTCTTTTTATGTAACCACCACAACTTGAAGCTAACAGACGCACGCATACATCCTGTCCATACACCAAAGTTCAATGCCCCACCCTTTTCCTGCTACCTCTCATTCTGCTACAACATTAATCAAGGCTGGGTATTTGTCGGCAGACCCCGGGGCGCGGCGGAAAGGTCGTCAGTCGTGTGGCGACTGCCTTTGTCCCCAGGTCGGTGTATCGTTCGTGTATCTGGGCGCTGCGCCCCGAATTAACGCGCGTTTAATGATGGGCAGAGTCATGGCTGGGATTAGACACCCCAATCCTTCCCAGCGCTGTTAAAGTTGGGATCTGGACTAGCAGGGGGCAGTTTTTTAATGTGATTACTGTTGTTACTCTCCCGATGTCCTTGCATGAAATATATCTACTCCTCAGTAGAACGCCATATATGTACCACCTAATCCATATTTAATGTATAGGGCAGAGATTATACCTGGTGGATATGAACCTGTTCTTGTCTAAATCATGCAATCCATGTGTATGATGATGTCAGATCTGATAATATATATAATATTTTGTTCCTAGATCTTATTGTTAACGAGAGTAACAATTGAGTCTATCACCTGCCTAGAACTGCCATTTCCGCGTACTACTTCGTCAGTAGTATACGCAAATGTGCATTTGTACCCGCACTGTCCTATACCGTTTTGTGCGTCCTCTACTCACAGAATACTATGCATTGTATATTTTCATTTACCACTTTAATATTAGCCTTTTCAGCCACCCCTTCTCTCCCTGACAGACCCCTTGTGAATAAAGGGGTGTGGGAAAACAAGCTCAGAGGTCAACAGTCAAGTGTTGACACCATGTTGGGTCAGGCCCTCCCCGTGGGGCCCCGTCCGCTTTCCCTGCTTTGTCCACCGTTAATAGGAGCCTCCTGACAGAGAGAGGATGACATGGTGTCCGCCTACTATGCTGCCATGACAGCCGACTTGTGTTGGGAGAGGAAGGGAGGGGAAAGTCACCAATTAGGGTCGTCAGAAGGCAGTACTAGTGCGTATTGTAGCGATCGGGCGGAGGCAGTGACGCGGAATGATGTGTCCCACCCCTGCCCACGTGGCACCATTTACTGGAGGTGGGAGTGGGGGAGATTACCATTGATCATATAGCCAGGCTGCTCTCCAGGGGGGAGGAGTACAGGGGTAGTTAACAGTATGATGGTTCATATTGTAGCTGTGAGAGGGTCGCCACACGCGCCGGAACAACATGGCTCGGTTCATAGCCCCACTTCAAAGAGAATGGGAGCCACAAGAGAACATGAAAAAATAAACACTCTGTAACATGAAAAAACCGCTGTATGCAAAAGGGATGGGGAAAATGCATAACAAACAGATGTACGGCCAACTGACGCGACCGTTTAGGCTTTGATAAATTAGAGTTGTCGTGTGAACACTGTTAATAGTCATTGTTGCAGAAACATCAAATAATTATCTAATTACAGACCAGGTGCACATGGGGAAGTTATATCTACAATAACTTTTTCCATCTGGGTTACATTTTGTCTTCTCGCTTTCCACAAATCTGTGGTGGTATCTGGAGCCTATACATGTAGAACCTATAAGCTAACTGTTAGTATACATGTATACATCGGGACATATATATTTTTTATTTAGATCAGTGAAAGCGCTTAGACAAAAAGAAAAAGCATTTCAGCTGGTTGTGTGGTCTAAAAATCGAATATGTATTAATAGGATATTCATCATGATCATATATATATATATATATATATATATATATATATATATATATATATATATATATATATATATATGGGTGGGGCTCCAGAAAATGTCCATTAAGCAAATTTGTCATGTTTTCTTTAATAACTCTGTAATAAGATCATTTCAGGTGATATGAACAGCATGGTTACAAAGATCTCAATGAGTACTTATGTAATAACTACGGAATAAATTATATTTTTCCTGTTATTTTCTGAATTTACCCATATTTTGCTTGAAAAATACCAAAAAATCCATGTCCCCTGAGAAAAAATGATTTTCATTCAATTTTTTTCTCTATTCACATTGTATTAACCCATTTTGCAATTAATACAACATATTTTAGAGACCCTTCTGTACATCACCGTGAATTTTCAAGAAAATTTTCAAATTTTTTCATTATCTGATGAAAATCTTTAAAAATAGAGTTTTTCTCATAAAATCATGTTTTTATTTAAAAAATATGTTATCTATATGAATAGAATGTATTTGAGGTAGTTCTTTGACAGTATGTAGAAGTCTGACACCCACATATTGGAGCAGATATGCAAAAATCTGAATATTTTACTGTTTTCTCTCCATAAATGAGGCCCAAAGAGGGGTAGAAAAATGACCCTTTTAAGGCTATTTTCTTTGGGGAATAATTTATTATATAAATATAAGGCATATAAAGATGAAATTCAGTTGACACTGTGTGTGGTGGGGGCCTGGAAAGGATCTTGCCATTTGATTCCGGAAATTCCACTTCAAAGTATGATAAAAGACAGAAAATTGAAAATGTTACGTTCATCAGATTTATGTTACGTTCATCGGATTCACATGGATGATTTACCTCTAATTTGCCTAATTCTTCAATAATAGTTAAAACAAATATCAATAGGGTACCCAAGTAGTGAACTGCACCAGCTAGTGTAAGAATTTTTTCAATGTAGATTATCGTTTTGCTGTAATAGGAATGCAATCATAAATGTTACGTTCATCAGATTTATGTTACGTTCATCGGATTTATGTTACGTTCATCAGATTTTTGGTGTTACGTTCATCAGACTGTTACGCTCATCGGATAAACTGATGATAGCATATGTATGGCATAAATCATCCATGAAGAAAATTTTAAACAACCAGTAAGCCTGAGAAAATCAACCTAATCAGCATGGGATATGAATTTTCCAGATAGATATATTCTTTAAGGAGATATTTCATGATTTTCCCCAAAAATGTTACGTTCATCGGATTCAGGCTATGACTTATCAAAGATAAAATCCTTTATAATGCATAAGTAGATCAAAGAAATATCTTTAGGTATAGCTAATAAAAGTGAATACAATCATTTCCAATTGTCAGTTAGTGGAACATTGTTCAATTTTATATCTTTTTTTTTGTTTACAAGAATTTTTAAATGAACTTAGAGCAAATCCATCATTTTCTCAATTTACCTGATATTTTAAGCATGACACAAGATATGTGGAAATGAAGGAAAAATTTATATATGATATTCTGTGCATAGAAGAGATACATCTCTACCAGGTTCCAGTGAATATATATCATGGTATATTGTTTGAAAATCATTTTTCCACAATTTTATCTCATTTAATCAAATCTGATGAACGTAACACCCCTCTTAATGCTTAAAATATATGCATTTTGAGCTAAAAAGTAGAAAATGATGGAAAAATCCCAACTTCACAATATTTAGCATTCTCATGGCTTATCACCTCCTCCACAGACATGTAAAACTATAGAAGTCTAAGGGTAATTAAAAAATTTGATAATTTTTTCTCAAAATTGGACATTTTCTGGAGCCCCACCCATATATATATATATATTCATGTATTCCATCCAGATCTCAAAAATACACAGAAATCGATTCGTATAAACTTTTCAAAATGTAGTCAAAGATTTCTAGCATTGCCTCTTATATTGGAAGGTAATATTCCACTTGATTTACCTTCCTTTGGTCTCATGCTCTGGTAGTTTTCCTACGGTTTGCTAACAAAGAGAGAAAAGGTACATGGATCTGTGTGTAAGAGGGAGTGGGTGGGGCCGAGTGAGGGAGGGGAAGGTACTTTAGTAAAAAACTATAGAAAAACTACAGCCCCGGACTACAGCACTGCTCCTACATGCAGCCCTGGCTGCTCAGCAAGACCATGTCTTGCCGCCACCACAGACCCCCTGCTATACTTCCCCCTCCAACCCCCCCCCCCCCTCCCTTTCTACTTCAGTCCCACGCCTTGCACTTCCACGGCAATGGCGGCGGTGCCTCCACTCTGTGCGGATGTTCCAATCCACTTGTCGCCCGCCGTTTTAAGTGGATCATCTTCCCGGCGCCGATCGTCTTTCATTTCCTGCGCCCCGGTCCCAAACAGCCAGTCCCGCCCCAGCCTTCCACCGGGCCCTAATCCGAAATCGATGCCACTGTGCCACCGCCCAGTCGGTCGGCCTTCCGTTGACAAGTGGCCAGTTTCCCATTCAATCCAGCAGCGCTGAGTTTTCATTCATTCGTCGGTGCGAGGTGATGATCTCGATAATTGCGGGGTGCTTGATTTTGTGGTTGAGGAGGTCGGTGGCTGGCCGCGGGGCGTCGTGTCCATTCAGGGGGATCCAAGCGAACCATGTTGATCAACACGGGTGACTGAGTCCCCTGGACTGTGCCCACCGGCTGGTCCAGGCGCCCTACGGAGCAGTACAGGGACCGGAGGGACTCAGCCCAAAGAGCACTCCCCTCCTCCCCCCTGGACAGCCGCCGACACGCCCCAATACACACGCCCACGACACAGAGCCCTTTCTTCTCTGCCAGACACAAAATTGCATCATCAATATTACTGTGAAGTTCTTTCTGCTGGCGCTGCTGGAGCGGCAAAGGGGTCACTGACCGTTTTTACAGGGCGCCACTAGAGCAGGTCATCCGCCTCTGGCCATCCGCGCCACTGACCACTGACCAGTGTGAGTGGGGTGTTGGTACCTACCCTCCATCTCTACCCATTCCTTCCACTCCATTCAGTCCTGTTATACTTCTGTCATACCACCTCTTGACGCTACAGCGCCTATAGTGCCACACAACACTTGGTTCGGCACCGTCCAGATGTAATATTCCGAAGATAACCACCCTCTTTTTTAAGATGTGGATTCAGTACTGAGTATGAAAACTGAGTTATGTGAAGAATTGCAAATGGTCAGCAGCAAGAAGAGGCAAAGAACTGCCATGTGATGTTCATATTATTGGCCAAAACTAGGTTTTGGAATACCAGTGGGTGAACAAAGATTTTTAGCAAGTCTGATGTGATGATGTGGCCACTGTATCCAACTATATTGAAAACAAACTGTTATGTAGACATACGACTACTGCGTACACTCTACTGCCTACATTAACCAACGACGTTTGTATGTGACGTATGCCTCGCTAGGGGAAGGGGGTTTGTGCTCACTGGACTGCAATAGCTCACAGTCGCTGTATGCAATGAATCCAGCATGCTTTTCTTCATTGTCTTTCCGGCCAAGAGGGGTCGAATGGTGATGATAGTAGTTCTGTGGTGCAGTTGTCATCGCAACACTCTTGTAATATCATTGTGATGACAGTAGGGATAGAGTGCAATGGTGATGACGGCAGTGCTGCAATGTAATGGGGATGATAATTGTGCTGTGATGCAATGGCGATGATAGCAGTGCTGTAATGTAAGGGTGATGATAGAAGTGCTGTGATGTCATAGTGATGATAGCAGTGATGTGATGTAATTATGATGTAAGCAGTGATGCAGTGTAATGGTGAGGACAGCAGTGCTGTGATGCAATAGTGATGATAGCAGTGATGTGATGTAATGGTGATGATAGCAGTGCTGTGATGTAATGGTGATGATAGCAGTGCTGTGATGTAGGTAATGATAGCAGTGATGTGGTGTAATTATGATGTCAGCAGTGATGCAGTGTAATGGTGAGGACAGCAGTGCTGTGATGCAATAGTGATGATAGCAGTGATGTGATGTAATGGTGATGATAGCAGTGCTGTGATGTAATGGTGATGATAGCAGTGCTGCAATGTAATGGTAAGGATAGCAGTGATGTGATGTAATGATAGCAGTACTGTGGTGCAATGGTGATGTCAGCAGTGCTGCAATCTAATAGTGATGACAGCAGTGCTACGAGGTAATGGTGATGACAGCAGTGCATTTGTGTTGTGGTGTAATGATGATGTCTGTAGGGATGTGCGGGGTAATGGCAATATCAGGAATGCTCTGATGTTATGGTGGTCATAGATGGTAGCAGTGCTGATTTGTGCTGGTGATATTGAATGTTGTACTGATACAGATATTGCTGGGATGAAACATTATCAGATGGTTGTATAGCATATTGGATGTAGCAGTACATGAGACAGCAATGCTAACACCGATGCAGAGTAATTATAATGTCTTTGGCTCCATGTATGCTGTATTGGTATGTCAGCATGGATATGGTGTAAAGATAAATGCAGCATGGTTGTGGCACAATTGTGCACTGAAAAAATCCAAGTTAGTCAAAACTGCTAAATGATCTTAGTTAGTGCATACGACAAACATTGACTAACTTATGTTAGACTCAATGACTACCCCAAGGTTAGCCACTTCGACTAAGGGATGATGCCACCTTTTCATACCAGGTGGCAGGCTGGTTTGTGACAGGGCTTTTGTGGTGGGTGTGTACCACAGATGGTTCTATGAATGTCGAAATAATGGTGTTTTTTTATTGTCTTATATACCCAGGGCTCTACAATGCAACCTAACATCATGCTTGACAAAAGATACCAAATGAATTGATGAGTTAATAAAAGGAACCAGGTAGTGAGATAGATAACACCTATTCTATGGAAATCTAGATATATACATCTATGCATACTATTGCACCTCAATTTGCATGGCTAACCCAAGGCTCTGGCTCAGGGTTTGCAAAAGAAAACAATGGGAAGCATTTATAATGATTCCTAAATGGTGATACTCTGTTTACAGGAGGGTAAATCCTAAGTAGCTTTTAGACATACCTTTTACATAGAAATTTGTGCGCCAAAATATTAGCAGATGTGATCAAAACCAAATCTTACTGTTAAACCTAGCATATAAGGTACGCCTGTGGATATGCCCTGCCTGTAAGCCTCATCCTTTGTTTAGGACAATGCTATAAGCCTAAGAATGTGGTCTATAAGCCAGCAGTCAAAATGAGGTAAACCAAGAGAAATTGCTCACTTTGAGTAACTTTTAGTCAAATTTGACTAAGAAAAACTTGGACACTTAGGCACATGCTTTTGACTAACTATTGTTGGAAAGTTCTCCTTTTAGACTAACATCTGACTAAGATTTTGAAGATTATCTATTTCAGTGTGATGAGGATAGTGATATCATCTTATTCTGTCACCATCACAGGCATTGTGCCCTCTTAACACCTTGGTAATAATTTGTTTAGGATGTCAGTGTGATGAAACGATGATGGCGGAGTCGCACAGCATGATCTCAAACTTAGTGTGCTGTGTGTTGAGAGTGTCAGTGTTGTTGTGGAGCATTGATGATGCTACTATCATAGCTGTGATGCCGGGCTGTGATGTAGTTGTGATGCAGTCACTGATGTGGTATATATACATGTATTCGATTAAGATGTCAGTGTGGGTTGTGATGTTAGCTGACTTCAGATGTAAGTGAGTTTTGCGCTGGCAAAATGAGTGTATACCATTGTGGTGACAGTGTGAGAGTGATTCAAATATGATTATGTGTAGCACACAAATGACATTTTAGTCATGACATCATAATTGTATCTATTGCGTAATTGTGCTGCCAACTCTAAAAGGAAAACCTATATGTCAATGCATGACAGTACATGCAGTCATCTAGGAAGTAGTCACATGGTGTTTGTAAGTTAACTTTGGTCCCTAGCGATACCAGTACCAGCTCTCTTTATATCTCTCTCCTCACCCTCACTCCCACTACCTGTCTGTGACTGTGGCTTCCCCTCCTACTTCCCTCAGTATGGTAAATCAGTGTTACTGTCGGTACTCCGCCACAGGCGCCCCGTTAAACCCCCTCCATCACGCCGGCCAATTGATCTTCACCAGAGGACACCGATATCATCATGATTATGGAAATTGCATTTTCTGGAGAGATCATATTTGGCGAATGAATATTTTGATCGGGCTGGGTGCCAGGGTGCCGACCGAGTGCCCAGTGGAGGGCACGGGGTAGGGGCGGGCTGAGCGTATTGATGACACGTAAATACCCGATGGCTTATCGCGGCCACACCTCGCGTCGCTTGAATAATGTCTTTCCCATTTCCAGCAGTGATCATGAGAGTATTGGTGTTTGAATCCCTAAGTGTTTCAATCGGCACGGGGCTGGGAGGTGTGGGCTTTGCTCTCTAACAGGCCCCATGTCCTACGTGTTCCCAGACCTTACACGCGTAAAATGTGTCTCTGGTGAATTGGCTGGGATGCGTTTTAAGAGGAATAATTGGTAGCAGTTTTAGTTTGACATAATTTATTAAATTGTGTCTTCTTTTTACTGCGTGTGTAACGTCCATGATCTTATTTTGAAAAACAAACTCCCATACATATAAAAAACAAATTATCACACACATATTATATACACTTAAGATTCATTTAGTAAATTCGCGACAATATCTAATAGATATAGATGCATTTATCATAAGTTACACCCTCGTGACCGTGTACATGATCAACTAAATAACATACCCCCCCCCCCTTCAAGTCTTTCTATGTTACGACAGTCTCGCCAACCTGTCAGAGATCTACAATAGTTCGTATAACGCTACTCACCCTGCACATAGATCTATAGATGTGGCCGGCGCCGACCTCTAGCATGATTAACACATATTTTTCACTTAAAGATAGAATGAAATGAAAGGCATAAATCATGTATAAATCATGCTGCAGGGCGAGAGGCATTGACCGGCTCTGGCCACGCCGACCCCGGGGCCGAGCCGCGCAAATCGCCGGCTTTGCTCCGGGACCGGGTCTCGTTAGAAGGCTGCCCCGCCATCAGCCGAGCGAATCGCCAAAATTCATGACTTGTGCTTTACACCTTGATTGACGAAAGATTAACAATTTCACGCAGGTTTTGATCGTCGAATGCTCTTCGCCCCCACCAAATATTCACTCGGGCTAGGTGTTGGCCGGGCCATCGATCCGCGTGTCACGGTTGATTTGTGGGCGGTGGGTGGAGTATGGGTGGGGTATAGGGGGAGAGGAGGGGTTAGTTGAACCGCTCTCTGAGCTGCTTACTCACCAACTCCTATACTACTAATGGAGCACCTCAACACGACCACCTGTACGGGCACATCGCACCCTCCATACCAACCGCAGTGGATGGGAAGTTTGGTACCTTGAATCATGTCTAAAACAGAAGCAGGATATTGAACCTTATCTCTTTGATCCTTCATGGGCAGCATGATGACACAAGGCTACATGACCTATTGTCGGCATGATGCGCCAATGCAGCATTCTTGTTACATCATGATGGTATCTAAAGCAGTGTTTCTAGCCTGCAGGGTCGGCATGGTGTACGACTACAGTACGGGTAATGTGCTGGAGGGGACGTGAACAAAAACAAGTGCATTTTTTATACTGCTAAATTTAGATGATCGTTTGGGTGAAACATGCACGTTCTTTTACATCTTAAGAATAGATTTTCATGCATTCTACTGTAATTCTTTTTGCCAAACCTATGGAAACGAGTTAGGCCATGTACACGTTTTCCTCAGTACTCTCTGAAAATTTGTACAGAGGTTCTTCCTCGTTATCCCTTGGAAAGACGCTCCAGGCCATTGTTATATCCGACGATGCATTAACTTGTTGCAGTGAAATAACAATTGCATGGGTTTAGACCAGAAGATCCACGTAATATCTGTATAACACCCCACTCCCTGCAGATATACACTCTCAGCCCCAATTGTAAATCGGCTATAAATACCCCTGTAAGTAGGCAGTAGAACTACTTGTAACTACAGCACTATGCACATCTAGTGTGTACGTTCATGCCTACACAAGGTAATACAGAATAGCAGGATAAAAAGTGTTCTTCTGTATATTTACATGGGTGGGCTGACAGTGTACCTGGACGACGTTTATCACAGCCGCGCATCAAACTTGTTTTTTATGTCTTTCTATATCACATTATATCCTGAAGCTATAGTTATTGTTCAACATTTTTCAAGACTTGTAGGCTATCTTTAGGAGATCACCGTCAGTTTTTTTTTAATTATCGTCTCATATAAGAAGCTGCAGACCGTTCCCTGTATCATATTCCTTTGACTTTGTATGTGTATAGCTTTGTGACAGAGAAAATTAGGGACTTAACACTCCGCACTATAATGTCCCTTTTCGCAGATCCTGTCCAAAGCAGGGACACACATTCTACCCCCAGCACTGGGTTAGGAAGACACGAATCAAGTGGCTCATATACATACATCATTTATTTTTGAATCCTAATGATTACATGCCATTCTATATAAGACGAAGTATGCATTAAAAAGCTGATACATATGCTAGGAATTTGTATTCACTCAGTGAAATACACAATATTGCTATACTTGTATGACACGAAACCTCAGTGATGACTTCAACAAATTGGCCTTAACATATTTCCTTTCAATAAATCATATGACAAAGGGACCGTATCTCCACTTATATAGCATGTACAATTCTTAAAGGTCTCTCCAGGTGGACCAGTTTAGGTCAGACTGTATGAATAATTTTTATTACAGCGTATACGAAATCACTGTACTCATCCAAACAAAACACCCACCCACATACACCTGTTGGTCACATGTGTGCTGTTGATGTTAGTTTCCATGATATAGACCACACTTAAAGCTTACCCCACACACTTCATGGCCAATTTGTCACGAAGGTGAGATCAGCTGGGGAAGGGCTAGTAATTCATGGAATGTCAATAAAGGGATCCTAAGACGGTTGACGCCTCCAGCGTGTCACCCAGGAGCGGGTGGGTTTCTTGTAGGGTAGGCGGGTTTGGAGAATACCACTCGGGGTGGGTTATAATAGGCGGCCCGCACTTGTCTTAATATGTCGCGGCTTCCGGCCTCCATTCATCATCCCCTTCTCCCGGACCCGAGTGTACTTTATAGTCCCCTGTGAACATGCTTTTCAGCACAACTTGATTAATTGGTGCCCAGGCCGCATTCTTGGGCCGTGTGTTGCTGTTACCAGCGCCAACTCAAAGCCGCGCGGCCACCGACGTCAAAGGCCGCAAACTTTATAGGGGACAACATTTACCACCCCTATGAAAACCCCTGCCGCCATTTGTCCTAGTGTTTTCAGACTGCCCCGTCTCATATTAAAATTCCATGGAGTGAGGGTGTAGCAGAGGGGGTGGGGAGTAAAACAGTCAAAGGTCAACCGACCCGACATGCCCTGTGAGGGTAGCGTAAGAGTTAATTGAAAATAAAACAATTAAGTGAACATTAGGCCGAATGTTGCAGGTTGTGAGCAGGGTAGTTGTTTGCCGTCTCCATGGTGCTAAACTGGTACGGTGTAAGGACAACACCAAAAGAAACTTTGATTTGCATTGGGTTCAATTTGCCTAGCCAGTTTTATTGTCTGCAGGTTGTGTGGAGAAGGGAATCCATGAGCAGGTTTCTTCCATTGCAAAGTAAACGCCTTGAAGTCTTTTGTTGGTGCGGGCCCAGTCGAAACCCTAACCCACACTTGGACATCAATGGTTGAATTTAGATGGTTGGTATTAAACAAACATTAATAACTTTAAAACGGGACCTGCAGACTCAACTTTGGAGGGGAGGATGGGAGGAGAATAACATAATCCGAGTCGGTGATCTGTGCAGTATGACTAAGGTAGATGTGGTAATTATCTCTATTTGCCTTAAAGTTCAATGCCGGGGTTCAAAGAGACAGCTCCCCACAAATTGCTTAAGATCATTACTAATGGGTTATGTATGTTATATATGTAATCCCTTCGGTAGATAGGACCATTTTAATACGATTTCATCCGGTTTCATTTGGTTTATACAGATATATTTGATGTCATAACATGCATGTATACATTTTCACATCCTTTATTCTTGAACGCATGTACATACTTATAGAGAAAATTGCATTCCAATAAAGGGCTAAAAGGGAGATTGTGTATAGAACTCTAATATGGTGTTTTGTTTTTAATGAGGTGAGTTTATATTCAGAGACATTTTGCTAAAATTTTACAAATGTATCAGTCTACACGCAGGTAAGCAGAAGTATCCGAAAAAATAATTATCTAAGCAAATAAAACATCACATATGGCCCAGACCTATAGGACATTTCATAGAGTGGTTGGGATATGGTCAATCAACAACAATACACATCTAGGGATATGGTCAATCCATGCAATACACATACTATAGGGTTATACAGCATAGAGATTTTTTTTTTGTGTTTGCATCAGTTTGTCTGTCATCAAACCCTATAAATAGAGACAATGATGAAAGTGTAACTTATGCTATTGATAAATTGACAACCCACACGTGGATTAACAACACACACGTGGCCCAACACTAACGTTGGTGATGTCAGGTGAAATATTGTCATCAAGTGACGCCCCTTTGTTCTTGATGCCCCTAATAGTTTCCCACCACACAAAACACGCTATCTAGAGTTAGTTCTGGCCCCGCCCTGGAGCCTACCGACGCCCTTTTTATGATGGTCGTGTACACGTGCGGCCTGGAGTGGACACATGTTGTATTATGGAAACTAATAAGAGAGCTCTTGACCGGCGTGCAGATTATAGCCACCCCTGTGATAAACACCCTAATACGGTAGCCCGTCTCCAGGGGTGGCCCTCCAGTATACTCCAGTAGGCCACGGGTGGGGTGGGCTGCATTATTGGTTTTCTCCTATATACTGGAGTGGCTGGCTAAATTGGCTGCCAGACAAGGTTTAGAATCCAATTAATATTGTTTGAACGCTGTATCAGCGGCCTGTCCACCAGGTGTAATCAACCTGGTGTCGGGTGTCAGGAACACAGGGAGCGGCCGTCACAACCACCAAACATGGAGACAGCACTGGTGAGAGGGCATGGAAGTGGCTGGTGGAAGCAACCGATGGCAGGAAATGGGGGGGGGGGGGAGAGGGGGTGATATTAGGAATGAGGGTTCACCATTGAAGAGCTAATATGAAAATGCAGGCTTTTTTAATACAATCTGAATCTATACATGGAATCTTTCTCTACTTTTTTTTTATGCACTGGAAACATAATATTTCTGACAGCGTTTTGATGAAATGCTGAGATTTCAACCCAGCGACATGATAGGATGAGAGAGACACACGTTGTAGGGTGTGGTAGGCATTGGGGGGGGGGGGGGCTGTCATAAATCCCCTTGTTTCTGGTCTCATTAAATGGCCACCCACCCCCTCCTCCTACGCCGACACCACATTTATCGTCCCGGCTCAGGATCGCTGTTTGCGCGGGCTAATATTGCGACAAGGGACGCCTGCCGCGCGCCCGACAGCAAGCAATTTCGGCATGATTGACTACTCGACTTTTGTTTCGTCGCGAAACAACTAATATGACAATTAGCACAATTAAGAGGCTGACGGGCGTAAATTACATCCAATTAAGATCACAGAGGGGGTGGGCTCCATGGAGGAGGACTGTGGAAGCTGATATCAACAGGGCTAAAAGAGGCAGATCCCCAGTCAAGAATGTTGATCTCTGGTGGAGAGTGAAAGGTCTCTAGTTCTGTCAGCATTTAATATGGAGAGGCAAGTCTCCAGGCACGACTAACACATCTTAACACACGATTCTAATCAAAATCAACCTTACCAGCATATAAATAAACAGGCCTATCCATATTGCAAGAGCATAGAACAAACATGCCAATCTGATTCAATGCGGTTATTATTATTTTTTGCCTGCGTCTATGAAGAAAATGCCATTCAATCAATGCAAGTTTCCCCTTTTTTTTCTAGAAAAAAAAAGATTTGGTTGATTGCAGGTTGGTAGTGTGTGCTGGTGGCAGGGACGTGAGAAGCACCAATAGGGATGTGAGTAACACCAATGGGGACCGTGAGGTGGAGGACAGAATGGAGAGGGCCCTCTACCATCTGGCACCAAACACAGACCGATGGTGGAGGTAGGGGGACGCATGTCGTCCGATCTGCACGCCGCTCTGTCGTTTGTTACTCCCAACCTCCTCCTCCCTGACACCTCCCAGTCCCACACCCTTTCAGCCACACCTTTCTGCTGATCACGGACCCCTCCACACACATGACTGTGTTTCTCAGAAGGACCGGCTTCTTTACTACCTCTCAGGGCTCTACTGACAAGGGGTTGTTTTGTTTCCAAAAGGCTGTGCTTTTTTTCATCAACTTCATAAATACAGAAAAAAATATAATGTGTGAGGGTGCGCTGATCGTTAAAATAACTAATAGCATGTTGTGTCGTGTCAACCTCAGAGATGTAACAACAGACCCTTCAAGCAAGTTTATGCAAATCTTATCAAAATAATGGTATGACGAAAAGGGAAAGAGAAAATATCATCACAAGAAAGCTTGTTAATTCTCCTGGATTTTTTTTTTTTTAAATTTAAGATGGTTGAAATCGAGAGGCCATGTGCTAGGATATTTCTTGATCTGGCATTTTTTTGCGGAAGATGGCTCGTCAATGGTGACTGGAAGTGGGAAATCAGCTGAAAATATGTGGATCAACATGGTAAAAGGTACGCTGACGCACCCCCTCACAGGGGGTACCTTTTACCGTGTTGATCTACATATGACTTTTCCTATGCGTGTGTAGCACCAACAAGTCTGTGTATATGTTAAAATAATGATGAATTTTCAGGTACTGCACAAATTTTTGTTGTTGTTGTTTTTTTTTCCAAATGTCTAACGTTATAGACCTTGCAAGATATATCAAATAGATTGAGAGTTATTAGAGAAACTAGATAGCCAGACAGAATACCCTTCATTATACATAAACATAATATCAACACATTTACACCTGCTTCTTTGTGGCAAAAATGATGTGAGGCACGAGAAACGGATCTGAGGGTACATGAATCGTTACATGCATGGTTATCCATGGCATTTGAATTATTAAGATAAACGTGTTACCTGCCCACTTAATCAAATCCGGCAAGGAATCCTAGTCAAAATCAGGCAAGCTAAGTCAATTTGTGCATTTTGACTAAGGGTTCAGTTGTATTGAACAAGGGTACAATCGGACACATAACACACATTTTTGACTTGACCTTTCTCTCTCTCTCTCTCTCTCTCTCTCTCTCTCTCTCTCTCTCTCTCTCTCTCTCTCTCTCTCTCTCTCTCTCTCTCATGTATATATGAGGGTAAGTGTCTATACATTGTATATGCCTATGGTATTATCTCAAGTTACTGACCCTTCCCTTTGCCATATGTGACACGATCTGCGAAAATGGGGCTTAGGTTCTAAGACCCCTTCTCCCAGTACATGTCACATATTACTTTTTTTTTTCTTTTTAAGGAGAGGGGAAACAATTACAAAAATACAGTACATGTATAGGGCACTACCTTCCCGTTCCAGAAGTCTACGTCCACCACTCCTCCTTTTCTTCTAAACTACTTAACAATCATTCAATATATTGATCACGTATCGATGCGTCTCATTTGCTACTTGTTGTACCGCGTGTCGATCATAAGGTAAAAAGAAATTTGCAAGGCAAAACAATATCAATCTTGGTCTCGTTCTGCCAAGTAATCCTCCGCTTGCGCGACCTTGTTGCCCACCGACAGATCGTAAAGAGTGATGTCAATCTTTACTGGATTCAATACAGCTATAGGAGGGGGTATGCAGTCCAGTTCTGCACTTCTTGTCAATTTAAAAGTTACCTTTCGTGGGAAAGACCTCCGAAGCTGATCAAATACAAAGTGTATGCGTGGGAACTAATCCCAGCTAAATAAGCAGGCTTATTCTGAGACGAGCAAAGCAGTCAAACTCATCTACACTGACACAAGCGGGCACTACATCAAAAGGGCGAGCACGGCCACTGTCAAACTCACTAAAAAGGATGTCAGAACGCTTCTAAATATACCATTATTTGATCAGAGGCGAAAATTAAATCTGGACAGGTGGGTAAAATAAGTTAATTTAAGATCAAAGGCCCCAAGCCGAGCACAGAATGGGTATGAAATCGCTTCTTTGAGAAGGTGATGCAAGTCATACTGGGCGAGCCATAGGTGGTCCCATGGGGCGCGGGTGGCGGGTCGGGAGGGGGAGGGTTGGGGGACTGTATACATCGGTCGTGTTTTGATGTGACACCTTAAACAAAATTTCAAAGACGTGCAGGTCGGCGCGCAATGAAAATGCCTTGAATTAAGTAGCGCTGGGCGCACGGAGGTGTGATGTGGGGTGTGCGGGAGGTGTGAGAGATGTGTGGATAGGTGTGAGGGCCCTATGGACGATCACCAGGAGGCGGGGTGGGGGTGAGGGAACAGTGAATAGGGGCGCAGTACATGAGGCCACCTGACCAACAACCCCAGCTTAGATACATCATAGCCGCGTCAAGTGAAAAGACAACACACCGGAAAAGCCACTGTGCCCTTCTCAAAGGGCATCAAAGTGAGTGCGTCTGCGCGCCTAAATAAGCCTGAAATTCGGCTAAAGTCCATGGGGATTGTCCGTGTGCTGCTATGAATGGGAGGTGACAATGTGTAGGCCGACCCCCCGGTGGGTATTGCACATGGTGACTGGAGGAATCACGGCGTGTTTTATACCTAGGGGTATTTGTGTGGCGTGGGTTTGAAGCTCACCTGGGGTGGAATTACACAGTAGAGTTATAAGCACAGGTGATATGAGGGAGTCCACTGAGAAGATGACACATTTACACATCAAAGTGCCGCCTATATGGGCGTAACAAGGGCACTATAGCTTCATGCTGCCAATGATAATGATGGAAAGCAAGGATAGATAGATAGATATAGGTAACTATATGTAAACCTGTGACAGACCAGTCAGTTAGATGGCAGCACTAAACTTCTACTACAGGTACTGGCATTACTGCTGTGATTCAACCAGCAACGCTTTTTTTTTTTTTTTTTTTTTTTTGGGGGGGGGGGCAACATGGCGGCCTGCTTGCACGAGCAGCTACCACCCTATAGTAGAGGTGGAGAGGGTAGGGTGGGTAAGGAGTACTGCCGTTACCTGCCATCTGGTAACTGATAACCCCCGACACCACAATCTGCTATGTTCCCCCTGAGGTGGCTCTGGTCGATTGACTAGTCACACCTTCATCCATTGTGGCGTACAGCGGCGTACGCCATTTTCCGCCACGCCACACTGGCCGTATTACGCAAGGCTAATGCGCGTTTCATTGGCTTGGTCTGTATGTCCAAAGTAGAGTACCACCTTTATGAGGAGCTAGTGGGCGAACAGAAGGCATCCCTTTGCGTCAGAATTCAGCACTGAAACCAATAATACTGTTCACACCATCCAATCTTCCTATGACTTGAATTATATACATCCACATGAATACTGATATCGCCAAAGCCCTAAGCAAATTCTTTGAACAAAGAAAAAAAAACACGATATTAACTGAACTCATACTATGAATTTCCTGCTTTGATCCAAAAAGGACGGTCAACGTTACCCCACGCTTTACTGGACCGACGTCAGAAACGTTTCATTGAGCTAAATCTCTGATAAGTTATCATGCATACTACCACTATTATCAGAATCGCTACGGTCTGTCATGGCAGTTACACAACACCCACATGTCTCAATCTGACAGTTACCTAACACAACTTTCCCTTATGTAAAACCTTAATATGGACGATTCCCATGTAGGGGGTAGATAGTCGCCTGGGGCGGAGTCTGTCCTAGCTAACCAATTACTAACCCATCAACCCTTTACATAATAGCAATTACACCAAAGTCAGCGACTCTAACAATGGTTGGTAACATCTCTGCTTTATCATATCATTTCTGCTTTATCATGGAGGTAGGAGATTCTCACATTCATAAGACATAAAAAGTCAAGACACGATCGTTTTATTTCATGACATTCTTTATTTACATTTATCTATTTACAATTTTCTAGTACTCCACACATAATTATTACAAGAACAACCAACTAATCATATAGACATGTTATAGACATTATTAACTAACAAATCTTAGTTGACCATTGTTCGATAATCTCCTTCATAATGGATATCATTCAGTGGCAATGAAAATGGAAGGGAAACATAAAAGAAATTTATGTATTATCAGATGATCTTGAAGGCCTCCTTGGTCTCTGTTTTTTTTTTGTACGTACCTATGGTATTAATATTACATGGAAATGGTTTTGATCTAGCGGTAAATATATCATAATTAATAAGGTGATAGATCAACTCAGTAACATCAATCTAACATTCATCGCTTTCATTCAAATGTTCACATACTAGTATAAGACATAATATCTATGTCCAATATTCATCTGGCAAGCCTCAACTGAATCCCCGGGACTGAACCTAGTGGGTTCACGTGTCCCCCTCTGCCCGACCCCCTGTAACTGGGCATTGGTTAGACTCTTTAACTATACGGCACATGGCTATTGTATTATTGAACAATGGGAGGCATCCCTGGCATAAACTGCGGAGTCGGGGGCTGAAGGTGTTAGTCATAGTGGAGTCGGGGTCTAATGGCGGCCCCCAGCTGATAATGGGTATGTGAGCTATAGGAAACGTGGTATTGCACCCTGGCTGTGCCCCCATGACCAAATTTTCTTGGCTGTGCCCTCCACCCCATCTGGATCCGCCCATTCCGATAAGCACCACGGTCCCATATATCTGGACATCAGAAATACAGGGCAGCCTTAACTATTTAAGGATCGACATTACTGAATACACATATCGGTGCTAAACATGCAGTATCCTGTGGATATTGGATCTAGGACACTTTTGTGTAGACCCCACATACTTATAGCTCAAACTAATACATAAACCACTGCATCCATACTGATTAGTAACTGCATTGTGATACATCAGAAATAATGTAAAAGGGAAAGAAAATGAAGACAAAACAGCTGGGTGACATCACAAGAATATCCGTCTGAGATCTGTTGGATGTGTTATCATGTTGCATTGCGGGCACACCTTCTTGGCTCCCTGAAATTGTACAAATTCAAATAAGTGAAGATACAACATCAACTTGTATAATCAATTAGTTTGTGGCAGCATTGAACAGGTTCTCATATCTTTAGGTGAATACAGCTTCCTAATGAGGTTTCATAATTTCTGTGTCATAAAGTTTGTTCTGGTGTATATTCACCAAGAACCCAGTTTCATACACTGCCGGCTCTACAAAACAGCATAATTATAACAATAGTTAAGCCTTTATTCACACTATGTCTATATGATTATACTAAAATTTGACAGTCAAAGTATCCCTACAGTTATGGTACGTACCAGTGAACGTAGCCAGCATTCCTCACAGTGGACATGCCAACAGTGGATGGACGTGACGGGAATGTGATGTGGCTCCTGTTCATAAAAGGAAGGATGAACAGAATGTTAGAGAGTCTTTTAACTCCTTGTCATACATTTTACAACTGAGCTAGGGCCAGATCATTATGGAGGATAATTTTGATACAGAGGCATAGAAACGCATAGGGGGGTCTAGATGGGGGGGGGGTCCCCATGTCACATGTCGATTTTAAGAAAAGGCCATGTCAGATGTCACTCAACTTCTATTTCCCCATGTCCCTGTCACTAAGCTCCATGTCACATGTCTATTTTAAGGAAAGGTCATGTCTCATGTCACTAACTTTTTCATTCTCCATGTCCTTGTCACTAAGTTCCATGTCACATGTCGATTTTAAGAAATGGCCATGTCACCCTGTCGAATTTAGGGGTCTAGACCCATGCATAGGGACTGTTTTGACTTCTTGGGTTGTTTATTGCCTCTGTTGGCAGATATACTTCTGATCTGTGCCATGTGGAGAGTGACTACTATATAGAGTAAGCGGATCAAGTCTCACATTTATGCAATAGCAAGCAGACTTCAGCATCAAAAAACATTAAAAAGATGCTCAGAAACATTACCCTTTTTACTATTAAGGTGACTGTGTACTATATATATATATATATATATATATATATATATATATATATATATATATATATATATATATATATATATATATATACATATTATTTACATATAGCTGTGGAAATGTTTAAATACAATGTAGCTTCCCACTCAGCAAAAACGTTATTTAACGTCAGAAAACCTTTTTAACGTTTTGAAACGTTTGACCATGATAAGGAGCCATAGGGAAACGTTCTGTAACGTTTTTTGTTGACTGGGTTGTATCTTTGTATGTGCTCTCACGATGAAATCACTTACACGTGTATACATGTGTAGTCTGTCCACACGCGTCTTACTAGGTTAGCGTTAGGCCACTTCTCTTTTTAGCCAATTTGGCGATTTTGTTTTAATTTGAATTAGCCAAATTCACTGTCAATTAGCCAAATAATGTCGAGTTCCTGATAATGCTGTTAAATGTATGACATCTGTTTCATCATATACACTGATAATCATACTGGTCTTATACCGATATATCCTAGCACTTATGCCTTTTGAGGTATCATTAATTAGTGTTACTAGTGCAGATACGTGTTCACTATGTTTGTATTTCAAATAATTTGATTTCCCACAATTAAAGTGTAGGCCTAATATGTACTTTAGAGGCCTGCACCATGGAAATAATAAATCAGCTCAAATAACTAAATATGTTCTCACTGATAAGAATACAAATCAGAATCACTAATAGGTGTGTGTTGGCATTGCACCCACTGTCTTGCCATAATTCATAGTGCAAAAAGTGTATTTTATTGTCTAAAAATGAAAGGACCTAGGCTCAAACAAGGAGGCACAATTGCTGAAATCTGCCAAACGGCCCCCACTTGAATGATAATTATCAATTCATAATTGATCTTAGTCAACTGATGAGAGCATATTTAATGTTACTAAACCTATAAGATTCTCCATTAAATTCTCTTTTCAATATGACATGGTTATATTGCCCCTGGATGGTAGTATTACAAATTGTAATTCCCTCCACACATTCCTGGCTCACAGAATTCGTCAATTTGGCTAATTTCCCTTGACTATAATTAGCCAAAATGCATTGTGATTCGCCATTGGCGATTTGGCGTATGGCTAGCGCGAACCTCGAACTACTTTGTGACATCACAAAATGGCAACCGAAAACTATTATATAAACGTAGTTTACATGCATCTCTTATGAGTGATGGCGTAACAAGTACAAATCATGTACGGTACTTAAGCCCAAGCTCCACAAGGCGGCACGGGGTGGCAGCGTTACATGCGTCATAGTTTTTTTCCTTTGATCTATTTGTTTTTGTTTATAGTTTCGCGTGAATGTCTCGGTAATTTCGCGCCATTGACGCACCTGTGTCCCTAGAACAATGAGTTTTGGTGTGTCGCAGGTAATGCTGCTGCCCGAGCCGCCTAGTGGAGCCCTGGCTATAGGCTTGGGCCAAGCGACCAAAGCAGTGAGTACATACCATACATATGAGACATTTAGGACGTTCCTGACCCAGAAGTCGTTCCTGATCCTTAATCTTTGCTTTCAGAGACTCAATAATTTCTTCACTTGTACTGAAAAAAAGACAGAGAGGGTTATTGGCAAATATTCCGATATAAGACATGCAGACATTGCAAACCCTATTTGTTTATATGGATCTCCTTAGGCATATGAGGTTATTAGATAAATACACAACACCAGACAGTTCTGTTCCAACAGCTAATGAAGTCAATTTGATTCAAAAACATACAAATGACCAAAGTGGAGCATGGAATAGACTCGTATTCATCGAGTCAAGTTTAGCAGCTGTGAGTGCTGCGCCATTGTTAAATTGTCGCCATAGTGCAAGAAGGTTTTCAAGTTTTGCAGGAAAGGTAAAAGAAGTGTTTCAATTACAATAGAACTGAGTGGATACAACAATATTGCATTGGAGTCTGTAGGGATACCTAACATAGACAGAGCTTCAGTACTTTCAGAGTAGGTAGATAAGGGCCGATTAAAGTTAGAATACAAGAAACTTCAACTTTACCACAATGTCAGCTACAACATTCTTGCACTAAGGCGACGAAATGAATTTGATAGGCTTATGAAACGATGAATGTAGGTTGATCTATTCTTACATGGCACGTTGATCTTCCGATGACGTCATTTCACAATCTTCTAACGGACCGTCAGCTGAGGAGCTCGGTGTACTCCTAGATCGTGAAGATTTTGATTTACCTGAGAATACAAAACATGAAGGAGGTATGCATTCGGCTTGGCGATTACTTAGTCAGATGGGGTTCCACAGCCCATCTTAAATTATCTAAAATAATCTTTACTCTTATCTCATCTATTCTGTCCCCTCTTTACTTTGAGCCCATGTACATTGGCACCGACACATATTCATTCGTCAATTGATGTCTAATGAAGCTTCTTCGCTGTAAATATGAACTTACCTGTTTAAATGCCGTTCAACAACCATCACTCACTAACTCCTTACATAGATTCCAAGCTCACCTCACTACAAATCAAGATTAATGTGGGGTAACAGTATATATCTATTAACCTACCTTTTGGAAGGTTTGGTTCCCATCTTTTTCTGTCGGATGGTTCTGACTCTACCGACTGTAACTCAGTCCTGTAAAAGAAAGGCGGCTATACTAGATGTGGGGAAAAGTCTGCAGAATTACAAAATGACATTTCAACAAGAAACATAGACCTCTATATACTGTAATTAAAACCACACTTCGTAGACAATGACGTCACATGGGAATGTTCATTTGCTTGCGAGTAACTACCAAGTTTTCATTTGAGCCACTATTTAGGAGCTTACAGTCTATAGAATTACTAATTTACATAGGAAAAAGGTTGATTGATTGATTTGTGTTTTACAGCACTTTAGCGGCACTAAGTGGCTATCTCTTGCTTCACAGGTGGATAATTTAACAGAGGAATGTGTCAGTGCCCGCGCATATGTGCACCACACACATCCTGAGGGGATAGGAAAGAGGAGATATAGACCCTTTTAAGTGGGCTAGGGAAGCCCGTAGGAAAAACATTATATGGCTTACTTGAGGAAGGCTTTCCTTAGGGCTGCCCTCTCTTTGTTCTCAACAGGCTCATCTGCAGTGCAGGGTATGATATCTTTCTCACAGTATCTGGACACAATGTTAGGGATCCATATACAGTCTTGAAGTGTGTAAAGCATTGTTGAATGTATTTCAAGCAAAACCAATGATAAATAGAAGTGAGGGTGATGTGTGGAAAGAGCTTCACTACATTATCAAGATTCTTAAATAAGCTAAATTAAAGTAAATTTACCAATGCAGGGTTCTGTAAATTATCTCTTGTGAGTGACTAAAATTCATACGTATATGTACAGTACATAAACTAACACTGTAATGCACGAAACTCCTTTCAAATGTATACACTGGAATATGGATTAGGATTACAAGTCACATGACCAGACTCTATTTCAAAGGATACTGCGCCTGACCATATTGGTCTTCGTCGTCACCGTCTACGTCAAGATCTATGTCCTCTTCTTCCGCTGTTGCCTTAGTAACAGTCGGAAAACCGGAAGCGCCCAACCCACCCGGAAGTAGCGTCGACGTGCGGATGCGCGTCTGTCCCGCCCATTCATACTCCTCGTACTCATCGTCACCGTCCACGTCCACCATGATGGAGTCCTCCGCCTCCCGCTAGGGGTCAGCAGAGATGGGTCATTAAGGGCAATCAGGGTGTGGTTCAGATAAACAACACAATCAACTACTCTGAGAAAGCTGTTTGGGCACCTAGTGTTCACACCAGACAGCTAGCTCTACCCCCGGCCCTTATTAAAGACCGGCGCTTATTCAATACTTTGTTCATAGTATATATTTCAATTTCTATACCACGGCGCTTAGTCAAGACGGCGTTCCTTCAACGAGTGAACCCTTTTTCCTAATGAAAACGACCTCTGGCCGGTACAATGGCCTATAACATGTACAAAATTGAATTTGTCCAGCCTATCATGTACCTTTTCATGAATGTATTTGTCTCTGCTATGATGACACATCTTACTCATGCGTGGTGATATACGAAGGGCTACTCGTGTTGAATCCATGTGCATAAACTGGTTATAGCACTATATAACCAAGGGGGTATCAATGCATAGTGTTCACAATGAGAGGTTTTAAAATAGATTTATCTAATTTCCTGACCTGTTTGAGACAGAGGTCTACATGCTCGTTGAGCTCCTCTGGAATGGCAGACACCAGCTTGTCACAGACAGGACACGTCGTCTCCTCTGACGGCCTCTTCTTCTTACGTCCACGAGCTGGAGGAAGGTGCACAGATTATGGTACATGTATGTATACACATTGTTGTTCCACTATGACAGATTCTAGGACTAGAGAGTAACAAGTACCACCAACATGGCAACTATACGACAGGAAGCGGCACTCCACAGATTATTGTTTAAGGCCAATGTCATATCAGGACTCCGAGAACACAATATAGATCTATGCACCGACAGTTCCTTTGATATTATTATTAGCAACACAGTGGGCCCATTTGGCGGATACAGATATATCATACTCTTTATTTTGTTCTGTGACCATTGCCTCATTATCAGAAGTTGTTTGAGAGGAAGAACAGTTAACATTTACACCTAATCACACAGTTAAATTGAAATGCCTTGACTTGTAAACACCACCTGTAAAATACCCACTATTAGGTCTACCCAGGGTAGATTACTACAAAGGCCATGGAGGTAGTGCTAAATTTACATCCACGTGGGTAGATGGATCAACTCCCAGTGGCCTATGAGAATATCTGGGAACATGAATGCAATATCCGGTGGAGAATGGGGGGACCATAAAACCATAAAGTACCTACCACTCAGCCGAGCCTGCCGACCTGTCTTTACTCTCAAATAATTCTGTATAGAAGAAAGACAACAGATGTCATGGTTTAAGTATATGACTTGTATAGGTGACCTCAAACTATTTTCATCTGTATTGATTGAAGTACATGTACTTGCGCAGTAGGGTCCATGCATCACAACCTCGCCGAATATATTTTATTTCCAGTTTTCATATCATATTTGCTTCTTACGTCCCTCTAACTATACATGGAATTGTCTATACTTAGTATTGAGCTACACAAGTGCTCTTAGAATTTATTTGCAATAAGCTTGACTTCCATGATCTAATATGATTAGTACTAGAGACGGCCACCTATTTATGGAGGCGCCACCTTATATTCTTACCTCATAGCGCTCCTTGGGGTCCACACGAGCCTGCTCTGTGTCCTCACCACCATCAGCAACACTAGAACTACCAGTGGAGATGGTGCTGGACGCTGGCTGCACCTGAAAACATAGATATAATTATGAATTAAGAGGGTACACCCATACGATTTGGTTAAGTTTTAGGGGGATCCACATCTGGTAAGGTATTTGTTAAGATATGGATCTATAGATTCAATACAAAACCACCGCCGTGAGTATTTCCTTGCTAATGGTGTGGTTAAATCAATCATAAGGTTGAGATATGCATGGCTATAAGTCTAAGGCCTCATTAAACAAAAGTTGGAGATCAAAAGCAGATGACTTATGCCATTGAGCGGCTGTATGATACAAACAAACCCACAGATAAAACACGATGGACAGGGTGTGACACTTTTCATACAGTCGCACTTGATTTCAATGTAGAGTTCTAGCAAATAGCAAGTAGAATCTTGTGTATTTTTCATTTTGGGTGGTTCATTGGTGATTCAAACACGGCGCCATCCCTGGTTCTAGTCGAGATATGTATCCACAGGTTAACGCCCAGTCACCAGTAGGAACCCATTGGCATTCATTGGACATGTAAATTAAACTGTAGAAGACAGGACATCCACGAACCTACATTTACATATGTGAGGCTACTACTGGACTCTCCTGACACTGAGACTGCCTATAGATGTTACAAATACCATACATGTATCAGTATTATATCTAACCACCACTGACATATTATCCATTTTAGTGACTTATAATCTATTACTTAATGTGATATGACTTTAGGTTATGATCTGTCAAATCAATGCCTGATGTTTTAATTTAGCAGTATTACAGACCAACATTAAAGTATGCATGCATGTGTCTTTGTGTGCCTATGCCTTATACTGTAGGTAGATGGGCACCAAAACTGTACATCGGGCTTGTCCTGTATATAGAACTGCGCCAAGGCACAGTTCCACCATGGAATGCACAGTACCATTAGTGAGGTGGGTGGCACTGTTGGGGGTGGGCGGTAGGTGGAGTGGTGGTGGTGGGTGGGGGGTGCAGGGGTGCAGGACACCCTGTCAGCAGACTAAGGTAACAAATGGCAGTGATACGACAGTGTCAGGCAGCTGCAGTGGTAATGGAGGAGGACGGATGGCAGACTGCACTCTCACCCTGTGTCAGGAATCACTATACTTATGCTGAACGAGTCCTCTGAGACATTCAATGGATGGGTCCTTCTACTCATCCTTCCCCTTCTTTCTACACACCCACTCTCCAACACCCCAACACACCCTTCCTTTCCACTGACAATTGTTCATACTCTATTTGGTTCCTCTCCCCTACAACGTTGCAAGCAACATTCTAACCTCTGAGATACATAACATTGTAATCTCATATTGCAAAATTACTTCATTTGAATAAAATGTCTATAATCTGCTTATTGGGATCCAATATCTCTCTACAGGCCAGCTCCCACATTCCATCTATCCGTCCCTGGTATCAGTAGGCCCTAGGTGTATATCCATGTATACAACCACCGTCATATATTCCAATCTAAGTGTATTGCCAGGACATTCACATATATTGCATACCTAATTGCCTCCTCCCACCCTCAGTGTCTGTCTGCATGTTTCAGTCATCACTTCTGGGGGTGCTAACTCCCTGAACCATCACCACTCCCCACTCACACCCCTCCCCCAACAGTACATGTTTAGCCTTGCCTTATAGCCCTCACCAGCTCATACCCCACAGCCCATCACTCCTACTGAAAGTCCATACGACCTGTCAGCCGCCTGTCGGCCCCGCCCGAGGGAGTCCCAACACAAACAACAACACTTACAGCCCACAACAATTCATCTGTTTTAAAAACCACTTGGCCCCTGCCGCCGCCGCCCGTCAGGGGCGCCCAGTTCATTGGGCGCAGATTGGTCTGTGTCCGGGATGCGCGCCGGGGGCCCCGGTAGCCGACCAACAGCCGGCGTCGTGTCGACAGGTTAATCATAAAAGATCACTGGACTGTCAGCAGGCGCCTCGTCCCTGGCCCCCTAGGGGGGTTTGAGGGAGGGGAGGGGTGTGGAGAGGGAGGGAGGGAGGGGGTGGAAGGGAAGGAGGGAGAAGAGAGGGTGGAAAAAGGGACGTGAAAGAAGGGACGTGACAGGTAAGAAGACAGACAGGAAGGGAGAACTGAGGAAGAGGGAGAGGGGGCAGGGAAGGTTCCAGAGATAAGTATTATAGTGGAGAGAGAGAAGTGCCAACTGTATAAGGAATGAGACGGGTGGGGTGGGGGTGTGGAGGGTTGATGTAGCAGGCCTGTCCCATGGGCCCCGTCCCGTCACAATACAAGCAGCAAAACGACAGGCCCGGGTGCCATTATGTGAATACTTGGTGGGGGACCAAGTTGTGAGACAAGAACCACTCATATTGCAACAAGGCAACTCATACAGTGGTACACATTCAGCCATGGTGTAGGGCATCGTCACAGCACTGATACAGTCCAGCTACCGCTAGACTACAATAGTAGTATACAAAAATGGCCCCTGTTAATGATATAAAAGTCTACACACTATCAATAACTTATGCTAATGTCTACTATGAGCTCCGCCATAAACACACTTAGATGGAAATTCTATGCCTCTCCATTTAACTTCTCATTTACTCAATTGACACAGGTAAAATTGTAATACATGTACTTACTTTACCACCATACTGAGCTGCTCCTCTGATGCCACTCTTCTTCCCGGGCCTGGAAGAGGGAAAAAAACTTATTTTCAATTTTTGAGTAAGTTTTTGTGTCAGTTCCACAGATAGTAAACCTAAATTATTCATATACCTAGGACGCAATAGTCCTACATCCCCTCAGTATGTGATAAGACCCATGTCAGTTGCCTGTAATGATGCCCCCTTTCTATATACTACTCACACACTAGACAGCGCTTCTCTACCGTGGGCCGTCTGGAAATATCCAAAACATGTAAACTTCGTGCTAAGCGTTCAAAATCACCACGTCCCTATAGCAGATCGATTAAAATACTACTTATCCTTTTTACTAAGGTATCCATCTCTATTCTGTATAGCCCTAAGACCGCTTAGTATTTCCAGTTGAATGCCTGGCGTGGTACACCATTTCGGCAGTGCAATTCTCTCACATTTACAGAAACTACTGTAAAATGAACCATCTTTTATTTATACTGCTCCCCTCTCCCACTCTACTCGGGAACAGTAGAGTGGGAGTGGGAACTCCGCCGTGATGGGTTGCTCGTGTAAATCGGCTCGTGTAAATCAGCCCTTATTGCAGAACTGAATGGAACCTTTGTCTCATGGAGGAGTGTATTGAACTACAAGCATTAGCATTTGAAAAACCTAATAACAAATCTCTTATTATACTAAACATCTATAGGCCTCCGAATAAAGATATAAACATCTTTTTTGAAAGACTGGATACAGTCTTAAAGGCTATAGACAGAAACAAATATGAATTGTGGCTTGTTGGTGATTTTAATATCAACACTCGGGACAGAAATAGCCAAGGAGCTAAAGGCTTGTTTGATAAATGCCGTGAATACGGTGTCAAACGTCTAAACGAGGATATCACCCGACCTAACAGCCATGACAATGGGGGGACTTGTATTGATCATATCATAACAGATTGTAACATAGTCAGCTGTTCAGGTGTACTAAACTGCCTAATAGCCGACCATTACAACGTGTACGGCTGTCGGAAGAAACCTAGAGAAACGTACAATGAGTTGAATTTCACAGGGAGAACCTATAGAAATTATAATAGGGATGACTTGCATGAATATTTGAGTGATCTTAATTGGAATAGCTTCTATGACACGACTGACCCTGATACAAAGTGGGAATTTATTCAATCAAAACTGTCTGCATATTTAGACATTTCCTGCCCTGTAAAAACTATCAGAGTTAAGAAAAAATCAAAACCTTGGCTATCACATGAAACTATTGAACTGATCAATGACGGACAAAGAATGCTCGGCGAATTAAAGCGTACTCACAACCGTGACCTATTGAAAGAAATACGCACTGTCAGAAATAGAATACAACGTCAGATTGAGAATAGTAAAAATGATTATACTATACAGCTGTTAGAGGAAACTGCGGGCGACCCAGTAAAATTCTGGCGTGAAATTAACGAACTAATCAAACCAGTCTCTAAAAATTTAAACATACAACTCACTAATGATATAACTGGTGCAGTAATACCAAAAGAGGAAACAGCCAATTATATTAATGAATACTTCGCCAATATTGGTAATGACCTATTCACAAAACTGCCTCAAAATGATATTTTGATCTTCAACCACAATATCCCGGATGACGAGGAAGATATAGATCTTCTAGGCATCATCAGTAGGGATGAGGTGCTTCAACTAGTCAATAAGATAAACATTGATAAATCATCTGGACTAAAGGGGATTTGCAGCAGGGTCTTAAAAGACGCTCTCTTACTACTAATTGATGAATTGGTCATAATCTTTAGGAACTGCATCAATGAAGGTGTCTTTCCGAAGAGTTGGTCTAAAGGCACCCTTGTACCCATCCCCAAGAAGGGCAACCTTGACAACATAAAAAACTGGCGCCCCATCACTCTTTTACCTTTACCAGGGAAGTTGTTGGAAAAACTGGTACATAAGGCACTAAGCAAACTACTGGAACAAGAAAACCTATTATGTAAAAATCAGTATGGATTTCGGCCAGGTCGTGGAACCAGTGAGGCGGTGTTCCGTGTAGTGAAGGACCTCCATGATAATAGGGATGAGGGCCTGGTAACTGTAGCATGCTTCATTGACTATTGCAAGGCATTTGACAGTGTCCATCACCCCAAATTATTAGAGAAAATTTACAATCTTAGAATGCATGGAAAACTTAAAAAATGGCTAACTGCCTATCTGGCACACCGCTCTCATGAAACCATCGCCAATGGCCATCGGTCACACGAGTCTCCAGTTAATTTTGGTGTCCCTCAAGGATCAATTTTGGGTCCTCTGTTGTTCGTGGTATTTATAAATGACCTTGCTGAGGTAATTCGTAACTGTGAATATGTTATGTATGCTGATGACGTGATTGTTTATACTGGAGCGGCTACCCAAGCCACTGCTATTCAATTGCTGCAGGAGGACCTTAATCGAATTGGATTATGGTGTAATAATAATTTTATGACAGTAAATAAGCAGAAATCCATGTGCATGCACTTCGGATCGGCTCATAAGCTAAAGAACTTGCCCGCTCCACAGCTCTCGCTCGGTAATGAAATACTCCCCACTTGTGACTCGTATAGCTACCTGGGAGTAGACCTAGATAGCAAGCTCACCGTCACACCACATATCAACAAGGTCAAAAAGGCATTGGGTAACAGGATTTATAAATTAAGTAAATTAAGAAAATCATTGACTCAAGAGATCAGCCTTAGAATATACAAGGTCATGATGTCCCCCGTAATTGATTACTGCTCTTACTATACTGGTAGTGGCCACACAGCTGAATTAGCTAAGCTACAACGTATGCAGAATTCTGCCTTAAGAATATGTATTCAAAGAAGAGTCAGACAAATAAGTATTGATGAGTTGCATGTACAATGTAAAATTGACAAACTAAGCAGACGTAGGTCGTTACAACTATTAAATATTATGTGGAAAAAGTCTAGAAATGGTGATGCTATAGAAATTGAAAATATAAGGACCAGAGGAAACAGAAAATTAAAATTCGCAAAAAGACGGGCTAGAACAACATTCTATCAGAAGTCACCATACTATAGGGGTGTTGAGCTATGGGACAAACTCTCAGCAGATACTCAGAGACTACCTACCAAACGACAATTCAATAATGCCATTAAAAATCTCATGTTGTAAATGAATATAATAATTGATCATATATGTCTATATGAATACTTTCATCTTTCATATTGTATGTTCATCGCGGCATTGACTTAATGTGCAGTACCTTATAAAGCTTCTATTGCTTATAGCCTGATTCTGTAAACCGTGACTGGCCGCGGAAAACCGTCCTATATGGACGAGCTGCTAAATAAAATCAATCAATCAATCGGTCTGTGAGCAGCTCGCCGCGACTTCTTGTGAGCAGCGCGGGAATCATAGCAGCCATGACGTTCTCTCTCTCACTCCTGGCGTCGCCTCGTTTAACCTTGACCTGACCTGGCGGTGGTGACCTGGCCGACTAACGACCGCGTGTCGGGCGCGTTGATCAGCCGGTGATTCATTGGACGTGTCGGGGGCAGCTTGCGGCTGTCGGACCGACTAAGTGGCGCCTACTGCCCTACCCCCACCCCTCCCACCCGGCCCTCCCAACTCAGCATCACTACCAAAGCACTGCCATCACCAGCTCCCGGTCCCCACCTTCAGCCAATATGTGACTTGTGATGTTTTTTTCCATTGCCCATGTATACGGTACCGCCATCAAAGAACTGGAAATACAGCGGTACGATGTAGTGACACAATTAACGTTACAGCCGTACATCTATGTACTTCGTTTTGTAGAACGTAATACAAGACATCTGACTATAGAGGTAATGGGAAGGGTTGGGGGTGGGGCAGAAAACCTGGTCTTGGCGGGGTGAGGCTTGTTATATATTTTCTTATCCTAATAGTAAAAGAGAGTCCCAACTGGATCAAAACATGGTGCTACAGATGCTTCTGTACACGCCACTAATACAGCATCACATTTGGGATATCTGTATAGTTGAAACCTGCCTCATGATACTTCCAATGCGAAAACATCCTACTCAAACTGACCAGGGTTAAATACAACGTCTGTGAAGTAGGCGTTCTGTTGCGACACGTGTTGGTCGTGCACGTGTGCACTATGACAACAGGGGCTGACGGCACGTCACAGACCCATGACGGGATTAACGTCATTATGAGGGTAACGGGCACAATTAAATAAAGGAGGGCGTCAATGATTGCTGTACAGTAACCAAGCGGGATTCATCATCAACCAATCAGATAATTCCCTGTATTCACTGCAGACCTTTTGTTGTTACATTTAATATGTAACAACTGATATTCATCATATACCGACGTTGCATGTTTACCAGTGGATGCTTGTACCATACTGACAGCCCAATCAGGTGTGTGTGCACTGCAGCTACCAGCTCAGGCCTAATTAACATGCATTATCGCGAGATTTGGAGCTTTCAGGGGTCAGAAGCCACTCTATACATGGGTGACTCTTAACACCTGTGGGTGTGAAAACTCCACAGATGTAGGTGTGATGAGTGGTAGTCCACATTATCCATACCTTTGAACTTGTATTTATATTATTAAGCCACTATGTGCTAATTAATGGGCCTATACCGAGGTTGCGGGGTATCTAATGGACCCAGCCATTGCTGAAGCTGGTTACCAGCGGTTATCACTGATAACAGTTACAACTGGGTACCTCCCCCAAGAAGTTTGCAGTAAATAGTTGGCTAATAATTAATCCCACTAAGTCAGTTTATAGCAATATCGCACTTGACGGTTCTTTTGCAACAAACAAGCTTATAGACACAACATACCCAGCCGCTGTTTCATTTAGTGCAGTGGATTGTATCTGGTCTTCGAGCCCTGTGGTGGTTACTTGATTAGCATCACACTGATCCAATGTACAATCACCTCCAGGCACAAGGAGGTCCCCAGTCTTATCAATATTGATCACTAGGTCATCCAGGATGGCGTGTTCAATCACAACTCCTATGTCGCGATTCAAGTTAGCCTGTCTGACAGAGTCAAAATCACTGGGCATAGTCTTTGTCTCTGTGGTCGCTTTTCTCTTCACAAAGTCCATGCGGCGAAGGAGAGACTGGACATACGCTGGAGTGATGTCAATGTGACCTCCATACTAAACAAGCAGGTCCTTGTTTACTTTATCACAATGCCCTCTGCAGCAGCCATCACTATTCTGGTATTGATTGTGGAACCACCAGCTTCTCTCACTTCTCTAATCCACATATGAACTTGAGAATCGATATCCCCAAGAAGTAAAGGTTTGCCCCTTTTCTCCTTTGGCATGGTAAGCACCTGCGTTTGAGTTTTAGTCAGCTCCAGGTACGTCTTCTTCATAGATCTGATCGTGCTTTCATTGAGCCTTCACTGAAAAAAAGTCTTCCTGACAAAGTGGCATGTATACCTATGTCAACTTGATTTGACACAGAGAGCACATGTCATTGGGACATGTGCACATACTTCACCATGACAACTGTAGCACACAGTAATCCTCATATGATTTGACATGCCTTAAAATGCTTTGTCATCTGTGAGTTGATTAGGGTCATGGCCATGTCGAAGGCACTTGACATATGATGGTTTGACATACATAATTGTTCTAGGATATTCCACTAGATGGGGCAAAAAACCATTTTGGTACCAGGATTAATCACAACCAAGAGGTACTACCAACACCTAAGGCATTTGATGTATCTGTGTCATTTTGTTTTCATGAAGAATAGATCACTAAGATTTGTAAATACTAGCAATGAATGGTAGTGAATTCTATTTCATTGTTAAATTTGCATTTGTTATTGAACATCAAAATAGATACCAACAATCCTGAATTCTTCAACAGGAGAGGCTAGACACCTTATGTGTGGGTCAGTGAAAATACCAAAAGATAGCATGCTAACCCACAATCTATAATCTCAGTATCTACAGTATATGGAGAAATATGGCATTGCCATGCACCTCCATGTCCTTGTCTTATGGACTGCATAGAGATCCTTAGTCAGGTAGAAGTTCTGTAGATAGGAAAAAGTGCCTTGTTGTTGCAGGTCTGTAGGACTATGATATCCCTTGCCTTCTATATTATAGGCCTGCTTTGATTGAACCATTGGTACATAGCTATTGACTGCTCTTGACCCTTACATAATTGTCTCACAGTATTACCTAGCACTCAGGTGTATGGATCAGGAATATGTGACGTCTTCATTACACATGTCAAGTGGAGTTGACGAACCAAATGTGAGAGCGTCAACCTCTTTTGACATGCCTTCATACATGTCATGTGGGAGACAAATTGTGACTTGTGCAGTATGCGTCAAAGCGATCAATGTTCTTCTCTCTGTGTTGCTGTATTTATTTGCCGTTCTTCTAACACCATTATTAATCTTTGCCCTCAGCTCATCGCTGTAGGTCCCATAGGATTCACGTTTTCTTTTCCTGGACCCAGGGGTGAGATTTTGTAGAAGCAGCTTCTCTACACTGTCATTAGCAGCCTGGATACAGATAGCTTCTTGTAGACTCGATGCAGCTTTTGGCGAAGGGAGTCCTGGATTTGTTTGTTTAGTTTTACGTCCGGGGGCCATCGCGGAACTCAGACATTAAAAAGATGGGAGTCCTGGAACTTTAGGATCCCTGGCAGTCTGTAGCCAACGTTGCAGGGACATGGTGACAGATAGGTTGTCGGTTTCAAACTGAGCTTTCTAATGTCAAAAGAGATATGATAATTCCCCCATCTCCTTCCATATTGGCATCAGTCCCTCAGATCTCGCTCTCCCAGTAAGCACATCAAAGCGGTGTCTAACTCATGCTATATCAAACGAGGACGCCCATGACTCTATACTCATTATCATGACTCAAGGATCATTATCATGACTCTTCAATCTAGATTTATGTATTTATGATCAATTAATATATATATCGATATAGAAATACAGCATTGCTGTAATAGCTGCTCGGTCGTATCATCTAGATTTATGTACTTATGATCGGATATTATATTTCTATATAGAAATACAGCATTGCTGTAATAGCTGCTCAGTCGTATCATCTAGATTTATGTACTTATGATCGGATTAGTAATTGCTCACTATTTGTCAGCAATTAGTCAATATATGTCAGTACTTAGTGACTAAATATCAGCAATTAGTCAATATATGTCAGTAATTACTCACTTTGTCAGCAATTAGTAAATATATGTCAGTAATTACTAACTATTTATCAGAAATTAGACAATATGTCAGTAATAACTCACTCCTTGTAAGCAATTAGTCAATATGTGTCAGTAATTACTCACTATTTGTCAGCAATCAGTCAATATATGCCAGTACTTAGTCATTATAAAACAACACTTAGTCCATATATGTCAGTAATTACTCACAATCTGTCATATATTCGTCAACAGTGAATAGTTACTAGCATATATTAACTTAGTGCTGACAAATAGTCCATAGATACTGACATATTTTGACAAATACCAATCAAGGGAAGATGCACAATTGAATCAGTGGCTATTTCTCTGTTATATATTGACTATTGGCTGACAGATGGTGAGTAAATAATGACATGTATTGATAATTACTGACATTCAGTGACTAAGTACTGAAGTATATGGTCTAAGCACCTGATTAAGCAATGTCTGCCTCCATTGAACAACTTATTGATGCTATAGGAAGGTAGGGGAGGGGTATTTCTTTTTTTATTGTTCAGATTCCACTAGTCACTAGGTGCAGCCAGTAGTTTATACTTGTAAGCATATGAATTCTATAAGAGACCAACGGAACATATCTATATTATATTGAACAGTACCAAGATACTGCATAATTATGCTAATTATGCAAATAATATGCACGGATATGGGATGTTTGGTATCAATCTGGGGTGTTTCGTCCCCCTAAAAACATGCCCCCCTAAAAAATCGGTTTCGAAAAAGAACAAGCAAAATAATTTTTTTGACTAGAAGCCTTTTATGCCCCAGCCGGTCCACCTGTGCCTTTACCACAGTGTGGATGCGCACTACCTTCTGCCAAAAGCTACCTGTTTTGCGCTCAACTGGCGAAAAAAAGGCTATGTTTAAGGCAGGATGAGGTCAAAAAGGGATTTTTGTGGGGGGAGGGGGTTCATGCCAGTGCAGGACTGGCAAAAAGGGGATGGGGGGTAGGGGGGGTGGAGTCAAAAACCTCACATAGGAGTTCTCCCCTAGTGTGACCTATGAATTAAGGGTACCTCGAGCTGGCGATCATCAGGGTGATGTTTATTTTCACCGATGGTCAAGCATAAGAAAGTTAGCTTCCAAAATGCAGCCATGAAGGGAATTTGATATTTTAAGGCAACTTAACCACCTTAGCAGTCGCATATACCTATATGATGATGTTCAGGAGTTCATAGCGGCAAGCACGGTCCTGTTTTATAGAGTATAGCTACCCCTGTCTTAAATGCACTATGACGATGTGTAGGGGCTATATACATCGTGTAGAGAATATAATCAAATTGGGCTCTGGGAGTTATATAATAGCAATGGGACATGTAAGGGCCGTGTTTTCGCGGCTTTGGACGCCTCTACAGGTAATGTGGGCTGTAGGAGGTGTGAAAAACACAACTAAAACACACCCTAGGGGGGGGATTGGGTGTCTCTATTGGTGCATAATGGACCAGTGGAGACAGGTGGGAACTGTAGGCGAGATCTGAGTGGGTAGCTTTCTCGGCTTCATGGAATCAACAAGAAAAGCTATCAGGCAGCCCCAAGACGACCAGGTGGCCCAGAACGACCTGTGACAAAAATAGACTTGCATAGGTCTTATACAAACGTATTTTCATTGGATTCGCGAAAATTTATACATGCGAAAATATCAATGAGTGTACTTGAAAACAAGAGAGAAAGTTATGCACACAATATTACACGGCATGCCATACATTGTAAATAGAGGTGGGTAGTGTCGGCTAGAGATTAAAAGTAATGACATAGGATGGGGCTGAAGAGTACAATGTATACTGTACAATGAATAATTACAAGACCAAGAAACGAGATGAATGAAACTGCAAGAGCCATTATACTGCATGAAAGCAAACGTGCAGTATGACTACATATGCTTAGGCCTAAAAAAATGTAAGTTTCCGGCAACATGGTCCAAAAAGTTGAGGTATGTAGGTCGGATTTTTTTTTTAAATATTTTTTTTTACTGGATCATATTTTGGTCCATATATTCCATCGTTATTATTGATAATTGAGTCATGGAAAATCGATTTTTCTATCACACCAGCACAAAACTTGGCCAGAATGTTGGATTCTATACTTGGACACAAGTAATCCTAAAAAAATATTAGAAATATGATTTCAATGTGCAAAAATTATGAGGTAGGTCGGGTGACCGGAAACAAAACTTCTTTTTTTTTGCCTTAATATGAAAGGTCGTATTGGGGGCTAGGGTTGGGGCGGAGATGGAGGTGGGGCTCACCATAACCAATTAGTGACGTGGCGATATCATGTGTGAAGATGACCAGAGCGCAGCCCCCAATGACCCTGTCAATGGCCTGTCGGGGCCAGGGGCTCAGGCCGCACCCAGTTGACCATGAACAGCATCCAGTCAGCTGGCAAAGTCACAGCTTTACAGGGGAGATGGGCGTGGTACTAACAGCCCATGTATCATCGTAGGCACTGTGAGCTGAGCGTGTTCTCTGCCATATACTGCGGATATACTCGCATGGTTTGTCGACCATACAGCTGCTGACCAGCTTGAATTGTGTATCTGTGGTTATCAATGCTGGATAGGGGTGGTAACATGAAGTGTATAGTTGTACAAATGTAGCCTTATTGATATCAATACTTAGTACCCCCCCCCCTTTTAATACTCTTTGAACCCTTCTTTACCTGTCACATATGCACTATATACATACGGTACATTGATTACAATAAATATGCGAACACATATCTTGTACGGACAGATATCTACAGCGAGTTGACTGCACAATGTAATTTAGAAGCTGTGTAAGTGAGTTGAACTCACTACCATTTTCAAACAGAACCTGTACATACTGTACAAAAACACACCACACCACCCTCTGGCTTAGTGAATGCTGCTGGGGCCGTCACGAGTGACTCGACAAACCATTTCACTGTCAGCCCAAGCTTTTACTGCCTGACGCGCTGAAAGAAGCCCTGCTGAGCGTAGCCCCGTCCCAGCCAGACCCGATGAAATAAGGGAATAAACCACAGGGAATTATTTGTGCCGCGTTGGCATCAACTGTTGAGTGTGAGTGCCAGGGTCGGGGCGCGGCGCGGCAAATCCCTCCGCTAGTCGGGGACGCTGCCACCAACTGTATCACTTTGCATGCGTAATCAGCCTTAATTCGGGCCGGGACCCCGACCCACCCCGCTCGGAGGGTTAGGCGGCGATCCCAGCCCGCCAAGCCGACAGGGCCGCTGGTGTTGGAGGCCAAGGCTGCCAGTACAGCGCCGCAGGTAATCCGGCGTTTTTACCGCCGTAAGAGCGGCACATGGGGCCCTAAGCCTGCCCGGCCTCGGGGCCGCACTCCAGTGTACCAGGGCCGTGACTCCACGGCCTAAGGCCACCAGCCTGACATGGGACCACTCCCATCCCATCCCTCCCTCCAACCCTTCAGCATCCTCCAGTGTCGGGCGTCAGTTGATGCCGAGTCGGGCCGTCACAGCGCCCTCTGATCCCGGGTCGGTGCCGGCTTTGATCCTATACAAACGGGTGGGCGCGGGTCGGATCCCGGCTGGATCCCACCACACACAGATCCACACAGGGTCTCAGTCCGTCATTTCGTGTCGCCAATCCTCCCCCGATCCCCAACCACCACGGCTGGGCCCCGCGCCGCCCTTATGATCTACCAAAACGACCCCCGTCCCTCAGATCATCAAACGCACGGCGCTGAATCCCTGCTACCTTTTTGGCGCTGGGCGTGACGCGGCCCCGGGGGCCAGGCTGCAGGCTTACCGGGCGGCGAGAAGCTCTGGACCGGCTCACTGACAGGGACGGCCTACATTAACTCGTGATTGACTCAATCAGAGCAGAGTAGCCCCTGCCGACACTCACAAACACCTCAATTGGACCAGGGGGTGGTGGGGTATGGGGGAGAAGGGTCCAATCTGCTCTCCTAACTGTAATCTAATAGGAGTTGTGGTTGAGGTTGGGTAGGGCATGTCAGCAGTCTGGTATAGGCTGTGGGTTCATTCTTCACATAATGAGGGCTACACGTAGTGAGCTGAGCTCTCTCCTGTTAGATGTATACCATATAGCTGTGCCATATAAAATCAAAGCTACAAACTAGCAAAGTGGAACTCAATTAACTATCTGCTTGTTCAAAACTAAAGAGAAATCCTTAATTCTAAATGGAAATGTTCAATGAATACCTTAAAAGATATATGCGGACATAAAGGACTTACATACTGTACACTGGTGCATAGTGTTAAGCAGATCCCCAGAGCTTACAATTCCCCTGTCTACCCTTCACTAACTACCTCACTCCTAGAAGCAACCCCCTTTACATCCACCCCTTCCACACTCAGAGAACAGACAATTTGTACGCCTCCACCACGCCTGGTCATCACTGCTAACCGGGACAAATTGTGGTCAATCTGAGCTAATTTAGGAGCAGCTCAGAGGCTGCGGTCAGTTTAGTCACCAGGGCTACTTCTCCTACTTCTACTAGCCCCCTAGTCCTGATGCTGACAAGGCAGCAGGGACACTTCATCTTTATCTCTGCCCGACTCACAGCCTGCCCAATCCACCACCTTCAGCAGCAAACCCAATCTGCCTACCCGGCTAGGTTCATTCTCCCCACATACATGCCACTTTATGCCACCACCATGAAGCTGTGGGACCGACCACTTTAATCTATTTCTTTTTTTTTCATTCTACTGTTTACTCTCTCGAACCTCCTATCCGTACTAATGACTGACCCTCAACCATTGGTGCCATCTGGTAATTCCAGTGCTCTAACTGACACCATCCTATCTATGCCATTCTCTCCATATAGCGTCGCTTGGCGCAAAAATAAAATAAATAAAAAAAAAAAAAAAGATACAAAAATCAGATGTAAACTTATTTGGAATTTCACATCTTTTTCATTTTTTTTTTATAGCTCATTACTTCGCACCACCTCATACCTGGCAACATACTTCAATCAAGGCATTATCCGTGTATTTCAGATTTAACTTCATTTATGTTCACTTGCTCCCTTTATTAGTATACCCCAGTCTGTACCCCCTCTCTCTACTTCCTAATTTACAACATTCACTACCGAGCAGTTGGTGAATAATAGCTACAGCTGGGTCCTACCAATCAGTACGTCACGCACCGTGTCATTGACGTATCCTGACATGCATCTCAAACTACTTCGGCAGTGTGAGTGAGGGTAGGTAGGGTGTGGTGGAGGGAAAATAGGACGCCTCTACTAAAGTTACCCATTATGTGAATTAGTTCACAATTAGTGGAGCTCCTCCTCTTCTGAATGGCTCCACAACTCAACCACACTCGGCCTGACCGAATAGTCGCCGTGTTAGTAGTATATGGCGCTGGCACGTTGACGCAGGCGACATCCCGCGGCGGTCTCTGGTACCTTCTCGCGGCAGTTTCTATGTAATGACAGATTTGTAGCTTACACCAGAGTGATTTCCAACTTCAGGTGTTGGTATACATCTTGTCGGGACGGATTGATTCAATAATACCGATAATAGCAGTTTAACATGTAATACCTGTGTGAATATGACATAAGGTAGTAATATCCATGTCAGAGTGACATGGGACAGTGACACCGGTGTGAGCGTGACATGAGAGTAGTACATTGTGTACCTGCTTCAGAGTGAAATGGGACATGGATGTACATGTACTGGGTTGGGGGAATAATACCTATATCAGAGTGATATGAGACAGCATTACCTATCAGGGTCAACGCATTATGTGTATAGTAATACATGTAATCAGAGTGACAAGTGGGACTAATACTAGTGAGTAATACCTATATATGTCAGAGAGACATGGGTTGTTAGTACTGCCTGTGTCAAGAGTGATATGGGGGACTTATACCTCAGAGAGACATGGGTTAGTACTATCTGTATCAGAGTGAGTGATACGGGCTAATAATGCCATTGTAAAGGATATAATGAGCAGTAATGTAAGAGTCAGGGACATAGGGGTAGTAGTATCAGTATTTGGGCCATACGTAGTACGAGTTTAGTACTTCAATTGCGTAGCAGGATGGCCAAACAATAAAAAGCAGGCTCAGTTGAGAGAGGGCACACTGGGACCCCTTATCCTGGCCACCATCGGACTTCACAATCACGTGTTAACATGTTAATGTGGCCCTCCCGGCACCGCTAATCCCCCATCCCTCCCGGGAACCATTCCCGTTTTTACTCCTTCTTGATTATGTTGAGATGAACTTTGTCCAAAGGGCCCCCCTGAAAAGCAAGAGAAACAAAAAACTCAATGTTTTATGCATGGACTAACAAATGATGTCGCCGATAGTCATCGCAGGGAGACTGCTTAGCATAGAGGATTCATTTGTTACAAGTTGATAATCAGTGGCGACACCGCAACTATGAGAAACCAATTATGTTCACAGCCAAACTCTGAAATAGTGACTGCTAGGGAGGTTTCCTTGGAATAATGTGAGGTCAAAGTCTGAACAGAGGTATTAAGGTGTAATTATGAAAGGTTGCATGAAATTTAAGTATGGGTGAAACAATGGGCATGTGGTCTTCATGTCACAAATGCAACACTGGATGATTGGGTCTGAAGTGTTATGTTCTTTAGAAGATGGCAAGGATTCACAATCTATCTTTGAAACATACGATTTCAGCTCTAATTAGATCAACATGGTTTTGGGAATATTGATAGATGAAATAACAAATGTGGTACATGTATTGCCCTCCTCATTGACGATAGGTATATGTGATTCTCTAGTTACACTATGCCCACAAGGAGAGCAGTATAGTCATATAATTAGATATATCTGCGGATATTCTCATTACAAAATATTGAATTCAAAAACGTCTACAAGATCGGCTTTCCTATCAGGCAGTTGATTACCGTTATATTTCTTCATAAGTAGAGTTGCTAAACAGACACTGTACTCCTCAACTGTAACTCAACTCAATCCCATTCCCTGTCCACTATGGTAATACCTCAGAAGTCAGAGACTAAATAAAGTATAGGCACTGTCAACTTATACGCTCCATGCACCATTTCTCTTAAGTACCTTAGTTGAGCAAATCCCCCCATAGCGGATCTCCTATTATGTAATTATGGCCCTGGCATGTTTATTGAACCTATAAAATGGAAGCATTGACATCTCCAGCGGCCCTAGGTAATGCCGCACCAAATATATTCAGCTCATTTGCATTTTGATGATATAGCTGGATACAGTGTTGGGTGGGTGTCGTGGTGTGGCCCCTAACGGTACTACTCCATATGGAGAAGGGAGTGTGGGGGTTGTTACTTTAGAGTGGGGGACCACGGTACAAGTCATGACACGCCAAAGGTACAGCCGCCAAATGTTCCCTGCCCACTCAATCACAACGCACCCTGCGTGGTGCCCCCCACCCCATCCCCCACAGTGCTATGTTCCCAGGGGGGGGGGCACTGAGCCTCAGTTTGGGAACCAACTGTGGTACTGACCCCACGGAGCGGTGGCTGTCGAAGCGTCAAAGGGGAGAAAAAGGGGGGGGGGGCTGTTAGCTGAACTACATCTTGAAATTAGGGGGCTGTTGATACCTTTTATGCCTTGCATAGAAAGGAAGTAACTTGAATATTCCATGTTATCACTCCAGGGCCGTGAAATTCCTGAGCATTATTATCAAAGAACCTTGATTTACATGGAAAAAGGCCCCAAAAAGGGGGGCTGTTAACAGACTCCTTCAAAAAAGGGGGCTGTAAAAATCAAGAGCTTTATTTTAAATGGGCTGTGATTTGGCGAAAAAAAGGGGGGGGGGCTGTAGTTTCTCAGTTGGTACCACCAATCAAAGACTCAGTGCCCCCCGGGGCTATGTTCCCCCAGGCGCCACCCTGGAGGAGACCACTCTCCTGGAGGTACAATATATATGCAGGAAGCCTGGTGCTTTATTTGGGCACCGTATGGCGCCTTCTCTATCTCGATTCGCTTTCCAATTCAGAATGACTCCCTATCCTCTCTCTCCCCTCTCCATACATAACACGAGCAGACTGAATAAGAGTCTCCCACCCACCCTTCTACCTCAAAGGGCACCCCGGTTATCAGCTGACGCAAAATAACAGGCGCGACCAATGAATTCATAATAAAATAAACATAACACTTGCGACCGATCAAAATTACATGATCTTTATCTACAAGAGAAATCACGGTCGGCAGATTGTCAGTCGGCGGGAGTGGGATGGAGAAAGGGTGCCGCTGGCTTTGGGGGAGAGGGGAGGGGGTGGGGTAGAAGTAGAAATGACATGTTTGTGCGCTGCTGGCCTCTAGTGGGAGTCACAAATCTGACCCCAGGGCCGGTTCCGCGGGCCGAGCATAGGGGGCAGCACAATGCCCGCCGCGCCCAAAGTGAATCTGACAAGCTATCAGCATAAATGATTATTTATCTCACTTTATCATCCAGGCCAATCTGGACAATTTATAAGCTGCATTAGGAGGCCGGTGTGCTGTCAGTGGGCCTGTCAAGGGGCTCTTAGATCAGCCCCCGATTATAGGGGGAGTGTACGGGCGGAGGGAGAGGAGGGTGATGGAACATTGTACATGGGTAGTAATGCATATAAGTGGAGAGGTACTGCATTGGAGAAGTGGGTACATGAATAGGGGAATATGGTTGGAGACATTTGGCAGTACAATGCAGTAGGGAGGTAGAATGTCAATGCATTTTAAAACACTCTATTATAAGTGTACTGTAGATTGCACACTTACGCACATCCAAAGCCTGGTACAATCCCTACAACCACATCATCATGGCTATCACCCCCAATGTGCGAAACTTTTCTGTGAATTCCACTGGGCCGTCTATGTTTTGCTCCAAAGTCCACTGACACACACATTCTTATGCATGGTCCATCAGAAGTCTGTAAACATGAGAAACTTCTCTTTCAAAAAGAGTTTGATGTAGAAACATTAGTACGTGTCAGTGAGTAGCTCAGGAGCACCTCTGTGCTGCTCATACCTTCTATACTTACTCACCTAGAGCAGCTCCTACTGCCACTGCTCTCCAAGCCTACCTATACCCAGTCCATTTTACACTGACTGGTCACTGCCAGGCGCTGGCAATAAAGTCAATTACGGCCGGGTGGCATATCAGCGCTGGGGTGCCGACTAGCAAAGCCCCCAATCAGAGGAGGCCGGGCGGGTAACGACAGATACGCCGCTGATTACGCCCTGCCGCCAATTGGCAAACATCATTTTTGACACACACTGCGGCCCGCGCCGAGTTAAAGTTCAGCCGGCGCCGCCGACGGGGTCTCCATAATTCAACCGCCTCTAAGCCGGCTCATTTCGGGCTGCGGCCATTAAACGGCTATTGGTGTATTTAGAGCCAACATGGCCGCGTCCATAAACACGGCGCTGGTGCCGTACACCGCGCCGTACTTAGCGCGTGTTAGCAGCTGTCTGCATCGACCAGGATGGACGGGCGGTGAGCTGACCCTGCCAACCCTCCACACGTAGGTTCCCGTTACTGAGCTGCTCAGGGCCCTCAGTGAGCTGCTCCAACGGGCACATATCAATTACCTCATAGAGTACATTCTACACACATAGCACCCCGCCCATAGACAGGTGGGGAGGGGGTGGTCATGATGACGTGTTGTATGGAGGTGGAACAGTTATAAAACGTTCAGGTTAGGAGGTGTTATGGCCACCGATTTGTGAGGTAGACTTGGGTAGAGCAAAGGGCTGCCATTATGGAGAAGGTAGGGCTAATGTAACGTTATAGTTAGATAGGGTAGAGAAGAGGAGAGTTAAATGTCTGTGTGAGTGGTGACTGTGTGGTGGGTAGGGGCAAGATGTTCTGTCTCTGCTGCACTATCCCAGTTTGAGTCGTCCAGGTGGGGTGTGCTGATACCTGCGTATACTCACACTTTCTATATACTACTCACACGCTGACCGCGGCCCGCCCACAGATTCAACACATGAACACGCCGAACAGCCTACGCGATGTTCTCGGTGATTCTGGAGATCCTTGAGCCACCCGCATAGCATTTTGCATTAACCCTTAAAGAGCCATTGATGTAAGAGCATCATGTCCATTGGTCGCCATATGATGCACCAATGAAGTGCTAACGAGTCTTGTTCGCCAGCAGTTCATTGGTGCACCTCTGTGTATAAGGTGGCCCTGTACCACTGAATCCGAGATGTACGTTGTTACCCTTTATTGGAAACTGTTAAACCTACCTGGAAAGTCTGTCCACCCGTTCACGTTCAAAGCTAAGGTGTCCTGCCACTTCCCCTGGCCTCATAGTTACCCCACACACCGGGCACAGGTGAGTGGGGCGGTCTAACATAGACTTCTTACGGGATCCTGGAAACATAATGAAAAAAATAAATAAATCAAGTTTTAGATAATTAGTAATTTACATATAAGTACAATTATTTCATTTTACTTAGATAGAACATTGAAAAGAAACAAAGTCAATTATTTCCCTTACAACACTATATGTATTATCATTATTTAATACAACAAATTGAAAAACAAAACAAAACAAAAAACAACAATTTGAGAGAGAGAATATGGGACAAGACTCGCCTACAATGTACATGTATATAGAGAGGGTCCATCCCCGGTCCCCACACTCCCAAATTCATCCTGACACCATGGGATCCCAAATATACCCCCTTTTCACTGATTTCTGAGTGAAAAAGGACCCATTTTTATGGCAAAATCGCAGATTTTTCCATGAAATGCAGACATACCTACCAGACCTAACTCAATGAAAAGAAACAACAAATAATAGAGAAATGTGGATGTCACAATTTCCATCTGTGGATGAGATACATGGCCAGTTGGAAATATGGTGATTTGAAGACCCCCATTCCAAGGAGGCTGATGCATTAAAACACCCCTTTTTTCGGTTTCCACTGACTTACAAAGACTTGTAAAAGGACCCCTTTTCCTGTGTTTTCCGTAACACACATGGTGTCATTGGGCATCAGTGAGTGCGGGGACCGGGGTCCATCCACAAGTAGTAGGCACACAAAAGAATGTCTAGCTAATCAATTATATTTTGTTCTATACACAAAAGGAGTAACACACTGTTATAAAGGTACCCACAGTCGTTTATTACATATGCCGTTACTTAACACTAATGAAAGGTATATTAAAGCAGGATGCCTTTTCTCATGACACCTGCCAAAGTGTAAATCTACCACGTGTATACAAATACTTTAGCACTGCTACAAGTATGAATGACAATATGGTCCTCAGTGTCATGGTTACATGGTGCTAAGTATACATGTGTATTGGTATCCAGCCCATCAATGGTAGAGAATACCTCCACCTGTAAATGGTTCATCAGCATAGGCCGCAGTTTTCTATCGGCTGCAATTAACGCTATACAAGGGCACAGAAATAGAGTGGCCTTGGTCCCCTGACCCCGTGGGAGCCTAGCGGATTAACATTAACACTATAGGCGGGTGGTCAGTCCAGTTTCTTTTGCCAGTTTCTATGGGCTTATCTCAATGGGCTAGCAATGACCAGGTTAAGGCAGGGTACACTGCTGGTGGTCATTGTATACTTACCTGGTTAAATATTTAATCAAATTAACTTTACAACACGAATGGTGCCCAACCACAACAGTGTCCGCTACTTCTGTACGGCGGGAGCAATCAATACTTCCGAGATTAATTGTGGGAAAGACCAGGGAATGAAAGAAAAGACCCCAGTGTCAGGCCATTTAGAGGTGCCTAACAAAACACAAAAAGGAGTTTAATTCTCAATTCCTTAGTGCTGAGCAAACAAGAGAATATATTACCTGTACCTGATGGGTCATGGCTTGGACGTGCAGTCCACAGTTATACTCTTGTATAAATAGTCTCAAAGGCTCTGCCTCAATTGTAAAGACCATAAACAAGGTGCTGTGTGCAAATAGTGCATAGCAATATCCCCAGATCAACCTGCCCTGTACACATGTATAATATGGGATCACCACTCTTATACCCTTACAGCCCATAGAGCTGTGTCCAGGCATATATACTGACTGCCATCACTGTATACCTCAAATCTCACAATCGATATAATTCAGTCCTTACCGAAAAATGATAAAAAGACAAAAACAAATGAAAAGAAAAACAGAAAAACAATGGCTCAGGAATGTCAACTTTGAAAAAAAGAGAGAAATGCAAGCAAACGACACAATGGGAATTTTTAAGATTGTCTTCATGGGTATGAATTCTTTTGAACATGAAAAAGTGAAGCCATCGACAATGTGTTTCATCCATCTACAGAATCAAAGTTCTCGCTGAACACAGGGTAAAGTAATGTAGGTAAAATCAGTACAACAAAATTTTAATTTAGTGTGGCCCAATGTACACACAATTTCCAATTACCTAGTGAAGTTGGGGTTTGGCGTGGAGTTGTTACAGTGACGGACAGCAGACTGGAGGGAGGTAGAAAGGTGGGAGGGTCGGGGTAAGGCTTAGCAGTTTACAGACATACCCCCTGGGGAGTTAGGGTGGGGGTTTGGAGTGAATACTGGCCGGTCCCAGGGGGTGGTCAGAGTTGACAGTGTTGACAAAGTCAGGGCTAGGTGTTCACACCACACAGCCGTGTCAACGTGTATTGTGTCCCTCTCCAAAGCCTTCCTTTTATTCACCGTCAAATTAGCCCACCAGCCGCCCCACCAGGTGCCGACTGAATGATTAGCACCCTAAAATAAGGCCCCTGCTTTTGATACCCTTCCCCAATCACCCCCCCCCCCCAACCCATCACCCCATCCACAAACCTCCACACTCACATACTTTGTATATTTAGCGGCCCCACCCCTAGTACGCAGGCTTGGACAGTATTAAAGTCTCTAGGGCAGAATATAAAATGAAGATGCATAAATTTAGTTACTTTAAAGGGAAATTGTTGTTGTTGGGGTGGGGTGGGGGTGGCCGAATTACTCCAAAGATAGGGGCGGGGGGAGTGGTATAGATATACCGGTTGCAGGTGTCCAACTTAATATTGACATGAAAGTTTGTGGGAGGAGTGAATCTGACAGTAGGCTTATTTAGTCACAGCACATAAACACACCGACCACTGAGATGTCTATCAACACGTTAAGAACTGCAGAAGTCCATACTGTTTAAGCATTCCTAAATCATTAACAGCCTTACAAAATACCACAATGTGGTAGATACATCAGTGAGACCTATCCTTGGCACTCCCTGGTACTTGTGAGATTTATTCCTCTTTTAAACACCTAGCTTCAGCAGTGTGCAAAAAGAGCTAAAATGGAGGAGTGGATTTATGGTGCACCTGATTCAACAGGACTTGATAGAATAAACAGGGCACTAATGTGAAACTCCACCATGAAATACATCACAATTTATCTTGCAGCACCTGGAGAAGCAAGTGTTCTTAAAGTGAAAACCATTCCTGTTGAAGAATAAGGGCTTTGTTATGTACAGTCAGTGCTAGTGCACACCAACTTGGGATAGGTTACAATGGTGGTCAACGGCCGCAAAGTACTAAATTTGTTAGGGTAATTGTCAGTGGAAACTATACGTAGGAAGAGTGACGTCTGTTTTTCTAATACACTGTTGTGTGCTGCGAAAATTTATTATTGGAAAGGTTCCTGAGAAGTACATTTACTGTACCCGGATAGTGTCCAAAATCACACTCCTCATAACAATGAATTACGTATAGCAATGGTCACATCACGTAAAATTGGTAGAACAAACTAGGGCCTATTGGGTGTAAGCGGGAATGGAGCTGGTTCTGGCGACATGGAGCTGATAAGATGGGAACCAGCATGTCCCTGGATAACACATTCTTCCAGGGATAAGATACCCATCATGACAATGCCTTATCAGTGTGTTTTGCCACATTTGGCACAACCAGCGAAATCCAAAATGGTGGACCCCTGGATACCAGTAGAATGGATCGAGGCTCCTATAGGGTGGACCCGTCTACATGTAATGAAGTTACCTAAATTACACAGAGACATGTGAACTAGACTGGTAAACTGATTTAAGTGATTATCTGTTAGCAGGTGGAAGACATTGATACAAGACAGAAATCCTTGATAAAAGTCTGGGGGAGACGTCCAAACAAAAGGCTGACAAATAAAGTCAGGCTCAGGACGATATTGCACTTGGCCATCCGTCAGCATCCCACCCCCCCCCCAATTCCACGTGCCGCTGGTGGTTAAGTGAATGCCCTCATGATGCCTTTAACATACTAACTTTGAGTAACCCTGTATTTCCTGAATTATCTCTTCCAGTAAATGTAGTTTCAGAAACTAAGCATTCCCTTACATAGCCCTCGCTATATTCAGTGATCAACATAATGTCATCATGTACATTACATTGTTATAGTTGTGCATCAATGGGACGCCTGTCATTCCCCTTACATGTGTTTTGGGTAAGCAAATCAAGAATATTTGAGAATGTACCTCATAACCGAATATTGAACCCCCCCCCCCCTACCCAAGCCAAGTACACTTTTTCAAAACCCTATTCCCTTTAGGAGGTAATAGTTGTTTTGTATGATGAGTGGATACCATCATATATGTGGCCATCCTAGCAATAATACCCTACATGGACGTTTCTGGAAGTGACTTGTCCAGGAGTCAGTTCCTCAATATCACCCGATACAGTCACAAACAGTAGGCACCAGTGCTTAATGTCTCTAGGAGGTGGCATGCCGACATCGTCTTCCGGTCTGCTGGTACCGTAGTTGGTGACGTGACGAGTGACGTAGCTGGTGCGAGTAATGGCGGCTCGTCTGGTACCATGCCACTACATATGCCTCTCCGATGACCATGCTATTGCTAAGTACTTTAACACACGCTTACATTTGTTAGGGATGATAAAAGAAATTAAATATTGTAGGCCGGACAGATAGTAATTGAGAGTAAATCTATGGAATCGTTCCCTTCATTCAAGAAACTCAAATTTCCGTATGTATCCTGAAAAATCCTATGCCTGTATATTCCACTCAATTGCATTCTAGTTTGCCACCTCTCCAGCTTCGGTAAATTTTGGAGCATTTGGCATTTGAGGGACACTAGATATGGAGGCATATTTACTGCAAGGCAATGACACTTCTTGGTTACATGTCACCGTTATCAAGTTTAGATTACCAGGATCATCCATTTAAGGCTTCACACAGAAGCATGTTTTCTTTAGGAATGTATTCAAAGGAAAAGTGTACTTTTGGAAGCCATATTGCTGCAATATTGAGCCTTGGGGTCGTGCTTCCATCGTGTCTCACTTGACCTAACACAGTGTAATACCTTGATTTCCGGATAGGGGGCAGGCCCTGCTTTGTGTGTAATGGGATAACTATCCCATGGATTCATTTCCCAAGTGTCAGCTTTTGGGTGGGAGATTTATTGAGTCATTACTTGCTTTTGGGAAGAGGAATGGCTGACGTTTCATCAGAATCCTGACAGATACCCAAAAAGACGAGTCAATAGCAAAGTGATCAGCCACTCACAGAGTCGGCGCACAGGGCAGAGGAGGGGAGGAGCAGGGAGAGTGGCCAATCACACTCACCAATATTAATAAACTAGGACCCTTTCTCATTTCCCCTCATTTCCGGCGGCATTCCAACCTCCGCCAGGCGTCTCCAGGGAGAGTTCCAACCTCAGACTCCAGCCTTGCTTGTGGCTGCGGGTTCCGGACCGCCGCGCTTGTGGGTTCTAGTTCCGGGGCCTTTATTAAAAGTCTGGTTTTGATTTGCTCACTGCGTGTCACGTGCACAATGCCCCACGCCTGCGCACAACAATAGACCGCGGCCATTTTGGTGGAGGTGACTGCCCCAGGCTATTGTGTTGTACATGATTTCCCATGAACTTCTAAGCCCTCGATGCTTAATGTTTCGTCTTTCCAATAATATTATCACAACACTCAAGTGTGAAAATCTTTTTTGTTGTCTACAGCTCGAATTTAGCATACTATCATTTTTATTTGTCTTATTAATCTGGGATATGGCCTATCCCTACCAACATAATTATACCTGCATGTAGTTGGACAGTACTGATCAAAGAGAGTGAACTTTTGCTCTAAAGATGGGGAAATGCCATTTGACGAGTTGTGTGACATTTTCTAATGGTCTAATACAGGACTAGTGTATGAGAGCAAGGAAAAGGCATCGTATCTGTTTGGGGTAAAAATGATGACAAATGTATCACGAGCGCACATGTTTGATACAATACAACCATCATATTCAGTACAATACACCAATTACATTCAGTGCAATGCAACTACATAGGCACAGCTACAATCAATTGATAACTATTTATTTCTATGGCAACGCAGCAATTCACCGAACACATCATTTCAGGGGCGATCGAGGAGGAGGAAATATAGTACCGCAGTACATGACTTCCGGTACATGTTCCCCTTATGTACATTCATATGCTTGTATGAGTGAACTTAAAGCGATATCGATTGATTATTCAAATCCGATATATTGCAAACAGTAAGTACTATTTAGATTGTAGATACATGGACAAGACCCACGGCAACTCTAACCCTCACTAACAGGCCTGTCTCTAACTCCTGCTGCCCCCTGTTTACTGCAGACGTAGTGCCCAGGATTGTAGAGGTCGGGGTAGCAGGCAGTGCAGGTAGCATCTGACTGACATGGCAATTAAAGACTGAATATTCCCTGACTACCACTGTCCATTACACATTCCCAATACTTCAGCCCTGCCCCTCCCCTTCCATGGAGACGCCGCTATACATGATCGGCGCCCGCTGCATTCCCAACTTAAAATGCCATTTATCAACTGGGGCACCAGCATTGATTAGCTACCTCCAGTTACCAAAGAGACCGGAGAGCATTCCGCCACCTGACACGGTCAGAATTTTCACATCTCACGGGCCGAGTGCCAACTAAGTCGGTGGGCGCTGGAGCTGTCAGCGGACTATGTGAGTCGGGCGGGTAGGGTGAGGCTGAAATGAACAAGTGGGGATGGGGCGAGGTGGGTCCTAGGACAGGTAGGTAATTTACTTGGGTGACGTTCACCGCTGCTTCTCCTCGCTTCCATTCCAACTAGGAGCCACGTCACCGGGCTGCATGCACGCTGAGGCTAGGCCCGGAGGATAGGCATAGGGCTAATCTGACAATTAGTCCTTATTGAGTCTGTATTGCAATATTAATTTATGATATATTAATTTATGATGATGACCAGTATTTATCACATCATTTACTAGATGTTATATATTTTTTCATAGCTCTGTATGAATTATTGTAAGTCAGATTCAAGAGTAATTGCCCGGAGTAACACCTACTGAGGGCACAAACCTAAAGTACCAAAGAATATACGGAAACATGAAAAACATGAACCAGCCTTCCTGTAAAATATCACCATTCTAAAATCTCCCATAGTTATTTTTATTTTTTTTAAATGTTTTGCCTGGTATGTAGGTGTGTATAAATACCTGTATTCCAAAACTTTCTCAGATAGAATTGAAATCTTATATCTATCCTATGGTAATTTGTGAACAACCATGAATGGCATGCAACCACAGCCAGGTGCCTGAAGTAGCTATGTCACTATACACTGACATTGACAGTAGTGTGTTAGAAGGGGGTGGACATGTTATATTAGTTCCATCATAATACACTTTGGTACTCAGCATTATGTATGTACCAGCAACCTGCCAACACAAAAAACGGAATGTGATCCAGGCAGTTGACACCACTGGCCTTGAAAAGGATCTAGGGGGAGGGGCACTAGCTCCCACAATACATGGAAACATACTTTTAGTCAGTGCCCTTTAACAATTCACATTCCTCCCCCTACAGGCTCGTCTCACAATAACCTTCTCCGATGTATAGCCCAGACCTCCTTCATTCACTGGTGGTATCAATCTGCAGTTTGTGGGCAATACGCTAGATTTGCAGGTGTTAGGGTGGTGCAGCAGTCAGTTCCTCACCCCCTCCCAATTGCTCCTTTTTCATTGAGAAGGGGAGTTGTGGCCCACTGGAGGCACACACCTGAGTATGTGACGGGGTGGGGTGATGGAGGCAGTAGGGGTAGGGCATAGAGCAGGGGGTTGGTGAGGTTAGAGGTCGGCAAGGCGACGACAAACGGACAAATTGCCTGTCATGCCGAGATATATTCACCATGAAACACGCCGGTCTGAGGTCCATCAAGGCTGCTATCAAAACACACTATACATAGCAGTCATGTAGCTGTCACTGACATGGACAATGACATGGGTTTGGAGGGAGGGGGTGCTTTGGGGACTGTAAACCTTGTTTAACCCTTAGTTTATACTTTTACTCTCCTTTTTTTTGTATAAGATGTTTTGTATATCAATGTAGCCTTTCAGGCGGATAGTATAATTAGGTGTTATCATATTTGCTATAGGCTCATACGTGAGATTTAGTACACGATGGGCTTACTTTCTGCATTTTGAGAGTTGTGCACTGTACTCCACAAAATGATCCAAGGAAGTCTTCTCGTTACAGCATATTTTCTTTAAACTTTATACCATGGTCAGGAATCAGTAAAACATTTAAGCTGAAATGCAATCATACAAGCCCACCTCGCTGACATCTTATTAGATCTAGGTCCTGGTCGTTTTAAAAACACATATTATACAGCTTAGTGGCTTAATAAATTACCTGGTTAAGTCATTCAGTAAACTGACATAATCCAGCTTTGGAAATCAGATCTGTGTGAGTGTGTCACCTTTGATACAAATCCCACTGTGTAGAACGGCCACCCAGGGTGGAGGACGTGGCACATTCACGTACAGGAGGAACAGGGCCATACGTCTTTAGACGTGCCCTTTGACGGCTGACAACCCCCTCCCTCCACAACCAAAGGGAATCCATGACAAACGTCCATGACCCCCCCCCCCCCGCTCCTCCATCCCCATCCTTAACACCTATCCCTCCACAATAGCCTAACTTCCGACTCAGGTGTAGGCCATTACTATTCAGTCAGATTCAGCCTCATGAGTGGCCGTGTTTGGATGTGAGTGAGGAGGGTGTGTGTAGGTTGTTAGTCAAACCTCATGGTGTTTCCCTACACCCCCTGCCCTTTCCACCATCACCACCACCTCCCTTGCTGAATGATAAAGCCTGTAGCTTTGTGAGCCACCCTCAGCCCCAACTTCATTCCACTCGGCGCTGCCCTCCCGTGACTGCAGCTGGCAAAGTGGCGCACTCGCTCAGAAAATTGCCAATTTAAAAGCCAGTTAATAAATAACAGTCCCTGCCGGAGTCAGTCCTATTGCTGGCCCCACGTAGTCATCTCTTAACTCATCCCTCACCCCATCCCTACCCCGTCATTCTAACTGATACATGTACATGTGTATGGATGTATATTCATACCCATTATTATTGAGACATTTGTGCAAAGGGAGTGATTTACGGGACCTGGGGGGTTGGTGACAGATACAGACATAATTAAACACGTCAGAGCACTGGCTCACTGCATAAATTTATTCCACCCTGTCTTTAATACCATACCTTCATGTACCATCCCAGGCTGAACTCCCACCATCACATCCCCCTGCACCATCGCCCAGCCTAGGCAACCTACCATGTTACCATCACCCTATTCCACTGCCTTGCCATATCCCACTGGGCTACCATTACCCTATTGCCAAATAATATCCAGATTAACATTTCCCTATTACCAACATATACCTTATCATATTTTCACACCAGGCTACCATTACCACACCTTAACATCCCACTCCACCAGGCTACCATAATACCCTGATACGATGTCTTATTGTCCCATCCCACCAGGCTACTACCGTAATCTCCCGCGTATAAGGCGCACCTCGCGTATAAGACGCACCTAGAGTTGAAGAATATTGTCAAAAAAATAAAAAATTCATAACTTGGTTCTACTGAATGGATTTTCAAAATTCAAAAAGCTCTGTGTAGCTAGCCCCCCCCCGCACCCCCTTGAACCCCCCTCTGTCATTTTTTGAGTTAAGGGGAAACATATCAAACATATATGTAACATATCAAAAGAAAGCTCTTGGTGTCCCCCTTGCGGATCCAGGAAGTACTAAAACCTCGAAGGATTACGGTATCCCCGATTATCGTGTTGTGTTATAATCTCATCCCACAAGAGTTGAGGTACCCTACATCATCATTCCATTCCACCAGGCTACCGTCGTCCTATTATCCTAAACCAAATTACCATTACCTTATTGCACTACCTTACCACCATACCCCTCCACCAGAAAACCATAAAGCTGCTAACCGTATTTCATGACCTGATCCATGCAAAGATACTGTCACATCTCTTATCATCCTACCAAACCAGGACACCCTCATCCTATACATAATCCTATCCTACCAAACTATCATCTTCCTGCTACCGTATACCTTATCACCCTACCATACCAGACTTCAATTTACCCTATATCCTAACTTATCACTGCGCCCATCCAGGCGAGAAGTACCCTGCCTTATGATTCCACATGACCAGGCTACAATCGCCCTATTAACCTGCCGTATGATCTCACGCAAACAGGCTACCACCTCCCAATCATTACCCTGCCCCATAATGCCATGGTATCTACATTTATTTGTTAGTTTGCCCCTTTACAAATGCTGTTAGACTACTTGCTCCCTTTTCAACAATGCTTTACCAGACACATTACCAAAGGCACTACTTGGCCCACGCCGAATTCCTACTGCTCGTCGATTTCGGTTAAATTTGATTTGAAAAGTACACCATGGTTTGTTCTGAACGATGTGTTATGTTATGACGTGCTCCATATTATTTACCCTTCCCTCAATAATTTAGTGGCGGACCCCGGATTTGTGGATTGGTGAATATTTTAAGATTTGTTCACTTGCTGTTGGCCTTAGTCCTCAGCTACATTCACCTCAACCTGGCACGGATGCTAACGTGCTTCACAGTTCACGCCAATCTGGGAAATTCCACATCTCTAAACTACCCTGTTGGCGGGGCTATTTCTGCCACCCCATAAGGGCCCTGCCCCTTGGGTGAGGCCTACTACTGGCCATCATTCTCTACCCTCCTCCTGGCTGTCCTACTCCAGGCTGGAACATGGAGGGAGTGGGTGGGGGTGTCACAGGGCACACTAATGCGCCGTGCTGATCCTGCCCTCTCCACCACCCATCTATCATTCATGCTGTGTGGGTTCCTCCTGAGTTCTGTCGTCCCTCAACACTAACACCCGGCCACACTGATACTAGCACCAGGGCACACACACTGCACCAGGTTCAGGAGCAGCTCACCATAAATCCAAATACCACTTGTGTCCCCCCCCCCTACATCCCACTCACCTCAAGACAATGTGCCATTTGGTGCCTATCAAGGACTTTTACATTGTACAATTTAATTTTGTACCATTACACACTGGGGATTCTTGAGAAGGATATCGGTTGCCGGGTTGGTGATACGTGTAATCTCTCCCGATTATGTCTATACATGCACTGCTGTAACTGAACTGTTCAACACAAGGACTGCAGGTCTCATAATTTTCAATACTATTATTGGAGCTTATCAGTATATCAGTGACTTGAACTGGTGTAGAGAGAGAATGCCATAACGTAAATGGAGGAGGCAGTATAAAGCAGTTAGAGATTTGCCAAGATGTGCTAGAATAAAATGGAATATAACAGTGGCGGATTTAGACGGGGGGCTTGGGGATGCGCGCCCCCTCCTTTTAGCCGGCATTTCACTTTCCTTTTTATCCCCAAATTTTGCCAAAATTTTGGTCTAAACAAGGGGCGCACCCCCTTCTTTTTCAAAATCCTAGAGTGAGTGAGTGAGTGAGTGAGTAATAGATGTTTAACGCCATTTCGACAGCTAAGGTCATATTCATGGCAAGAACTACATTACACAAGTTCACAGAGGAATGTGTCAGTGCCCGCGCATATGTGCACCACACACATCCCGAGGGAATAGGAAAGAGGAGAAATAGACCCTTTTAAGTGGGCTAGGGAAGCCCCCAAAATCCTAGATCCTCTACTGTATAATGAGAAGGGAACAATGTGACGAGGGTGTAGGGTCAGTCAAACTACCACAAAATTCAACGGATCGCGCCAGTAAAGTACCAGGTAGTGCGATCACTGAGCCAGTATAAAACAGTGGAATTCAAGTTCATACCATCCCATTTTACTACAATAATCATCTTATGTACAGACCAGACCAGCAATAACCGATAAACTCTTTTTTTCTCTTTTTTTCTGAGTCCTATTTGCCTCAGTAGCTTATAATTGGTATTGTGTTTCAAACAATTATCAATTTATGCACACTTTAGCCAATGATGACAAGTTTAATTGGCAACCAAGTGGAAAATTGACAACGATTCGCTCGGTTGAACTCTGCATGCCTTGTTTCTGCTTTATAATCAGGAGATTCAATATTGAGAGGGGTTGACAGTAAGTCTCCATCTGCCCCCCCCCCATCCCCCAACTGACTATCACAGCTCAACTCACCATCAGGTACCAAACCCGAAACACTCCCGCCACCTTGCGACAACAGCTGAAAGCAGCCTGGAAGAAGCCCTCTTTCATCTGCGACGTGTTGCTAATATGACAATGGAACATTGATATCCATGGCTAAGCAGCGCAGTGGAGGTGAAAATAGCAGTTTATCTTAATCTGTGATGCTTATTGTGCACACCTTGGTGCCGCCAATGGGGCGCACAGGGCGTCAGGAGGCGCTGTTGCATGTTAGGGGCAGATTAGTGGGCTGGATGAGCAGTGAGCAGGAAGGACACTAGACCCAGACTGACCAGGTGCAGGGTGCAGTGTAGAACTGCACTTATAACTGTTAAAGTGACCAACCAGCCTCTTTTGTTATCAACCACCAGAGAGGCTGCAAGAGGCCATTGCAGCCACAGAGAGTCGCCAGATAGTACTTGATACATGTATTCTAATACGTTTTTGTATAGGAACACATAGAAGAATTCCCATTTTACTTATATACAGTACCAGTAGAAAGATACCCTAATATATACTCACAGCGAGTGAGGTGCTCCAGGTGCAGTACAGGTATTGAAATATGAGACTGCGATAATATCAAATGATTGTGATTATGACCTATTTTTTTTTTATTCAGAATGTGCTCACATTTCATTGTAAACTAATCAACATAAACTATCGGATAGACCTACTGGTAATTTGTATTCCTGTTCTATAGAGCAAGCATTGCCTTATTTGTCAGGCTACCCACATGCTACCCATGTCCAGATCCAGTTCTAGACTTTCATCCAGATAATACACACTGTCGTCCATAATGTTTTATATTTCGGTAAGTCAAGATGACACTTAACATAGGCTAATGTATGCTTTCGGCATACTCATAGCCATACTGATATGGGTTAGAAATATACGGCAGCAATGGGCATTGCTCGTAACTCGAAAAGAAATAAATCAATAGCCTTGAGCAAGTCTAGCTTGTGGTCTGACATCAGCACTCCCTCACCCAGGTTATTGGCACCACCAAGCCACTATTCGCATAACTCCCGCCCAAACTGTTCTATTCGCACCACACTGCCATAAAATGAGGGAAAGTTGATACATGGATCAACATCATATACCTTCACCATTGCAGGCAAAAAGCGTCTTATGGCCGCCAACCAACTGACTTCTGGGTATGGAAACATTTACAAAAGTTGGTACTGAGATACCTTTTCCAGCAAGATCCCTACATCTCCTTTAATGGCACTACAAATTCATTAAGTAATTCTGCCTCTTATATATAAAATTTCGATCTTTTCTTAAACTTATTTGCACCACCAAAATGACTAAAAATAAGGGGACCCATGGTCGTCTCCTATAACTCTTTTCGAGTTAAAAACAATTAGATATATATATATATATATAAATGGATGAACAATGCTATACATGCCTGTCTCAGTAAGTTCATCCAGTAGAATGGACAGTAAGTCACCACTCCAAGTCTAACACAGTACACAGCACTTTGCAAGGGGCCTTAAATTGATTCTCTCTGTCACCCACAATTTGTCCGTTAACACTTAATATTCCATGGCACGTTCCACCATTCAGTGCAACTGTCCCGACCTCAAATGGAGCAGTGTTAAAAAAGAGGTATGACTGAAAACAGTAATAATAACGAAAAATCATGCCAGACAAAACACACGAGAGAAAAAAAGGATCACAAAGTCGAAATGACTTCACAAGTCACATGGCTAACCGCAGGGCAAATCAGGTGGATGAATTCGCGTTTTATTCAGTGCGCTGGCCACATTTCGCTTGGCTAATCGGCCAGTGTGTTCCCGTGTGATTTATGGCTTAATGTGCGTGCTTTCGGTGGGGATGAGGTCGCCAAAGAAAAACAGTGTCAGCATGAGTGGGTCCCTGTGAACGAAACTGCCCTAGTGTAGGATAGGGGCTCCAGCCCCGCCCTATAAGCCCATCGGGCCTCCTGGATCGAGCTGGGGCTAGTCACTCAGAAAATCACTAACACAAAAGTTTGATTCAGCTGCGGCCACTTGTAACTCTCCTCTCTAGGTGCACATGATGCACTTTAACTTAAAGTAAAGGTACATGCTAGAGTAGAACTTAATGTATCTGTGAGATGGTATGAGAGGCCATGTGGAAAGGGCGTAATGATAAATGGGTAGAATTAGCCTAACAAGGTATCCAAAGCTCTAGTAGAGTATAAAATATTGTAAAGTTTACTGGAGGTGATAAACTGACTGAATTATGAGATGTTATCGTTTTGGACATTGGGACTTTACCTTTACCTTAGGTCGACAGAGTGAGGGTGTTTGAATGAAGGCAGGAGGTTTGGGGAGGTTGGGAGGGAATGAATGTGGGTGGGGAGGAGGAGATGTGTATGATAAGGAGGAGAGGAGACCATCTGCGGACGGGTGGACCTCAACATGAGACCCCATTGTCCATAGAAAAACCCAACCCATCGTAGACAATACCAGCCGCACTCACGGGATATGCTGATAACATGGCAAATTACAAAGGGAACACACCCAACTTAAGTCGACGCCTTTCTCCCATCTTGATTACAACAGGCATCAATCAATCACAGGTTAAGGGTTGGAGACTAACTAATGCACTATGATGGTGTATGACAACAGCATATGGCTTAGGGGCTTCAAGCAAACTCAACGGTGCAACACCAGACTTTTTCCAACCATAAAACATAAACATTATTCAATTAAAATCTTATGAGGGTAGAATTTACCCCGGGAATACACACCTCAATATTTTATCATGGGAGAAACACCTCAATATATAATTATGGAAGAGGTGAACAGTGAGCAAAGTGCACCCAGTGGGGCATGTCTGGGAAAATGTGCACCCTTGCCCACCCCCTATAGGACATCTTCAGAACTACCAGTAAGGGCAATGCTCTGACAGGATCTACTACATGTACTTACTGCATGTACATGTACCACCTATGTCCTATTTCCTTCCTTTTTAATCATTACTTGCAGAGAGACCCTCAAAGTGTAATATCTATAAACCTTCCTATTCCTATTAATGTACATGCATGTAACAGAACAATAGTTGAAACTTTCACTGTCTTGAATGGAAATGATATAAAACATCTCATTTGGTTGCAATAATATAAATCAACTCATTTGGTTTCATTAAATGTTTGTTACCACGTCTGTCAGTCAAAACTTGATATGGTAGTGCATTGGCATGCGTACAGGCTTTTGCTGGCATCCATTCAAACAAGATTCCATGGTCAAGGTATAAATCGTGTTAAGTACTGCATAAATCCATGTAAAAACATATCATTATACCAGACCTACTCTGAACTACTGGCAGACCTTTCACTTCGAAAGCTGGAGCATCTGCTAATATCTAGCCATAATCAATACACTGCATTTTTAACAATGAAATATAATGGATATGCTTGCTCCGTTATAAATGACGTACTCAATGTCCAAGAACACGCGAGTACATATACCGCGCCAAAATCTGAGTCATGGCTGTTATGTGTGGACTCATATTATCAATTCATAAAGTTTCAACAATTTTGAAGTATATGGAACCACTTTAACGTATTATAAGCCATTCTTAACTAAATGCCAGCTTGAAATATCCAACATGATGGAAATAGTTCTCGTCGTTCTGTCGCCTAATCCCACGTCTGGATCAAAGGACTATGTCTTAACACGGGGCTCTAGATCGGAGTCCCCCAGGTCACATGTCACTTTTAAGAAATGCCCATGTCACATGTCATTCACATTCCCATGTCATCTCTAAGAACCTATCAAGTGCCATGTCAAATTTCAGAAAGCACCTGTGTCATGCCATTAATTTTTTGCCTCATGTCATTAAGGCCCATGTCACATGTAAATGGCCATGTCACAATGTCGAATTTAGTGGTCCATACCCATTAACACCAGCAAAGGGTAATGTAGCGGACTAGAGGGGAAGCCGGAAGATACCAGTATTTCCCACTAGGGTTAGGAGAACCTCACGATCCACCAGTTTTTAATACCAGCCTACCAGTACTACCTAGTTGTACGTCCGTGCCTCACAGCGCCTGGATTGCATTACCCACCCTTGACATCTGGAGGACCAGGTTCAATGTCTAGGGGACTAAAATGACTAATTGCAGGGCATGCCTAGGACCATATCAGTTACTAGCGGTAGTATGCAAGTTACCCTTGTCCCTAACAAAATCCTCTTGTAATAAAGCCGCCCTACACCAGAGGGCAGCGCTGTGCACAAAGGTGTGTCCCCGCCCACCCCAGACAACACTACCTTTACCTCATCTAGAGTCAAACCGCCAAAGATGAGTTTTTATGACACCCTCCCTCAATGTACTCACCAATTGTCCCCCCTGTAAATTTGACCAGGTGTTTATATACCTGGGGTTTTGCACACATAGTCCCCATCCCCTAACCCAGGTAACCAGTAGTCAACAGATGCAGGTAAGTGGTGGGGAGGTCTTTAAATGCAGAACGAAAGCATTTTGCTACAGTTTTTTTACGATGTGGCACATCGTTGAAAAGTCATCAGTTTGTCCATGGGTGTGGGTAGAGGATGAAAGGGGTTAGGGCAGTTATGAGCCGACTGCAGGTATTGGTGATGGTCTGGGGTGGGTAGGGTGTGAGTAAATAGCGAGGTGCTAGAGCAGATCCGTGTCCATGCAGTAATATCCAAGAAGCTTTGTTGTCAAATGGAGGTGTGTATTAAACCATTACACAAAGATACAATATAAAGTTTTTTCTGGCGCTTTCTCTCTTCACCCCCCCCCCCCCATGAGTAGGGAGTCATATATATCTGACTTTTTGGAAATATATCTGAATGTAATATCTGACCATAATGTGTTGATGGTACTGCTGCTCTAACGCTAGAAAATAAATTTACAATAGCAATACAGTCCCCATTTTATTTCTTCGATGCAGTGTAATATTTCAACCATGTTCACCAATATTTCCTACAAATGTAAATGCATGAACAGTCTTGATATCTGGTATGTTTATTCTGTGTTGTCAGAATCAGTGAGGGGCATACATTGTCTACACATTTTACCACTCCATCAACGTCATGAGGATGAGGAGTTGATTTTATGCATGAATTAACACTGCTCTTGCTAGACAGGTCAATATGGGACTCAGTATGGAGGCCTAGTGGAGCCACCATCTTGAATTTCGCTGGTTGAGCTAAAACCCACTGATAAGACATACCATGATGGGTACCTTGTCCCTGGTTAACACCCACTTCCAGGGACATGCTGTTCCCACCTTATCAGTGTGGGTCGCAGGAACCAGCTCCAGACCAGCTAGTGGCCAATTAAACATAAACGTTCCCACCCTTTGAACAGTTTAGACGTCAGCCCTCCTGACCCGGGACATGCAGTCTAATACAGTTACACTGTAAAACACATAAAATAGTAATCGTCCTGAACACCAGGAGGCTCTAACTTTCCGCCAGCGGCCGCCCTCACGGGCTCTTGGCGCACACCCCGACCCATCCCACCACCGACCCCGGGTGGCCCTGCGGACCTGAGGGCCTTTTGGCTAGGTGTATTTGCGCCCTCATCATAACCCAATCACAACGCGTTATGTACTCCCCTTGCCAACCTCCCTGCCCATACTACGCCGCCCTAACGTGTACGCTTGCATGTTAGGAGGCGATTAGAGAGATGGTGGACGGTGCTAGTTTGCCCGCAGGACAGCACAATTGTCCATTTGACGGGACTTAATGGACTTGAAATAGTGCCACCACCTCTCATCAAAATTAACTTATTGTTTGGCAGTTGTGCGACGCCAGCAACTCTGTTATTTCAACAAATTCTGAGTTATGTATGTTACCCAGGTGGACACATTTTCAGATGTTTCAGTACAAACAAATTAACCTGTGGATGTCAAGTCCTAATGACCATGAAATCACATAAACACTTACATGTTATATCCATAGGGTGTGGTTTATATAACAGATGGCCCACTATTGTCAGATTGCACGAAATTCAAATTTCAAATCATAAATCAAGTCTACAGTGGAATGACACACATCGTGTGCAAAGTATCTCTTCGGATAATGAAAACTGTTTTTCTTGGTGTGAAGCCATGAAATTGCTATAGAAACATACACCTACACTGGAGTTCTGATCTTTAGACAAATAGTACTCGGTACATAGAATCTGTCCATCTAAGTCATGCTTAAACTTATCTAGCGGATTCTCTAGCCAGGAGGGCATTTCAAAACCATAGCTATAGATACCGTTTTGAAATGCCCTGCAGTATCGTGCCAGAGCCAACCATCACTTGTCCTAGATGAACCTCACGGTCACGGCTCTCATCTGCCACCCAGTGAGAAGCTGCGGAACCTCTGACAGCACAGGTACTGCCGCCCCCTACAGTTATATACCCGGACCAAAATGCAGTAGAAAAGCAGTAGAAAAGCAGCTGGAAAACAGTGTGGTGTGTCAGTAGTGTTTCAGTGTGAAAGCAGCATCAGAAACAGTATTATATCAGCATCTACAGGCATTCTACTGCTCAGATCCACTGCAGCAGTGTACAGTAGTAGAACAGTTGTATTAGCAGCCTGCAGGCAGTATTGGATCAGCTGTCCTAATCATGTAAATTAGTGGCAACGTTTGAACAGTATCTACTTATTCAATGTTGCATGACCATATATGGGGTTGGGGCAGTGTCTAATCAGCAGTACTGCATGACTGCTGCTATAGCAGTAGGTAAGCAGTAGATCATACTGAAAACTACTGCTGGGGGCAGGTGCATACTGGTCCCAGAGTTAAAGTTCGTATCCCAACTAAAATTCTGTCATTTTTGCAGTTATGCAATCTTTGTATCAGTCATACCTTAATATAAATACTCCCTAAGTCCTGAAACAATATGCAATGTATTTCAGTGTCAAATATGGACATGAATCCATATTTTTTTTTACTGTAGGTCGACACTAAAACCACCAGATAACAGAGCAGTAAGGCAGTGTTTTGGTTTGTCATGGATGAGTAGTCACCTATGTATACAAAAGTTCTATCAAGGATATACAGTAGACGGCGTTAGTGTCAACAAAGCCAGGGCATGGTGAGTTTCTCTCTTACTCACTGCAGAGTGTACCTCAAGATTTGAAATGCTATAGAAGGTGTTTGGTTCATTTTTCCAATCCAATATTTTTTGGGATATCTAGATACACTATTTCTTTCTGCATATCTCCGATTTCTAAGCTTTTGGAACCATTTTTCAATTTCAAAACAGTATAATTCTGAGAGGTGTTTCTGCCCCCTCAATAGGCCTATGGGGCTGCAGGGGCTGGATGGGTGAGTAGCCCCTGTAGCCTAGGGGTCAACTAGGACGCCATCTAGTGTATCAAACTGATAAAATGATTGTATAGTGTAGGTTTTTACATGGCTTATGGGTGACACCTTGTGGGTCAGGAGTGTACTGATTCCCTCTAGTGACCATCCATTAATTACATATGTAACAAGACCACCACAGCAGCTCACATACATTCTGACATCTATCCCTACCAATCCTTATCCTGAAGAGGGGGGGAAGTCAACTAAAATTGAGGATGTACATATTTAGAGGAAGGGTTAGTCCCAAAACATACACAGTGTAACCAGTTGGGGGGGGGGGGTGAAATCTAAGCCAAAAGGTGAGTACATAATTAATCAGCTTGAATAAGGATCCATATTAACCATAGAAATGCATGGGAGACTGTAATTCTCCTCCATTTTGTTATAATCCAGCAGTTCGGATAGCACAGTAAGGCGCTTGTCTCGCTGTCTGTCATTTTGGATTTTGATGTTCTGTGCGCATGCGCGACCTGCTCCTTGCCGGAAGTCGCATTTTTGATGGAGAAACGATAGATTCTATCGATTTAACTTGAAATTAATGGCTTTTTGAATATAATCCATGCATCTTTGGCAATATCAATCAAATTGAATCGAATAGACCCACTCAATTTACTGTTAGACAAAAAATAAAATCTGACGACCGGTCACTCTGTGCGCATGCGTCAAGTCTCCAGACCGGAAGTGAGGCGGTCGACATAACAAAAATATGGTGGTCCGATTTACACACTCCTATATAAACGGTCTTAACATCTTACCTGCTGAAAAAAAGCGTCTTAATTGCCCAACATATGGTGAATTGAACCCACCTCCCTGATATTGGGAGCTCAACTCTCTACTGCCTGAGCTAGTGGGACTGTTGTTGATTTGTGGTAGACAAACACCTCATAGGTCTTCAGCCCAAGTTATGTTGCGCTGAATGCATAGTCACAGTTGATTGTGTTTGAGATATGTTGTCAGGTTTGTATACTAGATGAAACCTCTATACTCCTGGTACAATGCACACCTGTACCACTGCACCTATATGCAGGTATGACACAATACATGTATTGGGCTATACATAACATAGGGTCTACTTCTTGTGTTGCCCAATGATATATGCAACTAATTAGCCTGTACAGGCTATATCCCACAATACAGGGCGCAGAAGATCAAGGGTTACTAGGATTGAGCTAGTGACACCTGGTATCAGGTTGGGGGCAGTTGGAAGCATAAAAGAAGCAGCTACTGCTTTTCTTCTGGCACTACCAATGCTGTTCTGGGTGGTCCTTGCTGGATTTGAACTTGGGATCTCCTATTACTGTTCCAACACATTAGCCCCCTGAGCCATCTCCCCATCAGCTATGTGGAGCTGTCATTACTTCCAAGCAGTACATGCAACTCATATGAGGGGGCTAGGGCAGTATTCAATCAGCAGTATTGGGTAACTTCTACCATAGCAAAAGGGTTAGAGTAGACATGTCTGATAAAGTGCTGATATAGCAGAATGCTGTGCACTTTACTGATGTTAAGGTGATTAGTCAGCAGATTTGAAATAATCAATTATCAATGAAAGATGTTAAAAAAAATGTCATGATCGCATGAATACCTGATGATTGAGTATGGTAAAATTTATGCCCTACATAAAGTCAAATAGTAATTCTCTAACTTTCACACACCACAACATCCATGTGTATCCATTACTGAAACTCAATAACATGATGATATGCAAAACCTTGATAGCTGTTTTCAACCATACCCACATTCACACTATTATAATCTCCCGCGTATAAGGCGCGTCTTATACGCCAAACAAAATTATGCTGAGTCTTATACGTGGGAGGGACGTTGCCTTGAGTTTGGGGTGCGCCTTATAGGCGAGGTGCGCCTTTTATGCGAGAGATTACGGTATTGACTGTCTCAGAAGCATCAGGTCAGAAGCCCAGTAAATAAGCCATGAATGGGCAGAGTGATACCAGTAGATCTGTTAACATTCAGTTTAGGGTTAGTAGACTACTGATTCTAGAGTGAAAAAGGAGTGCACCAGGGCTCGACAAATCAGTTTGGAGACTGTGTGCCCACTGGGCACACGGGCAAAAAGAAATTTTGCCCAGCACAATTCTGTGCCCAGTACCTTTAATTTCTACACTCAAAATTACACATTTAGAAAAATGAAACACACATAGTCCCATGGGGAGAAAAGTGATTCTATTTTTATCTAAAATTTTATAGACCACTACACACAGATTATTTCAGTAGCATAGCACTGAGCTCTTGCAGAATTTTTTAATTTGATGGCAATTAGTGTCCAGCATAAAACGCAATCCAAGTCAATAAACAAGGGAAAGTAGCTTTTGGACAGCTCTGCCCTTTGGGCAAATGTTATAGTTCTTTTTTGTGCCCAGTGGATTTTTTTGAGTCACAGGCTTTGGGCACAGGGATTTGTCGAGCCCTGGTGCACATTCAGTGGAGAGTCAGTACACTACTGAGTCTAGACTGAAAAGGCAGTGTAGAGTTAGTTGATTTGGGAGCATTTTAGCAGGGTCTACCGAAATATGGAGCAGTTGATCAGTATCTCAGTAGCCACTGATAGAAGGAGTAGATACTGCCTTGTGGTCCGGGTATGTACCACTTGGGAAACACTATCCCTATCCCTACTTCTGACATGATTGATTGATTGATTGAGTGAGTGAGTGAGTGTTAACGCAATTCAAACAGCATGGAGAAGAAATGGCTTTTAAATCATGGTTATCACTCACATCTTTTAAGATGGAGCAGGTTGGGTCGAAGACCTAAAAGACCCACGTTATTAATGCAATTTTCAAGCAATTTCATATATGTATAATTCTTGACAAATAGTACATGACGGTACATCATGGTACATCAGGGTACACGGTGGTATATCACGGTACATGATGGTACATCTAGGTACACGATGGTACATGACGGTACATAGCAGTACATGATGGTACATCACAGTATATGACCGTACATGATGGTACATGATGGTACATCACAGTACAGGATGGTACATCACAGTACATGATGGTACATCACAGTACCTGATGGTACATCACGGTATATGACGGTACATGATGGTACATCACAGTACATGATGGTACATCACAGTACATGATGGTTCATCACGGTACATGATGGTACATCATGGTACATGATGGTACATCATGGTACATGATGTTACATCACGGTACATGATGATACATCACGGTACATGATGGTATATGATGGTACATGATGGTACATCACAGTACATGATGGTACATCACAGTACATGATGGTACATCACAGTACATGATGGTACATGACGGTATATGATGGTACATCACAGTACATGATGGTACATTACAGCACCAGATGGTACATAGTGGTACATGATAGTACATTATGGTACATCATGGTATATGACTGTACATCATGGTACATGATGGTACATCATAGTACATGATGGTACATCACAGTACAAGATGGTACATAGTGGTTCATGATGATACATCATGGTACATGACCGTACATCACAGTACATCATGATGGTACATAATGGTACATGACAGTACATCATGTTACATGATGGTACATCCATTCATAAAGGTTTAAGTGTGCATAAATGCATCATGCCATCAATAAAGGGTTAAGTGAGCATCAATGGATCATGTCATCCACAAAGGGTTAAGTGTATGTCAATGCATCATGCCATCCATAAAGGGTTAAGTGTGCATCAATGCATCATGCCATCTATAAAGGGTTAATGGTGCATCAATGCATCATGCCATCCATAAAGGATTAAGTGTGCATCAATGCATCATGTCATCCATAAAGGGTTAAGTGTGCATCAATGCATCATCCATAAAGGGTTAATCATGTGTCAATGCATCATGCCATCCATAAAGGATTATTTGTGCACCAATGCATCATGTTATCCATAAAGGTTTAAGTGTGCATCAATGCATCATGTCATACATAAAGGGTTAACTGTGCACCAATGCATCATGCCATCCATAAAGGGTTAAGTGTGTATCAATGCATCATTCCATACATGAAGGGTTAAGTGTGCGTCAATGCCTCATTCTATCCATAAAGGGTTAACTGTGCATCATGCTATCAATAAAAGACATCATGTGCACCTTATAGGGTAAGAGTAAAGTAAAGAGCGACTACAGTGCAGAGAGCTGCTTTGGTGAATCATGTGCACCTTATAGGGTTAGAGTAAAGTAAAGAACGACTACAGTGCAGAGAGCTGCTTTGGTGAATCATGTGCACCTTATAGGATTAGAGTAAAGTACTAAGAATGACTACAGTGCAGAGAGCTACTTTGGTGCATCATGTGCACCTTATAGGGTTATACCAGCCCCAAACTGCGTCCAGTGTTGGCTATGTACATGTAATCATAGAGGCAGTGGGCCGTGCTACTCACTGCATTAATATACCAGCCCCAAAATGCATCCCTATGTTGGCTATATATGTATGTAATCAAAGGGGCAGTGGTCCGTGCTACTCACTGCTATATACCAGCAAAAGCTGTGTTGGGGTAGACCTCCTATAAATCGACCAACATTAAAGCTGTGACTGTGGGGAAACATTTACATGTAGTAAAACCAAATATATATTATGTATACCTGTATATATTACAGGTATAATATAACCGCCAATATCAATGTCCAACAACAAAAATGAAGCCAATTTAAGAGGACAACCTCACATCAATGGGCAGTGGTCGATTTATGGTGAGCATTACCCATTTCCGCAAAAACGTTCGGCGAAAAAGTGTACAGTTCAAGTAGACCCGAGTTCGAAACTCGGGTCTAAAAATTGTGAAATGGTTATTCTTAATGGCTAGTTGTATTCCTGAGGTCTTAAGCTTTGTCTAAAATTCACAAAGCGCATATTAGAGTACGGATTACATACTGTTGTAATACTGATCTTTTAAGGCGCATCCCCATCTTTAGGGAAACCCATAGGGCAGACCTAGGACTTGATTTGGACCAGTCTAATAATAATCTAATGTAGAATTATCCTCTCCTATTATGAGCACCCCTACTTTTGGCTGCTGCTAAATTGTATAATCTGAATCTGGGTTCCATCCTTGCGTATAAAGCGCTGGTTCCACAGGCGTAGAATCGGTCGGGAAAGCCCTAATCCGACGATTTATAATATATCAAAAGTATAGAAAAAATCGGTCGGATCAATGCTAATCCGACCGATTTAAGCCTGTGGAACCAGTGCTTTAGCCACGCTTTTTAAGGGGATAATCACAGTATATTATACTATACAATGGACCACTTCGGCACAGTGAGTCTGTACAGCAGACAACAGTTACACAAACTGAGATTGGCCAAAGAGCGTGTAGTCATAAAGGCCAAAAATAAATTGTTTCAGGTAACCCGACCCTACTTAGTGAAACTGGGCCCATCCTAAATGTTTGTCTTCAATTTTGAGGAAAATTCATCTACTAACTTTTATCAATTTTTGGGTGACTCAAGTTACCCCTGTGACGCAGCCGGGAGCCCGGACTCATCCCGGATCTTTGGGGCATTGAAAAAAAAAATCAAAAAATCTGACCTACCCTACCTAACATTTTTCAGCATGTTACCTGAAACACACAACTTTTTTTTTCTTTTTTTGTTTGGTCTGACTAACACCCTTAGTTTACCTTAGTGCTGGGCCACTAATTTTGACATGGAAACGTCCCTCCCCCCTCCCTCTTATCCAGTATATGGGGAAATGGCCTTGGTCAAGAGAAATGAGGACTTCCATTCAGGGTCCCTATGGAATAAATGTGGAAATTGAGTAATTATTTTCTTCAGAATTGCACATACTTCCAGATTTTAAAGAAAAGGTCATGCCACGAATTGTCTACTTCCCCATGTTCTTGGCACTAATGGAGTCATGTCACATGTTTTCCAGAGTCCAATTACAGCATGAAGGATAAAGTAAAATACTCACGTCTGAGCGTTCTGCCTTCTTTATCCTGGGCGTCGTTATTCACTATGGGAATTTGTGGTGATGATACAATTTCATTGCCTCTATCCTCTACCCTTGACGTAGGCTCCACTACCCCTGACGTTACGTCTGCTGACGTCACAGAGTCTGTGCGGCACCTTTTCACGGCTGACACCCCTGTATCCTCTCCCTCCAAGGTGTGGGGCGACCCTGGAGCCCCATTATCAGATGTAACAGGTTGGGGAACATTCCCATTACCTAAGCATTTTAAGTCTCTGCTGTCTCCAGGTTGACAGGACTGAGATGTACTCTTATCCTCTCCATTTGTATATTCATGGGAATTGGAGGTGGTATCAGGATTATGGCTGAGCGCTCCAAGCAGGACGGGATTCTCAACACTCGAAGATTCCTCCATGGTGGATTGTGATACTCAATTCGTAGGGTATCCCGAGTCCATCCTGAAAGACATTCAATATGTATCATTTCCTAATCAGAATACAACTATAGAAATCTACCTGGGGCCACCCTTAATAATATGTTCGTTTCCTCTCCAGAGGCCTGGTGGAATTTTTTTCAAGAATGGAAATTTTTTTTTTTCTTGAGTTCTGAAAAGATTTTTTTTTCCTTTTAATAGCACAAGAATCTAGGTTTCCAATCACCGAATCCTAGAACGCGATGACAAATTCACGCCGACAAATAAAAATTTTTCCCCTCCCTCCCTTGTTAAAGTTAGAGACCCCAATGTGGTAAAAGTTATCACGACCCCCTACTAAGAACTTATTTTCAAAAATGACACCCCTAAATATCGGAAACCCTTGTGATATGACGCATAATACAATGAGTAAAAGCTAGTACCTTTATACTTGAATAGTCCTTTTTTTTTTTTTAGTTTTGACCCCCCCCCCTACTTGGCAATCATCCGAATCGTTGTGCTTTTAAAGCACCAGGATTTAAATTAGTGCCGGTCTCGTATAAGTATAAGCGCCGTGGCTATGCCTATGAGGTCATGAAATATACACGGCATTACCCATGAGGTATTCCGACATAAGAATCCTGAAGCTGAGGAGCTTGCGGCATTACCACTCCTAAAAATGGATCTTGAAAAAGCGTCTGTCTTGTATGGCGGTCGGTGCACCAACATCACTTGACCAAACCAGTATTACCGGCTACCATATTAATAGTCTGAATAGGTATTTTTTTTAAAGTTTGTTAATTGTAACCCAATACTTGTACATTCTTACGCTTTTCAGTTACAAATAGAGGTTATGGTCTTTAGGGAGTGGTCATTATTTATCAACAGGGGGGTGGTGGGTTTGAGGGAGGGGGGGGGATGCAACAATTTCAGACCCCTCCCGAGGGGGGGGGGGGCTAAAAAAATGTAGGCCAGACGATGACAGCCTATCGCTCCCGCTAACGGCTGACAGCAAAGTTGGATGGGCTCATAGACAACAAAAAACTCATGTGAAAATAAACTTTCCCCTCACTCTCCTACTTGAAACTTCTCACATACTTAATTAAACATGTGATTTTGCCAATGCAGTAATTAATCTTTAGTTTTATAGTCTTTGTTGTTCATATTTTAGTAAAATTTAGAAATTTTAGGCAGCAACCTTGATCTTGGCACAGTGCCAGAGCAGGGCCTTTGCTCCAGCCAGGAGATATAAAAAGATGATTTAAAACTGAATTAAAGCTCACATCTTTCCATCCAAGCAGAAGTAGCAAGTAAAGTGTGCCATAGTTGTATGGATGAAATTTGGAAGCCATGCATAAAGGGGAAGTGTGTTAAAAAGCATTCGGTACCATTGGTACCGAATTTTAGACTACAACAAAGGCATCTGCGCTCTGCCGCTCCCGTAGGAAGTAGAGTCGGCAGGGGGCTCGGCCTAAAAAAATGTTGACCCCTCTTGGGGGGGGGGGGGCTGAAAAGATTTACCCTCTGTTTAGCAAAAAAGCCAGGGTGGTGATATAGATCAAGGAGAGGCACGAAATTTCTCTGCCTCTGGCGTGGGGAGGGGGGGGGGATGGGCGCAACAAATTTTGCCTGGTGTCAAGGGGGGGGGGGGCGTAAATGTTCGCACGTCCGCGTGGAAACCCACCACCCCCCTGTTGATAAATAAGGACCGCTCCCTTATCAACTTCTTTAATATAAAAAAAAAAATGTAGTAAATACATAAAATAAAATCCTCCCTCATCACTTTCTTCATTGCTTGGTGATGAGAAACAAGTTTTCTTTTTTTGGAGTGGCCTTTTTGGGAAATTTTATCCAGGACCAGGTGGCACAGCAACCGGTCATCATCAGAGTATCCTCTTCTCATCGTTTGTGCTCAGCCTCAAGCTTGTACGGATGACCCCGTAAACCCTAGATGGGCAAGCTACACTACAGTCCACAGTGACAGTTCACTCCATCGCATCGGTTTGTTTACAAATTTCACCCGCAAATAATATAACGATTTCACGTTAGCCAACAGAAATACCAATACATATCAATTCCAATAAAACCAACAGATTCCAATCAACAAGTAGCTTCACATATGAAAAGCTAATCCCTCCGATGTCGAACGATTATCTCTTGATTGCATTTGTAAACAAAGCCAGCGGAATCGGCCGTCCGCCGACGGAAGCTCTCAAGTGCAACTGACTACCAGAAGAAAGCAGTGTTTTTGTCTATCATAGACGGATGTCAACCAAAATAACTGTAGATGCTGAATAAAATATGAATGCTTATTGCCATTTTTATATTCAGGGTTGGAAAATGTTGGAGATGTCTGGAGAAAACAGTGGATGTAATTTCACTAAGTACCTGCTGTCTCCTGATGGGCTTTCCCGGGGCCATGGAATCCCCATACCCCAGCCTCGTTTTGGGAGTGGCCACCCGGGGAACCCCGACTTACTACGTCATACTTACATAGACTTGCACAGACCCCTATGGTGATTCATATGTAGTCTTGCAACTGGGTCTCTCCTTGATTTTCATTTTAATGCCTAGACTCTACTCAGTGGGAGCCATTTTTAATAACTCCATTTTCTGGTGGATGATAGACAAAAACATTTCATTACCGTCACTTGGATTGTGGATCCGACGCTGGGATTTTTGGCAAAATCTTTGGCTGCTGAGATTTTTTCAAGATTTCTTTCTTCTATTTTCTTCCCAAAAAGTAGCTATATTAATCACCAAACGATGCATGAAAAGTGCAATTTTGGGGTGTTTTAGTTGTGTTTTTTTATGCCTTTGAAGTTTGTTCACCGGGAAATCCTGGCTTCAAATCCAACTTTTCTTTTCTACCTGTGGCCGCTGAAGGGTGACGGTAATTTTTTCTTCTTCAAATGGGTTCCAAATTTAGGGAGTGGTCATTTTTTAACAATGCCCTGAATGGGGGGGGGGGGTGAAATTTTGCTGGTGCGCGGCGAGAAGCCCCCACCCTCAGAGGGGTCTGAAATTTTACTGTTCCCTCCTTTTATTCTTTAGTGGTGCACTCAAAAGGGGCGAATTTTTATGTCCCCCCCCTGTTGTTAAAAAAATGACCAGTTTTTACTGTGAACAAAAAAAAAAGAAGAGGGTCCTCAACGGCGATTCCCATTGAAAGGGGTACTTTTTGGTAGAAATTTGCCCCGCTATAAGGGATACCAAGTCAATGGTGGTGTACGCACATGGTAACTATGATAAGTTTCACTGGTACCATAATCTCAGAGACTCACCTTAGGCTGTAGATATGAGGAGAACCAAGGAAGCACATGTTCACTGTACTAGGTCCTAGGTTCCACTGCCTACCCTTTGTCCACATGGCTGCAGGGGTCACACTTTGGGGGTGCAGGGAGGACCCTGGAGCCCAGTGAACAAAAAGACGTTTTCTGACGTTTTTCAACATAATTTGAAAGTTTAGAAACGTTTGTTTTGAATGTTATTCTAACGTTAAAACATTGACTCATTCTGACGTTTTTCAACGTTTATACAAACATTTTTTTCTAACATTTTAAAACGTTTTCTAACATAATTTTCAACATTCAAAAACATTAGAGAACATTCTTAAACGTTTCTACTAGCATAACCGCTGGGGTATTTTGACTTTGTATTTTGTATAGGTACCTATTGCCCAAACTACTATTCCTGCCAAATTAATGACAGAACATATAATCATTTGTTGTGCACATAGAAGTATCTTCATATAGAATTCTCCTGAAGCACATTATACCTGTAATCCCTGAGCAAAAATCTCTAGGACTGGTGCAAGAGGACATTGTCCTCAGAGGGAATATGTATATTTCTTGGTAACAAGCAATGGGTGTCTTCATCAGGATTATTTCATTTAAACCAATAGAATATGATAATACCAGTCATATATTATCAGGCATGACTTAGAATTAAAGTTTTGATCCAAGGATATATGAAGTAAGCAAAAATATGATAATGTATACATTTAAAGCAACTTTAGATTACAGAACATACAGGGAAAATCTCCCCATCGATTGGCCTGCCACCTTGTGGGGAAGATATGTATAACACAAACGTATAAAAATGTTAGAAAATGTTCTATAAACATTTGTTGAATGTTTTATTACGTTTTAAAATGTTTGGAATGAATGTTCACATTCTAAATTACTGTTGATGTTAACAAACGTTTGTTAAATGTTTGTTTGATGTTATAAAACATTATATATGAACATTTGTTTTAAAGCCTTTATGGACATTAGTAAACGTTTGCTGAACATTTCATTTATGTTGGAAAACATCAAAACCTAACGTTCACGTTCTCTAAACGTTTGCTGTTCACTGGGAGGCACCCTGAAGGGGTTGGCCCCAGTGTCCAGTCTCCAGGAGTGGCCTGTCACCCCACAGGCGCCTCCTGCACCTCCTACACGTATCACACTCTTCCCCATTCCATTCTTAAAGGAGAGCCTTCCGTGCTGCAGGGGATAGCTCCTGGCTCTGAACATGTAAACCAGATTTGTGACTGTTCAGATTGCCGGACATTAAGCCCAGCTTTTGATAAAAATGAATTCAGTCCCAGTGCCGGACATTGAGCCCAGTATTAGTGGGTGGCTGTTTCCCTCCTAGCTGAATATATCAACTTTCATGACAGCTTCATAGCGCCGGACAATGAGCCCAGCTTTGCATTATAATGAACATGACAGATTGCAGTGCCGGACATAGATTTAGCCCAGCATGTCATATTTCACTTTGTTAGCACTTGATATTACAGTTCAGTCCATTATCCTGGCATTTGCTAACACAATCATTTGTTCACAACATTTTCATGCCGGACAGAGCCCAGCCTCTAGCATCTTTGATCTACATAAGCTAGTACTACATGCTATATACCTAACTACATTAACACTTGGTTTGACTGTCAGGTCATCCATGCTTGATTGCTAAGTCTATCATAGGTTCACATTTTAGTGCTGGACAGAGCCCAGCATATTGACTTCTTGACTCCCTGGTGGACATAGCTGACCCTCACCAGGCCTTCTTTATTCCTAGCCAGACTTGATTGACTCTCATTCTGTAGTGATTGGCTCCCAGCCAGCCACTCTGACTCAATCTGAATACTGCAGCTGACTCCTGGCTGATCTTGATGACTCCCAGTCTGACTTTGTGGATTGTCACTGACTACTCTGGCTGTTCCTGTTGTTGACTCACTTAATTAACTATGCTGACTCATGGCCAGACCTGGTTGACTCCTATCCTGACTTTATCCTCGCACTAATGACTCTTCAAGCTGGTCAATTTGACTTCTAGCCAAATGATATTGACTCTTGCCTAGCCTACCTAAGGCCAAGCCTGATGACTCTCAGCCCAATATGGTTAGCTCTCAGCCTGAACTTGATGACTCTCAGCCTGGTCTTGTTGACTCTCAGGCTGACTCTGTTGACTCTCAGACCGATGCACATGACTCAGGTTGTTGTTGACTCAACCTGACCTTGATGACTCTCTGTTGACTCTAATTCTATTGTGGATGACTCTCAGGCTGACTCCTTGACTCTCAGGTGCATGTTGGCCCTTTTGACCTAACCTTAATGACTCACAGCCTGAATGTTGATGACTTAACCTTATTGTTGTTTTGACTCTCACCCTGCAATCTTGTTGACTCTCAGTCTGACTCTGTTGACCTTCAGACTAATGTCCATGACTCAGGTTGTTGTTGACTCAACCAGACCTTGACGACTCTCTGTTAACTCTAATTCTATTCTATTGTGGATAACTCTCAGGTTGACTCCTTGACTCTCAGGTGGATGTTGACCCTTTGGCCTAACCTTGATGACTTATAGCCTGAATGCTGATGACTCTTAACCTAATTGATGTTGTTGACTCTCACCCTGCATTCTTGTTGACTGATGTTCATGACTCTCAGGCTAATGTTCATGACTCTCAGGTTGATGTTGATTCAACCTGACCTTGATGACTCACATACCGCTTTGTTGAATCCCATTCTACTGGGGCTTGTTGACTCTCTACCTGATCTTATTGACTCAAAGCCTGACTCTGCTGACTGTTTCATGCTGATGTTGATCTCACAGTCAGACCTTCAGGTCAATGCGCTCACAGTCAGACCTTCAGGTCAATGCGGTTGACTCTCGTCCTGACTCTCAGACCCTGTTGACTTTAGGCTTGATGGTGCTGACTCTGAACCTGACTGACATTATTGACTCTTGACCCAACCATGTTGACTTCTAAAGTTGATGTTCTTGACTCCTCACTTAACTCTGATGACTCCCAGCCTGATGTCTTATTGACTATTAGGTTGACTCCCAGCCTGACATTGATTCTCAACCTGACTTTGATGACTCTCAGGTTGACCTTGATGACTCTTACCCTGGCCCTATTGACTTCCCACCTGACTCTGTAATCCAGTTTCTATAGTTAGGAGGACAGTCCTGACTCTAAATATGAGGATATCATATTTAAAACCATAATATCAGATTGCCCTCATTCCAGTTTTTATAGTTAAGAGGACACTCCTGACTCTAAATATGAGGATATCATATTTAAAACCATAATATCAGATTGCCCTCATTTCAGTTTCTATAGTTAGAAAGACAACCCTGACTCTCAATACGAGGATATCATATTCAAAATCATAATATCAGATTGCCTTCTATAGTGAGATGTAAGATAACAGTTTATCTTCCAATTGTGGTCTACAGGCTGTATAAACCAGTTTCTATTGTTAGGGATAGGCACTTCACATCATCATATGCCAGATAATAATTATTATTGGCTGGGATGAATATATAAGGTGTCTGAATGTCTATTGCAGATCAGCTGTTCCAGTCTTGAACAACAGTCAGTAACCAGGGTATAGTTCAGGATTAGACAAGTGTTTGGTCAGGGTGGACTGTGTCAACAATGATGAGTTGGGGGCTCTAACCTAGACCCTACCACTGAGTCAGTTAGCTGGTGGTGGTGAGTGGGTGGGTGGGGGGCTGTGAGTTAACTTCCTCCAGGTCCTCCCACCACACATGTACACACCACAGTTGGCCTATACTTATTCTTCTCTAGTTAACAAGTGGCAGTCTTGAATTATAGGTTTAGTCTTCTATGAGAAGGGGATGTTGGAGTGTGGGTCTGAATATATTCCACAAAATCAGCAATATAGATTATCCAAATGTCAGTGTTTATTAACAATTGTCCATTCTTCCTATTATGCCAGATATTGATTGATATTGGCCTGGTTAATGTCCCATTTCAGGGTTGAGGTGGTTGAATTTAGGGTAGAAATTTCTCCTATTACAGAACTCTTTGTCTATCAAAATTCCAAAATGGTTTTACATTGGCAGAATAAGTAATTAATGTCTTTTTCCAATTTAGGGTAGGCTAACAAACATACACATATAATCATGAATTCTAAAGTATAGCTAGCAGAAAGTTTGAAGGTGTCCTAAAGTTCTGTGAGTGCTATTTGATAGGCAGGATGCTAGTGGTTGTGGTGGTCACACATGGAGTGACCACAGCACCACTCAGGCAGGGATGCAGGAGTGAGTGTATGGGATGGGAGGCCATGCACCCTGGAGCCTTTACTCAGTCCCACATGGCCATGCTCCAGTAGGCTACATGTGGTAGGTGATGCATAGGCCTTACTCACCCTATAGTTGGAGGCACTTTTATATGATGTGAATGGTTGTAATCCAGGTTTCCAATGGATAATGTACATTCTCCTTGTGGGGCTATCCTGAGATAAGGACAGACCCTGTCCTGACTCCTCCTGGGTTGAGTAATGGAGAGTTGGTGATGGCTGGTAGAGGCTATCTACCAGTACCATGATGATGGGAGGTCTTTCCTCCTTCATGATTTAGCACATAAACTATATGTACTCTTTACAGCCACATGGGTAAGTACTCCTGGCGCCAATATGATAAGTTTCACTGGTACCATAATCTCAGAGACTCACCTTGGGCTGTAGATATGAGGAGAACCAAGGAAGCACATGTTCACTGTACTAGGTCCTAGGTTCCACTGCCTACCCTTTGTCCACATGGCTGCAGGGGTCACACTTTGGGGGTGCAGGGAGGACCCTGGAGGCACCCTGAAGGGGTTGGCCCCAGTGTCCAGTCTCCAGGAGGGGCCTGTCACCCCACAGGCGCCTCCTGCACCTCCTACACGTATCACATAACTATAGAACCCATAGCCTAGGGGGGTGACCACCCCCCCCCCCGGGACCAATGCCGAATGGTGTATTTTCATTCACAATTTTGGTCTTTGTTTGGTTAAAAATTGGACCATTATAGTTGAAGAGATGACAATCATTTATGGCTGTGTTTGTTTACTCTTCCCTTTGTTTTATCAATAAAGGGAAGAGTAAACACCTTTACTCTTCAATATTGTTTAATTGATCGGTCCGTACCTGCCAGAAACCAACTGGTCCCATGCACTTGAAAAAATGCAGGACCGACCGTTCTGCTGGCTGACAAAAAAACAACTTTTTGTATATGTTCCAACATCAAGAGGTAGTCTGTGAGTAATAAGGAAAGCCAATTTTTTTGAGATCCAGGAGGGGAGATGCCCCCCCCCCAAAAAAAAAATATCTGGTTTATCCTGTTTTTCTGGCTTCCCCCTGCTCTCATCCCATCACCTAGCCAGTTTCATATCTCTACTCCTGTTCCCCTCCCCTAGGAACAGGAGTGATACAGACGATACCGCGGTACTCAATCTACCCATCACCTAGGCCAGACGATGACAGCCTCTCGCTCCCGGTAGGAAGAGTCGGCAGGGAGCTCGGCCTACCCATCACCACCCCCCCTCCCCCCACATGGATGTACAAACAGCGTGGGAGAGGCCTGGCCTCAGTCAGCGTCTTGAGTGACACCACACCATATTGTCCAGGGGACAAATTTGTCTGCCTCAGCACGGCGCCCATCATTCAATGTCCAAATTCTCAAAATCTATAGCACTTATAGAATCTTCTTTCACACAGTATAATGAAAATTGAAAATAAAATGACACAGTGTGCATAGATAAAACATTTTGATAGTATAGTGCCCGTAATATACTTTCAAATGTTGCGCAGGGCTCCAGTGTAGCACTTGTATTATGGTACATAACAGGGAGCGCAGTGCGCAGAGCACCACTTTGTCCCCGGCATCCGGTGTGCGGACATCGGACCGTTGCCGTAGTTACAGGACTTTTCGTCTCAATGAATGTAAGCAAACAAGTATTAAACACAGTTCTATTTTGTAACATTTTTTATTCAAATGTTTCTTTATGCATTTGGTATAGTCAATATACATTGTATAAAATATACTTTAACATTTTGTTTCTACCATATTGGTTTGAAAAGAAGGTCTTGTGAATATCTCGTGAAAGACTGGATTCTATTTCTAACGCGGAATGTGGACGGCTACCAATAACCAACGTGCATTGTTTGTTCACTATGCCTATGGATTATATCTTTCTCTAGGCGAAAACGTGACAAATAAAAGATTAAATAACATTGTATTTCTACACTTGCAAAGAGCTTGTTTTTCTTATGTGAACTGGCATTTTCTGCTGAGACCATTATAATACCCTCTATTCAAATTTACATTTGACATGGTATTATATGTCCCAAATACCTGTAAATAATGTACTGTCAATATAAAGGAATATTCACCAAAGTACATGACTTACATCTAGATGTACACATGATTGTATCATTTCTCTCGCTAAAATCGCTCTTAACTCTTATACATGATATTTGGGATGAACTGTACAGCACATACTGATGGAAAATATAGATGAATGATTTAACTAAAACATTGAACAACTATTTGCACCTTTTCTTCATATAAAACAAGACATCAAAATAACAGCACGTACTCAGCTGATATGATTCATAGACAGACATCACGACTAGCGTGAACAGCAAACACTAAATGAGTTGTAATGAACACGAGTAACATATTGAGCGGATACAGGTGACTAACTTTTAGCACAAGTCTCTCAACATAATTTAGCGTATATAACCGAGAAAGCATTCTTTATATACTATATACCGTAATCTCCCGCGTATAAGCCGCGTCTTATACGTGGGGTTTTAGTTCTCATTGGATCCACAAGTGGGACATCAAGACATTTCTTTTGATATGTTACATGCCCCCTTAGTCATAATAAGATATAAGGGGGGCCAGGGGGGTAAGGGGGGCTCAAGCTACACATAGGTTTTTGAATTTTGAAAATTCATTCAGTAGAACCAAAGTTATTAATTTTTCATTTTTTTGAGAATTTTCCAAAACTCTAGGTGCGTCTTATACGCGCACTGCGTCTTATACGCGGGAGATTACGGTAATAATGAATTGAATATGAAGAGAATTCAGGATCCCATGATAAACTCAGAACAGCACGGTGAAAATGGAGACAATTGAATACATAGCATTGATGCATCAACTAAGTTTTAAATAGACAATGGCTCTGTGTTTCTCAGTAGTCTGCCATTGGTGTTAGAACAGCTTGTACGACCTGTGGATAAGGCACCTCTCCACGCATAGCGATTCCTGCTTCCTTAAAGAGACGTTCAACTGGAGACAAACATAAAAGAACAACTTTAAATATTACTGACATTCTGACTAGCAATCATGCATATTCTTCAATAGACTCCGCATAGTCATACGCATCATCTCGCCATAGTGATTTGATATCATAAATTAAAGCCATCAAGTTTATACTGTATCAACTTTACTAGATTCAGGGGTGTAGGTCACACATGGGTACAAATCAGGAAGTCATATATTTACTTGATATAAAAGCCTTGTGTTTTTCAAATCAGTCCCCCTTGCCATTCGTAAAAGGAAAATACAAGTCATTCAAATTTTACAGAAATCAGGAAATCCTGATAAAACATGAAGACTTACTCCCTCCAGTAGATATTCCTTAGAGTACAGGATGGGTATCAGTCAAAGAGTTACCAAATGCGCATTCATACTAAAAATCTTTTAGTCCTGTCATAAAAGAATAGAGCACATTAACAACTCACCCTCCTGCTTGCTGAGTCGCTCACCAAAGTTGGTGAGTGTGTGGACCAGGTCACCGGCATTGACCGTACCACGCCCCATGGTGTCCTGACTTTGGAATGCTGCCATGATCTCCTGTTGGCACTTCTCACTCTGTGAGTGCTGGTACATGATCTCCAGGAAGGTAGCAAAGTCTATGCGCCCATCTGTGGAGAAAAATAACTTAGATCTAGTAGCCTGCTGAGGCTGACAGGGTCAAGAAAAGGTATAAAGCTATGTCCGGAAATCTGGGATGTTGAAAAAGATGATGGATGTTGTAAAGATAAAAAAATGGCTTCATTTAACTCAGAATTGAACTATGTTTTTAGCCTATCAAAGGGGCATCAGCTGCGTAATAACTTATGTACAAATCAGTTGAAATTTTCAACAGTAAACACAGACAATGTGCCACAGTACACATTTGTATAAAGATATAGGGTATAGTTATGAATAATACTATGCAATATAACGGTGATACTCTTACCTTTACTATACTTTTCATAGTAGGCTTCTAATTCATCTTTGGTTGGACTAAATCCGAGAGACCTCATCACTAGAGTCAACTCGTTGAGGCTTGAGATAACCTTGATCTTCCCTTCACTGCATAAGAATCCGACGCAATCGCGGAACTCTGAAAACGAATGTTAGATGAAATGAGGCATAAACAAAAAAAAATGTAGTGTTCAGGTAACGCTACCTACCCTAATTTTTTGGTCCTACCCTAACTTCCTTTTGGGCATTTTGGGGGAAAATCTGATATTTTGGCACTTATCAAGAAATGGAAGTTTTTTTCATGATCTCGCGCATCAAATTTGCGTCACATGGGCATGGAAATTTACAGCCGGCATAAAAAAAAATCCCTATCTACCTACCCTGATTTTTTTCGACCACTTTACCTAAACACAAGATTTTGTTTTAGGCCTGAGCATGACATGACATCACAGAATTGGGTCCAAATTAAACTGTCAGTGCCCACGGCAGAATTATTCATACCTTTGACCTGTCATAATTGATTGACATAAAGACTTCATGTAAAAAGCAAATCCACTTCTTTCCTCAACGTCTACACAATGCTCATTAGATAAGCTAAATATAATTAAGTTTTTGAAAACTGGCCCGGGGGGGGAGGGCACTGTAGGTATGTGACTAAAAAAAATACATCAGATCTGTTTGAATCTATCAGAGCACGGAGAGGAACATTTTAGAACTTACATGCTTTGGAATTTTTATTCTAACCTTATTTTTACCTGAGCTAGAAAGGTTTTAGTAGAGGAAGATCCAGCATCTTTTGTCATTATTTTAAACGATACAAAGAGGATTGCCTTGTGATATATTCCACAAATTCTACTAAATTTTCGAATCATATTTATTGAATCAAACTCTACACTTTCTGAAAGCCAATAACATTACCGATTGAATTTCATTTAGAGTATGCTTATCCGATCTCTAGAAGCAGAGTTATGATTTTTTGAAGACAAAAAGCTTGAAAAACACTCACTATTAATTAATTAATAACTTTAATTTCCGGATCCTATGTTCGCAACGATAGATTTGTTTCTCATTAGGTACACATACTATTTAGGCCATGCTCTATCACTTCTATAGTTTTGAGCAACTTCCTACATTCCTTCATGGAAATGATAATACCTTAATTAGACATTAACCTAATTAACTAACGAGTTTTTCTAAAATTCTAAAAATAGGTGAAAGAAAAACTTGTACAGTTGATATATATATAGCTCCCCAACCCTACGGCTACGGGCGCAGTTTCTGTGGGGTGGGGGCTCTCGACCTAGATATATAACACATAAGCGACAAAATCCAACCAATATTAATCATACTTTAAAGCTGCTGACAGAGAGCTGTCCCTGCATAATCCCTCTCATAGTGGCACAGATTTCTAGGTGGGCTATACCCCCTATGTTAGGCACTGACAAAGCTTCCGTGGGCGGCTCTGCCGTGCACAGACATCCACAGTGTGATATAGCAAAAGTGGGGGGTCTTCAGGGTGACTCATCTTCACTTTTTTATTCTGAAGCTGTTTACTGGTGGATCTGAACAATTAGGGTATCAATTTAACGGCATTGAAGAGGGCTTTAATATGCATGTATTTGTTCAATAGTTTGGAGAATAAAATAAATATGTTTCCCCCAGGTGAAGTTGAAACTTCACTTCAGAAGCTTTTTATTGTGTGAAATATGCATCTCACATATTGAAAAATTGTACTCACATATCCCCTGGTTAAATAAGGTCTAGGAAATGTCTAGTTTTTTTCTTTTCCAATAAGAAACAGCATGTTTTCTAGGCAATCATGACCTATTAGCTCTGTGAGCCGGGATGAGAGATTAGCACTCACAGAGTCACACCTCTCCTACTGCAACACACCTATGGGCCCACCACTGCATGGACCACCTGGAGGTGGCCCCTACTGGAGGGCTGACTACCAGGACTTCTCTCTGACTGACTAGTAGGGCCTTTCTTTGAAGTTTGAACATCAATCAGAGGGATTTGTGTGTGTGTGTGTGGGGGGGGGGGGGGGGGCAGGTGGAGGGCCTAGCCTGTACCCAAGTCCAAATTGGGCTTGTAAATGGCTGCCATTTTAGGTAGGTTTTTACCCCTTTTTGCTGGTTCCAGCCTTGGTGATAGACTTGGTGAGAAGATACACCAACAACCAGCTGACTGCTTGTTCCAATCATGAGACCGCTACACACCAAGCACCAGCTCCCGTGTCCAATCAGATAATTCCTGACAAATTTATGCAAATTTCGATTGACCAATGCCTGCCATCGGCTGACCAGCCTTGTATAGGCTGATTAAGCCGGAGATAGGCTAGCCTGGGCCTAGGCCAGGAAATCTCTGACCTTGACCTTGATCAAGGTAAGGCCATAGGTCACTTTGACCTTCTTGAAAAATTATTGAAAAAAGAAGTCGGCTAGCATTGATCATTCATCTTGCTAAATCTCAAAAAATGTTAACTCATTTACAAAAAGTCAATAAATTTGACCTTTGACCTTATAATGACCTTGACCTTCATCAAGGTCAGGCTATAGGTCATTGGAACCACCCCTTAATGACATTTCCTCTACTTTTTATTTCAAGTCCCTAGTGCCAATATCTTCTGAGAAACAGTGATTTAAGGGTTCCAGGCATTTCTGACCACAGCTAGCATGATCACAAAATATGAATCTTGATTAAACTCTTAAAGGGGCCTTGGCATGGTAATGCATGCCAGCATTAGCAAGAAATGCGGTTGTAACCGCATAAAAAACCGCCTCCCGCCGTTAATGTCGGTATACCAGTGTTTGATGACATGTCTCATAAAAGCAGACATTAAAGAAGATTTCATAATTATCAATTTCTCTGTTCAGTAATTTTGTATTGTGAGACCTCATCACATGGGGCAAATGCAATTATCATAGCGCACTCCTGTACCGCTTCGGGGCATGGGAGGCCCTAAAAAAGTCATTTGACCACCCCTTGAGGCTTGACCAATCAGAGCGCCGCGATTTTTCCGCTGGTCCCCGCGATTTTATGATCACTGTTTGAACCGGTACCCATGTTGTTAGTTTGTGGTGCTAGCCCCCCTTTAAAGGGGCCCTGGCATGGTGAATGCCTGCCCGCATTAAAAGGTCACATGACCACCCATTGACCAATCAGGGCACTCCGCTGGTTCCTGCGAGTTTACCGACGATTTTTGGGTCGGTACCCTTGTTTTACTTTGCCGTGCTAGCCCCCCTTTAAAATAAAGGAGCTCTGAATCGGCTAGGTCTGCCACAGTGCTAACGTCGGCAAATCCACTTATTTTCTTGAGATCTAACCAACAGTAGATTATACAAATAGAATTCATAGTATAAAGTTTTGAAAAACTAGGTAAGTGCCTACCTACGTTCACATAACTAGCCACCGCCCTGACTGGGGCTGGGACTGGGTGTGGCTTTTACTTCTTTATTGAAGTTTATTTAGTGCAAGTTGAGTAGTTTAGAAGGAAGCAAATTGTGTATAACTCACCGTCAATATCACTCTGGTTGAAGTGGGTAGCCTGTAATGGAGACAAGACAAGATATAAATATATTTTAGACAAACGTGATGTTATTGATGCCTGAATTTTGAATAATCTTTAAATTATTGTGAGCTTCTTCCTTACCATTTTCTTGAATTCGTGAACCGGAAGTAGCGACGTATCCTAAAATAGGATCGCAGAAAATACGGAGATGTTAAATTAAAAATAGTAAACGTAGACATAGATCTTTATAATGCCCTAAAAATTCTAAAACTCTATCTCTGTATATACTCATAATTATATAGTTCTCTATTATAGACGAAAATAGGAGCACCAAATTTGCTGCGGATGTAAACAATGTCAAAGGTAAACATGGCGGCGTGTAAAGTCTAAAATGTTCTTTCGACATGTTGGGCACTTTGTCGGGTGAGTCATGCAATTCCACATCTCCGCAAACAATGCACTGTATGTATTAATGCCTATAGCATCATAAATTCATGCAAACATTCCTTCTACTATTGAGTTAACTTGTTCAAAGTCAAACTGGTTCGAGGGACAGTGCTAGCCCAAGGCAAGGGCCAAGTGCAGTGCCAGTGCCACTGGCTGCCAGTGGCCCTAGACCTGCCCACCGGTCCCTAAGCATATAATGTTAGGGACCGGCTCCTCTGTGTTATGAGACTTTTCAGCTACTGGTTCTGCCTCCTGCTGCAACCGGAAGTTGCAGGTAGTTTGTTTACATGTGTCTCAAAGATATATTTAGAGACACAACAGGGTTGCCTAGAAAAGATGGGCGAGAGATAATGCTTTTATGTACAACTAATCCAAAAATTGGAACTCAATTCATTATATTTATTTAGATACAGCAATTATAACATTGCTGAGTAAAGCCTTACGTATGCCACGGCCGCCATCTTGTTTTGAAATGTTATTTTTGTATTTTCGGCAAAATGTTAGCTTTTCCCTGACTTAAACTGATCGTAGAAGGCTGAAACTTTCAGGATATCTTAAGGGGGATCACATCTAGCTGCCTACTTAATTTTAAGAGGATTGGTTAAGGGTAAGGCTGGGTAAGGGTGCGGGGAAAGTCTCCCCGCGCTCCCGAAACATTTGGTATTATAACTCTCCCACACCGTACAGAGCTCCCTGAGCGGCAGACGGTGTGGAAACCCCCACACTAGTGGCCCGGGCAGTGGCCTCTCTCTTTTCAGTTCAACTTCAAGTTGAACTTCAGTTGAACGCTTGTCCAGGCAAAAGGGTGTATGTTTGGAGAATGTACCTGGCCCTCCGCGGAGACGAGAGTTGACGCCGCCGCAGTTCCTGGGGTGCCCGGCCAAACGGGGGTTGGGAGCAGAGCCCCTGATCAAGGATATATGCCAGACTCCCAGAGCTCATCTGAATTTGAATTACATTCAGATGAGATCATCTGAAACTTATGGAAAGTTAAAGTTAAATGGAAGATTATTATTCAGATGAGATCTCATCTGAAAACAGTCGAAAGTGTGTGACAGCATGCCTGCATGGTCTTACCACGTCCCTGAGGAACTGAGGCGGTGTGAATGTTTGTCTCCAGTGTGACGTCATTCTACTTCTGGCCAGAAGAGACCCAGATGCCTTGTCCAGGGCCCCCACCGGCACTGGTTCACCCACTGTGTCCCCAGGCTGGCCTAGGACAAGTGTCTCCCAATGTCAATGACAATGCTTCCCCCCTTTTACAATTTACAAATACATACCGTATGACTATAAGGCCTGTTACACTGGCGGCATCTGCAGCTCTGCATCTGCTGCAGTAGTCACTACAGTAGTGCAGAGCTTGCTGTGCTGCATCTGCAGCAAGTGTAACATAGTTAGCTAAGTCAGCCCAATACACGAGTTTTGTATCAAATGAAAGGGCTTGAAAATTGCAATTGCTTTTTGAATCAGGTTGATATGCCAATTGAAAGCATTTTTATATGTCTTTAAATTTTAGAAATGTGAAATCGATTCTGTCATTCCTTGCCCTGTGTAAATCTTTAGATAAGCCCGGCCATAAAACATGCACTGGGATTGTGGGATTTGGACACCACTGTACATAATTACTGATATGAATCGATTGCATTGGCTGATTTACTAACCAATTACACCTCCTTAAAGCTAAATATTAGGAGATAATCAGATTAACATATCTGTGTATGATTTAATTACTAGCTGTGAAAGAATTTATAATTTTGAGTTGAAATATGACCTTTAAAAAAATTTTCTGGTAAAGCACATGCAGGAGATCTAAAATTTCAGAAAATCGCAGCCTTACTGCTTTCAAAACTGACAATATTCAGGTAAATAACATGTTATTGAATAGCACTGTAGGTTCTGTTAGCTTCTGTACCAAATATTTATTTATAAAAATTGGTCCAAAGTTTTGCAAGTTTGTGAGACTTCCCTGTACTTAATAATCTGTCAATAGTTATCAAAATCCACTTAAAATGAAGGTCTACATGTTAACAACACATGTACAATATTGTATGTCATGTAACTTTTAGTAGAAAAAGGAATTTCTATGTATTTCTGTAATATTAAAGTACAAGGCCACTGAGGTAACTCAAACGCTATGGTCTGACAGAACCATTAAATTCACGGCCAGATTCGGCTGACTACGCTAACATAGTGTGGGGGTTTCCACACTGCCTGCCGCTCAGGGAGCTCTGTGCGGTGTGGGATACTTATATTGGCAAATGTAACATCATATGCCTAGGCTAGGGACTGGTTGGCAGGTCTAGTGTAACAGGGCAAAAACTTGCCGCAACTTGCTGCAGCAACTTGCAGCAGCAAAAGCTGACAGTGTTTGCTTTGCTGCAGCAACTTGCTGCGGCATATGCAGTGCTGCAAATGCCGCCAGTGTAACAGGCCCTTATATCACTCACTCTCACTCAGTCTCAGGCACTAGTGACTAGATTTGACGCCAGATGGAGCCACTCTACCATTTCTATATGATTGGGTGCACAGATGAATTAAGATAACTCAAAAAAGTAGATACAAACTATATTTACAATAATGTGTTGATTTATATTCATTTCCCAACATGCTACAGTGATGGAATGCTCAAATGGAGAAGAGAAAACTGATAATACAATGTCAGAATTAAGTTCTCCTTCTGATCACACCTCAATTGTGGCATTACGAAAAATATGACAGTAGGATTATAAGCTGGGCTGGATTGCCGGGAGGCGTGGCGCAGTCGGTAGCGCGTCCGCTCATGGGCCGTAAGGTCGTGGGTTCAGTTCCCGGCCCGGCCGGAGCACAGTGGTGGTTCCAAACGTCGCCGTAAGGTGTCGGTTGAGTTCCTCCCTGCTTTGGCCAGGCTGTACTGGAAAGTCTCTCGGCGGTCATGGCAGACAAATGACTTAAAACAGGCCTGTCCATCTCTCACTATGCCTATGTAGTGACGGATGTTAAAGAACCATTGCCTCGGTAAAAGTGTAGGGGCGTGCTTTCTATCTTCCCATAGATTCGGTCACCATCATCCCCCCTCCCCATTAGACTAGGGTCCGGGCACAACGCCACAAGGGTAATCTCACTTCGGTGTGGATACAACCCGCGGGACCTCTCACCCTTGAGTGTCGGCCGTAAGGAAGGCACGAGGTGAGATAAAAATTCAATCAATCAATCAATGGGCTGGATTGAGCCGGGAGGCGTGGCACAGTCGGTAGCGCGTCCGCTCATGGGCCGTAAGGTCGTGGGTTCAGTTCCCAGCCCGGCCGGAGCACAGTGGTGGTTCCAAACGTCGCCGTAAGGTGTCATTTGAGTTCCTCCCTGCTCTGGCTAGGCTGTGCTGGAAAGTCTCTCGGCGGTCATGGCAGACAAATGACTTAAAACAGGCCTGTCCATCTCTCACTATGCCTATGTAGTGACGGATGTTAAAGAACCATTGCCTCGGTAAATGTTTAGGGGCATGCTTTCTATCTTCCCATAGATTCGGTTGCCATCATCCCCCCTCCCCATTAGACTAGGGTCCGGGCAACAACGCCACAAGGGTAATCTCACTTCGGTGTGGATACAACCCGCGGGACCTCTCGCCCTTGAGTGTCGGCCGTAAGGAAGGCACAAGGTGAGATAAAAATTCAATCAATGGGCTGGATTGGCAAGTGAGGGTACCCCGCATATAAGGCGCACCCCCAACTCAAGGCAGCCTGCCTCCCACATACAAGACCCATCCACAATCCGATTCGCGTATAAGATGCGCCTTATACGCGGGAGATTACGGTAGGGGGTACCTAGAGAGATAAGCACTGATAACAACCAGCACTGCAGGATGGGTATAAGTTTTTCTAATCAAATCAATCAATCTATAACAGTGAAACACACCCTAAAATGTCTACACTGGATGAAGGGAATTATTTCTGAGAGGCCCGCAGTAAATAGCTGGGATTATTTCAGTTGCGGATAATTAATCCCTTAAGTCGGTGCAGTGAGCGATGTCAACCTTTTCAGGCCTAAACTGGTTTATAGCAAAGCCAACAGCTCAGAGTGCAATTTATACTTGGGTGCGTCTTAGACTCGGGGTTTTACGGTAGCATGGTTCATTTTGCCCCAAAATGTTTCTTTCAAGGTGTTCCAAGTGCTCGCTTCTATGATATCTGCTTCTGATCTGGCACATTCCCCATGCTCTAAAACATCCAAGATATAGACAGAGTTCAACTCAGATTTGCAGAGATGTCAGACCTTCAGAGGTCTGTCTATTTTCAGATCTTCAAACTTTCCTAAAAATCAGACATCTCAGAGGCTGCTTCCAACTTGTGGTCATTATTTTGAAAGAGAGAATTACAATAATCATAGGTTACCTTACAACATTTCCTTTCTACTTCTAGGGAGCCTAAGGCTTACTAAGGCTGAGCATAGTTCAGGCTTCAGCAGGTGGAATTAAGCATGCCTTGTGCTGCCCTCTAGCCGTTGCTATACAAACCACCTTTCAGAGATCAGAGCATCTCTGAGAGATCAGAGCATCTCTGAAATCTCATTTCAGAGGACATGAATCTAAGCTGGCTGCTGATTGGCTGAAATTCTGATGCAGTGTTTTTAATTGTCTTTCTATGACCATCCATTCTAGAGATGGTTTTAATGTTTTTGAGTGAGAGGAACAGGTTGAAATTAAGACAAGATGGGTGGTCAGGTATTCGATCTACCTGTTCTTTGGTAACTACTGGGATCATTATATGATGTGATACTACCTTAATACCTCGCGTATAAGGCGCACCTCACGTATAAGGCGCACCCAGACTTTGTAGATGTTAAAGAAAAAATTAAGATATCATAACTTCTGTTCTAATCAATGGATTTTCGAAATTCAAAGATCTATGACCATCTCATGGCTTCCCCTGTCCTTTCCTGACACTGTGTATGTTCATAGGAATATTGGTAACATTTTTGTGAAAAACTTTCCCTAAAATATTCTGCTTCTATAAGGCGCACCAGAGGTCCATCCTAGTGTATAAGGCGCGTCTTATACGCGAGGTATTACGGTAGTATCTACCATTAATCATATAAAGTGTTTACTACTGGATATGAAGAACACAACACGATTATTGTCCACAATTATCTTTGTTACTTTTCACTGATAATATCATAGTGATAGCCCGATATAGAAAAGCATACATGAATTGTTTCCTTGTACATGTATTTAAAAATTGTTCTTCTGCACATAAATCTAAGACCTGTAAGTCATGAATGTAATTGTCAAAAGCCAAAAGAACACAATAATTAATGAGGCTGTGTAAGCTTTCTCAAATCTAGATATTCCAAGGGGAATTTCAAGTGTGGAGCTAATTGTATTGGAATTGGCGAAGACTTTGCTATCAACATACACCTTTATTGACGAGTAGATGCATTCTGAAATATATGTCAATACACCAACCAGGGTGCTCTAACTTCTTTGTTACAGACACAAGAAGATCCAACAACAGGTATAGTGTCTTGAATGCTATACTTCGTTTGTCATGCACTTTTACCTCTGCTAATAGACTGTTATCAGTAGTTCCCCTCTATGCATTCACTGAAATAACAGGGTTTCCCATATCGCTATGCTAAAGATGTACTGGTATATCTAACACAAATCACACTGTTCAGAGATGCACGGTGATCACCTTTTAACACTAACTGAAATTATATCAATTAAAATATTCTGATATCAATCATTAAAAATGTAGACTGGCAAGTACAGCATTATGAACCAGTCGGATGAAATTATAACATAATCATCACAGGTCACAGAGAAATAATTTGAACAAGCTTTCCTAAATGCCCAGCCTCTGAACATCTGATATATTGTGCAATTTATAAGTACAGATTCTTCTGTGCTTTGTAGTAGTCTCTACTGATACTTGAGATACAAGTGTGACCTTTAATCAACTATCACCAGTGGAGTGGGTATAAACTGTTCTCAAGGTTAGATGAGTTTCCTATTGTGGTCAGTTTGTTAACACTGGTTTGCTTGCACAGAAAAAAAACAATGACACTCTACAAAACTGAATTTAAAAACAAGCACAAAAAACACCGGGCTTCATTTCAGAGTGATTTTGTGATATTGGTGGAGCTTACTTACCCTATTGCTTTTCATTTCTCTCTTAGTATGCTTGTCTTGTGGTTAGTTAGAATTCATTTATATGTATCGCTGAAATAAATCTATGCGAGGTGCTTTATATTCAGTCTTTATTTGAATGAAGATATTGCTTAATACTAACAATTTCATAAAAAAAAGGGAAAGACGCAAAGTAAATAATTATATTAAAGGCCCCCTCAACGACGACCTCTTTTTATTATTATTACCGGGGTGCACACAAACGTTTAGTAATGGTACAACATTTATTTTATTCATCTGCTATGAATAACTTACAGATATAAATTTCTAATTCATTTATTTGTATTACAAATATAGATTGACGACGCAAAAAAACCCTTGTAATCTTTCTAGCACATGTTAGTGATTTTCCAGGGTTCACTTCAGAACACTAGTGTTTATTGCACATATGTATTTTACTATCTTTCCTTTGGTGAACTCATTTAAGGTCAAACTTACATTTTACATACCGACCTAGTGCCTCACACCCAGATTACCAGGTAATATCATAGATGCTTCAATGTCAGGTTAATAGAATAGTCTACGAAGAAGATGGGGGAAGGGTTTAAACGTAACGTTAATCGAATGAAGTAAAAATCCGTAGACATGGCAGTATTTTCCTTGTGATTGAGCTGATAACAATGCTGCTGTCAACATATTATCACCAATGTGCATAACGTTGTGCAAGCCTGTCTAACCAAAGCAAAGCCGTGTGTTATCACATTTAAGATCTTTGCAATAATGGTTATCCTACTGTGGTAACGGACACAGAAAAGAGAAAAAATGAAAACCTTCCCATAACAGAGATGCCACTTTTCCTAATTTTTTAGGAATTCCGAATTTTTGATTTTCATTCCTATAGGTATTTCCTATTGTAAATTGAGAAAATTAGGAGGATTTCCGAATTTTTGAGGAGCAGTGAGTGGCATCCCTGTGCCATAAACCAATATATGTTGGTCCTGTTATTTCATATTTTACAAATTTACAAGGGGGGGGGGGTGGAAAAAGAGAGGGGGGGCCTATAGATATACTTTAATTCTACGTCTGTTTTTAGCAAGGCAGTGCCTGGAGACATTAAGTAATGCTGCGTTATGGCTGTCATAACGACCCCTGAGTAGTAGTGTATCAACCCCATTAGTTCAGCATGATGCATGAATACAGCACTGGCACGTTACTCAGTCATGGGTGCCATATCTATATCATGTCAAAAAGTAGTACCGGTAGTGCCTTATACCACTATACTGTCCTGTCAATGGGAAGACAGATAATGATGATCTGAGATTGAGGTGGCATGAACCTAGTATCATATCAACTCTAACCTGTTATCTATAGATATGATATGCATGCTTTTGTGGCTTGACCTACTATAGACTCATTCAGACACATGTATATTAGACCCCATGATATGAGGAGCACTTATTTCTACCATGCTGCTTCAGTGGACGGCCCCTTCACCAATTCTGATTTCATTCACCTATCGTCTTAAATCTTATTCACGGTTTAGATTGCGAGGATCGAGCTAGATGCTCCCTCCAGTGTCTGTCGCCATGGGAACAAAAGTCAGAGAAGGCCCTGTGGAGTTGTTAAAGAAAAGTGAAATCTTAGTATCCCCGCTATCCAGTAGAGGGGGTATGGATCCATCTGGAGATGGGGCTGCCAGCCGGGGAGAGTCAACGGCGACCTTGGCCGAGGCACAAGCGGTAATGTGTTATTCAGTATGATTAAAAAATTATTATAGAAATCCTTTTTAAGCACTAGAAATTGTATCTAAAAAACACCAGTGCCTATCTATTATGTACAGTATCGTGGGAAATATCCATGCATGCATGTGTCATGATGATATGTGGTTGCATGCATACAAGAAAAGGGTTAGCCATATATCTATACAGCATATTCCCAACTATGGTTGGGCTATCATTCAATTATTCATATTTAAACTCAGAAAATGCTCATGCCTACCAGAGAAAATTTGCTGAACATGGTATGGCGAAAGGGACAACGTGTGGATCAGATGTTTTGCGAGGCAGATATCTACAAGAATTGTTCAGGAACATCTCATTCTTTTAATGTGATGGAACAAGGAATAACTCTGCAAATTGGAATAATTGACGATGGATTCCTTTCAGGCAAATGCTAACATCACCCGACAAACTCGTATATTCACATCGCTAGCTGCAGGAGCGTTAGCAGGAGCAGTTGCCAAGACAACCATTGCTCCCCTCGACAGAACAAAAATCAATTTTCAAAGTAAGTAGGATGAGATTTATTAACAGATGCATCTATCTAGAGTGGAAGTTTGGCCATCTTTATTTCAGTAAATAATTACAATGTATATGTAACTGGTACCATAAAATATGGTACTTTTTCGTTAATATGATGGAGCATCGACAGTCCCAAAGATAGTCAATTACTTTAATTTATTTCAGTAAATCATTTACAATGTTTATGTAACTCAAACTGGTACCATAAAATAGGGTACTTTTTCGTTCATATGATGGAGCATCGACAGTCTCAAAGAAATAGTCAAATACTTTAATTGTCATATTTGAATATCAAATATGTAGAGCTATATAGTGTACGGCACACTATGAAAATGAATTGTAAGTTTGTGTGTGCAAAATGATAATAACTGCTATCTTTCAAAACTATTATGAATGAATGCACAAATTGGGATTAAATGCTGATATTCTTCTGATTATTTCAGTATCTAGTGACAAAAAATATTCCTTCCGGGGAGCAATCCGGTTTTTGATACGCAGTGTCAAGACAGAGGGTGTACGCTTCCTATGGCGGGGCAACTCCGCCACCATGGCACGTATTGTGCCTTATGCCGCTATACAGTATTCTGCACACGAGCAGTGGAAACATTACCTCAACCCAAATAATGACAGGTACATCAAAGTTAAACAGAGTCATTAATTCATATGGTCCAATATACCTTATGCTAATATGTGGATAATGAATGAGAACATTACATGATATAATGGTGCTTCCACGTCTGGCTGGATAAACCTGCCCTTTATTAAATTTTTAACAGCAACATGTAAGTTTAAATTCAACTGTGACGAATGCTACAAGACGGGAGGCGAGAACATATGGAGGCCCCTGGTGTGCAGTAGGCACATTAACACCACCACCACCTAGCAGGCGGGGGTAGTGAGTAGACACATGTCGCTGGTATATACACATATAAATCACTCTGTTATTTATATAGCCAGTAAACCAGAGAAGGACAAGGAAATAGGAAATACAATGTATATCTGTAACGCCCCCCCCCCCCCAAAAAAAAGAAAAGTAAAGTAAAGAAAGAAAACAACAGCAACATAGACTTGTTATATGTTTCGCACTTTCAGTCTCTCTATAAACTTAGTCTTAGAGTTATCATATTTTAAGTTTTAGTGCTGCAGTTTTCAACGTTAGGTTATCACTGGGATGAAGTACTAATTTGTTCTACTTTGTGTTATTCCTGGTAGCCATCTGCCTCCTTTGAAACGCTACCTAGCAGGTTCTCTGGCAGGGGTGACTGCATCCTCTCTCACCTACCCATTGGATATGGCAAGGGCACGCATGGCGGTTACCAAGAAGTGTCAGTGAGTATGGCTTGATGATTTCTAATTTAATCTGAAAAAAAAAAATCATCAAAGTCTAGAGGTTTTCAAGCATGAACACTTCTGGCGAATTTCAAAATTGAGATCTGAATTTATAAACTCACTTCAATCGATTTCCTCACAGTCCTATTAATAAAAATGTGTGGATAATCTCAAAATGTGGATATGTGAAAACGTATAAACGAGTTTTAAACTAAAAGAAAAAATACGTTTAGCGGAGAATCAAGCCCTAGAGGAACAAGCTATCAAGTCTGAAGGAAGTCACCCATAGACATTTTGTGTTTTAAGGTACAGCAACCTCCTACAGATGTTCCATCTAATCCTACGAGAGGAGGGCGCACGGACGCTATACCGGGGTTTCACTCCTACAGTCCTTGGTGTAATTCCATATGCTGGCACCTCTTTCTTCACCTATGAAACGCTTAAAAAACTACATGGAGGTAAATGTTCTACATGTATTTAATCAAAGCCAAGTAATTTATGAGAAGACAAGTCACATGTACTTTAAGATTTAGGGTATATGCCTTTTTCCTCTCTGATAGAAGCAAATGAGCAAGTGGTAGAATTATTAATTCCTTTAAAAGGCAGTTGATAAAAGTATTAAAAGGTTAGACTCAGAAATCATGTAGAACATATGATCTTCCTACTGGCGACTATATCTGTAACTCTTATTGGAATAAAATACTTTTAATATAGATTCTTTTACAGTATTTATATTGTGCTTTCTTTTGCCCCCCCCCCTCCCACCCCCCACAGAAAAATATAAGAACAAAGAACCAACAGCGCTACAACGGTTGTTCTATGGAGCCATAGCTGGACTTTTTGGTCAAACCTCATCCTACCCACTCGACATTGTCCGAAGGAGGATGCAAACAGCAGGTTAGTTCATATGTGATAGCAGTTTATATTTTAGATGCTGTCGACTGCCATACTTTTTGAGAAGTTAGGGAACCTTGTGGTGTTTGTAGGGAGGCAGAGAAAGTAAAAGACTTAGATTTTAGGAATCACCGGGGTCGGGCATAGGCATTTCATCTCTATCAGCATATTCCTTAGCATTGAGTCATCTAATATGTGGGTCATATCACGTTAGATGGCTTTAGCGTAGACTTGGTAGGGGTAGGATTTTGTAAGAGGAAAGAAAGATTTTTTTTATGAAACCTAACCGCCAGCATACCTGAATTATAGAAATATAACGATATGGGATAGTCTCATTATTCAAAATCCCATATTGAGATCTTTGAAATGTATCTTTTTGTTATGTGGATTGCTATGGTTAAAAGCCAGAAGATTCATTGTACCAACTTTCCCGCTTGCAGGTATAACAGGTAACTCAGACAAGTACCGGTCCATTGCCAGCACAATACGCATCATCGTCAAACACGAAGGTATCATCGGTGGCCTGTACAAAGGCCTCAGTATGAACTGGATCAAAGGACCCATTGCCGTCGGCATCAGCTTCACCACCTTTGATCTCTTTGTCAAGTACTTACGCATGTTGCCGCTTATAGGCGACACGCGTTGACAGGACAGCGTTAGCTGTGGGTAAGTGCTGCCATCTGTAGGTAACCATGGAAACACTGCAGACTAGGCTACAGTACTGCTCTCGTGTGAGGTGCTCTGTAAATAGTCGTTATGGGATCCTGTGATATCTGGCACATGTTTGTTGGGGATATGGATTACAAGATAGGAGGGATGATTGATGTGAATAAGGCGCAACTGTGGTACAATGTCATTCGGATTCTTTAAGGTTGATTTCGAGTTGAATTGTATTCGAATGATTTGAGATGACTTACGAGTTGAATCTAGATCATTGAGGAATGAATTGCACAGAATTACCCTTTGTTGTTGAGATATTTGTTGAATGTAAAAAGGGCCAAGTTATCATGTGCATTGTTTGTCACTAGGGATAGAAATTCTGTTTGAATCGCAAAGCTCTAAATTTGACCCATTTATGACGCCACTTGAAAAAGTTGGGGCAAAGGGGAGAGATAAAAGTAGAATCCCACATTCCTATCGCATAGAACTGTAAATGTGTGACTATAGGGTTCCCAATGTATGGATATGTATGTGGTATGTCAGTTTATGAGTGCTGTTGTAGCCTGGAAACAATTCTCAGGAATATAGGACAAGCATTGGAGGCATGGGTTGTTAACCAGTGGTAAGCTATAACGGCAGACCTTTGAGACTAGTATAATTTAAGTATTAACTCTCTACAGTACACAATATGATGGAATGGGCATGGTGTGATTATTGTTGATAGATTAAGTGTGCACCCTTGTTCTTGCCGACAAACAATATGTGATATTTTGTACGCAATAAAGTCTGGTTACACGCTTAACTCCCATACAACCAACCGAAAGTAGAGTCACGTCCTAATCTGCTGAAAGTATACTAGTGATAAATTTAGTATGTTACACATGCCTTAGGTGTAACGCGCGTGTCGGTAACAATATTCACCAACCAGTTAATTTGTAGTGGGTATTTGGTGAATGGGTAAGCCAAATTCTGTCTCTGTAATTCACATTATTACTTTGGAAAATGTAACGAAGCTGCAGAAAACAAAACTCAGCTATATCATTCACAGTCTTTATCTATAAAAGCCGTTTCAGGGCTCGACAAATCAGTATGGAGACTGCCCACTGGGCACAAGGGCAAAAAAAGAGTTGTGCCCAGGTGGCAAGATCTGTGCCCAGCACCTTTGCCTTTGCTTTCTACACTCAAAAGTCTGCATATTTAGATAACTGGAACTCACATAGTGTAAATTAAAAAAAAAAAAAGAAAAAAAAAAGCGAAAAACAAAAACGCTTTTATTGATTTATTTTCATGTATACATAGGGGTTGAAATTTTGACCAATAGCTTATTTACTGAAATCCTAGACGCCTGCATGGCATGGGCAGTAACTTAGTAGGAACTAATATATGGGGCCAGCACCCATTGACTTTAGACAAGGCGTTTTAGTGGCCTAACCAGTTTATATCCATGAATGTAAATGTACCAGGCACCTCGCCAGCATAACTGCATGTACTATTATGTAATACCTTTAGTGAATTGTTTTTGTCACAGGTCATCCTGGGGCAGGCTGATTGGTTCTACAATAGTCCTAGTCGCCACCAAATACCTCTAGTGAATTGTTTTTGTCACAGGTCGTCTTGGGGCCAGCTGATAAGTTCTATGATAGTCCTAAGCGCCTCCAAGTACCTGTAGTGAATTGTTTTTGTCACTTATATATTGCCTTTTGGTCGTCATGATTCATGAATGCAGCCCCTGTGGCATCTAATCCCCTCTATTTGTTATCTACTACAGCCACATAGTATCGCTGAGTTTTTGATTTAGTTTCATGAAGAAACATAATCATTAACCATGACAAAATAAATCACCACGGCTAAGCCGTGCTTAACTGATTTCCTTAATCCATCAAATACACGCCTCCTAGTTCCATTGTATCTCTGGTGAAACAACTTCATTTAAAGTTTTGGAGAGCACTACACACTATACTCAGTAGGGTAGCATTGTGCTGATGTCTTGAGTAGCTTTTGGACATCTGTGCTTATTGGCACAACTTGAAAAAACTTTGTGACCAGTGAATTTTTTTTTTGAGTTACAGGCATCGGGCACAGGGATTTGTCGAGCCCTGCGTTTGATTATGTGGTATTTTTGCCAGTTGATGTAACTTTTCTGCCAGGTGATGTAGTTTTTTGCCAGATGATGTATCCTTGTTACCAAGTGAGGTAGCATTGGTGCCAATTGAGCCAGCAATGTTCAATTAGTGATATATCAGCACTGCCATGAAGGCATGTGCATTGTATTGTAATGGCTAGGAAAATCTGTTATGATAACTACCGTAATCTCCCGCGTAGAAGACGCGCTGTGCGTATAAGACGCACCCCAAACTCATTACATGCATTTTCGCGTATAAGACGCACCTCTTAGGGGTGATTTTTGTCAATCCAGTACTGTTCTATAGTAAAATTACGCCTCGAAACTTGAAAAAATTCTATAAGACGCACCAGGCATTTGTTTGGCATAGAGGACGCGTCTTATACGCGGGAGATTACGGTACTTATCAATATCACTTTACATATTCACCATAAATTGAAAATGTACCATCGTTCAAGTGATTTACATGTGAACCAAGAAGGTATGTAAGGCATTTGGAGGAGCTACATCCCCAATATTAGATATTACATTGGGTACTTGCATGTGTTGTGTTTCATATGGTGCAAGTTATGGACACATTGTGAAGAGAAAAATGGAATCTGGTATCATCAATGCAATAACTATCCCTATACATTACACGTGGATATGATATAGTGGATCATCAATATGTTGTCCTCATGTATGTTTAAATTTTCTTTGAATCACAAATTACCCTGGTAAGTAGCCATCTTCCATAGGTCTTCTTAAGTGAATCCAAGTGAACCCTTGTGCCTAAGTGAATCCAAAAGTACTGTGGCATTACTATTCTAGTTGGGCTCTGAAAGATTGTCTGTCATGCCTTTGGTGTACAAAACGAAACCTCATTAATGTATTGAGGGGGTACCACAAGCCAAACCTCAGTGCTACCTTCCTCAAACTTTAATTTGGAGACCTTTATGGTCTCATATCGCAATAAGCAATGTCTTTGTCTTCCGAGGAGATTGAATCCTTCGCTTAATTGATGTATATACGCTAAAAAATCGGTAGTTCCCGTTTGTAAGAAGTAGTTCAATACATGTTCCCTTCTAATTATTTTTATGTTGATTTCAGAAATGCCTTTGTTACTAGTGGTAATTGTTGATGTAATTAACTCTTCGAAAAATAATTTGATGTGTTTAATTCTCTGATTTGTTAAAATGAATTCGTCAATCGGAGAAAAATACCAATGACGCTAAAGCAACTACCAAAATGCATAACACCGTTTACCGGTGAACTATTAGTAGACAGCTATTATTTCTGTTGTATATATGTTCTTCTAGAACTGTCTGTTCACATGGACGCTAGTGATACGTTAAGATCATAAGAGCTCTAATGCTGCAATATGAATTTAATCCCTTGTTGAATATCAACCATAGTTATACTACCGATAGTTCCTGGTAAAATAAGTGTAAAAAGACGCTTATGTTTGTGTGAAATTGGGCATTGTTGTGCGCACGTTGATGGATTTACTGTAGCTCATCAGGGAATAGTTCAACTGCATTTTACTTGAGGTCATTAGATTTGCCAAATGTATGGCGAATCGAAATATTTGATTTTCTTGCATACAGAGGAAGGCCTGATCATAAGTCAAAAACTGATTGGGCCTCTGAATCATCTTACATCCCTACATGGTGAGCTTTTTGTGTATAACAGCAGCTAGTAATCTATTGAAATTGACTGGTTGATAGCCAATTTGTTACAGCTTTCTCAAAGAAAAAATACTTTGAATGATAAAATGTCAGACAGGTACAAAGTGTATAAAACCTACTGGTATGAAGCTCTGCATCATTGTACATAGATAGTTGTAGACTTGACACCTGCTTGCCTTACCTCCAACTGCACACGAACTGTTTTAACCACTGTACACTGAAGTGAGCTGTCATGATTGTAGTTGTTTGCACATGTGAAACAGGGTATCTCTCCTCAACGTTATGGGGAAATGGCCCCCAAATCCCAGGTGAATTGTTACAGTTGCTCCCGAGGATTGCTCTTATGCTTTGCTCAGCTTACTTTCGCCATACCTCTAATGTGTAAATAATTCTCTATGGATGTGTAGAAGCGAGCCTATGGGTGTACAGTAATAGGCACAGTGGGTTAAAGTTTGATAATTGTAGCCATCAAGGTATCTTATTACGATGTGACAAAAGGGGTTACGATAGAAATGAATTCACCACCCGCAGTTCAGATACTCCCTCTGGTATTGATCGTGGTAACGTATTCAAAGCTGGAGTCACACTAAAGAACCTGGTGCATGTACATTGTTCCGTCAGTTCAAAGCTGGGGTCACCCTGAAAAACCTGGTACATGTACATTGTTCCTTCAGTTCAAAGCTGGAGTCACACTAAAGAACCTGGTGCATGTACATTGTGCCGTCAGTTCAAAGCTGGAGTCACCCTGAAAAACCTGGTACATGTACATTGTTCCTTCAGTTCAAAGCTGGAGTCACCCTGAAGAACCTGGTGCATGTACATTGTTCCGTCAGTTCAAAGCTGGAGTCACCCTGAAAAACCTGGTGCATGTACATTGTTCCTTCAGTTCAAAGCTGGAGTCGCCCTGAAAAACCTGGTGCATGTACATTGTTCCTTCAGTTTAAAGCTGGAGTCGCCCTGAAAAACCTGGTACATGTACATTGTTCCTTCAGTTCAAAGCTGGAGTCGCCCTGACAAACCTGGTACATGTACATTGTTCCTTCAGTTCAAAGCTGGAGTCACCCTGAAAAACCTGGTACAATGTTCTTTAAGTTCTTCCCCTAGGTGAATGTTCAATTACAAGCTCTTCTTGAATTTTACATTAATTGTGGTACTGTTATCTTTATTCAGTGTGAACAGGGGTATAATGATGTTTTTTTTCTGGTGCATTTTTTCACCATGATAAAAAAAAGCATAAGGTTTATCTTTTCAGATATAACGTAGATGATGATAGTTCACCTTTCCAATACTTTATAGTATTGGTAGCATTATGTACTGTAGATATATACATGTGTGTTGTTAATGTTTCTTTTTAATTTGTTACTGTTGTTGATGTGTCTATATCAAGTGTGCGAGTGTGGAGTATATATGTTTTATGATTTGTTGTAAATGCTATCCTATGAGATACTGGGTGTGTGAAGTGACCAATGGTGGCTTTGTCTCCTCTTTTTTTCTGTGTTTGTGTTAAAATGTTTTGTATCATGAGTGGATCAAATAAGAGGAATAAGTCATGTTGTTTCTGTCATGTAGAGTACTGAAGCCATCGAATGTGAACGGCAGTGTCCATAGGATGTACACTGTATCTGGAATAAACACAACTAATTTATATAAAATGATCCTCTATTTGTTCGTTCTATCTGGCAGGGGTAGACATTAACACTGGCCCGGTGGCCAATGGCCAATATTTTTGGTTGCGGGCCAGTGATTATTTCTAAATTTCCATTGAAATTGGCCATTTGGCCAGGAGAATATTTGAAAAAAACATTGCTCTATACTAAAGGGCTGGTCCGGGTGGCCAAAGGTCCCAAATGTTAGTGTCTACCCCTGTATCTGTATTGGCATATCACGTCCAGAAACTATGCACCAGAGTTAGGACATTTCTTTAAAATCCATTTCCCCTTTAGGACCTGCAGTAATTGATTACCGGATAATTGATGAGCTAGGGGTAAGGTATACCGACCTAGTGGGATACATTATTGACCATCATGCTGGCAGTCCATATCTTGCAGGTACCTGCTTAAGCCAGGAATACTGTAACAATCAGGCATGTCCTTCACCCATTACCGGGGGACTAATGACACTTTAAACTTTAACTGCCATTAGTCGACAAGTGCAAGAGCCCTGCAGACCATTTTGTACCTGTAGGTTATTAACATGTCCAGTTTTCATAGACACCATTTCTAATTTTCACCTTGCTTACAGGAACTGGACTGTTGTTACTACCCAGGTTTTTTATGGAGATCCTGGAGTGTTTATACATTTAGCTCTTTAGTTATGTGGTTATGACTGAAAGCTCCTATGGAGTGTTTATACATTTAGCTCTTTAGTTATGTAGCTATAACTGAAAGCTCCTATGGGTCTCCTTTTTAGCTTGAATGTGGTCAATTTTTCTTGTTATGTCTATTATTTGTCACTAGATTAAAAAAAATCACTTTTTTGATGCCAAGTTGATAGGGACAATAATTATTTGTCACATATATTGAACAACAAGCCAGATTACAAATCTTAAGATTAGTAATAATTTTTATTCATTTGTTTGTATGTGTTTATGTTGTACTTGATTCTCTTGTTTATTTAGTGATAAAGGGACTGCAATTATGTTGACCCAGCCACTCTCGATCACTGCTACCATAGAGTGAAACGTCCATCTTGATTACCTTGTGTTGACCTTTTCATCTGTAAATACTCATAAATGTGTCTTTGTTCTCATCTCATATAACCCATATCAAACTAGTATGCACCGATGAAACCTGTTCCCAAATTAGTTAACTGCATTATTATCACCTCTTCGCGTAGTGGAGCGGTTAAAGTGGGCACGTCCACTAATGTGTGAACGATTTTCTATTTTGCTGATGGATGTGATGTATCTAGTGCCTAGAACAAGCTGTTTAAATATGAAGACTTAATTTGAAGTTTTTCTATGGAAAACTAGCTGAAAACTTGTAGGTTGATTTATTCCTATCCTAGTTTTTATTCTGGATAATATCAGGCCTCTGATGACTGTAAACAACTTATATAACACCAGTGCACAGGGCTGTTACTCATATACACAGACCTTAAGCTATAATTAACAGGTCAGGCACTAGAACCTGCAAACTGTGCACACCACTCTGTGCAGGCATTGGAGTTATGGGGTGCTGAATGTAAAAGTATAGAGGGCATTTGTATGAAATGAGGTTTACTTTTTGGACTGTAAGGTAACAGACTGAAGGAGGTTGTGTGGACTTTTGACAGGTAACTTCACACAATTTGATACAGCAACATATTTTTGGGTTCACGGGGACATTCCTTTAGAATTATAGCATTTCATATTTTAGGGATGATGAGGTTTGTGTCCTTATGTCAAATCAATTCACCTCATTTATCTCTAGCATACTGGGCTCTGGCTTAAGGTTTCATCATGTACCACCCATACCTTTTGTCGTTTTCTATGCTTTTGGATTCAGATGCATAGTTTGAGCTGGTATCTGAACAAAAGTAGATGTATCCCCCCTTATCATCAGAAAAGGAAATATGCTGTTTGGGGACACATATAATATGCACTATTGAGAGGATATGATAAAACCCATGGTGCCAAAGGAAGATTACCTGTATGATATTTTCACTGTAAGGGAGCATTCATTATTTATGGCGGGGTAGGCGTGAGCATTTGACGAAAGAGAATAGGTCAAAAATAAAAGGCCCCCCCAAAGAATACGTCAAAAATTTTTGGCCCCCCCCTCAAGAATAGGTTGAAAATAAATGGTCCCCCCTCAAGAATAGGTTGAAAATAAAGCGCCCCCCTCCCCAATAACGATCATCCATGAATATTCTTTTATCTAACATAAATGCCAAAACCATGCCTATACATTGTGTGATACATATAATTGTACCTCTCTTTTAGCTATAATTCATGGGAGTATTACTTTAACCTTTTAATGATTAGCATTGACCATAGTCAACACCGTGATGGGTCTAACATCGACTATAGTCGACACCATGTAGGCCTAATGTCCATTTTAGCCCTCCTTATATACATAGGAATTGTGCGGGGACTGGGAATACATATTCATTCTAATAACTGCACTGGTGCTGAAAATTAATGATTAGATGGTCGAAACCTTAACACAAAAATCATTTCCAAAAGGCACACCCCTAAAGTCTAAAACCATTGTTTTTGCTCTAAAAAAACTTTACTTTTACATTAACATGATTTTACACCAGGGGTGTGTGCTTACAGACAGTGCAGGTGCATTTAATAGAAGGTAGGCCCTTACTCCTAGGAAATTTAACTGCCCCATGGCCAGATAACTCATGTGTCTTCTGCCCTTAATGGGTTAATACACCCAAGGGATAGGTGATAGAATTGGTCTCAACTCAGATACACCTTATAGACAAGGTATTTTTGTGTAGAATAGTAGACCTACTACTGTAAAAAATCATGCATAAGGAGATTATACATGAGGATAGCTCTTTCAGTCAGGCCCATAAAGAATCCTCCTAAAGTCAGGGTGTGCTAGGATATCATATTGTAGAACAGTACTTAATTTTCCAACTGTCACCCAATCTGTGCCTCACCCACAGGATATTTTGTATGTACTTTTAAATCCCCAAATTTGCCAATTGGGTTTTACCTTGACCCGGGGCTTACATGTATACGCACATGAGATGTGCCTTATAATATGTCATTACACATTCAGGTGGTCTTGTATCTTACATTACCTTCACACAAGTTGGATGCTCCAAAAGTTATTTAAAAAACTTTCAGTACTTGCTCGCAAGTCTAAAGCCAAATTTATTTCTATACTTCATACACTCTGGACTACAGTAAATCCTCATGTGGAGGATGCACCTTTTATAGAGGAAACACCTTGGGTTGATGGAAATGATTCAAGACCCATCTGAGATTAAGTTTCGCTCATTTTAGTACTGTTCTATGGTATGAAATCCTTACCTATAAGCTGCACCCTGATTACTAAACCAGTACTAAACCTTAAAAAATCACCTCCTCCCTCCCAATGTGCATTATAAGATTTCCTTCAACTCAGGTTGCGTCTTATATGAGAGCTGTGCCTTATACGCAGGAGATAACAGTAACATGTTTTCTCTCCATGAACCTTTACACCATGATTTGCAGGATATTTAAGTGGGATGAATTTATGCAGTTATTCTTCTGGGAAACATGTAAGATCACCAGCATGACATGTCTTGTTGTTCATAAGAGAGACTCAGATTCTTTGGAATATGGTGCATACTACATATCATCTCTATTAGAATATGCGACTTTTAGATGAAATAGGTTAAAAATCAGCTGTAGCTGCATGTACTAGTAGTCATCGACAAGAAATGCACATTGGTATTGATCAATTGAAAAAGATCTCTGAATATAGTTTCATCCAATTAGATTTCACTGAACTGGATCAATTTGATTACCTTTAGTCTTTCAAAAGGAGTCTCTGATACATTAAAAGACATTTTATGGTGACGAAATTTGCGGCATTTTAGATAAATACCCTAAAAATAAATGCCCCCCCCCTGTAAGAATAGGTAAAAAACAAACAGCCCCCCTCTAAGAATACCCTGAAAATATTTGGCCCCCCCCCTAAGAATACCCTGAAAATAAATGGCCCCCTCGCTCAATTTGCTCACCCCCACCCCTGCCATAAATAATGAATACTCCAGTTCAGACAGATTGGACATAGTCCAGTTGAAACATTTGGCACAGCAAACCTGGCTGTTGTTCAGGGGACAAAGGACAGGTAAGGGCAGCTGTTGGTACCCTAGGGAGTGGTCATTTGTCAAAATGGGGTACAAAGTCTTCAGATTTGGATCAGATCTGGTATTTTCTCTCTCCCCTCCTTTGTATGAAGAGTGTCAGTTCTATCCCCTCTAACCAAGGGTAATGGCCTATCTCCTCTTGTTATATATGGTACTTTCTCACTACTGTAATCTCCCGTGTATAAGGCGCGTCTTATACGAGGGGTTTTAGTTCTTCCTGGATCCACACCAAGAGCTTTCTTTTGATATCTTACACTCCGCCTAACTCAAAATCTGACATAGGGGGGTCGAAGGGGATGTGGGGTGCCCTAGCTACACATAGCTTTTTAAATATTGAAAATACATTCAGTAGAACCAAAATTATGATTTTTTTATGTTTTTGACATTATTCTTGAACTCTAGGTGCGCCTTATACGCGAGGTGCGCCTTATACGTGGGAGATTACGGTAGCCCCAATGCATCAAGGTGTCACAGCCTGGAAACTAGGACCTCAGCAGTACTTTGCTAGCAAACTCCTGAATATCACCTTATCTCTGTCAACTCATTGATTACAATAGCACTGATAGTAAGGGGTATTTTTAACCTTTGAACCCAGATGTACCCTCCCATGATAGATTTTTAAAACAGAAGGTAGTAACATCATGTTGCTAAGTCTTAATCTATTGACCTTCCCCCTCCAACCATTCCTCATTAAATGACTTTCCCATGAATGTACACCTAGGTTACGGGTGATTGGTTTGACTACCACAAGGTGGGTAGGAGGTACTCTGGTGCCCTAAGGTATAAACACTCAGGCTACCACCATAGAGGAAGCAACAAGGCACAGTGGGAATAGACTATATATAACTACCACCATGCCTTGCTTCCAGCCACAGGAACATTGAATGAAACTGGAAATACTGCTCACTCTTCAAGCATAGGTTGTATTTTACCAGTCTGAATTATCTGCTTGCAGATAGTCAAGTTCAGGATAATGCTGGTGTTTACGAGTGTCATTTTATATGAAGCTAAGTATTAGTGTAGTTAGGATTGAAGTTAGTGTGACGAGCACAGGGAGGGAAGGTAGGTCCAAATGCCCCTGTACCCTGGTGCCCTGAGGTATAAACCCTCAGCATACCACTGTGCAGGAAGCAGCAAGGCATAGTGGCCCTAGACTATAGTTAACTCCCACCATGCCCCTAGCTCAGTCACAAGAACAGGAAATGGGACTGCAAATACTGCTCACTCTTCAAGCATAGGTTGAGCTAAATAGGCTGAAACATATACTTGCAGAGTGACAAGCTCAAAGTCATGTTGGTGCTCACTGACCAGAGACCTTTCCTGGTCTCCCTCCTGAGCAGTGCTGTCATCTGGTGGAAATAACATGCAAACTCCAACTTTAGTCAAGCAATGTCCTTTTTCCCACCATAAACCCTCTTTTGTGGTATTTGGAGCTATCAAGTTAAATACTATAGACCGGTTGTTGGTATATGTAGTGCACACAATGGACAATAGATTAATGTATAAAAGTGTTTTAGCCATGTTTCCATTAAATTTCAAATTGGTCATTTTAGAGGACAGGCCCACTTTAATAAACACTTCAGTAAAAAAAAAATCCTGATCGGTGAGGCTCTTAGGCTGGAATTGAGAGAAATGACTAGGCTGCGGTAACTTTTATGCAATGACAGTCTCCAGCTGATGTTTCAAATGTGTTGGCAACATGATTGGGTTAAAGTGACAATGAGTCGTCCACCTGGACCACTGTGACAGCTATAACTTATTGTAGGGTCTCTGCTGTAGTAGGCAAACTTGGAGGGGGCACCTTACCATGGATATGAAATTTATCTTGAAGTCTTAGGCTTTCAAGCCAATATGGTGACAACTTCCATTATGTAAGTCTAATAGGTTATATAGGCCTTCATTATCTGGTGAATGTGACTTAAATCATCAGTACCCTGAGTCGACCACAAGTACCGTGAGTCGGTCACATCACACTGTGAATCAATTGCTACATACCAGAGTATCTATTTCTATACAAAATACAAAGAAATTGTGCATTTAATCACTAACACTTAGGAGAGTGTGTCTGCAATGCATTAACCCAGATTATACTAACGACCTGCATGTAGGTAACTTGCAGTACCATAAAAGAGACATACCCCTCCTCTTGAGAAAATAAGATGCATTATATATTTCAATCATAGTTTTAAGTTCCTCCCTTAAAGATTCCATATAGGGTAGAGTGACATTGAGTCGTCCAGGTACCTTGAGTTGGCCATTTTGCTTGGTTTTAGGCACAAAATGAAGGTGCTAATGAAAATATTAGTATGTTCTAAGCTATTTGCACTGGTGCTATATAGCAAGATATGCTATAAGCTATCTTAGAATTTCTTTGGAATATAAGTCTAGCACCTTCCAGGAGCTCTGGATGACACTAGAGTTTGTAAATTATTCTTGAAGTCAGATATAGGTGCCAAAATAACAGTGACATAATTTATTGAACGTTCCCTTAGATGATTTCCAGCAACAAAATGATAGATCAGTGATAATGTGACATTGACCAAGTAACAGAGTTAAACCTAACTAAAATTGGAAAAAGCATTGCATTCATACTCTGTCAAACATCATTTAACTTGAAACTATTCCTTTTATAGTGTTCATACAAAAGTCAACAATCTGCTGTGTAGAAGTTGACTCATGGTATGATAAGACTGACCCTAGGTATCTTTGAGCAATACATGTACCTTGAGTCGGCCACTATACATGTACCTTGAGTCGGCCACTATTGCTTTTTGGTCCAAAATGAACTTAGAAGTGACTATTTCATTGGGTTCTAAGCTATTTACACTGATAGAATATGTTGAGCTATAGCACCTGCTATCTTTCCATCTTTGGGAAAGTGAATCTAACACTATCCATTATTTTTCAACAAAATCAACATCAACCATATTCTTCCAATAAGGTAGAGAGGTCTTCTGATAGATTGACAGCCAATTTGAAATAACTGACAGCTGATAAATGGGGACAAGTTTGCTATAATTTATGTTTACCCAAGGAACAGTGATAATCAGCATTGTAATTAGTAAAATCATTACAGAAACACTCTGACCAAGATCACTCAGTCGGGAATAAACATTTTCCTTGTATTGCTTTATAAGTACACTCTTTACTATGAATTAGTTGAGTCATTTTATGATGTGGCTGACTCAAGGTACTGCAGTGGCTGACTCATGGTACTGATGAAAGAAAATTCACATCCATTAAATAATGGGTGCTAAAAGAGCTCCATGACTATGGGTATGAAACTTGTAACATCGCTGGATGGAAAGAGTAAGACATCTGGGTAATATTTATATCCATTTTTAGATGACCCCTGCAAGTTTTCCCACTATTACAAAGATCTTAGAATAACTAGTAGGTTCTAAAGAGGCCCAGGTGGACGACTCATGGTCACTTTACCCTAACTCATAAATCAAGTGGCCAACAAATTTTTGTATGGTTGCCATGGCAACCAAAATACCACAAAATCTGAAAATAGGCAAAAAGGCATATTGGAAAAATGAATCTGGTCATTTTATCAGATAACTTAGTGTCTGGTATTCAAAAGTTAGTTGTTTTGGAAAAGTATTATACAAGTTTATGCATGCAAAATTTGGTTGTCATGGAGATATAACTTCCTAAGATATATGGCCTACTGTTCAAAAGTGACCTACATGTAGGTCGTTGGGAAGATAGGGGGTATGGTTTCCTGTGCATACATATGTAGTTTGTATAGATTTGAATTAGAATGTTATCACTTCATATTTCCATTATGGCTTAGGCTACATTTATCAAATTTTGATATTTGCTCATGCTATATGATCCTCATAATTGAATGTTATATGGATGACCTTGCTCAAGGTAAAGGTCATGAGGTTCGACCTTGCATATACACAGTTCACTATACCGACATTGCATGTTTACCAGTGGGTGCTAGTACCATGCTGGTAGTGCATGCTGGTAGTGCACTGCAGCCACCAGCTCAGGCCTAATTAACATGCATTCTAGCGAGATTTTGCAGCTTCAGGGGTCAAGAAGCCACTCTATACATGGGTTAGTTTCTACACCTGGAGCTGTGAAGACTTCACACCTGAAGGTGTGATCAGTGATAACCTACACTAACCATACCTTTGAAATTGTATTTATATTATCAAGCCACTCTGTGTTAATTAATGAGTATTAATAGTACTTCTGTGTGTAGGGTGGGACAGAGTGGTATTACATAACTGTACCCTACAACCAGTGTAAGGCACATGCTGGTGGCCAGCTTCAGCTAGACACTACGGCGCCATCCCTATCCCGCTAGGTCGGAATAAGGTGATGCCTATGGCCTATGCAGTTCCACACAGGGGATTCTCCTAACTACCTACATGTAGGTCAGTATTGAAAACCTCATATCAGTGGAAATTATCATCCGATCAAAAATTGAAATGGTGCATATTTAGGCATACAGGACATTATTTTCAAATTTTCAATCCTCTCATACTAAAACTATGGCTTTAGTATAATTTGGGTTAGGGAGTGGTCATTATTTATCAACAAGGGGGGTGGTGGGTTTTCGTGCGGAAATCTTTTACGCCCCCCCCCCCTCGACGGCAGTCAAAATCTTTTGCGCCATGAAAATTTTACGCCCCCCCTCAAACCCACCACCCCCCTGTTGATAGATAATGACCACTCCCTTAATCATTTCAACTGGATGTTATCTATCTTTCTTGACCAACAGCACACCATTTCAGATTTTTCATTATTTACTGTTGATTGCTCCTACCAAGGTGGTTGACGAATTGTCAGACATCCACCTCCCCCTATGAAAATAATGCCCTCAAGTCCACTTTATAAACAGCTGGTCAAGAGGGCTGAAGCTGAATTCCCAGAAATGGTAAAGTATTGTCATGTCCATGTGTCCATAGACAGTATTCTCCTTCTGGACTATTAACCATCATCTGCCGAAGTATGGTTCGATTTAGACAAAACTCAAACAGCTTACTAAAAAATGGAACTCGTTTTTTTTTTTGTTCAAAAGATATGAGGCACACCCATTGGGCTTGTCTTTTTCTTCCTGTTTTTTAGCAGCTCAGTACACCACGAAACCATGATCTTATTTGACCTATATGGGCATAAGCATATTAGGCTATGGAGGCCGCCATCTTGGTTAGGCCCCGACTCCACAGCAGGGCATTTTGATAAATTTCTTATCAGTCTCAAAAACAATGGTTAGTGATAAGACTGATAACCAGCACCATGCCCTTATCTATGTGCACCTCTATTGTTCTAGGTGTGAAAGAAGGTGATAACCTAGATAAGAGAAATGCCCTGATTGGCTTACCTGTGGTATCAAATAGAAAGTTCAATGATCTATTGCTCTTTTATTTCAAATATTTAATCCATTTCTAGATCATCTACATAAAGCTGTTGATATGGACAATCGACACATAAAATTTATAACAAAATCCCATTGATAGTATATTTAATTGGCAGGTAGTCAAACTAGACTATACAAAGAGGCAAAATGATGATCTAGCCCCCGACTACATGAGCCATCTAGCTGAACCTCTTAGTACTAGCAATGTGCTAGTCCCGTATAGATTAAGTTTGAGTGTAACGTTCATCAAGCTACCAGGAATTCGGCTAGGTTGTACTGCATTAGTCCCCAACGCTTTTTTTCAGATAGGGGGAGGGGGGCAGTACGTGATCTCCCTCTAAAATGTTTTAGCTAAAATGTTGGTAAAAGATTTCGGTAACATGATCCAAAAAGTTGAGGTAGGTAGGTATGTCGGATTTTTTAAAATCATTTCCTTTTTTACTGGACCATAATTTGCCCTATAAATCGAATTGTTGTTATCGATAATGCGTGGTGCACTGTGATACATGGTGCAAGGTCCAGTAAGCAGATGCAACGTCCAGTAAGTTGATCTAGGGGTTCGAATTTAAGAAAGGGGAAATGTAGTGCGGGAGGAATTAACAAGTGGTGGAGGAGCAAAGAGTCTCTACGGCCTCATTCAATTTTAATTTCATGATGAATGCATTTTAACAAAGATCAATGAATCGAAGCATGAATTTCTGAACATGACTCCGAATTTAATAAGAGGAGTATTGGTCTTCTAGAACAGCCTCATTCAGTTCCATTACAATATCGATTATCCAATTCCCAAATACATGTACAGTGCATTCTATTACTTGCGACCATATCTTTCTCGATATACCGGTAAGGGAGTGGTCATTATTTATCAACAGGGGGGGGGGATGGTGGGTTTGAGGGGGGGTGTAAAGATTTCAGACCCCTCCCGAGGGGGGGGCTAACAAAATTTTGACCCCTCTTGAGGGGGGGGCTAAAAAAAATTACCCTCTTTTTAGCAAAAAAGCCCGCGTGCTACTATAGCTCAAAGAGGGGGCGTGAAAATTCTCCACACCTCCGGTTTGGGGGGGCGCAAAAAATTTTGACTGTCGTTGAGGGGGGGGGCGTAAAAAATTTGCGCGCGTCCACGCGGAAACCCACCACCCGCCCCCTGTAGATAAATAATGACCACTCCCTAAGTAGAGCATATCATCATCGCTGTATTCATGTTTGTGCCCTAGTTAAGCCATGTGGAATGAGGGACAAATCAGGGAAGAGGAACAATTCCCAGTCTGGTAATAAGCCAAGCTGACGATACAGCTAGGCCTAATAGGGAAACTCAGAAGAGGTGAAACGCTGCTGTGGTGGAGCACGTACCACATACAGAGGAAACTAGGCCAAGGTAGGTGGGGGGAAGGAAAGAGAAAGAATCAATATTGTATGGCCAATTCATGTGTTTAGACTATATACTAGAAAACGTTATGGTGTCATTAGCCCAGCTATTAAATGAGAGCAGAGCTTGTGATGTCCGATATAAACTATAGTCTGTAGTATAGCTGGATTTCTATTGATCTCGAGTACTAGTGTATACATACATGTATATACTAAACATTACATAAACCTGTGCAGGAGCGTAGGATGTACACACGGTAGACTACTCTACAGTCTTAGTGTATACAATCTGCCCATGACTCTACAACTCTACCAGGATGGACCCTAAAGTCGACGACCCTTCCAGGTTAACTCCTGTCAGATGCTATACTGCAATTGATTGAGGCCCATCTTGTACAAAACCCAAAGAGTACTCAATTTGTGAAAATTACTTGTTTAACCCTTTAATGTCTCAGTGTAGTAAGTGGTGGATAAACACCGAGTTTGGTCACTGTATTCACTATATAGACAACAGGCTGTCATACAGTCTTTCCACCCAAGTGTGGTCTAATGGTACATAATCCCCCATTGGTGGACATGATCGATGCACCAATGAAATTCAATGAAGTTCTGGCGAGCAGACTCATTGGAGCATTATGCTGAGCCTTCGGCAGTACTAGTATATCAACAAATGGGCATGATTCATTATTCCCTTAAGTGTTAAAGGTGGGGTGGCCTGCTTTAGGTGAGAACTAGCTACATGACTGTATAAGGTGGCGGTCATGGTTCAAGAGCCCGGGGTTAAAGAGGCACCGACACAATCTTACCCAGTAAATGCAGACACGTGTATGAACCTTAAAGGTCGAATCCCACGAAGCGATTTTGGCTGAAAAGTTTCTGCAATTTAGCCATCTGTTGCAATTTGGGCCGCTCACCTTATATTGCAAGACCTATAATGGCTACAGGGGTCTTTAATGGCAAGGAATCCCTTGTAGATTTGCACTGAAGTTAAGGTCTTTATATTTAGATATTTTCCCTTGCTTAAGTGAAAAGTTTCTGCAATTTACAGAATTCGCTTGCAATTTACAGAAATGTGGATAAAGTCATTGACAAATAGGGATGTGTGTTCACTTCAAGTTGCAACCCAAGTCCCACTATGTGATCTAAACTTGCCCCATACCCTGCAATTCGTATGAAAATGTCTGCATTAATCATACACCGAGTTCAATTTCGGTCTCATTCTGCACTGTGCTTACTTACAACAGCTTGCAAATTCAATATCAAGGAGAATGGCATTGCAATTTAACGCAGCGAACAGATTTACATTGCAAGGGTGAGGCGTCTGTTTAATTGCAACAGTCAGATTTGTAAAATGCAATGGCATGTTAGGAGCCTTGCAATTTGCAGTAAAGGCAGGTCCCCCTTTCTGCAAGAGTTCCAAAATTGCAAGAACTTACCAGGGTTAGATTGCATCGTGGGATTTGACCTAAATGAACATAGTCTCTAGGTATCAACATAGAACCATCTGAAAATGTTATGTCCTGAATACGTTCCCAGAACATTTAGAATAATTTTACGTGCAAGTAAGTATCAAAGAAACCTCTTGATACATCTATGGCAAATGCATAATAAAACGTAAAATTACATTAGGTTTGAACCTAACTTCTCTAACAATAAAAATAGAATAGCTATTTTCAAAACTTCTGACACCAGAATTTGAACCCATGCTGTGGTTTCCTTAGGATATCAAGGCAGGAATCGAACCTTAGTGGCCAAGAAGCCTACCTATGTGCTGATGGTGATAGGAGACACTTTTTTGGCAAGTCAGTATGACCTCTTTACATCTACTACCATTGATGTCTCAACAAAAAGTCCACATATGAAAGAAATTCTAAAGAGAGGTATACATATGGATTTTTACTACGTTGCACCATGTCTAACCATGTAAATTCTATCTAAACATTCACCCAACGTAACCAGGACATAACATTTGAAGTTGTTTAAATGTTTGATATCTAACAATTTGCTACGTTGGATAAAGTTTTGTGTTTAATGGAGTTACCCTGCAGATCTATACTATACTAAACTCTACTATACTATACTATACATGCATAAGAACAGATTAGCTGTAGCAATAGGCCTACAGGTTCTAATCTGTAAGTATGGACGGATTTATATGGGGGGGGGGTCCATTTCCTCTGTACTTTAAGAGTTTATTTACCTCTTTTAGCCTAGAATTTAGCCAAAATTATGGCTAGATAAGGGGCGCGCCTCCTCCTTCTCCAGATCCTGGATCTGACACTGGACTATACCACAAGAGCCTTTTTTAGTTTGAATTTACTTTATTGACTCAATACTTATCGAGCATAGTTTAATAACAGTACAGAAATCAAAATACACATGACGACATATCAAATATGTTTGAAGTATCCAGGTTTAACATAGATATACAATGTTTTCTTATATGAGTAAATATAGTTAACATGTATTACTAACGATAGCATAAGTCAAACAGAAGGTAGAGGACCTCATCCCCACTGTAGCAGTGTTAGGTTGATAATTCTGGTCCTACCTATCTTCCCAAAATATATACGAAAACTTTGGCACATGATTTAATAAAGTAATAATATAAATATACATAGAAGGAGTCATAGGGATAATTCAGTAATCCATGTCACACATTGGAAAACTTGTTGGAAATAATGGAAAGAGATCAACAGTAAAATTAATATTATTGTTATAGATTTTCAGGATATACTATGCATTTACATACGGAATAAGAGACTTTAGTGATGTTTTAGACTCATTTTTGAACTGTTTTAAATTTACAGCAAGTCTCCTATTAGTAGGTAGAGCATTCCAGTTTAAGGCTCCATAGTATTCTATATTCTAATGGGGATCCTGAAACTTTTGTCTACAGGCAATAATCAGTTATCATCTTAAGATATCGCTAGCTTTCAAAATCCTTAAAAAAATTGGCAACCTTCTCAGTTACCCCACCGATATGTAGACAACCTAGAGTAGGAGGCTCCACTACACGATTCTTTGGCACATTCTCACTTACTGCTATCCCTATAGTGCCTAAGCTATAGGGTGTTGACATTTTTATATTGTAAACATGAGATTCAAAAATGTAAACATGAGATTTCAGGGGTCATTTCACGGGTGATCTCTCTCCTTGTGTGCCATATTTACAAAATAACCTGCACCTGCATAGACTCTGTGATTAGGTGGGAGTTCAATATATATAAACATCAACACAGCAAAATATAAATAACAACACAGCAGTCACACAGATCACAGGGTCTTGTACTGTAAAAATCAAACCTGTCTGATATTGAGTTGCAGAGACTCCCCAATGTGAAAGTCTGCAATGTTTACATAACATCAGCTTGATTTAGTAAACAAAAACATCTCTTTGACAATGCAAGCATGCTTGAGATTGCACACAATCACATCCCTAGATAAACAAATAGCTCCCTCAACGTACACATTCTTCCTTGTAATGGTAACAAATACTACTCTTTAACCCATGTTTGTCTCCCATTTTCTGAGAATTCCTGCGATTCTCTGCAAAAATCGTGTAGTGGAGCCTCACCTAAAGGGTTTGGGTCGTGTTGGGATGTTAAGATCATGTGGGATACTTATACCTTAGGTCTCACAGTGTTTAATCCTAAAAACTGACTGCTGAAAATATATCAGGATTAAGAGAAATAATATACGCATTTAATAAATGCATAGAGTCTGCAATGGTACTACATTACTCTCAATGCCATTACTAGCAATTTCTATTACTATCTTTTATGCATCAGCAAATTTTTGCGAAGAAAGTGCAAATATCAAAATGATGATACCATTTTGAAAGCATAATTGCTCTTCAATTTGATGTCGGGCATGCTTAATCGAGGGATAAGACATATATTTCTTTATGATAAAACATTATTACTCCTAGCAGAGAGAATAATTTGTTTTGGAAGGTCATAACCTTAGTTGTCCCACTTTACCCATTGTTCCACTTTGCATGAATTTACCTACATGAATAAACGCAACAGTGTCCTTGTGCTCTATACACCCTGCCGTAGTTATATCATTGCAAATTTGGAGCAGGTCTCAAAATTGCAACAGATTCAAAATCGCAGATATATTCGAGCCATTTTTCGCCATGTACGTAGGATTCGACCTTAAGGTCAAATTCCACGATGCAATCTAACCCTGGAAAGTTCTTGCAATTTGGGGACTATTGCAAATAGGGGGACTTGCCTTTACTGTAAATTGCAAGGCTTCTAACATGTCATTGCATTTTACAAATCCAACTGTTGCAATTCAACTGACCCCTAACCCTTGCAATGTAAATCTGTAAGCTGCGTTAAATTGCAATGCCATTCTCCTTGATATTGAATTTGCAAGCTGTTGTAGGCAAGCACAGTGTAGAATGAGACTGAAATTGAACTCTGTGTGTAATTTATACAGACATTTGCATACAAATTGCAGGGTATGGGGCAAGTTTAGATTGCATAGTGGGACTCGGGTTGCAAGTTGAAGTGAACACACATCCCTATTCATCAGTGACTTTATCCACATTTCTGTAAAATGCAATGGAATTCTGTAAATTGCAGAAACTTTTCGCTTACGCAAGGAAAAATATCTAAATATAAAGATCTTAACTTCAGTGCAAATCTACAAGGGATTCTTTGCCATTAAACCCCCCTGGCCGTTATAGGTCTTGCAATGTAAGGACAGGGCCCCAGATTGCAACAGATGACTAAATTGCAGAAACTTTTCAGCCAAAATTGCATCGTGGGATTCGACCTTTAAGGATTGACGCTTCATAATCAATGAACAGAGGGAATATCTATACACTTGAGTCCTTTACCCATAGCTCCAAGAGGCCAGAAAATGGTTCTATTTAATTGGGAAATTACAATAGCATATTTGACGGCGGTTACGAGAAAAAGCTTGTCATAGATTAACATCTGCTAGAGGCTCAAAAAAAAAAAATCTGATAGGGTTGTTTTGGGGCGATCTGGGCAAAAATGTCCCTGCCTCAGCTTCCGTGAATTATTGCAGGATCTTTATATTGATCTGAATCTGAAATTACTTTAATCGATATGACATTGTCATAGGGTTAGCTCTATCCATGCTCTCATCATGATTATTCGATATTTCTGTTAATACAGCCCCTGTTTTCACGAAGCCCATCAATAATACACGTGACCCATCAAGGTAGAACACCCCTCCATGGGGATTTCTCATTCCCCATTTAGCCACTAAGGGGCATTGGAGGGCAAAAAAAATTCTACATTTTAGATACAAGCTGCCCCTGTTTTTCATTTCAAAACAAGATGGCGCCGACCGGAAGTCGCCGAGAGACGCGCGCATGTGCAGAACATCGAAGTTATTTTGCCACTCGATTAAAACGCAGTAAGAAGCACTTACTGCGTATGAAATCAACCTATATGCCTGTTCCTGGTTGCCATGGCAACCATTCCAATAATCAAAATTTGCAGATCTTTATACCGATTTTTGGGGACACTCACCAAAAACCCAAAACTGAAAACAGAAATGGAAAATTCCTTCTAGATCAAAATCTATGGTAAAAATCCTCATATTATTATGTATTTTTTTAAAAAAAAGGCTGATTTTCTGTGTTTTCACACATAATTATGGGTTAAAATGTATTTAGAGCTTAATCATCGATTTCAGATATGAATAACGACCTATGTTCAAGGAGGGTTCTGACATAACTACTAGGAATATTTAACCAAATGATGTCTCATTTTAAAGATCTTGAGATGAACTTTGATCATGAATTTCCCTGCAGGGGGGGGGGTTTGCTTGCCTGGTCACACATGTAGTACGGGTATGGGGTTTGATGTTTCTGGACGGCACTAGCACTATAACTAGTATATACAATCTATTTTTTTCATTCGTGTTTCACCTAATCACAACTAATTTAAGTTTTATTGTGTAAGGAGTCGATTCTGAAAATATACAAATGCGTCCATTTTCGTATTTTTATTTTGAAAGATAATTCTGTTTCCATTATCTGTATTCAGAAGGTTCCTAAATAATACATAACCATGATACAAATAGACAAAAATACATTGGAATATGTAATTATAAAATAGATGTAGAGTTATCTATATCTACACAAGTAGATAAGGTAACTGAGTAGATAGGCAGTACTACTGTTGGCACCATTTCTGTTACCTGTTAATGCATGCAGGAAGGTTAGCACACCTGGGGGTCTACGAAAATAGACCCGATCTATAAGGTGTGGCCCTTCCAAATATGGGAACACCGTACCAGATATTGGACACTCTCAGAGAAACTACCTTACTACGACCACGTGCATTGCCTCTACTTACCCCCTCCCCCGCACACACAGACACACACTCTAGTCTGCAGAATCTCTTCCATTCCTTTGCATGATACTGTTGCTATATTATCTATTACTGTTACTGTAACACACGAAAGATAATTCTGTTTCCATTATCTGTATTCAGAAGGTTCCTAAATAATACATAACCATGATACAAATAGACAAAAATACATAGGAATATGTAATTATAAAATAGATGTAGAGTTATCTATATCTACACAAGTAGATAAGGTAACTGAGTAGATAGGCAGTACTACTGTTGGCACCATTTCTGTTACCTGTTAATGCATGCAGGAAGGTTAGCACACCTGGGGGTCTACGAAAATAGACCCGATCTATAAGGTGTGGCCCTTCCAAATATGGGAACACCGTACCAGATATTGGACACTCTCAGAGAAACTACCTTACTACGACCACGTGCATTGCCTCTACTTACCCCCTCCCCCGCACACACAGACACACACTCTAGTCTGCAGAATCTCTTCCATTCCTTTGCATGATACTGTTGCTATATTATCTATTACTGTTACTGTAACACACCTGTCCAAACACCGCTGGATTAAAGCCAGGAGGTAAAAATGTCTTGTCCGTCGCTGACAAAACGTAGTAAATTGGCCTATTGACATTTACCATGAACACCGCCAGAACTGTTGATGGAAAAACAACAAATTATAGCTTTTTCCCTATGCAGTTTAAGATGGGATAGGAACATTTCTGGGTCTGGGTTATTTATCTATTAATTGTGGGCATGGAAGCGCCACTATAAATGATCAGAGTCCAACTAAGGCGTAATCTTGAAGTAATGTGGTTTTATTGAGTAAGTATATCAATAAGTGACCACCTGGAGACGACTGATGTTACTGGTGTTACAACTGAATGCAACTGATTATCACCAGTTTTTTTTTTTTTTGTTTTGGTTTGAAGCCCCCCAAGCGCGAAGTGTTGAAGGGGACAGGTGTTTTAGTCGGAGTAGACCATCACACCGAACAAAAAATAAAAAAACCTGTACCGGTAGTAGGAGAAAAATAAGACGGAGTGTTGGTTTGTAATTTATGTGGTAAGAAGAAAATGTGGGAAATTTGGAATTTGGTTGGAGTTTGTTATACATTTTATTAAGGTGGTAATAAGAGTTTTTCGGATTTGGGTAATTTGGAATAAGGCATCTTTGAGGGACTTTAGCGTGTAGCCAACACGGCAGGCCTTTGATAACCCAGTTTGCAGCACTGGGGTTTCTGGGAGACGGGCCTAAAGTCTGTTACCGAGTTTTTCAGCCAATAATTTAGAAAGGCTACTCCCGTAGGTGTTGATGCCTTTGCGAGAAGTCGTCATTCACGTTGTGAATGATTGGACAGCCCCTGGTAAGCAGCAGCCAGCGGCACAGCCAGGATCACCAGTGGTTGTTCCAAGGCTTATATCCCAACCCTGGAGCAACACAGGAAGTTAGTGTCGCCATGGTGACCGGTCGGTACATATAGTAAACAAAGCATATTATTGGTGGGGAGTATCACATGGTAGTGAAGCTAGCTGCTGATTGGTGCAACGGGAGCTTTCACCAGCCTCAGGGGGTGCCGCCTGGTGGGCCTGAGGTGTGAAATCGGCCGCACCTTTTGGTCCAAAGTTTTATGTTTATGTCCATATATGGTAAGTATATAATTCATTAAGGTGTGAAAGCTGTCGTCACTTTCTGACATATTTGGTAATAAGGTAAAGGTAGAGCTTAATGCTTGGTGTCTTACGAGGGTATACTCTTTTGCAGCTGTTTTGGCTTTCTTAGAATTATGCTGGTGCAGCGGTACCAGCATTATTGTATAGTCCATATTCCATCTGTTACATATTTTATATAATAAATCATAATATATACAATAATACATTCTTGTTATAATGTGTATTTGTCCTTATTGCAGACTGATTACCATCTGTGTGGTTATAATTCATTCATATATAATATAATAGCACATATTAATAATAATCATCATAACTGTTATGTAATAATACCAATAGTGGTCATGGATAGCTGGTAGTGGCGGATACTAGGGTGACACTATGTTGTCAGTCTTCTATGGAACTTGTATGCCAGTGTTTTAATCTCTGAGATTATAAAGAATGTTGGAAAACTAGAGAAAACCATGGTCAGCTGAATTGAGGAGTCCCGTCAATGATTTCCTCTGAGACCTCCTGCAAACAAATACTATGTTTATAGTCTTAAGTGATTTCCGATAGCGAATGGGTCACATCACCAATGATTTCATAATGTCACTTCACGAAATTTCTTCATGTGTTTCTCATCTTGAATTGGTAATAAACATTGGCCTATTCCAGTGTAATAAGTGTCCCTGGTGCGTAAATCTAAATCCTAAACTGTGCTTAATCCTTCCAGGTGAATCTGGAAAAGGAAGGTTGCTGTTTCTAGGCCTACAGTATCGGCAGTAAAACTACAAGGTAGGTCACTCACTCGTGTATGTTGTCACTGACTCAATAAATGATTGTATCTCGGTAAATGATACTCATAAAACTTTGCTATACGCAGACGATTCAGTCCTATATGTCTCAGGCAAGGATATAGATCATCTACAAACACAATTAGAAAATGCTCTAAATAAATTTTACTTTTTGGCCTCAAGTAACAAGCTGACAATGAATGAAAGTAAAACAAAAAAATCTGAGAAAACCAAATATTGTCATTTACAATAAAGCACTAATGAATGTAGCTTCTTACAAATATCTTGGTGTTACTTTGGACCCAGAATTGAAGTTTAATATGAATCTACCGTAATCTCCCGCCTATAAGACGCGCTGCGCGTATAAGACGCACCCCAAACTTAGCACATGCATTTTCGCATATAAGACGCACATTTTACTGCTGAAATTTGTAAGATTAGTACATTTCTATAGAAAAAATACCCCTCATATAAGACGCACCCCCAACTTGAGAGAAAGCTATAAGACTCCCCAGCATTTTGTTTGGCGTAGAGGACGCGTCTTATACGCGGGAGTTTACGGTACGTACCGTAATCAACAATGTGAGATACAAATCTTTAATTTTATATAAGACTCGTAAATATATGACCCATGAAGCTAGATTGAGAATGTATAAGATGCACATCCTACCAATAATAGATTATTGTGATATATTGTATAGCACAGCTAAGGCTGATTATTTATTGGAACTACAGTGTATACAAAGTAAATGCTTAAAAACTGGTTTTGATTTCCACACATTAATGCCCACTGATTTTGTACATGAAAATGCTAAACTACCTTTATTAGCATCTAGGAGAAGCTATCATATTAAACTTATGGCCCATAAGAGATCATGTAACAATGACTTTATAGAGTTTAAAGTAAGAGAAACTCGTCTTGCTGCTGCACCTGTATTAAAATATCAAAAAATGAATTGTAAATCATATGAGACATCACCAGAAGTCAAATGTGCTCAAACCTAGAACAGATTAACTACTGAAACTAGAAATATCAGAGACCGGGACAAATTTAAACTTAATTGTAAAAGAGAAATTCAACAAATCAACTAATTTATATTAAAACATATTGCCATTGTAAGGCAAAATATCTCTGTATATATTTTTTTGCCATGTTTATATGATGTCGGTAATGTCTGGGGAGGGGGGTATGTTATTCTACAAATTTTAAAGTAAAAAATAATTTACTATCATAGAATATAATGAATGGTATATGTATTCTTTTATGGCTCGGCCAAGACAACATCCTTCGGATGACGGTCAGTCATTAACTTGTTAGCCATTAAGTTTCTTTTTTTCCTCATATAAGACAATCTATCATATATCAGAATCTACCCATGTTATTATAATATGCTCACCTGTTTATATAAGGAAACCTCGTGTTATGTATATCAGATATAACAGACTAAATTTCTACGGCTAATAAAAGTTTAAATTTGTTTAAAAAAAAAAAGACCCACTCGCCCACTCACTAACTCATTCACTCACCTGCTCACTCACCCACACACTCCTGTTGATACCAGGGTCGGATCCAGAAGGGGTTGTCTCGCGAAGGGGGGGGGGGGTGGCACAACAATGGTTCGGTACCACATTTCTTATAGTTATAAATAGTGTAACCAAGGCCCATTTTCAGGGGGTCTTGGGGGCGTCCCCCCCCGGCCACCCCCTGGATCTGCTAAACTGGACCCTCCACCCTTCCCCTCATTATTTTCCTCAATCCCTCCCTTATTCAATCAGCCTCTCACTCCCACACATGTAGGCCCTATGGTCGGTCCACTTTTGCATTGGGCTATCCACCTAACAATGCATTGCCTTTGCATATTGCAGTGTCCGCGAAGTACACCTGCCACACCGGACATTTTTGACTTACGCCCAAAAGCCATTTCAACAGAGGCCATTTAGGCCGGTGTTGATTTTCCCCTTATTTGACAACATAAAACCCATACTCATTAAACTGTTAAAGAATTGATTGCCTGATTCCATTTCCTTAATCAACCGCAACAGTATTTTTTTAGAGTTCCCAGTTCTAACCATACAAACTACAAATTTTTATAACATTGGCTGTATCGAAAAAATGTCCTGTGTAGTGGCCTTCACTACCGGCCAAATTGGCCCGTGTAAGATTTTGGACTTCGCGGACACTGTCTTGGCACCACGCCCACAGTCGAAGGTGGTACCCGGTAGTCAAGAACAGTGTGAAGTAAATCTCAGAACCTCTCCAGTTCACTAGCCACACTCCTCACCCACCACCCCACCCCCTACGTATAGCAGTACATGGCACTACAACAATGCCTGTGCTTATAGGATGCGGCGTAGAGTAGCAGCACCAGATGCAGAGGCGCAGGAGGAAGAGGAGGCAGTCGAGGCGATGATTCCGCCGGATGAAGGTGGAGAGATGTCGGCGGGTAACAAAGTCAGGGCTGCTGAGCAGGAGGCTGCAATAGGTGGGGAGGATGAGGACCCTGCACCCCCACCTGCCGGCTGCTGCTTCCCCGAGACTTCTCCAGGGTGGGTGGTGGCCAAGCTGGGGGTATGCGTGCTGGCAGGTCTCGTTTTTGGTTTAGCCCTGGAGAAGGGTAGAGGTAAGTGTTACATGTGTTCTATAAGATTGTTACTGCACAGAGAATCTGGGTGGTGGTAAATATCCCCATGTGTATGATACAATATAAGGTACACACAAAGTTATCGAAATAGCGTTTTTAATAATTTTGTCATCCAGTTTAAAAACTAGTTCTTATTATTTTTAAATTTGACATTGGATATATTACACTGTAAAAACAGTGTTTAGGGATTAAACACTAGTGTTTAGAACTTAAACACTTGTTTAAACACTTGTTTGTCCCACTTTTCTAAACACTTCTTTAGTGCTCAACGCGTTCAATTTTAAACGCGTTTAACCATGAAGTGTTTAACCAAGTGTTTAAATGCTAAACACTTAAACACTTCAGTGTTTAGACAAGTGTTTAAAAGCTAAACACCTAAACACTTCAAGTGTTTAGGTGTTTAAATGCTGGTGTTGAGAAAAGTTGGTGTGTATTTTTAAACACCTTTTTTGCAGTGTACCCTTATAGGGTTTCATCCAATTGAAATCAGACAGTGTGTCTCCGAGTTCTTGGATGCACACAATATGCATGTGAATTAAATGAATTCAACAGTTCGGATAACAATGTGGTTTCAACGTCTAAGAGCTACAAATCAGTACCAATCAAGAGCAACCAACTTAATCTTTATGAATATATCATATTGACATCTACTCAGGGGCGGCGGAACCATTTGAAAGTTGGGGGGGCAAAGGTCAGGTATTGGCCCATGACCCCCCCCCCCCCCCAAGATTGCCGGGGGTGGGAGGATGTATTGGAACCATAGTTGTGATGATGGAAAGCAGGGGGGGTCTGGGGGGTATCCCCCGAAAATCTTGAAAAGTGAGGTGGCACAAAGCATTTTGAGGAGAGAAGACATGGAGAGCAGGGGGGTTTGGGACCCCCCAGAAAATTTTGAAAATTGAGGTGCCACAAAGGTGTGTTTTGGTGCATTTTGACGAGAGAATATGTATTCTCTGGGCCCTGATGAATCCCCCAAATCTATAGACCTAAGAGATAAAAATCAGAAGATTCCCATAATATTTTATAGGTTATCTACAATATATAAAAAGGAAGCCCCCTCCCCACAAAAAGACTTTGAAAATTTAGATACCATATGATGCATTCTCAAGCAACCTGTAACACAATTTCCCTCTGTCTTACCACAGACCTACATATTATACAGACTTTTCTTAATTATCTTTCTGTCAGGATTATATTGATCTTGGCCTCATATATCCCATATTTGTTATATCCCTCCCACCTTGAAAAAATTTGAAATTTTAGGGTTAAAATGGTGCATTATGGGGATTTCAACAAGCATAGTTGGATGCTGTATTTGATTGAAATTGTAGGCCTTATGAATTGACATTGGTATTGGCCTGAAATGTCACAATTTTCTTAGAAAGGTTGGGGGGGCAAAAACATAGTCTTGCCCCCCCAACAGGAAAGTTGGGGGGGCATGTGCCCCCCCTGCCCCCCCAGTTCCGCCGCCCCTGCTACTATTCCCGTGCCATGAAATCTCGAGAAAAGACACCGTTTATTTGGGCGGATCAGGGGCCTATGTAGTGTTATATATGTAGCGTCTCGGCACAACTAAGATATGACAGTTTCAATTGTTGATATTGAAATGAAATGAGTTTTAATTGAACCTTAGATCTTCAAATCATAACAAAAGGGGTATATTTCATAATAACATAACTTCATAATAATAGAGTAGCCTAATTCTTTCCAGAAATTAAGCGTCTGAAATATCATACAGTGTATAATATATTTACTCATCGTACAGGCTATATAACAGTATGGTAAAGACGCAGTTTGTTGATGAGGGATAATTGGACAACATGACCTTATTGCATAGGGATTAGAGTCTATTGTGTCACACTGACCCACACACAGGATGGTTATAATGGAACCACTGATACAGCATCCAAAGTATATAGAGTCATTGCCCTCCATACACGCATATACTACGACTGTATTACAGAGGTGTTCAACATCTGTCAAAGGGGGTAAATGCCTCTATATATCTACAAAGACTCCTCTACCCTGGGGGCCTATATGGCAACTCAAACGTGGTTTCCACTCCAGCGCTGAGTGATTGATTCCAAATCACTGCATTTTACTCTATTCAAAACTAACCGACCATGAATATAATGATCCCCGTTACACAGAAACACAATGGCGTGCGGTTCCTTTTATTTTGAAAGCCTCATTGAACCCTTATGTTATAAACTTTAGGTTAAATTCTACCGATTCCTTAGGTTATTTCCACTGAATATATAAGTTTTATTTCAGGCCATATCTTTGCCCATGCAGATTCAGTCTAATAGAATCTGCATGGGTCCATATGGACTATATCAACGCCCAATTATCGCATGAATATGTAGAATTGGCATTGAAGAATATTATTAACTTAATGAATGCATGGAAATGCCTTGCTTGTACTGTATGTCTGTCCCTGTGGTGAATATTTGGTGGTGAAAATCCAGTGGAAAATCTCTACCCAATGAGATACGCTGCTTGCATCAGATTCTCCAGGCATGATTATATTCGGTTAATAGGCTACACGTACATGAACGCCTATTGAAGCAAGTACACAATTTCGGTACACAATTATGTATTGCGCTTTCTTCATTTTGTTGCTGAACGCTGCTGCTGCAATGAGATACATCGATTATCTCAGTTACAGCAATAAGTCGTTTTTATGTCTTGAGATAATGGAGTTTTGTGCAGTGCTAATTGAAAAGATGCGTTTCAATTATGGCGCCCGATGACCTCTCGGTGGACCAACTTGAGACCCACCATAAGGAGACCAAAGGTAAGCATATATACTATATTAATCAACATAGCATCATACACTATGTTTGAATTAATTAGCTTCAAGCAGACATTGTCTTCCTGAAAGATGTATTGTATCTGTGTGCATTTTATATAAGAAAAAAAAAGAGAATTACCTCAAAGTATTCTATCATTGTTTGGTATACTTATTTTCGATATATAGCCTTGGACCAGTCTCCCATGAGAGGATAAACTGAGGCCTTAAAACAAAGGTGTGTTTCCAGTAACCCGACCGACCCTAGCAGAACAGGGCCCACCCTAAACTTCTTTTTTTTTTTTTATTATTTAGCTATTTTTCGTATTTTTCCCCGTATTTTTCTTAGATTTTCATCCATTTTGTCTGGTTCTCATGTCAAAAGTTCACGTATACATATTTCAACACATTTTCCCATTTCTCATATGTTTTTCATATTTTCTACCATAAAAGCAAAGAATCTGGGATATCTACCCATACATTTATATATATATAATATATATATATATATATATATATATATATATATATGTAGCGTTCTACCCCTCGATGTTATATCGAATCTTTCGATAAACAACGAAGAACAACTATTCAGGTTCCAGTTAAAACTTTATTGTCTAATAACACATAGGCATCAGCCGTTCTCGATCACAGTTACAGGTGGCAGAGTTTGAACTCTATTGCAGGTTCGACACTAGGCCTTCTAGTGTCTAGAGTTAATATTCCACATGAACCCCCTCTGTGCAGCAGCACAGAGGAGTATTAGAATATGGTAGCCGGGCAGCCGCCGACCATTGCTCACAATGGTCAGTCGGGGCTGGACTGACCCTGAGGAAGGCCGTACAACGACCTTATATACACCGGAGTCGAGGGCCACGTGACCAAGTGGTGACGTGGCGCTGGACTCCAGCGCCCCCAGGCGTCGGGTAATAGAGGTGCTCTCGACGTCGCCCACGAGGACCACGAAGGTACCTCGAAGATGACGCGGAACCACCACACCACCCCCCACTAGACTGAAACGAGGTCTCTGAAAATTCAGAGATCCCGGATCAGTCTAAACAATTAGATAATAATATGAACTACTGGATCCGTCGACATAGTCGACAGAAACAGTAGAGGAATATATAGAAATATAGTTTCTACTGTACTGTAGAAAAAAAATTATTATCACAGTTAAATTATAAGGCGTTGCTCCATCCAACGTAGGAGACCAGTGTCGAAACACTGCTTCACGACCTGCTCCTGGTCGATCCGAGGGAGGCACGACCGGGTATGGCAACCGGGGTCGTGTCGTTTCCTCCCTGTCTCGTTGAGAAGCTCCTTCCAGCGTAGGAAGCCCATCGATAGCGTACAATACTACTATGATGGTCCTTCGACCGTGAGGCCGAGGATGTGTGGCACCACCGGGCCCTAAGACCAGGGTGGCGTCGGATCCACACAGCTTCGCAGGGAGGTCCGGGGACAGGAAAGGTACCCCCACTCGTGGAGGGTACACCGTCGTCCGGGAACGAGTTCCCGGGGGTTCCGTGCTGACATCGAGACTCTGTTCGATGTCAGCGATCCAGGCTGACGAGGAGGAGCAGTAGTTTCATACTACTGATCCTCCGAGATGGACCCTGTAGCGGCGTCGATTTCGGCCTGCTCTCCGTCAGTGCGCTCCTCTCCATGTGGAGCGCTGGCGGCTAGCTGGCCCGAAAACGTCGGCGACTCCGGCAACGGGACCTCACGGTCCATTGTCGTACTCCAAGCCTCGTTAGAGGTCTCGGGTGCATCCCGGGAGTCCCCCTCAGCATCTGAGTGGAGAACGGCCGAGTCTGCTGAGTCGCTTCCGTCGTCGTCGTCGCTCTCCTGACCTTCACGGTCGTCCTTGTCTCCCTGGTCAGGGGGAGGCTTTGGAGAATGATCGACGACATCGACGTCCCCGTCTATATCCATCGACTGTTCCACCTCGGCAGGTTCTACTGCTTGGGCGGAAGCCGACGGGTCCGGACAGACGGCTACGTTCGCCGGGGCCAGGGGAGTGATGCCCTGAAGATCCGGATGGATCCTCGGTGACACCACTCTCTGGACCGGTGGCGGCGTAGGCTCGGTGGTTCCCGAGAGGGTTATCAAGGGAACCGAGGAGGAAGACGGGGCTGCTGGCGGGTAGACGGAGGCACCGAGAGACCTACCCGGGGTGTCAGGCTTGTCCTGCAACACCTGCTCTCGGCCCAACATCGTCATAGCCGAGCTCAGACTGTCAATCTTTGGAGACAACTCTCTCAAAGGATTCGTCTGAGCCGCCAGCGTCCTGACGTCAGGAATCACTCCACCCTCGACGAGGTACCTCTGCGCTTCGCGAGAGGGCTCGGTTCGAATGGGCTTCAGGGTTCGGACGCCATGGTGTTTGTCCCTCATCCATTCCGAGAGTTGGACCCCGAAGACTCTAAAGAATTCGCGGTCGATTTCCTCCCAGCCTTCTATGATACTGTCCCTCTTGGTAATATCATATTGGGCCTGTGCCTCAAAGTTATTGAGACGCGTTCGGACGTCGGTCAGACGAGAGTCCATCTCCATCTGAATGGTCTGGCGCGCCTCATTCCTAAGAGCCGGAAGGAGCTCGTTACGGATGGCCATGTTTGTTCTATCAAACAGGCCGAACAAGTAGGCACTCGCTTCCTCACGGAATGCCTCACCGAACTTGTCGATCGCAGGGCTGCCTGTCATCTGTAGAAGTCCCTTACAACGTTCCACGAACGTCTTCGGGACCCCACATTCGACGCCATCGCCGTATGCAGGCTGTGCCAACTCCCAACGCAAGGTTGCTGTCGGGGTGTCGGCGCCTGTCACGACGTTGGAGAAGCTAGCTCCTGCTGCCGAGGTCAGTGTCGCGCCTCCCACGTGGACACGCGGCGTGGCAGCTGGGATGCTGCCCTCTGCCGCTGTAGGGGGCTTGACAGGAGACGAGTTGGTGGTCACCTTGGGTTGTCGATCACGACCACTCCGGGTTTCCACCGTCTTGCCTCCAGTTTTAGCACCACTGGTGCTTGGTTTGGCTGAACCGGTCGAAGCAGTCTTCGACTTTTTAGGAGCCGGGGCCGGGGCGGCTTTCGATGCCTTTTCGGGCTTCGAGGGAGCAGCCTGCGGCTTAGGCTTCTTGGGTTCAGTCGAACCGGCAGACTTTCCAGCTTCTGTAGAGTGGGGCCTCTTGTTCCCACTCGTAGAGGCTGTAGGTCCTGGGTCCCGAGGACGACTGGCCTCCCGCTTCTTCCGTTGCTCTACCCTGAACTCGGGGTAGGCACCGTAGAAAGCGGGCATCAGCTCCGGTCTGATATACAGGCGCTTCGTAGACGGGGGTGCGGGGGCCATCCGCATCCAGTGTCTAGTCGGCGCGCCTGTCTTCTCATTCCGTTCGCACTTTCCAACCAGTGTCTCCACTAGCTGGATAGCGCCCTCGGCGTTGTACTTATGGGGCTGCTTGTACGACTTGAGATGACGCGCCATCAAGCCCCTTCGTGAGGTCACGAAAGGAGGAGAGGTCGGGTCATCAGGGTCCTGGTAACATGGAATGGTCTTTTCCACCTTAACACAACCGAACTGCGGACGGATGGCTCGATGCTCTTCAACCAAGTGTCGAGCATACCTGCCGTCAGTCGCGTATACGCGAGGGGGAAACCCCTTACGTGTGCAGTTCTCGAAAGCACACTGCTGCCCTGGATTGAAGATGCGCCATGCGAACCCAATCCGCTGTCGCTCGGGCAGCGACACCCCCGACGAGTCTGAGGCATTCGTAATATTCTCGATCATCGAGACATACCAGTCAATGGCATGACTGTCGTCCGAATACCATTCCTCGTCGTCACTACCATCCTTTCCGACGAGACTTGGGAGTACCACTTGACCATTCTTGCGGTAGTCCTGAAGCTTTGTCAGTGGCCTGTCATCGACGTACTCAGCACGTCGTTTGGCAGTGATCGCTGACAGTTGCTTCCACTCGTCGACAGCCCTGGCCGTGTCTGGGGGTGAGGATACGGTGCTCTCCACGGCACCGGCATCGACCTCCGACGGCTCCGTTCCAGGTTCCGGTGGAGCAGTAGACTCGCTACTCCTCTCCCGGGCTGGAGCCTTCTTGGCTGCGGACTCCTTTTTGCTACTTTCCTTCTTGGGCACCCTAGGGATCTTGAAATCCTTCAAGGTGCCCTTGGATGCCTTTGATTCAGTCGGCTTCTTGCCCTTAGAACCTGAAGGGGTAGCACTTTTCGATGGAGCAGGTGTCGACGGCTCGTCGACCTCCATCTCATCGGGAGAAGAGTCTCTCGAGGCGGCAGCAGCTGCGACCTTCAAGTCGCGCTTCTGCTGCTTAGCTGCCTCCTTCGCCTTCCGGCGGAGCTCCTTCTCCCGCTCCTGGGACTCAGCCAAGGCTTTCTGTGCATCCTCGATCTGCTTCAGAAGGGCTGCACTCTTAGCCGAGGTAGACTCGAGCTCTTGCTCGGGTCTGGTCCTCTTGGACTTCTTCTTCTTCTTCTTCTTCTTCTGCGACTTGTGGCTCGCCGAAGAGCTGTACCCTGACTGCTCGTCGGACGAGGACCCCATGGTTCTTCCTGAACTGCCGGGTTCCACCAGGGAGAGAAGACTCCGGGTCTCGAACCGTTCTCAGACGGGACGAGACGTCGAAGAGGATCTTCGAGGTTTTTCGATCCGCACTCTGGGGGGTCGAAGCCTCGAAGGTGCCTTCGATGTACCTCGAACCGCACTCAGGCGGCTCGAGGGACCGAAGACTGGAGTCTCGAGAGAACACGAACCTGCGCTCACACAGGTCGTGTCCCTCGACACTAGGCAGGGGAGACCTCCTACACTCAGGTAGGGAGTCCCCAGACGGAGCGTACCAGCTGGAATAAGCTAGGCTTAGTCCAGCTTATCTGCGTCCGACTCTCACGAGAAGGGCGCAGATGTGACCTCCGTGGTGGGCGACGCGGCCTTTTATCCCTGTGGCGCACGTCTCTGATTGGAGGAAGGGGCTACGTGACCGAGGAGGGCGAACCCTATTGGTCCACAGCGCATCACGCCATGACCAAATAAGGTATTGCTCAAAAAATAGAACGACTCACTCTCCCCTCACCGTCACGCTCTGCTTCTCCAGTCGCAATGTTTGCATATGCCGTTATTTCCTATGCGGTCTATGGGTTCCAACACTATTAACATGGATTAATCTGGGCACCCCCTCCTTCATCAGACTACCAGGATTAAAAAAAATGGCTCCAATATGGATCTACCCTTCGGGCAGTATCCACCAGCCTATGCTGGGAACCCGTCCTCACAGTCAATAAAATCAGAGGCTCCAAATTTCCATGTTTCCAGTGTCAGTTTGTCTCAAACTAAGAGGCAATCGTACGACTTCTCGTTGTGTAATTTTTTATTCACCGTCGGCTTCACGTCCACAGACAGATTTACTCAAGAACGGCACCCGTTATTTTAAAGTCTCATTAAAAACACAGGTTAGTAAAGCTGCTGCTTAGTATTGTGCGAAACATCGATTACTGAGTAGGGTTTAATCTAGGGCTTTTCCTGATTTTAACCTTTACTACAGGAACGAGTGTTGAGCCTCGGGGCGGGTTACTATCACCCCCTCCTAGCCCGCCGTCCTTTGATGTGGCCGGGCCGACCGGGCTATTAACCCGTTTCCGTCGGCGTCTGCCCCCCATCACTTGTGACGGTGTGGATGCAGGAGCCAGAGTGTTTGCTCTGGGTTTCCTTTCATCCTCGACACTCGCTGACCGTTCCTTTGATGAGCCTTGGCGCTTAAGCCTCGCTCGAGTCATAGGTCCGGACTGGAGTGACTGATCTTTCACTTCAATCGAAACGTTTCGATGTGAAGTTTGTTCAGTCGTTCGCACCTTCGAGGGGGGGTCGGGCTTCCGACATCCCTTCAAAGGCTGTTTAGATGTTTTCGACTTATCTCGACGGGCCATTTTGTTTGCGTGTTCGATTCGTTCCTCACAGCGACGACGCATTTCTGCCTCGTCCCTGGCTCGAGCATCCTGGTCAGCTTGCATCTGACAGAGTAACGACTCCCGTTCCTGACGTAGCTGTTTAACCTGCTTTTCATAAGCCGTTAGGTGCTCAGCTACTTCCTCAGTATGCTCGGCTGATTGTTGGTTCAACTTATGCCGCAACTCTTGCAGTTGTTCCTCCAACATAGTCCTTTCTACTTCTTGTAGTTTCAACTTATGTTTAAGGGACGTCTGCTCGTGCTGGGCATCCCGAAAATCGTTTCGAGCTCTCTCGACACATTCTCGGCGGCTTGTAGCAAGGCGATCGATTTTTGCTTTTAGCGATTGACAATCCATTGCTGTCAACCGACTACGCTCGATCTCTGACTTCGTTGCAAGCAAGGACTCCTTTTCGCTAGAGAGCTGCTTGACCTTCTCTTGAAGATCAGTAAGCTCTCTATTTGCGATCTGAGTCTTGTTCGAAGCCTCCAACGCCTGCTGCCTAAGCTGTTCCAACTTCAGCTCTATTTCTGTACTCTTCTCCTGAGCTTTCATGGTGTTACTCGCGAGAGCATCCAACTGTTGGCGACCCTGGCGCAGTTGGCGTTGCTGCTCTTGTAGCAACTCCTCGTTGAGTCCCCTGCCACTGTCAATACTTCCTTGTATCGACACGGGCGAGGGACCCTCGAAGGACCAACTGCCAAGGCCCATTGGAGTTCCCACGGGCGAGGCTGATTTTTCTACATAGGACAAACTCTGTGTCCTCAAGAAGTTCTCAGCCGCCGGAGAGAGTTGAGTCGATACTCGCCAATTGAGTAGCCGGCTCCTTTGATACAGGCCCAACGGGTCAGACGATGGACCTAATATCAGCGAGTGGTTCAAACCACCACCAATTAGTGGATCATTCATATCCACTAACGGGCCTGTAGTCACTTGATGTTGATGATTGGGGTCATCACCTTCATCCAAGTGACCCTGCATGTCGAACTTAAGCTCGCAGTACCTATGCGGACTAAAGTTAACAACTGGTCACGGCACCAGTGTAGCGTTCTACCCCTCGATGTTATATCGAATCTTTCGATAAACAACGAAGAACAACTATTCAGGTTCCAGTTAAAACTTTATTGTCTAATAACACATAGGCATCAGCCGTTCTCGATCACAGTTACAGGTGGCAGAGTTTGAACTCTATTGCAGGTTCGACACTAGGCCTTCTAGTGTCTAGAGTTAATATTCCACATGAACCCCCTCTGTGCAGCAGCACAGAGGAGTATTAGAATATGGTAGCCGGGCAGCCGCCGACCATTGCTCACAATGGTCAGTCGGGGCTGGACTGACCCTGAGGAAGGCCGTACAACGACCTTATATACACCGGAGTCGAGGGCCACGTGACCAAGTGGTGACGTGGCGCTGGACTCCAGCGCCCCCAGGCGTCGGGTAATAGAGGTGCTCTCAACGTCGCCCACGAGGACCACGAAGGTACCTCGAAGATGACGCGGGACCACCACATATATATATATATATATATATATATATATATATATATATATATATATATATATATATATAAAATTCGACCTACCCCGACCCTAGCTCTATGAGCCATGTTACTGGAAACACACCTTTTTTTTTTCGCCTGATCTTATATTGCACTGACAGTCTAACCCTGTCTTTAGGTATCATCATTTCATTATCACAATCTAATACCAGCATAGGTCTGTGATATGAAATTTTATTTATATCAATTTGCACGCCAGGATCTGTCCTCACGACCCAATATGCACCCAAATGAACGAATTCCATAACCTACCCACACTTGCAAGGTCTAATTTTATAAGATAGGTTTATAGCAATTTCTTAAAGAGAGAGAGGGAGGGAGAGAGAGAGAGAGAGAGAGAGAGAGAGAGAGAGAGAGAGAGAGAGAGAGAGAGAGAGAAAGTAGTTCCCAAGCCTCAGAAGCAAAATTGACTCGAGATAAATATAGCTTTACAGAATGCATTTACATCAACGATATCCAATGTCAAAGAATGCTTATCTTCATGGAGAAGAATGCTTATCTTCATAATCATTTGAACTATGTACTTGAGGTCATTGATAGGAGTTTCCCTTTGTGAAAGGAGAAGTTGTTAGGGATCACTGGTTCCCTGTGTAAGGGATCACATATGCAAAACAGAGACAGCGATGTCAAGATAATAAGGTATGATTTCAAGGGCTGTTCTGTTTATGCAAAAAGGGATCCTCTAAACTAATCCACTGTCTATATATTCCCATGATTTGATATACTTAGTATCACAAAATGAGATGTTGAAAATGGAAGTTAGGAAGTATGTATAATTTGGAATAATTGGGCAATCATAGGATCAATAGCTACCAGCTTAATTACTATTAGTTAAATTATTATTAATAGACTGCCTGTCGGAACTAGTCAGTAATACTCTTCATGCATATTCAGGAACTGGTAGATACCATCATATCGGTATTGTTAGTTGATTGGACAATTATTTCGGTATATTATATTATGTGAAAGATTGAGGCTCTCATTGTGAGAAAATCGACAGAACGAAATTTAGATAGACATACCCAGAAAAAAATAGCTGCTCTATCTTTTATTCATTTCTATACCCCCGGATTTGGTTAGACATCTCTTTGGTCACCGAAAGAAGGACTGCGCGCAAGACTATTAAAACCATCTGTACCTTATCTGAGGAGGCATTGAACAACACTTTCATTTCAGTTTTGCAGTGTTATACTACATGAGGAGATACCAATAAGATACAATGTAGGCATTAAGTGCCGTTGTTCGGTGCCATTTCTGATGACTGAGTGTGGTATATTACACCCCTAGGTGCCCAGTGGCGGAAAATGGCCATTTTTATGCATACATAAATGGGTCATTGATTTGACATATAAATATTAGGTCCATAACACTCTATCCTATACCAAGGTTTGTGAATTGGAATGAGCTTTTTGTTGATGTCCTCATATTTTATATTCAGCGAATAGAAGGGATTTCAGAGTAATTTGAATCAAGCAATGAAAATAATCATCTGACATTTTTTGCAAACTAGTGGCGGAGGCAGGTATTGGCCACTATCCAGAACTAGTAGGAAGGAGCCCCTATTTTTGTGTAATTTTTTGAAGATGATATAACAGGTGGAAAACCCCAAATGGACTATGCTTCATATGACATTTCCTTCGATAGACAATGATACCTATTAAAGCATACAATGTTGATAATATGATGGGTTCCAGTAATTAAGAGTCAGAGTTTCCATGGCAACATACCCTAGCATTGGAATCTAGGGGTGTATCTAGGTAGGATGTATAAAATATGTCATTTCCTGTTGAATACACGTTAGAATTGGACCAATAAAGTGAGAAAATGGTGGAAAATGTGTCTTTCTTTGTGATTTTGTTGAATCTGTTGGCATAGTAACCAATATCTTTCCAAAACTAAACATGTCAACAAAAGCCCTGACCATACTCATGTAGTATGTAGTGGTATTATCTGATGAAGCATCAAAGAAGGGGCAAGAATCAATCAAACAAACTGACATTTGCCAGGTTTACATGAACAAGTCTTCACTCAAACTCACCTAGAGAGATGTTTGTTGATTCTGTTGCCATGGCAACCACAACAGTTCACTAATAGAATGTTGCTACCCACTTTATTTCAAAGCCCACCACAATAGCTTCAAGGATATATGATATAAAGCACATCCCATGTGGAGTTATCCACCTGGTGCATCATCTTCAAAAATATTAATATCACACAGAAAAAAGTGGGTCCTTCCTAATAGTTCTGGGCATGTAAGTACTGTATGTTACTCTCGACAGTTTTTCCTTGATAAAATTGATTTGAACAAATTGTTTATTATGTGAATATAATCATACATCAGACTTCTTTCTCTCTCCTCTTTAGTATATGAACCAGAAGCTATTCGTAACCAGATGGTGTTCAAACAATGGACAATGCTTAAGATATTCCTTACTGCAATGGCTACAGGTAGGTTTATGCACATGCCTTTAGTAAAGACGATACATCAAATGATATTTACATGAGCATTATTCTTTTTAACTTAGATTTAGCAAAGTGATAAACTTTCAACACAAACTGGGCAGATTAGTGTCTTTGTTCTGGCACTTGATAACAGTTATTTTACCTGCTAAAGTTAATTTTTCATTCCAAATAGGAACTCGATATATGTGAGCCAGCAAACAGAAATGGGGGTTCCTGTGGGATTTAGTACCTGTTTTAGCCACCAGGGGGCACCACTATGGGCTAGAATAGGAAAGATATGCCTAAAACAATTATAGGGTACTTTTCTATGGAGAATTCAATGATTTTTGATAGAATGTTATATTTTGGGTGAAAAGGTTTCAAATTAGGCTTGTAAAAAGAATGTTTTTGGGCCTAAATAGGTATTTTTGTTGATTTCTGTTACCATGGAAACATGATTTCCATTCTAAATAGAAAAATCAATGATCTCATTCGAAAGAATTTTTCACCAGGTTTACTATGGTGAAAGCAGAACGAAAATACCATTTCTAGATCAAAAGTTATAGGCAAAAGAATGAGAAAATTATGCTAATTTAGCTAATTAGCATAATTTATGCTAATAATAAATGTATCTCATGATGTATTAGTCGTAGAGCTTATTACCATTCAGAAATGGTCATACCTACCCATATTTAGCAAACCATTCCCCTGAAACTAACAGGAGTATCTTCTCTTGCAATATATCACTGGAAAGCTAGTGATCTGAATTTTAAAGTTGACTTAGCACGGAGCACCCTTTCTCCTTACCTCTACACAATTATCTAAATGATGAAGCCATGCAAATTAAGCTCTTCCTATCTCCACAGTTACTATACATTTCAGCATCTAAAATCCCCTATGGTCATTCAAGATTTCTCAGAATATTCTCGCTTATCTTGTCTTAGATCTAAAGTACTCAAGAAGCAATTGAATCATATTTTCAAAAACTGTAACATCTGCTTCAACTATTGCAATGGGTGCCCCTTTGTCTTTTTATAGGCCAACTGGTATTCGGGGTAATCTCAGTGATTCCCTTCCTACGACCACTGTACATGCAGATAAGTGCAGTTTTCTTGGCTACCCTTGATGATAAAGGCATCTTGACCAGTGTCGTCGGCCCTTTCCTCCTGGGCGTGGGAATGAGCCTCTGTGGAGCGGTAAATGCGTGATTTCTCTTAACCTCTCTCAAGATATGGCAATCTAGAGTGCGCAAACCAATAGCAAGAGTTAAGGAATCGCAATCTAGAGCAAAATAATTGCACTGGAAGGAATAAATCAATAAGAAGCATATTGCCATGTGTTAGTGGAAATGATTTGTATCATTAAATTGGCATCACATTCTTCATAACAAACCAGAAATCTCCTAAAATGAAAGAGAGCAACATGTTTCATAGGGAAAATCGAAAAAAAAAAAACGTTGGATTTATTTGCTGCGATATCTTTGGTTTCAGTGTCCGGGGATGCTGCTCGCCCAAGTGGGATCTTGGACCAAGAATTCTGGTACGTTGATCACAAACACTCTTTATGTATGTAGTATTGGTAGCAGTTCAAACTCTGTCCAAAGAATAGTCTACGGATATGAGGCGAGCCAGCAAGGCTGGCTATTTATTAAGTTACCGATATGTAGAGATTTATAGCAGAAACATTGTGCAAGAATCGTTAAATTTAATTTGGTTCGCAGAGTATCGGAATTATCACACTACTTGCGTATTGCATTTCCAAGAACAGATGCATGCGTCTTGGGCTAAGGAAACAAGGCTATATTCTGTTGTGGCTACTAGAGGAAAATCATTTTAATAGTAATAATAATTATTGATCACCTATGTTATTAGCGCGGCGACTCTAAGTCCTACTAGTGAGACTTGTAGACTAGTCAATGGTTCAGAGTCGCCACGGTGTAAGGGATAGGGGAGCCCTGATTTCTATTTTTGTTCACTGTTCTTCTCCTATGGACTATTTTGGCACAATATTGAGGCATTGTTATCAGCATATGTATGTACTAATGGTAGATAACTTGTTTTTGTGATATATGTTTAGTTTGGGTTTTATGATTAGATTAGACATTTCAGCTCCTGGAGCTCTATGGAAGATTAGCATAAGACAAAATTAAGATTCACCAATACATCTCTGTAGGCTTTATCTGATAATTCTGTGGTCTGAAATTGCTGTATATATGTACTAAAGGTTTCATCTCACGGGGTTATGGTACATTTGGATCATATATTCTGTATTTGAAGAAGATATTTACTGTTTAGAATCTCTATAAATCTCTATGGAGAGACAAATGCTAAACTTGGTGTACCCTGTCTACAGAGGGGAGGGGGTTACCAGTTTGGTGGGGAGGGGGTTGTGACCAGCTGTATGCTGTTGGGGTTGGTAAGACTGCCACACACAACCCTAGTCATTCTGGGGTCCTTGGTGCATATGGTTCTGGGTCATTGAACATGCCCACCTCTACCATTTGTAGTGGTCATCTATGGGCAGGCAGAACTTCTCGGTAGTAGACCTAGTAGTACAAGGCAGCACAAGAGTTACAGGGTCAGCCAGATGGTACAACCTTTAATTGCCTTTGAAGTTAGCTTTCCTATTATTCTATCACTAGACACAAGATTACAAGTTGCCGCGCTATGTCTCGCAGGTCTATTCTCTACTATTCTATTAAAATCTACAACACTACGGTTTTATTTTCAGTATTCACATACATTGCGGTCCTTGCGGGAGCATTACTCTATGGGTTGTTCCAACCATTAATATCTAAATTGACAAAGCCAAGCAAGCCATTCACATATTCCACGTAAGTAGGGTGGATTTTCCTGATCTAGATATCGAGTGAACATTAGAAATCCACTATTTTAAAAGCGAAATATAAAGCATTGATTACTTATCTAACATTGATGTTTTGGTATAGTTTGCAATGTGAAATTATATACACGTATTGGCACAACTAACAACCATAACTTAAACACGAATCAGGTTTATAGGTTAAATCCCACTTGGCGAAAAATGGCTGAAATATCTCTGCGATTTTGTCCCTTACATTGTATGGCCCTTGTGGGGGCCATAAAATGCAAGGATTGATCAACTAATACTGAATCCCACAGTGGTTTTGGGTCAACTTTGCAGTAGTCCTTGCATTTTATGGCCTCAACAAGGGCCATAAAACGCAAGGGAAAAAAATCGCAGAGATATTTCAGCCATTTTTCGCCATGTGGGATTCGACCTTAAGCCTGAAGAATTGCAACTGAATGGCCATAGAATCAATACCGTAGATCTATATAATTATTCCCTGATATGTTGGTGGTGGTTCTCTTTTAGTATCCCGGATCATACACGCCTTTTCTATGGGTTGTTTTCATTTCCCATGTCAATTTTCCTTCTTGGAATAACTGCTTCTTTGGAGTACTTCATACCATGGAATGCTGACCTTCCCAAAACAGTAAGAACTATGTATACACAATGACAGGAATTTCCAAGAAACACATGGTATATCTTACATTAAAGATGCTATTTCAGCTAAAACGACCTTCTAGAATGTTATCAATTAACCATTTAGTGATCAATGGTACCAATTTCCCTATTAGATGGTATGTTTTATTTTGATATGAAGGCTACCTAAATGTGTAAAAATACCAAATTTAGATGTGGAATAGTTCTTTGTTATGGGGGGAAATGCAAGTCTAGGGCTTGATCATTTTAGGGCAGGTGAACAGTAGAGGGCTCCACCAGCTCGTCACTGCTTTAATATCCCTTGGTCAGTGCTTAAAGTATGTGCAGGTATTGCAACACTTATCAACCAGGTGCCCTCATTGTGCCACCAACTGCCCATGTAGAGGTTGTTATGTTATCCAGTGGTTTTAGTGTCAACCTACAGTAAAAATATTGTGCATTAAAATGCACATTTCATGCTGAAATACATTGCATAACATATTAGAACTTGGGAAGGATTTATAGGAAGCTATAATTCATTCAAATAGGGCATGACTCAAAAATAGCAGAATTTTAGTTGGGATACGATCTTTAAATTGGGAATCAATCCATGCCATCTACCAAGGGGGAGATTGTGGTGAGGCCTCAATATGATGGAGACCTTTGACAGAGTAAAATTTGAGCCAGATTTTGCTGAGCTACTATATGTTATATCTGAGAAAGGCTTTTGGCACAGTAAACTCTAACACAGATTGTGGTGAATTGTGTGTTAACTGAGGTCCTCCTCGATATAAGTAATGCTTTTGGCACAGGGAATTCCCGTGTGGGATAAGAGAATGACTGGCCTATTTAGTTCAGTCTGCCCTATTTAGTTCAATGTTTAGGCCAATCCTTTGTGAGAGATAAGAGAATGACTGGCCTATCAATGCATGGTGTGCGAAATATCATAACTACCGATACTATATCAATATTTTTTATTATGTTTTTTTTTTACAAGTTAAAATAGTTCCAAAGTCACCCCCAAAACGGTACTGTAGAAATTTGATTTTGGGTTGGTGTGACATTGTGTAGTGTCCCTCCAGTTAGCTAACATCCCTCGCTTGTCTTACAAATCAATACAGTAATGGATATATGGGATTTCCCATTCTTTTTCACAGAGTTAAAATCCTATAAATGGCACAGCTACACTGTTTGAGCAGAATTTTAGTTGGGATACGATCTTTAAATTGGGAATCAATCCATGCCATCTACCAAGGGGAAGATTGTGGTGAGGCCTCGATATGATGGAGACCTTTGACAGAGTAAAATTTGAGCCAGATTTTGCTGAGCTACTATATGTTATATCTGAGAAAGGCTTTGGGCACAGTAAACTCTAACACAGATTGTGGTGAATTGTGTGTTAACTGAGGTCCTCCTCGATATAAGTAATGCTTTTGGCACAGGGAATTCCCGTGAGGGATAAGAGAATGACTGGCCTATTTAGTTCAATGTTTAGGCCAATCCTTTGTGAGGGATAAGAGAATGACTGGCCTATCAATGCATGGTGTGCGAGATATCATGACTACCGATACTATATCAATATTTTTTATTATGTTTGTTTTTACAAGTTAAAATAGTTCCAAAGTCACACCCAAAACGGTACTGTAGAAATTTGATTTTGGGTTGGTGTGACATTGTGTAGTCAAGGGCGTAGGAAAAGGGGGGCAGGGGGGCCTGGGCCCCCCCAATCACAAAGGAGGTGGGGCCTGACTATGTCTGGGCCCCCCTAAAATTTGCAAAGAATTCCTTTTGAATTTAAAACTTACATCTCAAATCAGATTAATATGGTAGTGGGATAAGGAAAATGGTGGTCAGAGTCTTAAATCAGATCCAAAATTCACCAGAAATTATCTTTCTATACAAATTCAAAATAGGTATGTATAGGCGTCATCGTGCTTGAGGCGACAATTTAAGGTGGTCACGGTGGGCCCCCAGCTGGGCTCCCCCAATGAAGATTTGCTTCCTACGCCTCTGGTAGTGTCACTCCAGTTAGCTAACATCCCTCGCTTCTCTTACAAATCAATACAGTAATGGATGTACGAGATTTCCCCTTCTTTTTCACAGAGTCAAAATCCTATAAATGGCACAGCTAACCCGTTTGAGCTGAAGGGCTGGCCACCATTTGTCAGTGGTAAGCATAAGTACAGCTTTACAAGAAAAGAAAAAACACGCTTTTTTATACTTGAAAACATCAGAAACAAAATAGAATGCTCTTTGCGCCTCTACAAGTAAGATGTTCATATTGTAACATTTTATTTTCCAAACTCCCTCTAGGTCTGATAATAGGTATCCTACAGCTGTTCACTGTGTTGACTGTGAAGGATACACTAGGTGGCAGCGCCAGCTACATGACCATGGTTGCCCAGTGGGTAGTTCCCACCAAATTACAGAACGTATTCCCCCACCTGGCTTTGTATCGCTGTGGTCTGGCTAACTGGTGGAAGGTGGGACTTCATTGTCATTTTATGATCAATTCCATTAGAAATCCTCTTGGAATAATAAATGCAGTACGATCATATAGGCACTATCTAAAACTATGAATAATTAATATTGATGTTAGAATCTACATGTAGTACATGTATTAAAAAGTTACTAAAGTGTAATCGCCCTAAATATAAATCCCACTATACTGCATCACCCTTACCAATAATGGAGAGCTAATCAAAGCATCCCCAATAGAAGGCATATGGACGTGTTTTCTCGAAATTCTCTTTACCTACATTCAGGTGTTTTATGCCTTAGCTGCAATGCTTGGTAGCTTCACATCTTCCTACCTGTCAGGTACTACAGGGACGATACCGGGAGTTGGGCTTCCCTGGGCTATTGGTGGTGGTTTCCTTATCTCTATCGGTGCACAGCTTGGGGCAGGGTGTACCAGGTAAGTGACATTGATGAGGCCTAAAAGCAATTCTCAAGTAACAAAAAAAAAGCTTAAAGATATTATGTAAGTTAGGTCATATCAAAGAAAAATTAGAACTTGAAACATAATGCCACAAAGAGGTGGGATGTAGAGTCGCGGCACACCAATGACTAAGTTGACCCCGAGAATGAGCCAATAACCTGTAATTTCCTCTGTATTTAAGAACAATTTCTAGGTCAGCCCTATCTAGCTGGGCAGGTTTACCTGAATCGATGATCAATGTATACTTTTTCGGCCTGGAGGGAATTCGGAATTAAAGTTCAATATACATTCTGTGCATCGATTTAGGTTTAATACAACATAGGCTCATTTAACCTGCTGTAAACCTTCGTTGATTAATGCTTGAAATCTCATGGCTTCTCCAAAATGATCCAGTCATTTTCAGATTTCCATGCATTTGTCCATTGCAGTGTCCATGGCCTGTCTGGAGCGGCAATGCTCTTCTATGTTTCCCTCATTGCTGTCCCCGCCATGTTCGCGGGCGGCATATCCATGGCCTTTATTCTCAAAGGTATCGGTCAACTAGATATCTACGTCTGTGCCAACGGGCCCTGTGGAAACTCAACTGGATGAAAAAAAGACAAAACGAAAGAATAAAAATACCCCCCAATAAAAAAGGAGCGAAAAAAAGAAATAGGAAAGGAGAAGTATTGCAAAGCTCAACTATAATTATTGAGGAAAAGGTTCCCTTTTCATTTATTAGAAACATGGATATCAACAATAAAAAAACACATTATATGCGTACATGAACACTAAATGTAACAATCATCATGGTAGTTATAACTCACTCTGTGCACTTTTCAAAATTCGATCACTTGTATGAACAGTTTTCGTTATGAAGGTCACAAGCCGGATAACAAAAAAATGATGGTTGGTGATCTTATTAGAAATGAGGAATCTAAATGGTAGAAGTCTGATACGCCAGTTAGTTTCACTATGCTCAATTATAGTCTACTTATACAATGATATGATTATGTGTTGTGAGTGCAGATACAAATCAATCAATTATAATTATGTGGATAATGTGATTGTTGAGAAAATGCACGTGTACAATGTCACCACTTTAAGGATTTCTGGCGACTGATTCGCACAAGTCTATTGTATGCGGCATGAGGAAGACAACTGTGGATTTGGCTTAGCTAATAAAATAAAATGCACAGGAACTTTGCTTGTGTTTGCTTTGTTGTACTGCTGAGGAGTGGGATAGGAGAGGGAGAAGGATGGACCTAACGCGTAAAGGTCAAATCCCGTAACGCGAAAACGATTAAAAGAACCATTTCATTTGATAAGTTAGGGTTCCTAAAGGTCGAATCCCACATGATGAAATAGGGGTTCAATATCTCTGCGATTTTGTTTATTGTGTTGTGTGGTCCTTGTGGAGGTCATAAAAATGCAAGGATTGATCAACTCATTCCGAAGCCAACAGTGGTATAGGGCCAAGTTTTCAGTAGTATTTGTGTTTTATGGCCTCAACAAGGGTCATACAATGCAACTGACAGAATCGCCATTTTGCCATGTGGGTTTCGACCTTAAGACAATGAATCCTTGCTAACCCCTTGTGAATTGGATGGAGGCAAACATCAATTTGATATTTAAATATTTTCTTCTTGAAACCCCTAGTATCACTGTTGCGGGCAAAGCAGATAACTTTGAGGTGCCCTTGAGAAAAAAAATCACTAAACAAAGTCACAAAGGGAAACAATACCTTTTATAACAGCTAAGCGTATCCAATATCGACTTAAAGGTTGAATCCCACTTGGCGAAAAATGGCTGAAATATCTCTGCGATTTTGTCCCTTACATTGTATGGCCCTTGTGGGGCCATAAAACACAAGGATTGATCAACTAATACTGAATCCCACAGTGGTTTAGGGTCAACTTTGCAGTAGTCCTTGCGTTTTATGGCCTCAACAAGGGCCATAAAACGCAAGGGACAAAATCGCAGAGATATTTCAGCCATTTTTCGCCATGTGGGATTCGACCTAAAGAGGGATTTGTGGAAGGTTGAGGTCTGGTGCAAAGCCTTGTGGATACAATATTGGCAATAGTATCTCATTGCCATTACCCAAATTTACAAAGGGTACAGGCCCATTTCTCGCGTTCAGGTCGAAACCAACAAGGCAAGAAATGCTTCAAATATCTCTGCAATTCTGAATCTGCTGCATTTGTGGGATCTATTCCTAATTTGCAAGGCATAATAACTACAGTAGGTGTATAGAACACAAGGACTCTCTTGTGTTAAGGTCGAATCCCACATGACGAAAAATGCCTGAAGTATCTCTGCGATTTTGTCAGTTGCATTTTATGGGGTTCCTGCTGCCCTAAATCTCAAGGAGTGCTAATTACATGGTGTAACATCAAAGTACCAATGCACACTGTTCTATTGTTTTATATCCTTGCGATTTTAGGATATCAAACATGTCAGACACAGATATACCCATTAACTAGAACGATATATTACACATGATTTACAATAAAGCAAAATAGTGCCCTTGTGTTCTATATACCCTAGTGTATTATGATCCTTGTGAATTTGGGGAAGGTCCCAAAATCGCAACAGATACAAATTCGCAGAGATGTTTGAGGCATTTTTCGCCATGTGGGATTCAACCTTTTTCTTGTGTAATCTTTGAGATATTTTGCCTTTGTTGATGTCTGGCCTCAAATCGCAAAATAGTGCTTGTGTTCTATACACCCTGCTGTAGTTATAACCCTTGTGAATTTGGGGTAGGGCCCACAAATGCAACACATTCAAAAATATGTAAAGCATAAATTTTCGCCATGTGGGATTCGACCTTCAGGGAATTAACCTATACATCAAAGGTCGAATCCCACATGGCGAAAAATGCCTCAAATATCTCTGCGATTTTGCTAGCTGCATTTTATGGCCTTCCTTGTGTCCTAAATCGCAAGGAGTGTTAGGGAGTTGTGTAATATCAAAGTTCCACTGCAGACTGTGCTAAGGTTTTATGTCCTTGCGATTTTGGGAAAGGAAACATATCAGACACAGATATACCCATCAACCAGGACAATATCTAGCAAATGCTTTACAATAAAACACAACAGTGTCCTTGTGTTCTATGTACTCTATTGTAGTTGTATTCCTTGAGAATTTCGGGTACACCCCAAAATGGCAACAGATTCAAAATCGCAGAGATATTTGAGGCATTTTTCGCCAAGTGGGATTCGACCTCAAGTAGCAGATCTATGAATGCTGGTGTGGTCTAGAGTATATAATACAAGGTCACAAATCATAGAAGGTTTGCATATGACAAATTTGGATGTATTCCAGCTCCTACACTTAGGATTTCAGTGGCCCCCCTAATTCTTTTGGCTCAAAATGTAGGGCTCATTGAGATCTTCATGTTACATATGGGTTTTGATGGTCCAATATGCATATTTTGGGCACCAGGGGGTTAAAATAGGCCCAAAATGACCAATTTTGTAGAGAAAAATCAATAAATCCGACACTTTTCATAATTTTTTTTAAATTTGACAATAGAAATGTGTCCTTCCATTTATGACCACTGAAATCTGAAGGGAAACCGACATTTTGGACCTAAGATTGCCTTCCTAGGGGCACTTGGTCTATATTTTTTGAGAAATTAACTTTTTGTAAAGTAGTTTGTCTGGGCGAAAATTTTAGGGCATATGACCCCCTCCTAAAATATCTATGATGTATATGGGTTAATTTTCTGTGCTAACATTTAGAGTTAGTCCCATGCTAAAGTAATCTGGAAAAATAATTAGAATTGCTCCATTATCTTGGCTGTGAGCAGGCCATCAGTATTTTTTCAGCCAGACAGCCCTTTTTTGGGTGTCTTCCCGAAAAAGGACATTCCTTCTCATCCTAGCTGGGTTTTACATATTTAACTATATTAACTATGTCACTTATTTACCCCTCACATATATCTAAGTGCCATAGTGCAAAACAGATAAATTATCCCTCATGGTTTGGAATAGCAGGGGGAAAAGTCTAAAAAATGTCTTGCCGAATGACATGTCTTGCCGAATGACATTTTAGTTACATGCTATGTTGAGTGGTTCGTTTCCTAAAGATATTATCATCATAACTCCATGGAAATCTCTAGTCTGGACCATTCGGTCCTGTAGATTATAAAAATTGTATTAGCATTTATGTCAGATGCGTTCTTCTTATCATAGAATGCGTTCTTCTTATCATAGAATGAACGTTCTTGTGATAAACCTTTATCGCGATTCTGTGAATCTGTCTTTCTGAATGACATTTGAGGTACAGCCATGGTGAGGGCATGGTTTCCTAGAGAAATTATCATCATACTTCCATGGAAATCTCTGGTCTGGACAATTTTGACCGGTAGATTATGGAAATTGTATCAATATTTATGTCAGATGTGATCTTCCTATCCTAGAATGAACGTTTTTTGTGATAAACTTTTATCACAAATCTGGGAATCTGTCTTCCCGAATGACATTTGAGTTACATGCCATGTTGAGGACCTCGAATGTGAGGTGTTCACATATTTTTGGCCCATTCAACCTATATACCACCTGAAAGTACACATGGTGGGCATTGTCTTCCACATGATTAAAAGTAACTACCTAAGACTGTGTCACTTTTATGTATACCAGCAAGTTTTGAAATTTCCTGAACCAGGAATTTCAAGGAATTCAGTGAAATTGCCATTTCAGGCCTGAAGAAAAAGGATTCAAGTGTAGGACAAAAGTCCAAGTCCTTTAGCTGCAGCTCTCTGAATCCTACCCTTAGACCCAGTACTCAACAAAAGTTAACATTAATGTTGACCAAATACATAAAAAAATTAATTTTGCAGGCTTAAGGGAAAATATCCCCCTAATGTCATTCGGCAAGACACCTTTCCAGGGTCTTCCAGAGTATAGATGTTCAGGGTGTTGCCACGGCAACGGATTTCATATTTAACTGAAAATATTTCGTGGGTAGATACCCCAACACCTATACATTATCCACAAAAAATATCTTTCAGATACTCCAGGGTTTAATCTCAGTCCCCCAAACTCCACAGGAGGCCCCATCTGCCAACTTTCTATGATTTTTGACCACAAGCAAACATTGTACTCAAAACTTATATTAAGCGAAGAGGAAATAAAAGCTATTTGATACATAAATGCCACTTGACTCACACATCAACCGTGCTTGCGATGCAGTTTGAATGGAAGACAATACAGTGTAGACTCTACTAGTAGTACGCTAGTTACTTTAGGTCGAATCCGACATGGCGATTTAGGGCTCAAATATCCCTGCGATTTTGTCCCTTCCGATTTTAGGGTCTTCCTGGGCTCCTAGATCGCAAGGATTGTTCAACTTATACCAGATCCAACACTGAATCAATACCAATTAAGCAGTTATCCTTGCGATATAGGGGCTCAGGAAAGCCCCAAGAGTGCAAGGGACAAAATCGCAGAGATATTTGAGCCCTGAATCGCCATGTCGGATTTGACCTTTAAGGTACCACATGGTGAAATATTCTATTAGTGATATTTGTAAAAAGAAATTGTGCCAGGAAAAGGTAAAACATTATCTTAAATTTAGAAGGCCTTCTTACGCCAAATATATAGATCTGATTACCGCTACTAAAAGTCAGAGGCAGTATGATTTCTGGTAATATCCTTTTTTTTTCTTTCGCTCAGTGTTCGAACCAGAGGCAATTCGGAATCAAATGGTCTTCAAACAATGGACGATGTTCAAGATGTTCATTGCAGCAATGGCCACAAGTAAGTGTGAGATGAATTGTCGTTATAGGCCTATGTGTAGGAATAGAAACAGCAAAAAGACATGGGAGAGCCGTTAGAGCAACAAAACAAGGACAGCTTTCATCAGAATGGGTTTCTTCGTTAGTCACTGTCAGGACACTGACTATGCTAACTGCAGTTAGCTAATTAAAGATGTTGACGGTTAGTGTACCATCTTATAGGTCGAATCCCACATGGCGAAATAGGGCTTCAATATCTCTGTGAATTTGTCTGTTGCATTGTATGGCCCTTGTTTGGGGCCATAAAACACAGGGATTGATCAACTCATTCTGAGTCCCACAGTGGATTATGTAGCTATAACCCTTGCGAATTTGGGATATGCCCCAAAATTGCAACAGTTTCAAAATCGCAGAGATATTTAAGCCATTTTTCGCCATGTGGGATTCGACCTTAAAAGTATAAATTTTTAATGAGGGACCGTCAGTGTAACATTGTAACTGTTAATAGTTATGTAGAAGGACCCCATTCTTTGAGTCAGGGGTTGTCATGAGGGAGGAGCAATCATTCCATTAGAATTTGGCAGTAACGTCGCATCCCACATGGCGAAAAATGGCTGAAATATCTCTGCGATTTTGTCCATTGCGTTTTATGGCCCTTGTTGAGGCCATAAAAACGCAAGGACTACTGCAAAGTTGACCCTCAACCACTGTGGGATTCAGTATTAGTTGATCAGTCCTTGCGTTTTATGGCCCCCACAAGGGCCATACAATGCAAGGGACAATATCGCAGAGATATTTCAGCCATTTTTCGCCAAGTGGGATTCAACATATAGTAAAATCATCTCCAAAACTAATAAAGCTTTTAAACTGTAAGTTTGTGTGGCAGGCAGTAGGAAGTTGATAAAGAGGTAGACACTGAGAATATTATGAGTAACATCCTATGGTTAGAACATCTTTTGCCAGTTGTACTATGAATAGCTCAGATAGATAGATATTCAGTGGCCATTGCAGCCTGGGGGCACTCCCTATCTTGTCTATAGTTTCCATGTGAGAACAAGCCTTTGTATTTGGTACCCTATTAGGTTGAAATTTGAGTGATTCTGAACCTTTTTCAAGGGAAAATGCCAAATGCCAATAAATCTAAAAAGAAAACACCCCTAACCCTGGGAAATCACATTGAGATAAAAAAAACACGCACACTATGAATTGGTACAAGATATACCCATTTTTGGCACACAAATTTTCATGTCAGACTGTATTTTGGTACATCTGTAGACACAGCTTGGTCTGAGTATATTACATGCTTTGATTGCTGAGTGCAAGGGTTTTGTCACCTGTTCTTATCATAAACTCTTATCATAAACTCTGGCTAGTACATCTGTGGTCTAAAATGTACCCCCTTTTCCCTCAAAATTGCATCAATGGCCTGTACACTGTACCCCAAAAAGACCCCATTCCCTTGAAATCATGTTCACATATAGTATCCTGATATTGCATCAGGGTGGGGAGGGAGATAAATACCTATGTCTAGACCAATCATTACAAGCCATGATTGCCTGTTCAGTCATGATTGGCTAGAGTGAAATTGACAAGTGAGTTATAGCTTTTTCTACACCAATTACCATGGCAAAGGATATAGCTGCCTGTGCAGACTACACTTTTGTAATTTTTGAATCTTTACTTCATTGCTTCAAATTTGATGAATTCTGTGGACGGTCCCCCATACAATTACTACTTTGTCTTTGTTACACATTCTTCTCTTGGAGCTTTTAACTGATGTCTAGTTTCTATTTGTGGCCTGAATGCTTGAGGGACAGTCACGAGAAGTGATAGAATCATAGTTAATGTGCAAGTGCTTATTTAAGAAGTTACTGACCTCTCTAAATCACTGGAATTAGATAGAAATCAGCCTGGACAATAATTTGGTTACTATTCTAACTCTAAGTGAATGAAATTAATATAACTTTTTTTTTTAAATATGCTAAATCCTATCTCTTTCTGTGTTAGAGAACTCAAGATATTTGTGCATCTAAGCGTATCAATATGGAACTTTACAGGTCCTGTACTTTTCAAAGTACATCAGGAATTCACTCTAAAGGTCGAATCCCACATGGCGATTTAGGACTGAGATATATCTGCGAATTACTCCCTGTTGCGATTTCGGAGACTTCCTAAGATTGCAACAGATATAACTACAGTAGGGAGTAGGCAAGGGGAAAGAGTGCTTTGTGCTAACGGTCAAGCTTTTCAGTGATTTATTGCATGAAAAGATACTCCCCTTAGAGTGGGAGAAATGGCTTGCTAAGTATGGGTGGGTACGACCATATTCTGAATGTCAATAAGCTCTAGGTGTAATTGGTCATGGGATATATATCTATAATTAGCATAAATTATGCTAATAAGCTAAATTAGTATACATTTTTATTCTTTTGCCCATAACCTTCAGTCTAGAAATGAATTTTCATTGGGTTTTCACCATAGTAAACTTTGTGTAACGTTCCTTCAAATGGGATCTTTGATTTTCCCATTTAGAATAGAAACCATGTTGCCATGCTATTAGAAATAAACCAAAATGCCTATATTTAGTCCCATAAACACTCTTTTTATATGGCAAATTTGGAACCTTTCCATCCAAAATAGAACATTAAACTGTGTGATAATATGACTATTTTCCGTGAGGAAATGAAACACATTTTCATAAAATCTCATTTACTGTTGTTGTATTTCATTTTTCAGGTCAGCTAGTATTCGCTCTGATGTCAGTGATCCCCAACCTACGTCCTCTATTCAGCTATGTTTATCTCATATTCACACACACACTGAAGGAGAAGGGCATTCTCACTACTACTTTAGGGCCTTTCATTCTTGGCATAGGGATGACTCTCGCTGGAGCGGTGAGTGTTCTGCATTCTGCACAATATCTCAATTTTAATCATATCCTATGAAAAAAAGCATAGTTAAGATCGAAATATCTATAGCCATGGACCGATGAAAACAGTGCCTCAGAAAAGGCGACTCGCCCAAACCAAACGAGAACCAAAAGTTAAAACGTGCACAAAATGCTAAATGCATAGGCCTACCCATTAGCTCACTTAGTTGAAAGCATGCATGCATGGTGCTTACAACCCAAAGCGTTCTCGTTCATACGATTGTAATTAGGTCGAATCCCACATGGTGATTTAGAGCTCCAATATCTCTGCGATTTAGGCCACTGTAATCTAAATGCCTTACCCATGCCTAAATCGCTGGGATTGGTGTTTTTTTTTCTGTTGGATTCATGTTGAGTTGAACAACCTTTGCGTTCTAAGGGCTGCTGTTTAAGGGCTCTCCAAAGCAAGAGACCAAAATATTTGAGATAATGGAGCCTTAAATTGCCACGTGGGATTCGACCTATTGCAAAATTATTTGTCTTATATCGGTCTTCAATAGGTCGGTTGATTCACTTACCAGTCACCTACACCACCAAACAGATTTTATTAAAGCCATTGAATTATATCATAATCATAATTCAGAGAACCAGCCGATTCAGGAATCAGCCTAATTTAACTAAAATGGAGGTGGCCGGTTTATAGAGACATGACTGTAGTAGGTTCTCTTTGAAAGACACAGGTTCTTCCTCCTTGTTCTGTTGCGGCAAGAACCCACTGGCCTCCATAAATCAGGTCACATGTTGTAAATGGCATGATCGGAACTCGATTTACTCTTCACAGAGTGAGTTCAATGCTTAATGGGCTACACTTCATTATACTCCGTTTTATCTTTTAAAAAATGAATGAAAAGTTCAATGTCTCTTTAAGTGTCCTGGTATGGTTCTGGCACAAGTGGGAACGTGGACCAAAAACGCAGGTAAGAGATCTTATACTGTTCGAATCGTAACACAGTAATAATAATAATGGTCTGCAACTGGTTTACATGTCTATTATGCTGCATGCCACAACCAAGATAAAGTGGCTAACAGTCAATATGAGGTTTCAAATGAAATGGAGTAAGTACTTGTAAGGGGTTTCCTGAGCTGATGTCACTTCAGTAGCAATAAAAATGAGTTCAACTTTTGTAGAGCATATAGAAAACCCATGGAAGGTTTAGGCACAGCTCAGTCTATTGATAGGTGTTTGGGTGAGCTAGGAACTAATCTGGCATGTTATTACCCATTGGAAAAAAAACGTATTCATAGGATTTGGTCACGTTCGAAAAAGACGTTTTTCTAACATCAAAATAATGCTAAAAACGTCAGTGAATACCAAAAGAAACACGTTTGGAAATATAACATTTTAGAAACGTTTTTAAAATGTTATTTTTTAACGTCAAAAATAATGTTTTTTTTTTAAATTAGGAATGAAAAATGTGTAACGAAAAATGTTAAACTGTCAACTGAATAGTCACCTCACTGTTAGGGCCCCAGACAGGTAAAATCGACAAAGGGACAAGGCCACTTCTTAAAATCGACAAGGGACATGGGGCTGGGTGACACTGGACAAACCCACTTCTTAAAATCGACAAGGGGACAAGGCCACTTCTTAAAATCGACAAGGGACATGGGGTTAGGTGACAAGAGACAAGACACATTTCTTAAAATCGACAAGTGACATGGGACCCCCCCCGTCCAGGGCCCTACTGTTAGTGTTTCTTCTCTGTGGACTGAAAAACATTTACGAACACCCGTTCTGCTAAAGGTACTGAAACCTTTCCCTTTTAAATGTTTTTCAATGATGAAAAATGTTTTTGAAGGGTATTTCAGTCTTCTACGAACGTTGCTTTACCAAAACCTTTTCCAAATGTTATGGAATGTTACAAATACGTTTTTTTCCAAGTGGGTAATAGCAAAGCCGTAATCTACACTAAGGTATTCAAAACTACCGTATCGTCGTGTTCAAGTGCCCCGGCGCTCTTTGCTTTGGCGGCCTCAATTTCCCGGTGCTCTTACAGGACAGTTTTACATATGTGTAAGCATCGATTCTGTAGGGCATTTCAGAAAGATAGTAATTGTTATCGTGAAATGACCCCCAGGACATGCTGGAGGCAATTGTGCTGGCCTTATATTAATCCACGTTGTAAAGAAGGCCATAGCTTCTAATATAAGAATAATAGTCAGAGTGTCAACCTTACCTTTTATCTTGATGCATACATGCCAGCTGACTTGTATCCTAAGTCGTTGAATGAGAAATTCACAAGAGTTCTATTTTGCAGTTTTCACTTTCATCGGGACTCTCCTGGGCGCGTTAGTTTTTGGTGTGTTACAACCATTTATTAGGAAGCTTACAAGGCCTAACAAGCCGTTCAAAACATTTTCGTGAGTATGATAAATCTATCCTTTGTCTTTTGAAGAGTTCATCCAAATCGCTATATCACTTATTGCTTCGATGCCAATTAAAGTCAAACAATTAATACAATCCTGGTTTATCATGCATCTATCTTGAAGTGCTACTGAGCAAGTTAAATCACCAGGACCTTTCAGTAACATACGTTTATCGTCGCACGTGGTTCTACCAAATGATAATTATTGAACTAGCTTTTTCACACTTTGTACCTATAATTCCAGATTGGCTGACCACACAGGAGTGTTCTTTGGATGGTTTGCATTCCCTTTGTCCATTTTATTGCTTGGTGCAGTTGTCCTCCTTGAGTATAACATCCCGTGGCATGAAGACCTGCCTTTATCGGTGAGAATTCTATTCACAGTTTCACATTTCATTGTTATAACAGTCATCTTGTGCCTGATCTTTCTGACCCAAATATTCACCTTAGAGCTTGCTTCAAAAGATGCTACGATATCCCTCCTCAGAGTTCTCAATAGAGTTCTCAATATGAGTTGCATAGTGCATTCATAGCGGCGTTGTCTTTTAAATTAGAATGACGTTCAAATACAATTTCTGACCTTATAAGATAGACAAAAGACAAGAAATGAGCAGTTATCATTCTTTCGCTTTAGTTTTCCTCATAAAACATTGTCAATGAAAAAAAAACTTTCACCATCTTCATCCCTTATGTTTTGCAGAGTAGGAATTCCATAAATGACACTACAAATTTTCTCTTGCTGAAGGCCTGGCCACCTTCAATTACTGGTAAGTTTGATGGTACTTTCCAAAATACCATACAAAATGGCAAAAGGGATTATACGGATAATCTTGTAAGCTCCTTTTTATAGGCTTTTCCATGAAAGATGTACGAAAACAATATGTCATATATACATAACACGTTGTCTACAAAGGTCAGGACCTGCAGTTGCTAGGCTACATGTGCAAAACTAGCAGAAATCCGGCCAATGTCGTTACTCCGATAAGAGTTTATAGAAATCATGAGAATATCAAACTGAAGTTACCCAAAGTGAAGAAAGTCGAATTTGTCAAGAGCCTGGCACCTACGGGTCAAATATTATGGAACATGCTTAAGTAGTAAAGCATATTCATGAGACTTTCTGAAACAGGCAAAACCTGATCTCTAATCTGACTTGGCTAACGGCGTTCTGGATGAAATGCCAATTGACTGGTTCATATAATGTAGAGCGTAATCCCTGTATATAGGCCTATCTACTCTGTGTTGGTTGTTGATACTGGTTAGCAACCGGTTGACATTATTTTGAAAAGCACCCTTCACTTTATGTGAAATTATGTCAATGAAATCAATCAATCAATCAATCAGTCAGTCAATCATACACTGCTAAAATATTTTTCTTGATTTAAGAAAATAGGATAGATTTTCTTACCTGGCGGACAAAACTACCAGCTTTAATAAAAGATAAAAATCTTAAAATTGGTAGTTTTGTCCATCAGGTAAGATTATTTAAGATTCCAAGAAAATTATTTTTGGCTGTGTAGGCCTATCATAGGCCTATCATAGGCCTATCATAGGCGACGGTGATAGTGATAATACACATAAAAAAAAAGAAAATTATAGATACCATTGTTATTATGTTTCTTATTAGGTGCAATGATTGGGGTGCTCCAGTTTATTATTGCCGTGTCGGTTAAAGACACACTGGGAGGCAGTTCCAGCTACATGACCCTCTGTGCACAATGGGTAGTTCCTCCTAAGGTACAAGAAACTTTCTCACACCTGGCCAAATTCAGATGTGGCATATCAAATTGGTGGCAGGTAAGAGCGTTTGTTACAATAGGAATATGAATAACTATCGTATTTGTTTTAAAGAATGCACATACTCTAATGAGAGCACCCCCCCCCCCCACACACACACACACACATTACGGCGAACAACGCAGCAACAGCACTTTCAATAGTCATGAAAATAAAGTGACATTGTTTTGAAGAGATTTGTCCTGTTCTGTTCTTATATTAGCATTTTTATCGAAGTAGAATTGGGATCGGGGTTGCGTGCACTTACTGGAATCAATTTCTAATTTGGGTTTTAAGCATGAACATGGTTTCTGTGCACATGTGCACTCTTTAGAACAAATGCAATACAGGTATCGCTATTGTTGGTAAAATTTAGTGGGAACCAGTGCCCCATGGTAGCGTATTCTGATAGCCATTACATGAAATTAACATAATGATTCTGACCATGTTAGTCAGATAGTAATCATGATACAGCGATGCAGGAGTCTTATCTGATGCAATTATTCTAATGATGTCACGATTGTTGCATTGTTTATGCATAGAGTTTAACAAAATGTGATTTGAATAGAATAATGAAATCTGCACCTTCATGATATTGTATAGGAAACTTCCATAGGCTTACATAGGCTTATTTAGTGGTAACTGCCAAAGGAATAGGAATAAGTAAATCATACAAGAAAATGCTGTGCAAGCTACTGGGATGCATCTTGCCAAATCGTGACGTCATCAGATGCATCATATAATCCTGCTGTATTGCTCTATAATGAGCACTACTTCACTAAATATGTCACAATATCTTTTATTCTCATAAAGGCTATCATTCTGGAAATGGGATACTGAAGATTTCCCTTTAGGTAATTGCCAACTTGCATGGAATTGCTATTAATTCTCACTGGATACTTCGGTTGTCTAAAGCATGGGTGCTGTTTTCAGGTATTCTATGTTGGATCAGCTATGTTAGGTGCCCTTGGGTCCTCTTATCTATCAGATAGTACAGGAACTACCCGCGGTGTGGAACTCCCATTTGCGATATCTGGGGGATTTCTCATGGTATTTGGTGCAAGACTGGCCTCCGGGTGCACCAGGTTGGTAGCGATTAGAACAATTTCATCTCAGTTTTCCCCCTGTATTGTAAATTGAAATGGAATAAGTAGATACTATAAAAATCTAAGCTGGACTGAGCCCATCATTCCTTTTTGAACAAGTTGCCTTAATAATACATAGAAATCTACTTCGTTCTTTTTATGCCATCCAAGAAATTTTCTCATTGATATCTCGGGATTGATGTACAATTGAGCTTTGGCAAGCAACAGTACAATTTTACGAGTGGTACATCGGAATTTATGCATTTGTGAAATATCAAAAACAGCTAACATTACTTCACAGGAAGATTATAAGGAATAATGAGCTTCATGGTTTTCATTTCCTTGCAGTGGTCATGGCCTCTCTGGAGCTGGGATGCTGATTTACATATCCCTCGTAGCAGTCCCTCTTATGTTTGCAGGGGGTATCGCTACAGCTTTTGCGATGAAAGGCTTTGGGGTTTTAGATGACTATGTATGTCCCCAAGGACCATGTCCAAGTACGACATGATTAAAGAAGACAGAAACTACAGAAACTATCATCCCACAGTGGCCATATTAAAGCATCTCACCAATAGTAGATTGTATTAATCCATCAATACATATTTCATGTATAGATTATCTTATGAAATGCATTTCAATTTATCGCCGAGTGGAATTTCAATGGCATACACGTTTTGAACTATTGTTGTTTGCGTAAAGTAACTGTGAGAGGTACATTTAGGGGACGCTCATATAGGAATTACAGTACAGACGATTTTTATGATCATTTAGCTACATATGACTAGACCTCTTTATATAATACTGATAATCCATCAGAGCAGTGGGACATCATGCTAAATGCCATGCTTGGTTATCTAGATGAAGCATGCCCAGTACGAGATATTACACTGAAAAGGAAAGACAATTGTTATACCACCAGAGAAATTATTGAGAGTATTAATGATAGAAAGACACTACTCTATAATCACAAGGTCACAGGTGATATAATCTATCTAAAAGGTGCGCGTAAGCTAACTCACAAAATCAGGAGACAACAATTACATGCTAAGGCAGAGAGGACAATTAATGCGGGGCCTTGATGAGAGTAGAGAAGATCCCAAACACTTCTGGCGCCTGCTTATTAACATCATTAAGCCTCAAAGTAAAAACATCACAGTCTCATTAGTTGACAATGAAAGAGTAGTTCCCCACAAAGAAACCGCTGAATATATAAACAATTATTTCGCTAGTCTATTGGTAATGAATTGTATGAACATCTGGTGTGTGGGGAAGCAGTCCCTGTTGAGATATTAGATGAAGAGCCAATGGAGTTAACCAATTTGATAACCTAGGCAATCTAGATGTCTCTCAAATAGTAAGCTCATGAAATTGTCCTAGAAATGGTAAATGGTATTTGTGTAGATAAGTCATATGGCATAGCAGCAGTTGCAAGTCGCCCAATGAAGGAAGCTTTCAAGTTTCTACTTGACCAGCTGGTGATGTTATTTAGAAACTCCATAGAAAGAGGCATCTTCCCTGAATAATGGTCATGTGGTATCCTTGTTCCAATTCCTAAAAAAGGAGATTTTACAAAAGGCGTTCGATTCCATACATCACCCTAAGTTAACTCGCAAGATAAACATGTTAAACATACACAGACAACTTAAAAAATGGTTAAAAGCTTTCTTATCTGCCAGAAAACACTGTACAACTGCCAATGGCATGTTATCCAGTCCTGTATCAGTTGATTTCGGGGTACCACAGGGCCCCACAATCGGTCCCTTACTTTTTGCTTATTATATAAATGACCTCTATGATACTCTGACACATACTGAAGCGGTAATACTTTCCCTAGTGCTGTCCCTCTTGCGATATAAAATCTTTTTTAGAAGGTCACTTTTAATAGCAATGTATACCAAGCATTGCTACAGGGTTGGTAGAAGTTCTGAGTTCTTTTAGGCTTGCCAAAGAATTTAATATCATCAAAATTTAATGTTCAAAAGTACCTTTAGTTATTGAAATCAACCACACACACACAAACCCAGGCCAACAACTCAGCCCACAAATAGTACATAGCTAGTCCAGGAATAATCATTCAGAATAGTTTCTGGTGTCGTTCTAACAAAATTCAATTATGACACACTATATATGTTATATCATAATATCAATCAATTCATGCATGTAATTCACCCTCAGCTCTCAATCTTTACCTTAACTCATGACCTTCATTAAATATGTTTGCAATAAGACTCTAACAGTTTTCATAAGAATCAAATGAATGCTATTTGTTACAATCCAATCCATGGCCAAAATATTAAGCAAAACAATACCGTTTTGTATTCAGCAATAAGTATTCCTTCCTCAACATCCCCCTTTCAAAATTTTTTTTTTACATAAATGGTTTTTGTGATAGTTGCTAAACCGTTTTAGCACATGGTTCATATGTACGACTATTGAATACACAACAAAATAGGATAAAAGTATAAAAGCAAGCATACATATAGATTATGAGAAAATAACAACAAGGGTACATCAATACACATATATTGACCCATGCACATTTCCCCCCCAACATAGATGTTCAAGTATATAATTAAAGAAAATAAATTATAACAGGAAGTAAGACAGAGCTCTAAAGACAACTTCCTTGAATGACGCTTAAGACCCAAAGATTTGGAACGATGAATCATAAAGACCCTCAACGATATAAGTTGACTGTTGAGACTGGAGTAAGACCCGAATTCACATTAGAAAACTGGCACACCTTAAGAGTCACTCTCGAAGCGCTAAGCTAGCTGTCCTTACTAACGTGAAATAAAATACCCTAATACCTCAACTCCCTTTCAATGCAATAAGAGAAAAGACATTACACTCTAGACGAATCTACCACACATTATAACAGACAAATTGGGTTTAATTCACTCCTTAACTTCATTGTTACCAAAATAATAATGAGAAGACATTTCCATAAATAAAAGTCCCTAAGATTTTGTTATAAACTTCAAAGATTTCCTGCACTTTCAAAATAAAATTACATTAACAGACCACTTATCTCTTTTGGCCTCCTACAGCCACTGTCTCCGCAGGTGCAGCGTAGGCTAGAAACCTTTCCGGCCTCACTCTTCGCTCCTTCTCATTCCCTATTCGTCCTAACAGAAGAGTGAGTCCCTGATGCTTCCCATGCCCTTCTTCTCAAAGGAAACTGATCTCAAAAGGCTGTGATCGGTCCTATGTAACCTCACACAGGCCTGACTGTACATTGAGTTGAGCGCTATTTTGGGGACTTAATGCCATATGCGACCCAACCAGCTGGTGACCCAGTCGTTAGTGATCTCTTAATCCAGTAGAGTGTATTAGACTCCCCGGTAGAAACCGATGGTCTGATCCATCCAGATCTTTGCTGACCCATAATGAACTTTGACCGTTTTCGCCAGCCTTGCTTGCTCACTGCCCCGCTGGGGCAATGGGGTGGAGGCTGTCACCTCCGCACCACTTACCATGCACAAGTGTGCTGGCAGCCCGACTAATAGGCCGACTAGACGGTACCACAGTAGAATGTTAATTCACCCTTCATTAGACATGAGGGCTTTCAGTGCCTCCCTTGCACTATATCTCTGATTTTACATGCCCCCGGGCCCTCACAGGTCCACTGCCGCCTCTTTAGGACTAGGTTTGAGGAGCCTATCCCTCTCACCCATCCCAGAAGAGAATCTTCAAAGGGATAGAACAAAGACTATTTGATCATAAACTTGAATAGGACTCTTTCTTTACAACAATGTAATGTCCGTAGTTCAAGGTTCGATACCTGGCGTCTACAATTTATGGCTAGATGAGTACTCCCATCACTCACATGCAACATATATAGTACCTTATGTGTTGGATGTCACAGCATTATAAATAAATAAAATGATTTAAAAAAAAAACAAAACATAATTCTTACTTGGTCAATGACCACTCTTATAGAAAAACTCTCTAAATCTCACGGCAACAAAATTATAAATCAATTCAAAAATCCATAGCAAATATAGCATGTAGTTAACAGTCATCGTTTTTTTATTTTACTAGACACATTCACCTGCAATGGCAATAAACGCCGTCGGCTAACAGTTGTGAACTGCTCGGTAAGTCTGAACAAATGCTAGATTTCAACTTCAGGTAGACGTGAACTCATAGTTCCTCTGACTTTGTAGGGTTTGGGTAAAGGTAGTTCATAAGAAGGCGTGGTCTCTCACAGACAGGTGAACACGGGTAACGGTCACAGAGGCATTTGGCATTAGATACCTCGCTCCACTTGCGACACAAGGACTTAAACAAACCTCACAAGTGATAGTGATGTGATCAACAAGTGGGACAATTGTTAGTTCACCGCATATCTCCAGTTACTTCAAAGAGATGATTTTCCCACAATTTGGTGATAGAACCTTGGGGTGTCGACTTTCAAATGCTCCAGGGTACCTGCCCCGAGGGAAGGAAGAAACCAAGCTCCTCCTACCGTTCCGTAAGTGTCTTTACAGATATAACTGGCTTCCTCTCAGGCCCAACATCAAGACAACAATCCCAGAACTTATCCATTGAGTTCTCGGGTAAATAAGTACTAAGTAACCACTTGGTCTCGGGGTCAACATTGAATTGACGACCCCAGAATCTCCCGTCTCCAGAGGCTTTTGGTAAGTTTATTTGAAGAAATGTCATTAAATGTTAATTAGCTCCTTCGTTGGTGGAAGTTTTTGGCCAATTTTGGCCATTAATGCCCTCAGTGAGCACCACACATTCATTCACTGAAGAACGTGTGCGTCTGACCACCGTGCACAATCTCTCAAAACACATTCACGAGAGGGCGACCACCATGTCATTGTCCCAATAAAGGCGATGTGATGATTGTGTGAAAGCATGGCATGGCATGTAAGTTGGTCCTATACAGCAAGCTCACATACTTCACAAGGGCACATCTACCCTGGATGTTGGTAACAGTTCTCCATACCTCTTGTCGACCACATTTACTTGACTCAAAAGTGTTCCTCCTATCCAGCTTCATCAACATTTATAAAATAATATGACCGGTTCAATTTGTTCCGCTTAAATTCTTATGGTTATCAACGAGCATTAGTACAATGGCATTTTCACATGTTCCACCTATACTGCTCTAGACGTTCAAGTTGTCTGATCACTCCCTCGGGATGGATCAAATTCTCAATGTCTGTAGTTCATTGGCAGCAGATGGATTTCACCAAATAACACAGTTCTTGTTTCATCGCGTTGATTGAGTGAGGGCATGCATGGTTCAGCAGTCCAAAGTGTCAGTTTGCATATCCACTCAGAATTAATATTATAAGTTTCAGTCACACATGTGTCAGCGATATGATACACACACTTGAGTTCAAAATATCAAAACTTCCAGCAGCATTAAATATCATATCTATTCTACCTGGTCCATTATCAGTATCCAGGATGCCAACCTCAAAAATTATCTCTTGCAACCAAATATTGTTCCCCCAGGAACTGGTGACTTTTATGTTTTACAAATAATGACACAAATAAGAGACCCCTTAAGATCTCAAAATTTATCATAAAAGACTTTACAAATAGTCTCACCTAACAAATAAAATATACGTTCAAATAAAATGTGCAATGAGTCTTCCAGTCTCTACCAGAATGGTAATTTTGTACCACCGCAATTTTCAAAAGTATTTGTAATATATATATATTGTGGCGGTAAGACCGAGGGAGCACGGAGCCAAGTCGGAACCATCCTAGATGGGGCCGGCGGAGCTCCGGGCGCCCGGAGTCCGAGCCAAGGGACGGAGCGTCCGACGCTGGTGTCACATACCCAGCAGCGGTTGCTATAAAAGCGCGTGTGCATGTAGTTCCGGGGAGAGACGGTTTTCCAGTAGAAGGCAAGGTGGACACACGGCAGAGAATAACACGACAAGCCTCCGAGTAGGAGTTAGATGGTGTGGCCAGGTGCCAGGGTTTAATAAACTGTTGAATTGTATGTTCCGAGTTGTGTTGTGTTTACAGGAAGGACTATTCGGATAATCGCTACTATATATATATATATATATATATATATATACATATATACATATATCCGGTGACCACTGCTATTAACCAACGAGTTGGTATTCACACAAATATGATAGACTTGTAAATGGGATCAACCTCTACCACTGTCACCAGAAGCACACAGGTAAACTGGACAAGATGGTCAACATCGGCTGTTTATAGGTGACATTCAAAATTTGCCAGAGTCATAGACTGAGCTGCATAGAGTCTTGGTGAAAGGGAAAAAATCCATGATTACATGGTGTATTTTGTTTTTACGCTGGTGGCTGCACTGAGTGGTTTGCCCTCCTGTCAGGCATTCAAATCAAAACCACCGCCACTATAGAATACTCTGACTTAAGGCTTCTGATGGAGCCACTGTTACCCACCAGGACACTCACACAAGTGGGGTTTTAATAAATATGCAAAAACAACAACAAAATCAATCCATATATCCTAAACTCTCACCCCAGCTTTAAAGCGTGGCCGGAGAGAAATGTATTCTCCTATATGTTTCTTATTCACTTTGTTACGTATGATGTTTGTCATGAGTCATAGAATGCGAGACAGAGACTATGCAATCAGTGAAAGTGACAATCCCATGGCTACATGGTTATTTGTAGACAGATCCATGATTACATGGTGCCTTTCTTTCTTAAATTTTCTGGCTTCTGACTATAAACGAAAGAACTGTATTTCTCTCAAAAATTTGGCATAATGCCAATGAAGTTCCAAATAATGGTTATTCGCATTAAAAATTACTCACTGCCTGTTTGCAACACTTCCAGCCCATGTCTCATATTTGACCAAAAATTAAATAAATAAACCTCCTTAAAGATCAGTATTGTTTGTCAAATATAAATTTACTCGTCTATAGTGCTTATTGAACTGCCATTTGTTGACATAAAGCTGCTACAAAATAATCAATACACGATCAACTACAACCTATCTGGTCCTAAATACCATTAAATCATATGTAATAGTGTGATTACCACACAAATGTACCCATGGGTTCATGGCCTTTAATTTTCATGTTAAATCCCACAAATCCCATTACTGAGATACCTCTCAGTCCTCAAACTATATTGCTAGGTGAAGAATCTTCTTTTTCCTTTTTCACCTTCATCATATAGATGTCAAAGGATACCTGAGGTTGCTGTATGTTAACCTGCAGCAACCTCTACTGCACAACCTTCTCCGCCCCTTTCTAGGGCTTCCCCTTGTTTTATTAGCGTGATCCTGTTTCTTAGGTTCACCTCCTCGTACTCTCCATCCTGTAGGGGTGTGGTATATATATATATATATATATATATATATATATATATATATATATATATATATATATATGACTGGGGCCCCTCATACATTGGTATACATGTGGGATAGGTGGGAGTTTGATATAAATCATCCCTCTATACCCAGCATTGGTATGCCAATCTAGCTTTTCCCTTAAATGTTTTTCTGTGATGGTTCTAAAGGATTTCCCTTTCTCTATATTAGTCAATGCCGGATGATACAGGCATGGGAGGCTGGTTACTCACCTTTCCTCCCATATGTCTGAGATAAGGTGCTGGGGAATTTATGTTTAGGATATGTGTTGGTGGGTTAGTAAAGGTTTGAGATAAGGTTATAGAGTGTGAGTTGACTTGTGTGTAAAGTATAGGGTACCTTTGTATGTAGGCAATAACAGTCAATTTGTTAACTTGGCGGACATTGGTTTCCGACAGCAAGAATTTGCTGTCGGTTCAGTGGAAATTGTCGGATTGCCAGACCAACTGACTGAAATCTTGGGATCTTGGCTACATTTTGGCTTTTACGGCTTGCAAATCAGACCGTTCTTAAAAGTCTTTACAGTCTAAAACAAAAGACATTAATATCAATTTTGTTAAACTTTATAGAATTAAATGACTAAAACACTGAGTTAATACCCACCTTATACGTATGTGTATGGGTAAGGATGTGGTGTCCACGCTGACAAATACCAGGTACTGGAGCAAGTGAGTGTGGGTAGTGGCTGGTGTATTGAGGTGCTATATGGGGTTGTAGTGTGTTGTGAGGAGGGCTGTTCTGTATATGGAAAATGTTTATATGCTATCTATGCTGGTTTTACAACTATAACTGTTGCATTTATGCTGCCATACTATCCCTATCATGGACCTTAATTCCCTCTTCTTATATAGCATTCTTTGGCTGAGTTTCTTCCTGCCAATCTATCAAATCATATGGTTTTCATGCAAAGTATACCCCCTACTCTTTCTCTAGGTATATGAGTTCCTCATACACTCATCAACACCCAGAGGGGGTCGCTCCCCACACCACAAAGATGCATATATATGGTCGTTTTGGCTGATCTAAATCATCACAAAGGGGGTTTATTGGTGATTGAGCTTCAATGAATCATAGGGTGTCCCAGGGATCATGGGTGTGCCCCAAGGATCATAGATGTGTCCCAAGGATTATAAATATGTCTCAAGGATCGTGAATGTGTCCCAGCAATTATGCGGACAATCAGGGATCATATAGATGTCAAAAGATGTAAACTAGACATCCTTGGCGTGATTCAGACATTATCTGCATGATTTAGACACCACTGACATGATTTAGACATCAATGTGATTTAGATTGCAGAGATGTATGTATGCCTTGAATATGTGCTATGTATGGGTGAATATAAGGAGGACCTTAGATATCAAAAACGAATCTTTCCCCTTATTAATTCAGTCCCCAAAATCGTGACTTATCTATAAGCTTGACACTTATAATTTGGAGGATAGGTAGCCCAAGTGGCTCAAGCTCATGAGTTTGCAACAAATATAAAAAAATTGTAAAAAATAAATCTTTCTTTTATGATGATTTCTCAATTGTAATGGAAAATAGAAGTCTTCAGCAACATGCACAAGAAATTTCATGATATAGTTATGATTTTTTTCTCGGGAAATCATTATCATGAAAATACCTTGTAAAATCATAGTTTTTCATCATTGCCCCAAAATTAGGAATATTTTCTAATAAAACCATTTGAAATAGAACAAAATGAATAGCACCATTGGATTCCTTGGCATCGATTTAGGGGGGTAGGTAACCTTAAAATTTTTATAGAATGATTATTACCAAAGTTAGGGCCTTCCACATTTTTAATCCTTCTGTGCCTCATATGTGCTGTGTTTTCACCAAACCAGTCATATCTTGCACATTCTAGAGCTGAGATACTGGGTGAAAGGGTGAAAATAATGATTTTCACCAAATTAGGTTTATTTAGTTTTTGAATAGATTAATATCTCTGTAAAGCTAGTGATTTAATTTTAAAGTTGACTTTTAGCACGGAGCACCCTTTCTCCTTGCCTCTACACTGTTATTACCATATAACTCTTAATTCCATCACAAAGCCAAGTCTGTTTACTTTGGTTTGGTACCAAGGTTATTAGGTTTATTCCCAATACATGGCAACTGGGAACTAAATCCACAAACCATGTATTCTTGAGTCTCTGGGTAGGAATGATAAAAACCCTGTCATTATGCCTGTATATCCGAGATTCAGTTTTGCCCGATTTAAAAATTTGAAAATTCACTAAAGATTCAAAAATAATGATATCTAAATGGATTAAAAGGTAAAATTTTGCTTCTGATGTATTCTATATGGATGGTCAATAACCCAGGAATCCATTTTTGCGACTTATGACTGGTTAGGTGAAAACACATCACATATGGCCCCATATGACCTGAAAATTTCCAATCGTTCCATGGCATTTTCAAGCACCTCTCTAGCTGATTTATATTTTATATATTTTTCTTAGAAAAAAAGTAACAGATTATTATTTTATTTGTATTTGTAAAGAAGTTTTTCTGGAAAAGACAGAAAATTGGGGAAATATAATAAAAAACCGTAAGGGAACAATTATATTGTTACCAGTATTGATACTCAGGTGGAGCCACTGCTAATCCATACAGGTGTGTTACCTGTCAGGTGTTGACCTACATTGCTGCTACCAACCCTCATGCTGGAGGGTCTGGTGCTTGGTCACGGCTCGGAAAATTTCTTTATCTCTTTGGCCCCATATGACCTCATATGACCCCATATGGAGTAACGGACGCGTAACGGACACTCTTAACATGGTTGTTTTGTGACATTGAGATGAAAATGTTGTAAATATGCAAAAAATGCATATTTTTGAATCCTTAAATTGTCTATTTATATTTATGGAAAATTTCCAATCGTTCCATGGCATTTTCAAGCACCTCATTAGCTGATTTGTATTTTATATATTTTTCTTAGAAAAAAAGTAACAGATTATTATTTTATTTGTTTTTGTAAAGAATTTTCGTGGAAATATAATAAAAAAACCTTTGATCAGATCATGGGACTGGCAATAATATCAACTTTGTCAAAGATAGCAATCTGACTTGTAAAAACATATTTTTCTCTATGCATTTTTGAAATTAAATTTTAGTAGTGCCTTTGTGACATTCTTATGTATAGCGTCTGCGGCATCCTCATGAGGGGGGATTTGGGGGTAGCATAAGGTCTAAAAACTCACCTTAATTCTTCCTGTTGTAGTTAGTGGTAGTAACGAATTGATTCCCAACTCCACATACCAAAGTAGTTGCCAGGCAAGGCCTGTGCTAAGTAATAGTCCAAGAGAGCACTCTAAGAGGTAATTATATATCATAGGCTTTATTTACTGATTAACACACGTTATGCACCATTTTATATCAACCTGAGGTAATGTCTGGAGAATGCATCTAATGACTCATAAGTCACAATGCTCTACTGTCCAACACGCAATACCAACCAGGAAGCCACCTATCCCATATGCAGTAACACCAAGCCAATGGCTCTGCCCTGTCTCCACGTAATCACAAAGGGCTAAGTCCGTATAGAACTGGTAATCAGTCATCCAGTATCACAAAGCAGTCTTCGCCAGCACTGTGTCCATGAATGAATTTCCCCCTGCTTAATCAGGCAGGGATGTTAGGCTTTATAGGCTGTGGCTACATCCTGTTATGGGATCAAGTTTATGGCTCTGCCTCCCGGGGGTATTGATTACATCCTGCTTAAAGTGCATCCTTCTAAGGGCATGACCCAATGTCCTGTTATCACCAGCATCCTGGTATGAGGAGTTCCTGTTCCCATGTCCTGTAATGAGTCAGCCCTCACATTACATCCTATTGGGAGTTAATCCCCTTCTTGTATCCTGTGGTGACTAAATCGTCTCACATACTGTTACAGTCACCAGATCTAACTTTAGCATTCTCCTACCTCTAATAGAGTTTTATGTTACATGACATGAATACCTCATTGCCAGCCACGATCGACAACAATACCCCTATATCGTTTCTGGTTAAAATAAACTTACAGTATCTATTAAAAACGAGTCTATTCTATTTTTAATTCTGCCTTCAGAATACAATTTATACTTGGTGAGCACATTCTCCATGTATTGCTTAACATCATGTTCCATTTTGAGCCAATTTAAATCATCCCTTCCTGTAAAAATGCAGGTCTTAGTACAGTTTAGAAGATGACGTTTTTCTGGTTAGCTTCGGTTTCACCCCTCCTCCTGTGTATAGCATGAGTAAATCTACCCTTGATTGTTTGTTGGTGGTGGATGGAGGTGGGTGCCTGGTATGTATGTGTGTGTCCATCATGTATTCCAAAGCCCCAATAGATATTATAACTGTTTACTCTAATCCCTCACAATTTTTCTATATATTTTCCAAGGCCAAAAACAAATCTAATCTCCTCTTAATTCTGCCCTCAAAACGTGGCTTTCACCCAGGCCTGGTGCTTATACCTTGGTAGACATGTTGCTCACTCATTGGTCAATATCAAGAGTTAATTTGAGATCATTTTAACAATCCCTTCCCATTGAAATGGGCTCCTCCATGAAGACACATGGATGACGTTTTTCTAGCAGTTTTAATTAGTGATTTCTTCACACTTTCAATAATTCTAAAGTGTTACTTTATTTGATTTGATCACTACAGTGAACATCACCCTGCCATACACAGCATAGGCAGACCCCAGTGTACGTGGGGTGGGGTAAGGTGAAACAGGGAGGGACAGATGCTCCTTCCCCGGAGGCATACATATAGTTGTTGTTGGTGTGAGTTGTAGGTCTATCTAGTGTGAAGGTAGGCCCATACATGCCTGGTCATCACTGTATGCAATATGGAGTTCTGGTTGGAGGATGGAGGTCACTCCAGGGCCCCCAGTACCTGCACAGACACCCCCTCTCAAACCCCCAAAGATTATCCACACACCAGAATCAATTGGAATAAATTGGTTCCCTCCATATAAGTTTTTATGGTGTCTATTGAGGTGCTTTATGGCTTGTGGGACAGGTGCAGTGTATTGGAGTACAGGATTACTCACCTCCTGCAACATACATGCAGCAGTAATAGCACCCAGCTCTGTGTGGGTCTATGTGGGCACCTACTACTCTATATTTGTGAGTTAATTAGGTTAATATGCCCATCTACATGCACAAGGTTTCATAATTACAGGGCTACAAGGCATGCATATAGACCTCTCTACACCTGGGTATATGATGTCCCAATTAGGGGCTGAGAGGGGGAGTGTGTAAACGCCATGTAGGTGTGTATGAAGAACGGTTATAGGGGAAAACAGATAGTGCAGGCCCACATGCATCCAGTCATGACAATAAAATGTTCATCCAAAAACGAATCTTTCCCCTTTTAAATTGTGCCTCCAAACATGGCTTTATTTCAAGCCTAGTGCTTTTAATTTGGTGGATATGCCATCAATATATATTACCCAGTGCTAGGCACTTATCTAAAATGATTTTGACAACTTCATCCCACCTAAATAACCTCTTGTATATGGGCAAATAGATGACGATTTTCTGATGGGTAGATCTATGTGTATGTGTGCAGTGGTATAATGACCCTCACCCCTCCTGTATATCTATAGGCCTATATATGGCTGGGCAAAGAGGTGCTATGTCCAAGATGTATCTGCTGTAGGTGCAGGCTGAGCCACTCTATCCTTCAAACGTACACACCTTACCCTCAAGTCCTTTTCTATTTGGTCATTACAATGGAGAGTTTCTCCCTCCTGTGAATGGGGTTAGGTGTATATGTAGTGTCTGTATGGTATATTTTGCTCACTCTTTCAAAGAAAATCTTTGCTATATAATTATTCCCTTTGTACCAGATATCTAAGATGCTCCCAGTTTTAGGAGCATACGGGTGTTGTTTCCTATATTATTTTGATTCACAACAGTAATCTAGGACCACACATTTGACAGCAAATACACAAATCTGTAAAGTTTTCATCCTTCATCCCTCTCTTGTTTGTCCCATTTCTCTGTATTCCCTTTTCTTGTTTGCCCCTTTTTATCAGTATCATGGGCTGGAAAGAGGACAGTCTGCCCCGTTCCTTTGGCACTCTCCAAACTCACTTAGCCACTGTTTTCTGTCACAGTCAAAACATGCATACACAAATCATTCTCTGTCCTCAATGTTTGTGGGTTTTTTTATATCTTAGCCAATATAATTTAGGTATTAGAGGTACAAATACCCCATTTATAGCTTTAATATAAACATTTTCTGATATTCAGGTCTATACATGCATGCATAACCTAAGGCAGAGAGTGTGATGTGTTACTGTGGCCCTGTGTGCATGTGATGTGATGTGGTGGCGTTAGGCCTACGTATGGCTGTTGTGTACTGGAGTATAGGATCCCTCCAAGGTCTGTCGTGGTACAGGCCTAGGTGTATGGTGTATGGTGGTGGGTCAGGGTAAGGATGGTGTAATCCGAAACCTAAATACATGCATAAATGATTCCTTTTTAATCCCTCATGTCTTTCTTTTTTTTTTTGTATTTTCAATATATAAAAACGAATCTATCTTCTTCTTTACTCTATCTCCCAAAACGTAATTTCTATTCAAACCTGGTACTTATAAATTAGTAGAAATGTTGGCTATATATTGACCATTACTAGGTACCAATTGAATGTCATTTTGACCATCTGTTCTTACTCAAATGACCTCCCACACACGGACCTTGATGACGTTTTTCTGATTTTCTCATTATCCAACTGTCAGATCCCCACCACAATATAGCTACATGATTGTTAAGGAATGCACCCTTTGAACAGTGAAAACAATTGGATGATATTAGTGTGTGTGTGTGTTCCCCTACTGTGGCCTAGGCCTTATACAGCCAGACCCACATGTAGGTACAGACCTGCGCTGGAGACACTATTGCTAGGCTGCTTAGTAGCAGATGGGGCCCTGCCGGCAGTAGTCGCTGCATGACAGGTGGCAATGGCAGCATCAGCACGATCGACAAGGATGCAGTGTGTGTCCCTAGGGTGTTTTCATACATGTATACACACGCACACACACACACACACACACACACATATATATATATATATATATATATATATATATATATATATATATATATATATATATATATACATATACACACACACAACAAATAGATGTGGGAGGTGATGGGACTGAGGTGTGTATGGGATGGGACTGTGGTGAGGGAGAGGAGCACCTCCCCCTGTACACATATACAGGTGTTGGCGTCATAAACTAGTTCTTTCTGAGGTGTACATGTATTTCAAAAGCCCCCATGCAGTTATATGCATATCAAATGATATTATCATTGTCACACAAGTATCAGCTCTATACAATATTGGTAAAGCCATAACTCAGCAGTACCTCTCATTCTACTTACATGCATTTCGAAGATGAGATCTCTATCAATCATGTCACCAAGATATACAAAGGAATCGACCACTTCAAGGGATACTCCTTTTTATTTACATAACAGTCAGATCAGGCCTCAGCCTATACGAATAGCAGCATATGACCTTAGTTTTGCAACTATTCAGAGTTAATCTGTAGCAACAGCACCACTGCACATTTCTATCCAAATCATCCTGAATGGCGTTTTGTACATAGTTGGAGTACATTCTTGCCACTGGTATAAATCACAAGATCGTCCGCACAGAGCAACGAAAATCTAACAATAAAGGTAACAAATGTTTTATTCTCAAAAGGAGAATTCTCATCTGCGATGTCACTATATGATCACACGTGAAGAGTTTTGAGAAGATCGTGGATAACAGATAAGGGAGTGATCATTTTTTAACAACAGGGTGGGTTGGTGGGTTTGCACACAGACTTGCAAAATTTTCCTTTATCCCCCCCATCTCCAGGGGATAAAATTTTGTTGACCCCCCTGTAAGGGACAAAAATCATGTGTGAACGTGCTCTTTTAACCTATAGTAACGTGCGGGGCTTTCCACTGAAAACAGGTGAAATTATTTAGACCTCCCATCAGAGGGGTTGAAAAAATTCTGACCCCCGGTCAAGGGGTCAAAAAGATTCCCCCCCCTCAAACCCACCAGCCCCCCCCCCCCCAGTGTTAAAAAATGATCACTCCCTAAGATGAGGGTCAATTGGGCCCCCCTACTACTGTCCCCTGGGATACTACTCTATTTACTTGCATTACATGATTGGTTTCTTTACCAAATTTACCTTTTTTTTTCTTTATGTTAAAATGTATCCGGTTTTCTTCCCTCGTTTTTTCAAATCCTTATCCTGATTTTTCAGGAGTTTTGCCATTTTTGATACTTGATTTTTTTTATTGCCAATAAGTTTAGAGCCCCACTGCATCATCTTCTGGGGACGGTCACCACACGTATGACCGAGGGGTGATATAGGATAGAATGAAAAACAGCACCTAAACCCCTAATCTTCGAGCAGAGACGATTAAATTTTGGTCTGCTGAATTCTTTAGTTCTTTTATCTTCATACATTCAAACGAACCCCACAAATCCGTATCTACTGTTGGTATATTATTAACATGAGTGAGGGGTTAACGCAGGTCACTTTCACCTAGAGGGGTCACTCTAAAATACCTTGTTTATCCAATATGAATTCTAACAGAGACCACATGACTGCGGCAATCTACAAGTGTCGATATTGGTGAAAGAATGTGATTAAGTTTATCATGTCATTAGATGTGAAATTCTGTTTCCATTTTCTCAGTCAGTGGTCTTACCATTCTTAGACATTTTCCCAAAATATCCTATTTATATCATAATGTTCGAGTGGGTTCTCCTCTCTGATTTTCAACTTTGTAAATTCTAAATATCTTTTGGTCTTTACTATCACCCAATGGTGTAGGGCCTAACTCTTTCAGCCCACTCTACCTTCCCCTCTGGGGAGGTTGCAGAAATGACTGATCACTGCCTGGACTTGTTAAGAACAATGTTAGGTACACACACATTATTTTGTACCCACACACAAAAGAAACATACTTGTCATTTTCTTTGGTAAATGGGATATCTAAAGTACCCATACATTGTGCGGTTTTTGCGCTACCACATCTTGTGATCCCGGGAAAGTACCCCTCAGAGGTGTGGGGAATATATTCATATTATAATACTCCTTTGTGTGTCAAGAAAATAGTATCATGTCAACATGATTTTCATTCTGCACTCTCCATCACAAGTACGTCGGGACTTTTGACCAGGATGGGAACATTGATTAATCATCAAGCGAGTATCTAGTATAAATGCATTGTTAGAATGACTTCATAGTGCATATTCCTAGTAAATTATCTTAACTATACTTATTTCTAACCTAATCTACACAAGGCTGCCCCATCAACACCCTCATTCAAACATCTTTTCAAAACCACCCCACTAGACCCTGCTATATATACCCGAGTAGTCTCACCCCCAACCACCCCCTCCCCCCTCCCCTTGTTCCCAAAACCGGTTTTGATGTGACCATACAAATGCTCTCTGAGTGACCTGTTTCTAAAAACCAAAATCACTAGGATCCTGCTGCTGGACTAGATGATTTCCTACTCATCTTCTGCTAAACCCAAAGTTGTATGATTTATGACCTACATGAGGCAAGTTTTATACCTTGTACTTTTACCACAAGTTGACACTATCATCAACCACACCCCTATAATGTGATCACCTCACTAACTAGTGAGACAGTTTATTATAGAGAGTCTGGCGAATGTCTGCTATATCTTGAAACTAGACCAACAACATAATAATGATTTGTGACATACATAATATTTTCTAAACCCTTAGGCTGCTTATCAACCTAGTTTTGTATAATGATTATATTTATTACTATACTCTTCACCAAACTTCCGGACAGTGCCAAGATTAGAAAAGTACTTGCTGATGCAAATCCGTCGAATATCATATTTTTCCCTTGAAACAAATGAGGGTATCAGAGGTGTAGTGCCGTGTTTGTAAGAAATCCATGCCGGATGTAAATATGTGAAGTTAGCAAATTATGCACATAGGAAGAAGTGTATATGTATGAATGCTGATCGAATCATGATTGTTAATTAGTGTGAATGTCGATACCACTACAAGCTTATGAATTGTAAAGGTTATGTATATCCATAGGGCGCGGGCGCCCGGACCGTGTATGAATGATTAATTGGATATGTACTTTTTGCTAATTAACTGTGGCACCGGTTTGACTTATGGAAGATGCCCATTGTAGAACGTTCTTATAAACCAGATAATTAATCTTGTCTCAGTCTGCTGGCTGGTGTGTTGTGTGGCCCCTCTACTTTACCCCCCGCCCCCAACATGAAATCCTCTGCTAAATTCCTTTTCTTTTTATGCACCCCTTCATTTATCTGTATATACTCATATGTACGTATGTTATTATTGTTATTGTTAACAGTCTGCACCTATGCAGCAAAACAATCAGACAATTAATGTGTTCATCTACCTCATGCTCAAAGTGTCAGTAATTCATTGCTCTGTTTGGATGATCTCGTCGGAAATTGATCGGGTAGATCATGGCATATTGTATTTTGCTTGTTGTGACTGATCAAATAAAAAAAAAATCATGTGAATGAATGTGATTGTCCTAAATAATAAAAAAAAGTACAATCTTTATAACATCATGTATAAATGGGTATATCATGTTTCAAAGCTATAAGGACATGATTTAACATCCGATTTCATTACTAAGGTAAGACATTAGATTGTTTATATATTTGTATGATATCGAATACAGAATAAGAGCTTACTCCAAGGACAAGCAGGATTGCTCCAACTACCTCAATCCAGTTCCGATGACCAGGCATGATATCTTTCATGAGTGTATACTGAAATATCATCATAACAAATATCTGCAGACTAAACGCCCCACTGCATCGTACACCACCTAGGATATGTGTGCAGTATAGCGTTAAAAGGGTACTGACGACTGCAGATATACAGTGTCCAGCAAGTAGTCCAAATTCCCTTAGAGTCAAAAACACAGTAATATGTTCCACGTAAATAGACATCATCATAGAGGTGACTAGACCAAAAGCTGAACCATAGACTGCTTTGACAATCGGTGGCACATCATGCAAATACACTGCGATCACATCATAATTGACACCATGTGCAATTCCTCCAATGATAGCCAGGACATATCCAAGAACTATATCGCTTTTATGAGGGAGACTGTACTTCTCTCTGGATGAATCTTGCACATGTGATCCATTGGAAAAAGAGATTCCAGTCATCTGTCTCTGCTGTTGGAATAGCCATGTAGGCTGAACAATTAAAACTATTCCAATCATCATGATACTAACTGTAGAAATCCGGAGTAGACTTGCCTCTTTCTGGAACATAACCCGTGTATGGAGTATGGCTGCAATAACAGTTACAATAGAAAGCACGCCCACAGCCTCAATCAGAGGTAAGTATACAGTGCTGCCATAGAATCCAACATTATAGATGGCATACAGGACACCGTAGTACAACGTGTAATGTATCCTCTCCGTCTTGACTGTAATGGGTACTTTTGCTATCTTTGCTAAGAAGAAATAGACCAGCGTTTGTGTAAAGCAGCGGGCCGCTGTCAGCTCAAAGTCAGGAACAGCTCCCTGCAAGGCCTGTACCGAAGATGATCCCAGTGTATATGAAAAGAGTGTGGTTACTAGAGCGAGATAACCTGTGAATAATTCCACTTTGGAGGGGTTTTTCTCCAACATGTTGAAAAGAATTCCAGTTAAGCTGTGGCGGCATAGAGATATATTACTCTTCCTGTGAATATGGTCCCCTTGCAGCTTCCTTCCCAGCAAACTGTCGTAACTCCTAGGCACTTGTAAACCAGGAAGAGAAGACTCCAAGGCCAAGCACAGTATAGATTTATTTCTCTCTTGTCACAAACATATATATGTAATTATCCACACAGTAGGGGAAAGTTGCCTGATTTGGACCAGCTCCTAAATTGGACCACCCTTGTTTCCCCTAGTGGCAGTAAAAGGAACTAGGTTCTAATGCTGCCATTTTTTAGTCAATATCACTAAAGTGCCCAATAATTTCCAAAAGTAATTTTTCTGTAATTTTATGCACATTTTCTGTGAAAACATGGTTTTTGGACTCCTTGATCTTATTTGCATCACTGGTTGCCTAAATTGGACCAGCTTGAGTTGCCTAAATTGGACCATAGTTATACTATTGGGTCCAATTTAGTTGCCTAAATTGCAACACTTGGTGGGGGCTAGGCCTAGTTTTCTAAATTGAATCAAAGTGTAACCTTTTTCTTACTCCAGTATGGAGCAAATTCACATGATATTGATAGAAATAACAAGAGGACATGTGATATCATATAGTAAATGTTCCCTAGTTTTATAATTTCTTCAATATAATGAAAATATAAGGAAATAGATAACAATAATCCACATTGGTCCAATTTAAGATACCAACTGGTCCAATTTAGGCAACTAGGTGCCTAAATTGGACCATTAGGCTTTGACTTTTTAATTGCACACCATGACTAGGAAAAAGTTCTTAGGGGGTCCAAATTAGGCAACTTTCCCCTACATCATCCAATCAGGGGTCACTACATATAACCCGAAGCCATGTCTATAAACATCAATGGGCATGTCAACTATACACCCCTCATGCCCAATCCTCCCATCTATCACCCCAGTATACAACCCCCCCCCCCCCAAACTTCACTCTCTACCAGCATGCATCATACCCCCTCCCTCAAGACTTTAGCATGTAATCCAAAACACATACCCTGGTCCCCATTGTAACTTCTACTGACCAATTCTACCCCCCCCCCCATATCCAACACTCCCTCTCCCACCCCTCAAATAGGACCTCCATCACACCCTGTATGAAGTGTCCCAGCAAATTGTCGTTATCTGTCGCCATGATTGGTCATCAATGGTGACTCCTTTCTGAGTGATAACTCACTGCGTCATCTTTCGCCACTGTGTGTCAGTCTCACATGGCATGGCAATTTATCACAACAGTCACCAACATGATCTCACTCACTGCGTGAGTATGTGCCACCCCTTGTCATCCCTCACAAAGCATGGTGACTTATCACCACCATCGCCAACATGGATCTAACTCACTGCGTGAGTATGTGCATGGCAAGTTATCACCACCATTGACACAAGTTCACGCGTTGAGTGAGACCAATGTTGGCAATGGTAGTGATAAGTCGCCATTTTGTGTGAGAGTTGATGCCAGTGGCACAGGAGTGGTACATAATCACACAGTGAGTCAGATGCATGTTGGCGATGCTTGTGATAAGCTGCATTCTGAGTGAGAGTTGACAGGCAGTGGCACATACTCACACAGTGAGTGAAAGACATGGTGGTGATAAGCCACCATTCTGAGTGACAGTTGACAGGCAATGGCGCACACTCACGAAGTGAGAGCGACTATGGTGATGAAATGCCATGCCATGTGAGACTGACACACAGTGTGAGTTATCACCCAAAAAGATGTGACCATTGATCACCAATCATGGCGACGGATGACGACAATTTTCTGGGTTATGTTTATAATGGCTAAACCACTTTATTCTAAGATCAAAGCATGAAAATGAATGTGTTGCACCTGAGGCATATAGTATGGGAGAATATCATGCTGACCATGACTAAGGATTTAGACTCATGGTTGGTTGAACACACTTCAACCTTTAAGACCTCTTACACAGCCAAAAGTAACTTTCTTATTTTTAAAAATTATATCTCATTTCAATAATATTAACCTAAAACAAGTTTGTCCGCCAGGTAACAAAATTTTACTTGAAACCTTGTTTTGTCTAATTTACCTGAAATAAGAAAAACAATCTTAAGAAATAATTCCTAAATCAAGACATTTCTTCTCAAATCAAGATTCATTTTTTCTATGATATTTCTTAAAGGAAGCATTGTAATCTTCCTCACTTCTTAAGTTCTTTGGTTAAGTATTTATCTTCACTTGTTTTATTGGTGCTTTTAGATTTCACAGACGGGTTAAATGTACTAGTATTTGTGTGATTAAATCCATGTAGGGGGGATATGTAGGGTATGTTGACACATAATTTTATGTGACTTACAGGGGTAGACACTAACACTGGCCCGGTGGCCAATGGCCAGTAGTTTTGAGTTTTGGTCAGTGATCTTTCCCAAAATAACCTTCCTACAGGCCAGGGTGGCCAGTGGACTTTTCCCTACCATTAAAAGTCTGCTGCATGACGCCAAAACCACATGCCAAGTATATAAATCCACGGTAAGACCTATCTTGGAATATCATCCCACCTTTTTGACCTGCATGGGTAAACTACTGGCTACAAACCACCCAAAACACGCATTAATTAAGGGTCTGTTTAAAGACAGGAGACAGAAGGTACAGAAGGGAAGCAAGAGTCATAGACCTACACGCAGAATGTGAAATGGAGAAACTCAGCATCAGGAGGAACAAGCAACTACTGTGCTATATGTACAAAAGGTCCAGATGAGGACAAAATTGTGCAACCCACCAGGCTAATGCGTACCAACGACAAAATACAAATAAAAACCAGTAGAGTCATCAGGGATATCTACCGGAAGAGCGAGGTATATAGTCTACTCTGGAATAACTGTACCAAAGAACAGCAATGAAAAGAAAACCGTACAAGATTTCAAAACTCATTAACAGACAGAGAATTCATTACTTAGACTCAATACCAAGCAACTGACAAATGACTTTATGCATAATGTATTGTCTTCTGTTTCTAGTCATTGTCTTATGTCAGTGACTCCCATTGGAGGAGATCATCTGTATGTAATAAATGTAGCCAATAAATATTTCACACCCACACACACACACACACACACACACACACACACACACACTCCAAAACCTAGTAATTGATATCGTTAACACTAACCACTTTTCAACGTTTGCAAACCATTGCCATTGGCATAAAAAATGTGTTAGGTTCCTAAGTTTGTCAAAAAAATTTAAATGTCAAAACATTTACTGGAGGCTGTTTCACCTCATTTAATGTAATAAACGCGGACGTCCATATATTGAATACAGACGTCCATGTTTCAAATTTATGGCAATATTTGAATATCTACTGCGCCCACCCCCTCCATATTTGCAATATAAAGCATATTTCAAATGCGGAGGGGGGTAGGGGCAGTAGGTGTTCAGATATAGACATAAATATGAAACATGGACGTCCGTATTTAATATACATACGTCCACGTTTATTACATTAAACGCGGAACGGCCTGCTGGTAGGCCAACACAAAAAACTTTTTCTTTTAACATAGGCCTACTACGGTAAAATATTTTTATTCTTAGGTTAAAAAAACATGTTTCTTCTAACATAAAAAGAAATATAGCCTAACTAACAACTTTTTACTTTTGGTTGAAAACAACATTGAAAAAGACAAACGTTTCATTTGGTTGAAAAAAAAACACGTTCAAAAACGTTTTTGAATGTACTAAAAACGTTTTTTACCCAAACCTAATAATAACGTTTTCAAACGTTGAAAATACGTTTTTTTTCACCAAGTGCATGGGTAAGTTTTCATTTGATACCAAACTCAACTAGGTCTAGGCCTTATTTTTTCTCAGAAAATTCTCTAAAAGCAATAAAGACAAAATTTAATGACGATTTCTATGACGACGGCAGTGATGAGAAACAAGTTTTCTTTTTGAGTGGCCTAAAAAGATAGATAAAATCCTCCCTAGTCAATTTTTTCATCTCGACCGTGCCACTGGTAGCCCAAAATGAGCTACCGTATTTTCTTATAATAAGCCGGGCCCAAATATCAGCCTGCCTGTTTATAAGCTCAGTCAAATGGCCCATTTTAATATCTATTTTCAGGATATAAAATTATTCCTTAGATAAAGGTAGAAATGGTACATATATATTGGGTTCTATAGTGTTTTTTTCAAGTCTATAGATTATTAGCCTGCACCAAATATAAGCCTGCCCAGTCTGGTCAATTTGCCATTTGAAATCCATATAAGCCCAGGCTTATAATTGGGGATATACAGCAAGTTGGGACACTCTGTCGGTTTTTTTGAGGCAATTGCATGGCTTCCTGTACAGTAAACCTACACAGTATGATGGAGACCATCAGCGTTTATCATATCTAATTGTTTTTTTATTGATAAAAGCAACCATGTTCCTTGTTACCCCCAAACTGTCCAATGTTATCCTAGATTTGTCCCAAGTTACCCCATATTTGTCCAAAACTACCTCAAAAATGTCCAAAGTTACCCTCTAAATGTCCCAAGTTACCATGGGATTGATGATTTTGGTAATATCAGGCAATGCCACAAAAATCAAAGAAATGTAGCTTTACCGGGGCCATCAACAAAAGAGGTCTCCTTGAGGTTATCTTTCCTTCCAAGTGCTAAATGCATGGCTGTATGTAGCTAGTACCCTAGACATGAAAGCTTAAGGGCCTTTTATCCCAAGGGCATCCCTACTGCATCCCAAATATTTTTAAATGATTTTAGTACTTACTTTAGTAAACTTAACTCTCGGCACCCAAATTCCTAAAAATCAGTTTTTCTTCTCTAATTTCTAGGAAATTTGATATAGACATGTTATACATCATTATGGCAATGATAGACCAATCATTGCCATGGTATGCCTAAAAACTCATATATATATTAGATAGTGCTCATAAAGTCCTTTCATTTGAGCCATTTTATGACCATATCCATCGAAATGCACCATTGAATTCTGCATCAAAAATTAGCCCCCCTGGTGGTGAAATGGGAATGAAAAATCCCTCACGGAGGGGTGTTCTCCCTTGATGGGTCACATTTGTCTCTTGAATAAAATAGTGGATTTGCAAGTCTATCATTGTCAGGAAGGTTTCAATTAGGGTAATTGCTCAAATTGGCTCTTAGATATTATATAAGGCCTCCCTATACAAATTTCCATAGGTAATACCCCACACTGGGTTTTTGGTAGGGTAATACAGGACACATCACAAAGATGGTGATAAATTTATTAATCATGTCTCAGTGGATATCCAAATGATTTATTCTAGTAAACTATTGATCAATTTATTTCTTTTCAACTGAAGCAAGAAATAAATAATCGATATTTTTCAAATGAGGGGCTTGTATCTCAAAAGTTAATGTAGTAACTGGGTTCCCAGCACTATACATCCTGTCTTACCCCACAGAAGTGTCCTATATTTCCTCCTTTTCTTCTTGGAAGAACTCCGATCGAGATTCCAAGAAGAACATGAACTAAAAAACTCAGACAGAACTGAACAAACCTCAGATCGTAAGGATAGTGAATAGGTAGTATGAGGTTAACAGAGCAAAAAAGTAGACGGTACTAACACCTGCACAGGACCGTCCTTATTTGAGAAACACACTGACTTTGACATTTTTGAGTGAACTGATTTAGTTCAATAAAAGAAATGTATGTTGTAGTAACTTGCCAATGCTGATAACTGTTTGTTATATGGGACTTATTAATTTCTAGTCCTGTTTCTTCACCAGGTGTGACAATGTCTATTACTTTGTGGTTCTGTTACACCACCAATGGACATTACGGTCACATTGTATAGAGTATCAACCTCAACCGATTCTCTAGGTATGGACCCTATAATGACTAGCATTCATACATCACATGCACCTGTATATATGTTATTTACAACCATATCATCTATGTGTAAAGAAGGGATTGATGGAGACAGATGGAACTATCGTATCGCTTTAAATGAGTAAAGACCCAAAGGATGTAGTAGCAGGCGGTGGTTTCAATTTGCTGGTGTTTAACGCACAGAGCTTAAAAGACAAATACATTTATGTAACACAAGAATTTAAGGGTTTTGATTTTATTGGCATAACAGAGACATGGTTAAAGCCATCAACACCAAGTAGTCAACTGTATATGTATGATAAGACGTTGTATAGAAATGACAGGAGGCGCGGTAAAAGGGGCGGTGTAGCATGTTATATAGATAATCGGTACATACCATATGTGGAAATTGCTGATGATTACTCTGTAATAAATAAGAACATAGAATGTATATGTCTGTCGATAAGCTACCCAGGACATAAAGAAAAAGTAATAGTTGTGGTATATAGACCGCCTAAAGGTAATGTAATGGAGTGTTATAATCAAATTAAGACTACAGTTTCCCATGAACAGTTTAAGAACAAAGAGATTTGGATTATGGGTGACCTGAATGTAAACAGTCGTAGTAGGAACTGTATAAAATTTAGAAGAATGTCAAACTTTTTAAGAACTACAGGTCTAAAGTATCTAAGAGCCTCACCAACGTACTTTCATAAATATGGGAAATCAACTCTAGACCATTATTATACAAACTGCACATGTGTAAAAGAATATGGACTTCTAAATGACATCTGTGGTGACCATGTCCCAGTATCTGTTGTTAGAGAAATGGTTAAAAAGGTTAAAAAACCAATAAAGATAATTAAGTCAAGAAATATGAGTAAATTCAGTAAAATTGAATTACAAGGTTATGTAAATGATATTAGTTGGGATACCGGTGTGGGCCCGGAGTCTAATGAAACGGTTGTATATAACAAAATTATACATCATATTATTGAATACCTAGATAGATAACACCCTATAAATCAGTATAAAATACGCGAGAATGACTTGTTCTACGATGAGGGAGTAGAAAGATTAATTATTAAAAAGAAAAGATTGTTTAGACGCACTGAAAAATGTATACCGGGTCATACAAACCAACTATTAGAAAGAGTAAAGGTATTAAAAAAGGATATTAACATTAAACTAAAAAACAAGAGAAAAATGGTAACAATGAACCTACTGTACAGGTATAAAACTGACCCGAAACTTTTTTGGAAGATGTTGAATATGGTATGGAAAGGTACCAGTACTACACCCACAATGAACTTGAAAGATGATACAGGCACAACAGTAAATGCCAACTTACTACCAGATTATGTAAATGATTATTATATAAATATAGGGTCGGATCTAGCAAAAATATTTGACATTGTACCATATGTCAATGATGGAGTGGAGTGTAATAGTATATTAACTCTAGAAAATTGTACAATCGATACCTGTAACAAAATTCTTAAAACAATTGATGTAAGTAAAAGTTCTTGTATAGAAAATGTACCTTGTTGTATAGTAAAAGATTTTCTATTGAGTACACCGATGTTGTTACCAAGCTTTGTAAACAAATCATTTAATAGTGGAAATATACCAAATGTTTTAAAAACGGGACAGGTTGTACCACTACCTAAGGATGGGCCGCTAAGCGAGGTGTCAAATTGGAGACCAATAACAATGACTAATGTTTTTTCAAAACTTATTGAAAAATGTGTACATAAACAAATAATGAGGCACTTGATGGAAAACAATATTATAAATGAACATCAATTTGGTTTTATGCCTGGTCGGTCAACGGTTGATGCTATATTCAAATTGGTACAATACTTATTAGAAGCCAGAAACAGGAGTGAATACTCTCTGATTCTTTTTCTGGACTTAAAAAAAGCGTTTAATACGGTAAATTTGGACATATTAATAACAAAACTACAAAATATAAATTGTGATGAAAAATGTCTAAGTTGGTTAACAATTTTTCTATTGAACAGATGCCAGATAACCAAAGTTAATGGACTGTTTTCTAGTAAAAAAACTATGGAGTGTGGAGTGGCTCAGGGTACGGTGTTGGGGCCTCTGATGTTCAACATATATTTGAACAGCATTGTAGGACAAGTAGTAAATTGCGAGTGTTTTCTCTATGCGGATGATGTTGCATTGGTAATAAATGGGAAAGATCCTGTAATAATGGCTACACTAATGCAGAATGATGTAAATATAATTGAAAGCTGGTGTAAAATAGATGTCCCCAGTGGGCACAGAACGTTGCATCAACGTTGACAACCTGCTGATATTATGTTGATGATGTTGATCAACCTGTCTTCAACACCTTTTCAATGATTCTATTTCAATGTTGTCAACCAACACCATTTCAACATCCAATCAACAGTTGACATATCAATGTTGAAATATTGTTTTCAATTCAATGTTGACTCAACATTGATTTGTCAATGTTGAATCAACAATATTGATTTCAATGTTGATTCAATATTGACATGTCAACAAAGAATGCCCTAACAAATATCAACATTGTTTCAACATCATATCAATGTTGTGTCAATGTTGAATCAACATAGAAATACAAACGTTGAATCAGCGCTGATGGTTAGATGTTGAATCACAGTTGATTTTGATTATGTTGTGTCAACTTTCAAATTCAACTATATTTCAAGCCTTTATCAACTGTTGATATGCAAACATTGCAAGCGTTGTTTCAACGCTGAATCAATGATGATGTGCCCAGTGGGTCCTTACAGTGAATGTTAAAAAAACTAAAAACTTTGTGGTGTAGCTCTGTGAGACAACATAAAAACCGAGGTACTATTAGTATGCAGGGTACTGTGCTATCCAATTAAACTACTTAGGTGTACTTATAGATAAGGATCTCAATTTCAAACATCAATGTAAAAAAATCGATGGTATGGGTACATCAAAACTAAAACAATTGCGTAATATTGTAAAATACATTGATGTTGATAATTCCTTGCGAATATATAAACAAATGATTGTACCTATATTAGAATACTGTAGTTTCATTCATGAATCCGGACCAAAAACATTGGTAGATCATATCAATACGGTACAAAACCACTGCCTGCGTGCATGTTTAAAAGTAAAAAATGCCCAAGATGTACACATAGTAGACCTCTTGACCTGATGTAAATTTGAGTCACTCAGTATAAGACGTAAAAAGGCACTAGCCTGTTATATGTATAGATATGCTCAAAGTGACGAGAATGTTGTGACTCCTCCTAGGGAATTAAGAGGACATGATAAAAGAAAGCTCAAGGTTAGCAGACCGAAATCAGAGATATATAGAAGCAGTCCACTTTATTGTGGAAATCAAATATGGGAATTGTTACCTGCAGGAATTCAATTAAAACCCAATATGGATGGTTTTAAATCGAGTTTAAGAGGTGAAATATTAATGGCACTGGGCAGACTATGAACTATAATGGTAAATATATGTTATATGACAAATGTGATGTTACGATATGTTCATGGAAACCATCTGTAAACCAATCATTATACCCTTCATTATTTGAACCATATGATATTTTTTCTTTCCTGGCGAATGAATGTAATAACTACATATGTGGTGTTTTCCATTAGCCAATAAACAGTGTTAAAACTCAACTCAAAAACTCTAAGCAACTCAGCCTTTTCTTCTGCTGCTGCCATTCTCTGCCTAACGATAGTTTCAGGGGATTTATGTGACTCACTAGTATCAGAAGGTGATCCATGCTGCCTGAGGGGTTGCAGGGGGGGTGGCCATGTTGGAGGCTCCATGGCTTGCTTCCTCCTGTACCTCCTGAATTATAGTCTCTCCTCTCATTGTACTTGTGGTTTAATGTCCCACAGTTGATGCAGTGCTTCTTGTTTCCATGGTAAAATTGATTGCAAAACAGGCAGTTCACCATGATGGCAAAAAAAAAACAACAAAAAAAAACAAAAAAACACAGCAATATGGAGGAGTTCATGCTTCCATAGCTCTACCTGTAAACACCTGTTGGGCAGGTGTGTGTATGGTGAGGTGCACCACCTGAGGGGTGTGTATAGTGAGTGACATGTGGGTGCGTTCAGGCCAACTGTCCTGATCAATAAGTCCAACAATCAGGGATTGTTCGTACCCAATATTCAAGAGCCAATTTGAGCAATTATCCCAATTAAAACCTTCCTGACAATGATAGACTTGAACATCCACTACTTTTTTCAAGACAAAGATACAAACTTCTCATTTTTAGGATTTTGTGAGTTTTTTATGCAGTGGGTATAGCTGTGGATGGCCACCACAGCTTTAACCATAATGAATTGAATTTCAGAAATTCATGAATTTGTCCAAATCTCAGGTGAATTTTTATGGATATTGTCATAAAATAGCTCAAATGAAAGGTCTTTGTGGGAACTATCTAATGTATGAGGTTTTAGGCATACCATAGTAACCTGATTACCATGGCAACCATTTAAACACTAAATTTAAAAGGCTGTGGATACTGAAGGAGTTAGAAGCACAGAAACACGTCAGAAGCCATGGTGGTGTTGACAGGAATGAGGGTTTATTCCTGTGCAATCATACGTGACCTGACTGAGTAGTTTGCCCAGTGACCACTTGGGGGTTTATATTTCCAACCACTCTATTGTTTTGATTCCTTTGAATAATTAACGATATAAAAGGGGTTATTGTTTCCAGGGTGGATCCAGAAGGGGTGGTCTAGGAGGGACACAGCCAAGAACATTTGGTCATGGGGGACACAAGCGGGTTTTCCGGCGACGTTTCCTATGGTTATGAGTCATAGCCTGGTCCAATTTCAGGGGGTCTAGGGGGGCACATGCCCCCCTAGGCCCCCCCTGGATCCACCCCTGGTTTATGGAAATTATCAGGTTTCTAAAATTCCTCTTTCGGCCTCTCATGCCAGATCTAAGTGTTAAGTGTCCTGTATTCTAGGGAGCAGCAGTGATTTCATAGGAACCAGCACAGCCCTTATCAGCCTTATCTCCCTACTGATAAGAATCCTCATGAAGGGTTATTTTAAATAGGAAATGTACTAGAAAAAGGTGTTAAAGGGGGGGCTAGCACGACGAATTTCAACATTGGTACTGTCCAAAAGAACATGCACAAATCCACGGGACCCAGCGAAAAATTTGCGATGACCTCATTGGTCGAGGGGTGGTCACGTGACTTGCTAACATGGGTACGTCTTAACTGTGCTAGCCCCGCTTTAAAACCCTTATCAGAAAAGCACAGCCAAACGGATTACAAAATCTGAAAAATATTAAAAATTTGCATGCCATACTTGATGCAACATTTTCTAATCCCATTATTAGAAAAGAAAAGAGCAAAGAGGTTACTTTTACTAGTACATTGCCTATGTAATTTGACCCTTTGCCATGTTCCTAGCAACCAGGGTTCTGCTCCCGAGAATTCCCCCAGCTTCCTATATATGATAGGCCTATAGATGGGTAAAATCCAACACGGCACTTTTTAAATCCGACAAGGGCAACACGGCCCTTTTAGAGATCGATGAACACAGTGATATCAGCATAATACATTAGATAAAGATCAACACAGCAACACAGCACTATCAGTAAAATCTGACACAGCAACACGCACGATATTCTCGGCACCCATGTAGTAGCATTGATATGATTGGTCAATCCCCATTGCCATTGCAACCCGTCACAAAACTTTATAAATACTGTGATATAAAGCGGGATACATAAGCAAAAACGACGCCTTATAGGCAGAGTTGAATGCGGACAGGCCTCACCGAGGTGAATACGATGCAAATTTATTCCCTGGAATGGACATTTGCATTTATGTCATGGCCTAGGGGGTTGTTTTGCCTTTAAATAAAGAAAAACAGCTCAGATCTGTTCAAAATCCAAGATGGTGGACACCAATGAATACAGACACATTGTATTCAATGCCCCCCATTGAATACGGCGGTTCTAGTATTAATCTATAGTGACGGTCATATCAGCCATGACATAAATACCCATTATTGTAACACCAAGCTGGCTAGTGTTACTTCTTAAGGAAAAATATTGAGATTTATATGAAATGTCTCTTCTTCCCCCGTGTCCTGTCTTCCCCAGTTTCCCCTACCCACCCACTTAGCAACATTTCTTTTCACCATTAAATTTGCATTCGTTTTAATTGGTTTGGGGGGAAAAAACATTTAAAAAAACGTTTTAATAGGCCTACGTTGAAAAAAAAACACGTTTTTAAATGTTTTTTCGACCATTTTTTTTAACCTGAAATAAAAATGTCTTTATAAGAACGTAAAAAAAAGTTTTTAAAGTTTGTTTTTTTTTAAGTTGAAAAAAAAAACACACATCAACGTTTGGCAAACTTAATGTTTTTAAGGGACGAGTCATTTATTGCTAGGCGGGGGGGGGGCTAGGGGAAAGTGGCCTAATTTGGACCCCCTAAGAACTTTTTCCTGTCCAGTGATTATTTCTGTGAATTTGAATGTAAAATTTATACACTTTGTGATGGTACCTTATAGCTTTATGGTGATAGCATAACAATCTATGAATTTGAATTTCTCTAGTCAGGGTGTGCAATTAAAAATCAAAGACTAATGGTCCAATTTAGGCACCTGGTTGCCTAAATTGGACCAGTTGGTATCCTAATTTGGACTAATATGCACTATTGTTCTGTATTTCCTTATACTTTCATTATATTGAAAAATATATAAAACTAGGGAACTTTTGATGATATCAGATGTCCTCTTGTTATTTCCATCGATATCATGTGAATTTGCTCCGTACTGGTGAAAGGAAAAGGTTACACATTGATCCAGTTTAGAAAACTAGGCCTAGGCCCCACCGGGTGGTCCAATTTAGGCAACTAAATTGGATCCAATATTACAACTATGGTCCAATTTAGGCAACTTTTCATCTTTCTCATTGATAGTTTGTTTTCTAAAACATGACAATGGTTTTTATTAAATTTCATTTTAGTCTAAAATTATAATATGGCATCTAAAAATTTGAAAGGATTTTGAACAAAAAAATGTTGCCTAGCAAACAGGAGGGCTTAAGTAAGCAGTGACGGAAATAAGATCAAGAGGTCCAAAAACCATTTTTCACGAAAATATGTGCATAAAATTACAGAAAAATTACATTTTAAGAAGTTATTAGGAACTTTAGTGATATTGACTAAAAAATGGCAGCATTGGAACCTATTCCTATCACTGCCACTAGGGGAAATAAGGGTGGTCCAATTTAGGCACCTTTCTCTAGGTGGATTTTGGCGGATCGGCAGATTTTTTTCTGACCCCCCACCACTCCCAGTGAACAAAAAGACGTTTTCTGACGTTTTTAAACATCATGTGTAAGTTTGTGAATGTTTTACATGAACGTTCTTTAACGCTAAAACTAGACCCATTCTAACGTGTTTTAATGTTAGATTGAACTTTTTTCTGAACGTTTTCTAACGCTGAAACGTTGACTCATTTTGACATTTTTTAATGTTCATTTAAATATGATGTTGGGGCATTCTTTTTTATCTAAACCTTTTCAGCTACAACAGTGCAAGTGATTGACAAAGTATAATTAGTCGCACACTTAGAAGCATACACATATGTATTACTTCTGAAGCACTCTAAAATTACTTGTATCCATGAGCGAGCTCAATGACCAGTATATCAGTCATATTTTATCAAAATCGAATAAGGAATAGAATGACTATACAATGATGCATTAAAGATGTAAAAAAAATACAATGATTTTCATAAGTATGGTGACTTTAAAGCACAGGACCTGTCGGAGTAATTGTCAACGAGTCCGTAAATGATGAATAAGGATGAATACAGACGAATCAGGAATCCAGTTTGATATCCACTTTATTCATAGAAGTCCACGAGGTATAGATGGTGATACAGTATAAAGGTGCCCAACAGTGTCCAAGCCTAGCCCTTGAGCCAAGGGCCTTGATCTCACGTGAGTGTGTGAGGTAGGAAGTATGAAGGTGGAAAGATGAGTGAGCTGCTCCCTCCACAGGTATTTGTAGTAGGAGCCGCTCACCCAGCTCATCCTAAAAATAGTATCAGGTGAGCTAAATATAGTAACTGGGGAACTCCAGTGCAGGTATGTAGGGGAGATCCCAAACATAGCACTGGGGTTCACAGAGTTCAGTGTGGCTCTAAATATAGCTGCTGGGAACTCCCGGTATGCTGTGAGCTGCTCATGATCAATGGGCATGTCATCCAGCATGGGGAGTTGTTTCTAAACATTGTCTGCTAGGAATTTCCAGCATGCAGCGAGCTGCTTGTGATTGACGGCGTATCCTCCAGTGGGAGGAGGCGGGGTCACTGAGTGCAGTTGACGCCGCCAGCCTTTGGTCTTTGGTATGGTTTGGCTTGTGGGTAGACTCGGACACTGGGTTACATGGTAGAGTCAAAGGTGAAAAATAAATATGATAAGTACAATACCTATAACGGTCTACTGACAAATCCCCACATTCCTACTCGATTCCACGCGAGGTTTTAAGGAGGAAGTTCGTGAGAAAAGGTCTACTGACAATATGTTTGATGTGTAATAATAGGTATTACATCTTATCATTTAAGTCGAAGGTTTGCAGTATTAAGGAGATATTTAATATTGGTTTTTGATTGAACATGAATAATTTATAAACAGTACAAAACGAAACTGTGCCAAAGAGGTGTTGTTTGTAATTTTGACAAGAAGAATATGAAAAATTCAGGTCGTGGTAGGATACAAAGGCTGGATTTTTATCTAGCACTAAGGTTCACACAAGATAAAGGAAACAAAAACTATCCTAAAACATGCAGTTATTGGCTTTAAGGCAGACCTTGAGGTAGATAAGTTAATACTGAAGTTTGTTTCAGTACCGGTAGGCACTTATTATTTAGGTCTTGAGCCAATATACAATACAATATAATAAATAAAAACAGAGGTAAGGTAATTGATGACTGGCAAGTCGATCAATCATTCCTTATAATACTGGTAAGGCTTAGGGAGTCTGAAGGCTTTTAGGTGATATGTTTAAGGAATTTTCTGAAAAAAAATTTTGGTTTTTTGGTCTTTTATTTATCTGTAAAGTTTCTGTTAATTTTGTAGAAGGTTTGTCTTAGTCAATGGAAAATTTAGCATGTTTAGCCTTCAGTCTACCTGGGGTTATCATTTGCTGAAAAAGGACGAGGTTAATGCAAAGGTAAATGGAGGCTCTGGCTGATATTTATTTTGGATCTCAATTGATCCTGCAAAGATACTGGTTGCCAGGGCTTCCTTGTAAAATTTTTAGAAAAATATAAACTAGCTAAAACCCATAAATATTTGACATGGTTGGGTTTGAAAAGGTACAGTGTGAAAAGAAAAGAACCTTATGGCATCTTAAGATCACAAAACCTGCTGCCTGGCTTGTGTTCTTCATAATGTTCTTATAAAGGAAAAATAAATGTAAAAAAAAAATGCGGCGTGTTTTCATGGTTATGTATCATAGCCTTATGCAAACAAGAAAAACTGGCTTTAAAAATCAGTTGACTAGGCTGACTGAGTCAGTGTTCATAGTGTCCATGGGCGGTCGGTGAGTGAAGTGTGTCTCTACACTTTTAGTCCATAATGTTAAATACAGTTTTTTAAAAATAAATAAAATAAATAGAGGATGGTTAATGAAATTATTTTCTCCTTCTATGGCGACTCTTGTTTGCAAGACCCTTTGGTGGTGGGTCTTGGTGGTTGAAGACATGTGGGTTGAGGGAGCGACCTAGTGAGGGTCTCCTCCTGGATCTGGATTTTTTGGTGTTGGGGACAAAGTTTACAATTTTGCTGAAATGCATTCTGCTAGGCTTGCCTGAGTCAGGCTGCAAATTTAGATCGGAACTGTATGCAGGGTCCATGTCTATTTGTTCTGCTGAGAGGGAGGTGTCAGAGTCACTGTTCTCCTCAGATGAAGCTTGGTATGTTTTGGGTAGGGGTCTCCAGACCTGGGTCGAGCCAATTGTTTTGAAAGTTTCTGGTCTATTGTCTTTGTTCATGCTGCATGGGCAGCTGTAGCTATACATTAGGTGGGGGCAATTTCTTCCCAGGGTGGCAAATCTAGTAGGTGGCCCTATTGGAGAGCAGACTCGTGTGCTCCAATGGGGCAGGCCGGTTGGTATGGGCGTGCCTGGTCTGCCACTATCTCCTGCTGGCCTGTCAATGCGGTCTCCGCCTCCACGATTAGGTCGTTGGCCTCTGTATTGAAAAAACAGAACAAGAGAAGGGGTATTTTTAGTTGTGGGGTCGATAACAGTGCATGGATTACAAGGCGACCAACAAAAATACCAAATTGACAGGTAAGGCAGTGAATTAGGCAGTGCATATTGATGAGCAGTGTCATTGGGCCGGTGTAGGTTATGGCCAAATGTGAGCGGGAAACTGGAATATCCAGGGTCCAGGTTAGTTCTGCTGCGCGGCACGGCTAGCGCCACTGTATGGGGATCTGTTATTATTTAGTTCAAGCGACAAACATTGGCTGGCGCCACTGAGCTGGCGTTTGTCCGGCGTTCGTGAAATGGTATGGGGAAATGGTATGGTGAATGGTGTAGACTTGCCATGACCTTGTTGGGTCATGTGTAAGTGTCTGTACCCATGTTGGGTTAGGTGTTTTGGGGCCTAAAGGTGGGGTTAATTGGTTGGAATTTTGAATTTTGATGATGCGCTTTTTCGAAAAATAGGCCCAAGAATTAACTTTATGCTCCCGTTTTGGATCCTGATATAAAAGAGAGCGGAGGCTATTTTGGGATCAGAAAGCGACTTATGATTGACGAGGAGATACCTTTAAATTTTGACCTGACGGAGATAACGGAGGAGAACAGAAAAATGATTGTTCGGGCCCGCCTCCTCGTGGTTCCTTCAGGATACTTATTCCTGGTTGTGGTCCTCGTCGGCATGTTTGGGTGAGTACTGACAAGAGGGGTCTATTTTTGAGAATTTTTGATACGTCGACAAGCTTGGTTGGGGTGCCGGTGGTTTGACACTTGTCTTTTTTGATTTCAGGGTCGTTTTGATATGGGTATGCTTGGGCCCAGTGCAGGTGGCGTGTCACCACTGCCGAGGGCCCTTTGACGGCCCTGAAGGAGGGTCCAGTGGGCCATGTTTGGTCTACTAAGGCTATGGCAGGTATGTATAGTTTGATAAAAATTGGTTGGGATTTTTGATGTACTGAGGTTTTGTCCCTGTAATTGGAATTGTATTGGAATTGGAATTTCGATTGGAATTTTGCTTGGGTTCTGGGTTTTTAGCGGGGTTGTTGATTTTGTTTTTCAGAAGTTGGGTCGTGGTTGACGACCGGCTTCAGGATTGGGACGAGATGGAAATCATGATGGTCGTTGTGTAGGACAGGAAGATGGAGGAGAAAGAAAAATCAGAAGGTGGCACGGCCAAATGCGATTGACTGTGATTTGATGATGATTTTACAATGAAAAACTGTGATGACGAATAACTCGTTTGCCAGGAGCTTGATCTGTGATAATTTTGATAATATATAAGAAGTCCACCACCAGTTAGAAGTTATGTTGTTTATTCTGGGATTCTAAATTGGCATGGGCGGGCTTTCAATTGTCATGCGGTTGGTATTGTTAACCTGGGTCGAAAACAAGTCTAGTGATATTGCTAACACGTGCTTATGTTGTTGTTTTGACGCAGATATTGAGTGCGGTTGTCCTGACTGACGTTAAGTTGTCATGCCAACGTGGGAAAAATGAAAGAGATCTGACGTTGGGGAGGCCGACGGCAGTGGTGAGACGCTGCGCCGGCGTTCTGACGCAGCGTCTGGCGGGGAACTAGACGCGACGTCAGAAACAAGATGGCGACGTCTCATCGTGCGGTGGGCCTTCACAGTGAGTCGAAATAACTGTGTTATTGTGGGTCGAAACTGTGCTATGGTACTGGAGATGTTGTTAAAAAGGGTTTTATTTGTGGGTGGGGTCGGATTTTAGAGCTATTAAGGATGGGGATGATCCCCACATGAAGGTGTTAGATTGGGCTATCCGGTGGATTGGGCGACCGGGAGAGTCCATTACCAGGTTATATGGGGGGTGGCCGGCGGTTAATTGATCCCCACATGAGGATCAAAGTAGGTTTTTGATGAAAACTTACCGCTGGTTGATGTTGAGGGTGGTGTGAACATCATCTCCGGTTGTTTGTACATGTATTTGTCTTTCTTTGGCTGATGCCGGAGTGGGGTGTACTTTGTGAGCTCAGCCGGGGAGTCATGGCGATCAGCCGGCCAGGACTCACAAGGTAGTTGTATGGCGGGGTCAGTGTCACTAGAGGCAAGTTGAAAATCGGGTTGTCCTTCTGAGGAGATGACCACTGTCATGTGGTGAGCTCCTTTTAAGACCCTGTACAGCGGTATTCTCCATAGAAGTGGTACCGGAGGATAGCGCTGCAGCGGGATCTGGCGGACTTGTCCCCCGATTATTGTTCTGATGTCAGACTTCCAATGGAGATCCAGGTGTCTGCCCAGGGGTGCCGTAAGGCGAGCTGGGGAGACCTTAGGGGCTGTGATGGTGGGGGCCCAGAGATTCTGTCCATAGATCATTTTGCCAACGGTGAAATCATAGGTTTGACCATTAGCATGGATCTTGGCCACAATCGAAGGTGTCCTGTGGCTGTCCTGTTTGCAGTAGGGCCAGTGTCGCAGGCACCTCTTGGCGGTACTCCATGTGATGTACAGGAGGGTTGCTATTAAGATCCAGGTGAACATGTCCTGGTAGCGGTCAGGCGATTGTACAAAATCCAGATCTGTGTTTGGGGTCGTTTGTGGAGCTGGCCAGTTTTTGTTAGCCTGGCGTATCAGATCTTTAAAACGATCCCAACTCTCCGCATTAGCCATCTTGGGTGTTCGGGTTGCTGAGACTAGTGTGATAAAGCGCGCCAATTGATTGACACGAAGATGGTTCTTAAGGGTTAATGCGCAGCAAAGTAGTGCCAGGAGGGGTGATACCAAATGTATCCAGGGTGAGAACTGGAGGTGGTATCCTAGATGCATCAGGGAGTTAGTGGATAGGAGGGCTGATTGGTCTTTAAGTCCCTGTGCGGCTCTTTTAAGGGTTAGGGTGTCTTGGAAGAGGGGTGCTATTTTTTGATTGTGTAGGTGTTTTAATTTTTCAAAATTGGGCAGGTGAAGGGTCTGGGTAGTGGTTGCCATGGTGATGCCGGAAACATTGGCTGGAGGTTGACCAAAATGTCGCCACAGTGGTAAATTGAAGTAGGCCTTTGATATGGGTTCTAAGGTGAAATTTTGGGTGCAAGATAAATCAGAATTGGTTAAAATCATGCCGGCATTTTTAATGGAGCACAGACATGGGACTGAGATGACTGAGTATGCTCTATTCTTAATTTCGACTTGGCCTGAATCTGTGCATTGGAGCATGGAAATGGGATGGTCGGTTATTAATAGGAAAGTGCTGTGAGATAGGGGTTGGATAAGATTTGGTATGGGTGCTGCCATGTGCGCTTTAAAACTGCAGGTATGGTGCACCGCCTCTGGTAGGTCTAAAAATAGGGATAGAGTGCATGTGGGGTGTGTGGCCGACAACAGAGGTAGGGGTAGGTTACAGCTGATAAGGTGGCCGAGGTCACACATATCCAGGTCAGCTTGTGTAAACTGTATATAGTGTGAGTGGGTCTTGGACATAGCCAAGTAGCCGGGAAGTGGCTCCACCTGGGTGTGACCTACTGACTTAGTGTCGGAGGTGTCGAAAGGCACGGGGAAGGTTTCTATTCTAAATATAGAAAAGGTGCTTCCCCCTCTGGTTATGGGTACTGGTATGGTTATTAACAGGCTCGAGTTATGGCTCCAGTGCACATGTACTCGGCGCTGATAATAATAACTTATGGGTAGGCCTTCTAAAATAATGCCGTGGTGTGCCTCGTGCAGGAGGCTGGATAAATTGTTTAAGCCTAAACTGAGGTCGTCTTGTGTGATGATGGATTGGGGTAGGGTGCCTTCAAGTAGATTATTAATGGTTAAGAGCAGATTTTCCAAGTCGCTTTGGAGGTCAATTAAAGACTCTATTTGAGAATTTGCTGCCGTGAATAACATTGAATAGAAGGTGTCCTGTCTGGATTGGAGTTCTAATTTTAATAATATTGATGAGATGTTAGAATTTAAATGCTCTAATTTTCCGGAAATAAAAGATAGAGCATCGTCAGTGTCGTTTTGGAATTTTGAGAAGATGTTGACAGAATTGTAATTAAATTCCGAAATATTTAACAAGAAATGTGTGGCTAATTCTACCACGTGCATTTTGGTGGCTAACTTTTTATCCAGGTCAGACATCTCAGAATTCAAAATATCAATTTCTGGTTGAGTCCCGAGGCCTATTGAAGCTCTTAAAATGTCACCAATGACTTGGCCGGGGGCATTTCTGGCTTTTCTGATGTTTGGAGGTGAAATCAATTTTGACAAAGTTTTTAGTGTTGTTTTTGACTTGGAGAATAGGCTCTGTATCATGTTATCTAGGGCATGGGCTGTGTGCTTAATGTATTGGGGTGCATCAGTGCTGATGAGAGGGCTGAGTAGTTTTGGCTGACTTAGGTTCTGATCAAAGGTCAAGTTAAGGCTAAAGGTCAATGGATAGTCCATGTAATTGGCTAGTAATGTTTGGGGTAACTTGGTAAACAGTGCGCCATAGTTGGGTCTGAAGATGGTGTTCAGATTGTTGTCTGATGTTGAGGTGCAGCCGAGGAGCAGATGTAGGAATATACAGACTGCTAGGATGGCTGCTGCTCTAGAAAAATGAGAAAAAATTGAAAATTTTGAGGATTTTGAAAATTTAGATGGTGGGGTTCACTTTAAAATAACATTAGCTCAGTCACAAATGGGATGTTAGTATGGTCAAGTATTTACAAGGGTCGGGGAATCTGTGGGTGGTAGGGTTGTTGTCACATGAAAGGTTTTATGCAGATGGACTGGTGCCTGTTGTCACCGTCAGGGGCGGCACACGAGCTTGAGCATGGAATCTGTTTATCTCGAAGACAGCAAACTGGAATACTATGCTGGCCGTATTCCTTATGGCCAGTTCACGTCCAATTCTGGAGTATTGGCGGGGTAAGTCCCTGAGGGGCTGTTCCGACGCTATGAGCGTGCGAGCACATAAAAGTGCTATGTATGATGCAGATCTATGATTAAACCTGCCCCATGGAGGCCGGCGGGGATTATCCCCAGCTACAGCGACCATGAAGGCTTTGATGGTTGCTGCTGTGGAGTGATTGCTCAAGTCCAGCTCCTGTCTTAGCACAGGGCTGCTGAGGTAATGTTTAATATCTTCCTGGGCGAGGAAGGTGATGAGGTGTTGCTGTTCCATGATTATGCTCCTAATTTCAAAAGGATCCATGAGATCACTCCTGATCCCATGTGGTCCAAGGAGGCTGTGTATGGTCCATGTAGCATTTGGGCCGTGCTTATTTGCCGGTGGGTCCAGGCTGTAAGTCATAAAAGGAAAAAGGGGTCTAAGTGGGCTGTGAATGGGGGAGAGGTAAAGGTGGGGAATTTGCTTGGCTGAAGAGGTTTAGTAAATTGGATTATCAATGTTAAAAATTATAGGGTAGTGGAGAAGTTCTTCCACATTTTACACACACTTAAGGCTCACACCGCCATTGGTTAATAGGGGTACCTGGGCACCATGATAATAAGGTGCTATCATGTACAATGCTAGAACGACTGTTAAAAATCCTAAATGCTAAAATAGACCCATAAGATAATCCTACCTGGGCTGGTTGCATGATGGGTCTGCCATGGTCCCTTCCCAGACACTTGTTGCCGTGCTTAAGGTGTGGTGGTATTGGTTGTGGGTTGTGTTGTGATCAGATGTGGGTGGGCAAGCGCTTATAAACCTGAGATTGAGTTTGGCTATTTCTCAGTCTGAGATCTCCCATAGGTGGTATGTCTTGCCCTGAAAGAGGCGTAGGCCAAATATTATTGGTGGATGCAAGTGGGGTTGACGGTCCCATATGCAAATTAGGGTTATCCTGGCCTGGATTGGTTGGTGGTGAGATATTGTCTAAAGATAGCATATTGGGAAGCTTGGCGGGGGGTGTTTTATCCCTGGCCAAGGTGATATGGTTGCTATGGCGTCCCTGTAGCTTTTAAAGACCTTGAGGGCAGTGTGTTATTGATTTGTATATGTGCCACCACAGCACTTAAGGGTTGGCGGAGACAGCGGTGTAAACATGGGGTGTGGGTGTCAGAGGTCCATCTTCCTACAATAGGTTTATCATTGGAAATAGTGGTCTTGAAGTGGTAACAAGCCGTCGCATGTGTGTATTGAAGTTTATACACAAACCGAGGATACAGCGCTGCCTTGGGCGGTCGGTATGTGGCGTGTGTAACCTAACCTAATTATTTGATAATCCATTTGCCAGTGTTTGGCGTTCCACTTAGAAGGGGTAGGTGTGTGTATATACAGTTAATCAAGGCGGTGTTGATTTTGGATGCATAGGAATTTTTATGGCTGTTAGTATAAATAGGTTGGGCGTTGGTCTGTGACTGTTGCTGTCAGTGTGTTTAAGTGGTTGGTGTATTAATGGTTGATTAATTTGGTTGGGGCGCGTGGCGCCTGTGGGGAATGAAGGAGGGTTATGATCTATAATGGACGCTTAGAAATTTTTCTTGATTTTCTGGAGGGCATGGGGCTGAAGGAGATTGTTCCCTTTTTGGCTGGCCTTCCTCTCTTTTTCTTTGTTTTGGGAGTGGTAAGACTCACATTGGAGGGGTCGTCCTGGTCGGGGTCGTGAAGTGAGCTTGTGGGCCCTGATTGCAGCCTTTTTATAATGGCTTTGGCGCTAGCTCTTGTGATTGGTCTCCTTAGCCTTGATACATGTACTGATTTCTTCAGTATTTTTCCATCTTGTAGCCTTTTTAGAATAGCTGTAACTGGTGAAGTCATCTTCATTATGATGTAGGGGCCTGAGTATGTGGGTTGCAACTTTTTTGATGTGCATTTGACCAGCAGGGTGGGTATGTGTAAATATACCAATTGGCCTGTGTTATATGAGCTCAGTTCTGCTGAAGTGTCGTGTCTGGCTTTCATCTTTTTGTGAGCAGAGATCATGTTTTCTGCAGCTCTCATCTGAATATCATCCCTAAACTGTAGTAGGCTGGTCATAATCTTCTCCCTGGTGCTTGAGTCTTTTTCAGCTTTAATCAAGGACAAAGCTGCTTCAGTTGGTAGGTGTGTCTGCTTGCCAAAGACTAACAAATTTGGTGAGTAGCCTAAGGCGCTGCTTATAGTATTATTAATACTGAAGACTACAGCCTGTAGGAAGGTTGACCAATGCTTTTGTGATTTTGATACAAAAGCCCTGAGGGATGATTCAATGGTTTGATGTTGGCGCTCACAGAGACCTTGAGACCTAGACCAATGTGCACTTCCTGTCACATGTTTAATGCCGAATTTTTCACAAAAATATTTGAATAGTTTTGAGACGTATTGTTGGGCATTATCTGTGTTTAGTACTGAGGGAGTGCCATGGATACATATGACTTTTTGGAAGAAACCAAGTGCTACAACTGCAGCAGTATTTTCTTCACTTGTCCAGGCAGTCACATGCCTGGTGGCATGGTCGGTCACCACATGTATGTAGTGGGAGCCATCAGCGGCCTTGGAAAAAGGGCCTATTGTGTCCATGGTGACATGAGAGTATGCTGTAAGCACTGGGTCACGTAGTTTCATTGGAGTTTTCAGGTTTTTTGGTCTCTTTTTGGTGGTCAGGCATGTGTGGCAAGTACCGCAGAAGTCAAAAACTTCTTTAAACATTGATCTCCAGTAATACCTAGCCCTTATGGCTGTATAGGTTTTGACTGGACCTAGGTGTCCACCTAGGGGAGAGCAATGGGTTGCTTCCACTAAAGATTCTGTCCACTTTTCTGGAATTACAATTTGCAGTGTGGGCTCTAAAGTCTTACCCAAATTGGTATCAGTAATTCTGAAGAGGACTTCATCCAGTAAGATGAATTGGTCGTGGTTACGTAGTATTTGATTCATTAATCCTGAGTCGTGTGGCAGGCTACCTTTTTCAATGTAGTTTGCCATGGAGGATGCAAAAAGGTCTTCCTTTTGGCTTTTAATCAGTGTTTCTCTAGAAGGTGTCAGGGATTGGTGTTTACAGATTTCCTGAATTGCCCTTTCAGCTAGAGGTAGCACACGGCGGGAGAGCTTAGCTCTCTTGGCGTTTGCAGCTTTGATGGAGACCCTAGGTGACCTAGATTTGGCGGGCCTGCCTCTGGGGCGAGGACTGCTGCACTTAGGCTTGAGTGGGCGGGTCTTTTCACTGGGTGCTGATTGGCTGGCTGCTGGAGGTGTGTCGTCCTGAGACTGGGACTGTGCTCGAGTGAGTACACACAGGTCAGGGTTCACACTTTGCTGCCTCTCTGGGGTGCCTTTCCTTGCTATGACGCCTTTTGGTGGTTTATTTGTGCTTCCCCAAATTTTGCCTCCTTTTAATATTGATCTAGGAGGTCCCAAACAGATGGGATTATTGGGAATTGGGTTGTCTGATTTGAAAACCTTTGTCATGGATATATCTGAAAATTGTACCCTTTTTGGTGGGAGGATAATTTTTCCTTGTGATCTAATTGGTATTGGATCATCAGAGCCAGGGGGATATTTTCTTCTGGACAGGCAATCTGCCACTAGATTAGCTCTGCCTTGTAGGTATTTCACTTCAAAATCATAAGACATAACAGTATCTACCCATCTTGCCAATCTGCCATTGGTGATATTTTCCTTCTTGTTGAAGAGGGAGACTAGGGCTGTATGATCTGAATATACCTTGAAGTGAGTGCCGTCTACATAATGGTGGAACTTTTTGACGGCGAAGATTATCCCAAGTAACTCTTTGTCAGTTATTCCATATCTGGTCTCTTGAGGTGTTAGACCTCTCCCAGAGAATTCAATGGGCCTATAAAAACCATGTTCATCTACCTGTGTGATAACTGCTCCTAAGCTGAAATTGCTGGAGTCTGTGAAGATGATGAAGGGTTTGTTATAGTCTGGGAATTTTAGGATTGCTTCAGTGCAAATTGATGCTTTGATTTTCTCAAAGGCTGTTTGACACTGAGTGGTCCATTTGAAAGTACCCTTTGTGGCTTCATATAGGGGTTTCATTATATGGGCGAAGCCTCTAATGAATCTCTTATAAAATTGTGCCATTCCATTGAAACACCTAAGGTCGTGGATGTTTTTAGGTGCTGGGAAGGTTTTGACTGGTGAGATTTTGTCTGGGGAAGGTGAGATGCCGTGTTGATCTAGGGTAAAACCTAAGAATTCCATTTTGGTGGTGCCAAATTCACATTTTTCTGACTTTAATTTGATGTTTCCTTTGATAAAAAGTTTTAGCACTTCATCTAGGTCTTGCAGGTGTCTTTCCCATGTGGGGCTGTATATGGCCACATCATCCACATAGGCTACTGCATTTCTGTATTTGCATTTCATGAGCAATTGTTCCATTACATTCATGAACGACAAACCAGAGGTTTTTAAACCCATGGGTAATACTTTGGCCATATATCTTGTGCCATTGGCAGAGAAAGTTGTTAAGGGCCTTGATTCTTTAGCTAGAGGAATCTGATGGTAGGCGCTGTATACATCCAATTTGGAAAAATATTTAGCGCCTGTTCTGCCGACTTGTTGCATGAGGTCGTCTGCTCTGGGGAAGGAGTAGGAAAAAGATTTTAGGTTTTGGTTAACCCATCTATAATCCACGACTATTCTCCATCCTGAGGCTACAGACCTGTCTCCCTGGGGTTTGGGTACTAAGAAAGCTGGGGAGTTCCACTCACAGGGTTTGGTGCATTCTTCAATGACACCTTGCTGTAAATGTTTATCTAACAGCTCTCTTTGGAAAATCTCTTTTTTGGGTGACATTCTATAGGATGGTCTGTTGCAGGGTTTGAAATCAGGGATTAATTCTAATTTGACCTCATTTTCAACGTTTAATCCTATAGCACTCTCATTTAACACAAAGGCCTCTCTATTTGATTCAACAATGTTTTTGATTTGTTGTTTTTGGGCCTCAGAGAGCTTGTCACATATTGTATATTTCAGAGGGTCGTCCCCTTTGGGTAGCTGATCTAGGGGATCATCTCCACAATTGATGGGGAGCATGTCTTTGTCAGAGATTATGCTGCTGAGGGAGTGTTGGCTGTTCAGTTTTCCAATGGGAATGGCTTTGTCTAGATTGTTAAGTGCAAAGATGCCTAGGTTCATGTGCTTTTTGATATTGATGGAAAAATCGTTTGGGTTGGCCACTGTTACCGGTATGATCTTTCTTGTTGACCTTGGTTCAACAAGGGCGTGTTTGATTAGTACCGGTAATGTTGTGTCAACATTTTCTGTGATGCCTGTTTTACCTATTAAGGAATCAGGTCCTATGACGATTGCATTGAATGTGGATTCAGAATTTGGTGGCATGGTTAGGCCTTTGGCTGCTCTTATGAAGTGTGGTGAAGGGGACTTGGCCCCAAAGGAAATTTTGGCCCTATATTTGGTCATAAAATTTACGCCAAGAATTATGGGGTGATTTAGTTTTGGAACAACATGTAGTCTTGTTTTAAACTCTGTGTTATTGATTAGGAAAGTTATAGTGATGGAATTGTTGACCTGAACTGAGGATTTATCAGCTAGTAGGATAACCATGCGAGATCTCCTACCATGTCTGAAATTGGGAGTTGATATGATTTTATCTGCCATTTTCTGGCTGATAAAGGAAAGGGAGGCTCCAGAGTCTACAAGGGCTCTGTAAGAACTGCCATTGATATCAACATTAACTGCGCCTTTAGTCAATTCAGTATTAATGTAAGAGGTCTTACCTTGCTGCCCATACTTACTGGTCTCGACTTTTAATTGGAGGGTGGAAATTCTCTTGTTCTGGTTCTCATAGAGGTCCTCACTGTCTGATGAGGAGTCTTCGTCACAATTCACAGGCTGGGGGTCGTGGTTCTGTTGTTCTGCCGAATTTAATTCTGCTCCATCATTTGTGTGTGAAATATGGCATGTGGGGGACGTTCCAGTTTTGTTGTCCAAGGTGGGGGCGGGGCTGTAAGATGCTTGGTGGCCCTCCCCTGTGTCCTATTCAATGTTGTTATTGTAGTGTTCTCCTTGTCCAGAATCAGGAGGTTGGTTGTCGTGATGGTTGTCTTCTGTCTTTTTGTTGTCATTTCTGCCTGGTGTTGGGTCCCTGGATTTCTTTTGTTGCTGGGTCCAATCATCAGGGATTGGGAAATCTGCTGGGACCAGTAGTTTCTGGAAGGACACCTGGCGGGTGTTGGTGGGGGTGGAGGCAACAGGGATGAAAACAAAGTTGTTTCTTGTGTCGCTGGATTTGGACCTGCTTCTGTTTCCCTCCTGAGATTTGCTTCTGCCTGGCGATTGATACCTGTTCTTGGAGCCTGATCTGCTGTTTGAGCCGGGTCTGGGGTTGTTATAACCTTGTTGATTTTGGTTGTATCCTGATTTAGGTTTATCGTCATACTGCTTAATATTGCCATTTCCAGGGGGCTTGTTGTTATAATTGTTGTTATTGTACTGGTCCTTCCTGGATCTGTTATTGTTGTTGTTGTTATTGTTCCTTTGCCCATTGTAGTTATTATAGTTCATGGCGCACAAGTCTGAAGTTTGATTTGAGGCATGGGCTGCTTTGGCTGCTTCCATGACCAATTCTTGTTTTAATGCTGCAGTCTCGGCTTCTCTAATGCTTTTGGGGCTGTCTGAGAGTACGACATTTTTTATTTCATCTTTGAGGCCATTTATGAGATAGTCCACTTGTACAGATTCATCCAGGTTGCTGTTGGATAGCAATAAGGTCATATCTGCTATGTATTCCTCCACAGTCTCCTTGGGTTGCTGCTTTCTGTTTCTATATCCTTTGATTATTGTGGCAGGGTCAGGCTGGTTGAATCTGCTGAGAAAGGCGGCATAGACTGCCTCAGTGTCATACATAATTGGTTTGTCGAAAATGTTTGTGAAAAACCATTGTGCTGCTCTGCCCTTTAAAAAGGTATACATACAGGATGCATGCATTGTTGGGCTGCGGGGGTATGCATTTCTTATATAGAATTTGAATTCTGCCAGGAATCTGGCTGCAGATCTGTAGGGCGAGGGTTTGTCAAAGGGTTCTGGCTTGTTAAAACAGCTTAATTGAGCAGATGTGAGTCGCTCAGGTTCAAAACTCCTATATCCAGTAGGAGCGGAGAAATTGGATTGTCCTAGATTTGGTATCATTGGTGTGGACTGCGCTGCAGGCTGGTGGGCAGCTGCTTGGGCAGGTGGAGTGTTTGTAAACAAGCTATACATTGGTATAGGGTTGTTGTAGGGCGTGTGCGCCTGGTGGGGCATGTATACATGGTTGTAAACACTGCCTGAAAGTGATGTGGCGGCTACCGGTGATGGACGAGTGGTAGAGGGCGCCATCTGGTGGGTTGTGGCTGAATTACCAAGACCTGCATGTGTCGCGCCTTGTTGGGTGGGCGTGGCACCTGTCGCTACCATTCGGGTTGTATTTTGGAAAAGGCTTGGGGGGCTGAGCCTGTATCCTACCGGTACAGATGTCGGCATCCTGGTAGAGGTGCCCATAACATGTGAAGGTTGGCCTGAAGGGGGTAGCCTAGTGTTGGTGGGTGAGAAAAGGCTGTTTTGGCCTTGGCTGGTAGGTGTTCTTGTCCTATCAATGGCCCTGAATATTTCAGATCTCATTCCATCAATATTTCTGTTGATTCTGTCAGACAGATTGGCTGACGCTATTTCAGACCTTCTCAGTACATCAGCGTTGTCCTGAGCTGCTTTTCTATGTATTTGGCCAATGTCATTCTCCAGGTGCGACTTCCAAGTGTCCATGTCATTTAACCTGTCATTTATTCTTGACAGTTGGCAGGAGGAGTCGTCTCCAATCCTTTTTATTTCAGCGGACAATAAGTTCATTTGTCCTGTTAATAGGTTGGAGAGGGAGTCATTGACTGCCTGGGTGCACTCTCTGACTATGTTCCTCGTCATGTCGTCCTGGTTGTACTCTGGAGGTGGAGCTGCAGTGGCCATGTCTGGGTAGGCAGGTGCTCTGTGCAGGTGGGGGAAGGTTACTTCTGTGTCTTCTTCAGAGGTGGATTCTGTCTGTAAATGGGCGGGGAAGTGACTGTTTCTGTGTAGTATGGGAGTAGTGGCCACAAGGTCGCCTCTTCTAGCTGCAGAGTCTAAGCTTCTTTGAAGTCTGTAAAATACAGGTGTATTTGGCCTTTGAGGGGAGGATGATTGCACTCTTCTCCTGGGCCTATGGGTGGGGTATGGCCTTTCAAAGGATCTGGCTCTTGGAGGCGTGCTCAGGGATGAATTTGGTGCTGGAGGTGTCGCCCTGTCTTCCTCAGAGGTAGAGTAGGGGTAGTAAGGCCTAGGGTTTCCTCCAGGTGGATTGCTATTAGGCTGTGGGTTTTGGTGCGGCCTTAGCAAATTGGTGGGATTGGAGTTGTCTTGCCACTGCTCTTCTAGAATACGGTTTATCCTGTCTAGAAAAACAGAGGGACTCTCACCACACTGGTAGCTTGGTGTAGCTCCGGTTGGTATCAGTTGTACACGTCCTGTGTTGAGTCTGTTTTCTCTCCACCTGTGGATTGCTGAGTCTAGCCTGCTCCTCCAGTAATTGTCTGCTACTGATGGGTGGGCTTGGATGTCCGGTACAGTAAGGTTGTCCCAACTTAGGTCAGGTGTACACTGTGGGTCAGAATCACTGCTGGATGAGGGTGACCGTCCGGCAGCTTCCAGGGCTTCCTGCAGGCTATTGGATCTTTCCTCTAGATGGCTATCTAGGTGGAGGTAACCAGGTGATTGATTTTCAGGCGTGCTGTATGTGGTACTTTGAAGACCACCTAATCTTAGGGGTGGTGATTCTGAGGGTGAATAGCCGGGTAGGGTGAGGTTTAAACCTGGTGGTGGGGCTCCTGCTGGTGTACTGGTAGGTGCACCTGTGTTGGTGTCCACTATGGTAGATGAGAAATGTAAGGTGTTTGAACTCACAGGTGTCTGTTTATGTGTGCGTCTATGGGCTGGTAGCACTGGGTCCAGCTGGAGCGCGTCTGGCGAGGAGTCTATCGGGGCGGCGTACTGTGTACTGGTGGCTTCTTGCTGGTCTCTGTCTTGAGATGTAGGGATACGTTGTGGGGCTGGCTCCTTTGGTAGGGTCTCACTGTTGTCCATGGCTCATGAGAGGTGGTAACTGTGGGATGATACGTGAGGGTTTTCCACCATTGTCAACGAGTCCGTAAATGATGAATAAGGATGAATACAGACGAATCAGGAATCCAGTTTGATATCCACTTTATTCATAGAAGTCCACGAGGTATAGATGGTGATACAGTATAAAGGTGCCCAACAGTGTCCAAGCCTAGCCCTTGAGCCAAGGGCCTTGATCTCACGTGAGTGTGTGAGGTAGGAAGTATGAAGGTGGAAAGATGAGTGAGCTGCTCCCTCCACAGGTATTTGTAGTAGGAGCCGCTCACCCAGCTCATCCTAAAAATAGTATCAGGTGAGCTAAATATAGTAACTGGGGAACTCCAGTGCAGGTATGTAGGGGAGATCCCAAACATAGCACTGGGGTTCACAGAGTTCAGTGTGGCTCTAAATATAGCTGCTGGGAACTCCCGGTATGCTGTGAGCTGCTCATGATCAATGGGCATGTCATCCAGCATGGGGAGTTGTTTCTAAACATTGTCTGCTAGGAATTTCCAGCATGCAGCGAGCTGCTTGTGATTGACGGCGTATCCTCCAGTGGGAGGAGGCGGGGTCACTGAGTGCAGTTGACGCCGCCAGCCTTTGGTCTTTGGTATGGTTTGGCTTGTGGGTAGACTCGGACACTGGGTTACATGGTAGAGTCAAAGGTGAAAAATAAATATGATAAGTACAATACCTATAACGGTCTACTGACATAATCTCCCTATAAACCGATCTGCCACCTACTGGGAAGATATATATGATAGTAATGTATAAAAACGTTAGAAGACATTCTACAAACATTTGTTGAATGTCTTAAGTAGGTTCAAAAATGTTCAAAATGAATGTTTGTATTCTAATCATTATAAACATAACCAAACGTTTGTTGAATGTTTTGTGATGTTATAAAACATTGTAAATAAATGTTTGTTTTAGAGACTTTATGGGCATTTACAAACGTTTGTTGAATGTTTCCTTTATGTTAGAAAACATTAAAAGCTAACATTCACATTTTAGCTTTAAAATGACGTTCACTGAACATTTGTTGTTCACTGGGCTATGACAATGATCGCGACCCCCCCCCCCCCACCAAGGGAGTGGTCATTATATATCAACAGGGGGTCTGGTGGGTTTGAGGGGGGGTGGTGTAAAAATTTCAGAACCCTCTCGTGGGGGGGGCTATTAAAATTTTGACCACTCTTAAGGGGGGCCAAGAAAATTTAGGGTAGGAGGGGGTTAGAGGCCCTTTGGGGTAAAAGGCCCTTTAGCCCTCATAACCAAGGTACTAGTTGTATGCAGCCATTAAGCATTTGGAAGTAAGGATAACTTCAAGGAGATCCCTTTTGTAGGTTTTCATTATGATTGGATGAGAAAAAGTTAACTTATCAGACATTCAAAATTTTATAACTGTTAAGATCGTCATGCTCAATTTGAGATAATTAGAAATAAAAGGGTCCTGAAATGTGCATGAATTTTTGGGTAGCAAGTTAAATGGGTTAAAAGTATTAGGTGAGGTATTATTAGATAAAGGGGTGAATGGTAGGTCCTAAAGATACATTTTTTTTTTACCTTACATTTTGTTCCAATACCTACATGGGCTTTTGAGATGAACCTTATCTTATCATCAGATCCATGGGCCTTTTGCCCCATCACTTTGGGCCTTTTACCCCAGCCTTTCAACCTACAGGGCAAGATGCCCCACTTTTTGTCAAGCATTCTATTGGAATATTCCATAAGGCTAGGCTGACAACCTATTTCACAAGTATGATACATTGTTCCATCTCTTGATTGGTGTGAAAAATATGCATTACCCGGTAATAAGGGATTATTCTCTTAGAACTAGCTCAGTTACGTGCTATTAGGGTATTTTAGCTTATCCTACCCTATCACCCCTTGGACTTCAATATGAATTATCGAAAATGCTACTTTAGGTGATTTAGAATGTCCAAATCTCAGCAGTAGTTCATGAATATTAACTTTAGCTTCTTTTTTAATAACAACCCAGGTAGCACAGAGACATTGGCATAACACTGGACCTACGTTGGCCCAAGCATTGGCTTTACATCGGCTGCCCATCCTGCCTATATGTAGGCCCGACGGTGCCAACCAAATGCCAACATAGGCCCAACGTTGGCTTTTGGTCGGCACACATCAGCATCGGCAAATTTTCGGCCACTTTTGCCGATGTCCTGCCAACATTGGCCCAACGTTGGTATTTGGTACACCACTGATCGGCCATCGGACCTACGTCGCCCCAATGGGCAGCCAACATTGGCCCTATGTTGGCCCGATGCGTCGGGCCAACATCGTCCAATTTTTGTGTGTTACCTGGGAGGAATCTAAATGGAGCTTTCATTCTAATTATGATCCTCTTTATTGTGCGCATGTGGGCCTTTTATTCCAAAGGTTGTGGGCCTTTTATGTCATGGCTGATACGAACGTCACTATAGATTAGTACTAGAACTGCCGTATTCAATGGGGGGCATTGAATACAATGTGTCCGTATTCAATGGGTGTCCGCCATCTTGGATTTTGAACAGATCTGAGCTGTTTTTCTTTATTTAAAAGCAAAATAACCCCCTAGGCCATGACATAAATGCAAATGTCCACTTCCATGGGATTTTTTACATCGTATTCCCCTCTGTGGGACTGGTCGCATCCCACTCAGCCATATAATGGCTTCGTGGGATACGTCAGTCCCACCTCGGGGAATACGTTGTAAAAATATCCCATGGTCGTGGACATTTGCTTATTTACCCCAGCTGTGGGCCTTTTACCCCAGCATCCACTTTTTTTCATACATGATTTACTGTAACAATCTATGGGATAGAGCTGACAAGCTTTTACGCATGAATAAAATATCATTCCATCCTTGGATTAATGAAAAAAGTATTCTGGAAGCAGCCATGAATTTCTTATAAATGACACATTTGTAAATTAAGGGTGTCTTACCCCACCCTACCTCTTTTCAGCGTGCTACTATAGATGAAAGAGGGGCACAAAAATTCTCCGCGCCTCTGGCGCGGGGGGGAGGGCACAAAAAATTTTGATCGCCGTCAAGGGGGGGCGTAAAAAATTTCCATGCATCCACAAAAAAAACCACCAGCTCCCCCCCCCCCCCCGTTGATAAATAATGACCACTCCCTAAGAGCTGATTTTGCAAACTGACCCCCACCCCAGAAATTGGATACCTACGTGGAATGATGTGTCGTGAGGGTTTTGGCCCCCACCAAGGGGCTCTTTTTCAAAATGACCCCTCCCCCTACCGGTATATCTAACAAGCCCCCCCCCCCCCCACCTAGCAATAAATGACTCGTCCCTATAAAAGGTCAAACAAGAAAAATCTTCAAATTACAAGTCTTTGATGCGCGCGGTGATGAGAAACCATTTTTTTTTTGTAAGTTACCCTGTCGCTAGCTTAGAAAACTTAACTCTCATCTCTGTACCGTCGTGAGAGTTTAGAAAACCGGATGTTTTCAAGTGGGTGAGGAGTTCTCTAGTGTGGAGGGAGAAAAGCAGAGAGCTCCAATCCCCTTCTAAGTCTATTTATACCTCCACCACTTTCCCGCGGACGTAGAGAGAAGACAGTTTAAAAAGATATGGGTGTAGGGAATCTGCTCTAAAATCTTTAATTTCAGTCATCTGGATTCAAAAATCTGTAAAAATATCCCATGGTCGTGGACATTTGCTTATTTACCCCAGCTGTGGGCCTTTTACCCCAGCATCCACTTTTTTTCATACATGATTTACTGTAACAATCTATGGGATAGAGCTGACAAGCTTTTACGCATGAATAAAATATCATTCCATCCTTGGATTAATGAAAAAAGTATTCTGGAAGCAGCCATGAATTTCTTATAAATGACACATTTGTAAATTAAGGGTGTCTTACCCCACCCTACCTCTTTTCAGCGTGCTACTATAGATGAAAGAGGGGCACAAAAATTCTCCGCGCCTCTGGCGCGGGGGGGAGGGCACAAAAAATTTTGATCGCCGTCAAGGGGGGGCGTAAAAAATTTCCATGCATCCACAAAAAAAACCACCAGCTCCCCCCCCCCCCCGTTGATAAATAATGACCACTCCCTAAGAGCTGATTTTGCAAACTGACCCCCACCCCAGAAATTGGATACCTACGTGGAATGATGTGTCGTGAGGGTTTTGGCCCCCACCAAGGGGCTCTTTTTCAAAATGACCCCTCCCCCTACCGGTATATCTAACAAGCCCCCCCCCCCCCACCTAGCAATAAATGACTCGTCCCTATAAAAGGTCAAACAAGAAAAATCTTCAAATTACAAGTCTTTGATGCGCGCGGTGATGAGAAACCATTTTTTTTTTGTAAGTTACCCTGTCGCTAGCTTAGAAAACTTAACTCTCATCTCTGTACCGTCGTGAGAGTTTAGAAAACCGGATGTTTTCAAGTGGGTGAGGAGTTCTCTAGTGTGGAGGGAGAAAAGCAGAGAGCTCCAATCCCCTTCTAAGTCTATTTATACCTCCACCACTTTCCCGCGGACGTAGAGAGAAGACAGTTTAAAAAGATATGGGTGTAGGGAATCTGCTCTAAAATCTTTAATTTCAGTCATCTGGATTCAAAAATCTGTGAGCCCGTAGTCAACACTTCAGGCTATTCAGGGAACTTGAAATTTTTAAGATATTCCAAGTATTAGTGGCTGAAAAAGTGCGGCTTTGGTCGGGATACGCGCAGGATCACCCATCTGAAATCGATAGCTTTTCTAAACTCTCACGGCGGTACAGAGATGAGAGTTTAGTTTTCTAAGCTACCCTGTCGCATGCGTTTTCTGGTCCGTGAGAAATATCGTCGCTCATTCTCCAAACATATCCCTTACCCTATAATCCAATGCAAACAGATAGAGTTATCTGCTTGAAGAGTGATACTTTTTTGATAGCCTCGAAACGAATCATTTTAACTTTTGAAAGTAAAGAACCATGATCCAAGATCTAATAGAATTTGATTAATACCTAACCCTAATGATACTGTCCCTAAGCCTTAGAATTATAATTTGGACAAAGTGGGATTTTAGAAATAATTAAACTTTGGCGACCAGATTTTGCATATGACAACCCCACTTGGGGGTACCACTGTGCAGGGGCGTAGGAAGCAAATTTTTATTGGGGGGGCCCAGGGGTCTCGGTTGGGGGGGCTGCTATATTTTCATATAGAGTACTGGACCCTATTATCGGCACCTTATAAGGGTAAATCCTCAAGCAGATGTTAGGTTTGAGATATATGAAATCTAATAGATGCCAAACATGGAGAGTGGTAATTTTCGGAATTTTTCTACTCTGTGGCCTTGAGATATCATAACTGTTTAGTCACTCAGCATTTGTTATTTTTACTGACCTATTATCAGCACCTATTATTAAGTGATTAACAGCACCTGTCTCCTATTATCAGCACATTGACCTACATTCCTTTAGATTTGACTCATTAATAAAATAGTAGGCTACCGTATTGTTTATGTTTTCCAGTGTACAGACTACAAAATATATGTGTAATTTCACAATCTCACATGATTTTTATTGACTAGTCACACTGTATTAACTAAAACACATGACTTCAAAAATAGACATGATTAAAATCAATTCTTCTATAAATAATGAGATAGGAAAATAAGGGATTCTGACAAAGAAAAATTTGAAATAGAATATATTTTGTGCTAGGTGTTTCATTACAAAAGCTCTTCATTGGGAGGGATATGGAATGAGTTTTTCTTCATTTTACATGCACTAGTGCCTCTCTTTTTATGATTTCAAGATTTTGGGAAGAATATTTATTCACAGATGCTGATAATAGGGTCCTTTGGTCTATTTTGGAGCCTATTATCAGCACCCCTTTCAAATAAATGGAATTAAGACATGGAATTCAAAACAGACCTAAATATGTTAAAAGAGGCCATAAATATGTGTCCATACCCTTTTCTAACTCATAGTCTAGCACATTTCTGCACAAAAATATGTTCTAAACATTCATGAAATATTAATTATCTTGTTAATCTAGGCAATTAGGCTGTAAGGGATTTGACACAGATAATTCTCAAAGAAGAAAAAGTCTGCTTTACATGTGATTTATGTGAAACAGCTATTTATATGTGTGCTGGATGCAATCAATTAGCGTTTTACCTTTGGTACACTCTCCCAGGACTTAGTGACATTAGTTTATGACCTCAGATTGATCAAAACTGCTGATAATAGGGCCCTGCCGATAATAGGAGCCTCTACTCTAGGCTTATATAGGGAACCTCCTTATTATTGGGGGGGGGGGGCCGATGATATACACACATCCTCAAGGTGCGAATAAGCGCTCACCTCCTCGAGGTGCGAGCAGTGGCCTTATTCTCACCTCGAGGAGGTGTACCACATCGAGGTGAAAATAAGAATCCTTATTCTCACCTCGAGGAGGTGTAGATCTATCTACCACATCGGGGTGAAAATAAGAATCCTTATTCTCACCTCGAGGAGGTATGCTCTTATTCACACCTCCTGGAGGTGTGGTTTGCAAATTTATTCACACCTCGAGGAGGTTTGATCTGCAAGGGGGGGGGCTAGAAATTTCAAATGACCATGGGGGTGGGGGTTAAAAAATGTTGAAGTTTTTGGGGAATGGTCATTTTTAATAAAAGGGGAGGATGGGGCTGTAAGATGATTTCAGACCGCTCTTGCAAGGGGGTTTAAAAGTTTCACCCCTTTTTAGCAAAAAAGGGGCAACATTTATTTGTCTCCCCATACCCCCTAAGGGAGTGGTCATTTTTTTAACAACAGGGGGGTTGGGTTGGGGGGACAAAAAAATTTCAGACCCCTCTAAGGGGTGGCCCCTTTTGAGCGAAAAGTTTTAGACCCCTCGGAGGGGGGACAGAAAAAATTTCGCCACGCATGCGCGGAATTTCACCACCCCCCCAAGCTGGCAATAATGACTTGTCCCTACTAAAGCAGGGTGGCTTTGGGGGATAAAAAAATTTGAGACACTTCTTAAAAAAGTTCTTTTTGGTAAGGGAATGATCAATTTTTAACAACAGGGGAGGTTGGTGAAATTCCGCGTGTGCGCGGCAAAAAATTTTCCGTCCACCCCTTGGAGGGGTCTGCAATTTTCCGTGCCCCCCTTTTATTCTTTAGTGGCACGCAGGCTTTTTGCGCTCAAAAGGGGCGACATTTTTTTTGTCCCCTCCTAAGGGAGTGGTCATTATTTATCAACAGGGGGGTGGTGGGTTTGAGGGGGGGTAAAATTTTCAGACCCCTCCCAAGGGGGGGGCTAAAAAAATTTGGACCCCTCTTGAGGGGGGGGGGTAAAAAAATTCACCCTCTTTTTAGCAAAAAAAGCCAGCGCACTACTATAGATCAAAGAGGGGCGCGAAAATTCTCTGCGCCTCTGGCGCGGGGGGCGCAAGATTTTGACTGCCGTTGAGGGGGGGCATAAAAAATTTCCGCACATCTGCGCGAAAATCCACCACCCCCCTGTTGATAAATAATGTCCACTCCCTAAGAGGGGTCTGAAATTTTTTTTGTCCCCCCAAACCCACCAACCCCCTGTTGTTAAAAAATGACCACTCCCTAACAAAAGGGGGGGTGTAAAAATTTTGGCCATTTTGGGGCCGGGAAGCCCCCCTGGTATGACCTGCTCAGGCTGCTGTACCTCTACCTCCTCGAGATGAAAATAAGGAACTTTGTCTTCACCACGTCGAGGTGCGAATAGGACAGAATAGTGCTGCTATTCTCACCTCAGCGAGGTGCGTATAAGGGCGATTATACGCACCTCGCCGAGGTGAATATAAGGACAGTTATACGCACCTCGTAGAGGTGCGAATATCGCTTCCCTTGGGGGCCCGGGGGCAGGCCCCCGTGCCCCCCCCCCCCTTTCCTACGCCCATGCTGTGGGGCCGGTGCCATGAGTTTCAATTTGTCCCGCGGTCTATTTCGGGGAATGAGACATCGAGGACCGACTGCGCATGAGTACAAACAGCAACATCCGGTTTGAGGCGCAAAACATGGCGCAAAGAATCAACAACTTCGATGTTCCGACATGGTAGGGAAATCGATGTATATTCATTGGTACAATGTTTACATTTTGAATAATTTTATCGCATCATGACTATGTGGCATGGAGCATTAGCTCTAAAACCCCAGTGGCCAGCATACTGGCGGTCCATCCGAAACATCACAAATCAAATGACGTGCCACTCTGAACACGAACAGTTTCAAACTGAGTTTGGAGTCTGGAGAAGTTTTGGGATCAAGTTCTTTACCTTAGGCCTATCACTCAGTCTTAGTTGGCCCTTCCAACGCAAACCTATGTGTTCTGAGTTGGATTGCACTGTAGTGTCAGGCAAAATGCTTCGAAGTTGGAGGGCCCCGGGTTGGAGTCCTGGTTTCTCCAAGAACATTTTCATCGACCTCTACAGTGTCAGTGGTGGAGAAACCGAGCATCCTATTCCTAACGCAATCATGAGATCAAAGATATGTGTGCCTGCTCATGTCTCAACGTGATCGTGACCGATTGAGGACTCGGGAACTGGGCCGGTATGGTATAGACAAGCGCTTCAACTTGCTAGTGCTGAGGGACTTGGAAACAGATGGGCTGTGTGTGACTCAGTACTGGTACCGTTCAGACTGGACTGGAGGACCGGTTCTGGCGGGATACGGTTGAAGCTGGTTGGGAGGAGTGTAGGGGTTCGTTCCCCCGTCGGGTGCGGAGAGCCTTCAGAGGGACTGTTCACTTGGTTGTGTCACTCCCCCTATGTATACCATACCGATCCAGGGTAGTTGGAAGGTGGAAATGTCAGTGGGGCCGTGTTGGTGACAGGGTATGTCAGGCCAGGGGATGTAGCTCAGCAGTAGAGCGCTGGACTTGCAAGCGAAAGACCCGGGTTCGAATCCCGGGGTGTCTCCAGAGACGTTTTCACTGACCACTACAGGGTCACTTCTTGCAGAATTAAGGGAGTGGTCATTATTTATCAACAGGGGGCGGGTGGTGGGTTTCCGTGCGGACAAGCGAAAATTTTTTACGCCCCCCCCCTCGACGACAGTCAAAATTTCCCCCCCCCCCTAAACCACAGGCGTTGAGAATTTTCGCGCCCCTCTTTGAGCTATAGTACCGCACAGGCTTCTTTGCTCAAAAGAGGGTAAATTTTTTTAGCCCCCCCCTCAAGAGGGGTCAAAATTTTGTTAGCCCCCCCCCTCGGGAGGGATCTGAAATTTTTACGCCCCCCCCTCAAACCCACCATCCCCCCCCCACCTGTTGATAAATAATCCCTAACCTGGCCCTTCGTGGAGACGAATGTTGACGCCGCCGCGGTTCCCGGGGTGCCCGGCCAAACGGGGGTTGGGGGGCAGAGCCCCCGATCAAGGATATATGCCAGAACTCATCTGAATTTGAATTAGATTCAGATGAGATCATCTGAAACTTAGGGAGTGGCCAATATTTATCAACAGGGGGGGATGGTGGGTTTGAGGGGGGGTAAAAATTTCAGACCCTTCCCGAGGGGGGGCTAACAGAATTTTGACCCCTCTTGAGGGGGGGGGCTAAAAAAATTTACCCACTTTTGAGCAAAAAAGCCAGCGCGCTACTATAGCTCAAAGAGGGGCGAAAATTCTCGCTGCCTCCAGTTTGGGGGGGGCGCAAAAAATTTTGACTCGTCCGCGCAGAAACCCACCACCCACCCCCTGTTGATAAATAATGTGTGTGTGTTTGAGACTGCCAATCTCGGCATGTAAGGCCAGACGGAAGTGGAAAATGCTTTGTTCACATGTGCTTAGTTGGTTAGGTATCAAACAAAAAAGGGCATTCCTATGAAGTACGGACCTTAAAGTATCCCAGGACAAAATTGCAGGTCATTTGATGAGGAAATAAAACCAGTAGAAGTGCGCCATGTTGCATGGCGCAAATGGGCCGAAATATCTCAAAACTCATGAGGGGGTATCGGAGACCCCCAGAAAGGGGTCGACAGCGGTGACAAAATTCAGGGATGTAACTCTTCATGTTTTGTCATGATTTCATGTTTTCTTAGAAAACCGCAATATCATTAAAAAAAACAAACTAATAAGGCTAATTAAACAGTAGCTGACAGGACATTCTTCTCATCCCCACAAGCCCTCCCACCCTCCCTACAGTGCTGCCGGCCAACAGTAGCTGTCAGGACGGTCTCCTCTGCCCTAGACCTCATGACATCTTCACAATTTCTTTCACGTTGTACCATGTACATTTAGCAACTCAATCTCAATCTTTATTAGGCCAAAAAAAAAGTTGTGTTTCAGGTAACATGTTAAAAAAAATTAGGTAGGGCCACACCAAATTAAAAGATTGGTCTATGGATTTCCCGCCCCTGTTTTTCAGAAATTAAAATTTTATTTTTATTTGAAAAATAACATGTCTATGGATCCCGCCCGCCTCATTTGCAAGGATTTTCATTTCATTTTTTTTTTTTTTTTTGATCAAGCAATAAATATATGATTAATAATAAAGGTACAGGAATGGCAGATCCCTCATTGGATAGGCATAAATATGCAATGGCAAAAAAAAAAAAAAAATCGCCCTCTCCATATTTATGATGTTCAGAATCCATAGACAATAATTAATTTCTAGAAAATAAAAATAAAAATTTCGCCCTCCCGCACCATATTCTCAAAATGAAAATCCATAGACCAATTTTTTTATTTGGTGTGGCCTAGGGTAGGTCGGATTTCTTTTATTTTGTAAATTTTCTTTTAACTACAACAAAGACATGCAACAACTCGCACTAGGGAGTTTAAGATATGGACGTGTTCGGCTACTGCAACGTGTAACGTCATAGGTCACGTGGGGGGATCCCCATCTAGAAGTTTAGAAACTCTAGGCTCGAAGTTTTGACTTGTAGACCCCTCTTTACAAGTATGTCTAGTACTTCAAGGAAGATTGTAATTATATTTTACTTATATCTATCCTTAAATGAAATAACTGAAGTCACATGATTGTCAGGTTTATATGAAGCATTGGGAGGTGGAAATTAGTGGTATGGTAGATATATGACACTGTAATTACTCATTCAATGAACCCTGACATGCACTCAGTGCTAACACTGTACTTCAGCATAGACATGGCTCACCTATAGAAGGATTTCTTAACCACATTGCCTGAACTTGTACTGGGACTTGTACTTCTAGGCCTTGCAGTTCCCATACAGGTACATGTTCTCAAATCTTAAACTCTCTAGTGACTTAACGACTCGCGGAAGAGTAGAATGATTAATAATTAGCCCCCCCCCAAAAAAAAAATATAATTCCTTCAGAAATGAAAAAAAAAACTTTAGAGTTAGCACTGTTTTGCTAGGTAGGATCGGGTGACCTGAAACATTTTTTTGGCCTTAGAAACGAAGTGCCCAGCCTTCTCATTTGCTTTGTGAACATTCATATAATGCTTTTGTTGTTTTTCAGGGCAGGGAAGCCGCCAACCGGGTTGCACTTGGATGTTATGAAAGATACCAAAATGGTTCAGGTTGGTTGTTCCACAGTGGTGTATTTATTGAGTATACTATATCTTGAACGTTGTCTTGACTCTGCACTGAATAGTGAATAACATAGAAACAGATGTAAAATGTAATTTTTATTGTGCAGGCCATTCCATCCTGCTTTTTTTTTTTTACTCAGCAGGCCTGCATTGATTTTTTTTTTGCAGGACAGAATACCGCAAGTTCATTTTAGCAGAGAAATAAGAATTACCGTATATTACTATATAAGGCTCACCCCTGTATGCTATATGAAATGCACCCAGACTTTGTGGACATTATAGATAAAAAGTAAAAATGACCCAAGGGTTTTCAAAATTCAAAGACCAAAATTCTAACCCTCCAATTGCCATATAAGGTGCGTCTTATACGCGAGGTTTTAGTTCTCCCTGGATCTGCAAGGGGGACACCGATACATTTCTTTTGTTATGTTTCACTCCTCCTAAATCACAATATGACAGGGGGCCCAGGAGGGTCAGGGGGCCCTAGCTACACATAGCATTTTGAATTTTCAAAATCCATTAAGTAGAACAAAAGTTATGAATTTTTCATTTATTTTGACCATTGTCTAAAACTCTAGGTGCGTCTTATAGGTGAGATGCGCCTTATACGCAGGAGATAATGGTAGTGTCAGATAGTCTCATATAAGCTGCACCCTGAGTTTGGGGCCCTCTATGAGTTCTCGGTAGTAAATATCCTGCACCAGAACAGGCTGTGGTAGTCTGGGCTTGGAATAGCCCTTGGTGACTAAATCAGCTACACAGGTGCGACAACAATCAATCTGCTTGTGGCTAGTGACTCTGGGTTACTGAGCACACCGAGCAGCTTGTATGGGAAAGGAAGTGTATCATACCCGCCTCACAAGTCACGGGTGGTGTGCTATTCTCCTACTTCCACAGTTTGTTATTACTCGTTAACTGAGTGTCAGTGTAGTTTTAATCCGACTTAGACATTCAAGTTTGAAAGCAACCATAGCAAATCCTCAGGAAAATTTCTGGTGTTGTCACAAAGTAACCCAACCTGATACTGGTATCATACTTTTATTGGTATTTTTTTCACACGTTTGATTTTCCCTGTGTTATTTTCATGCCCTTTTTGCATTGACAATTAAATGTTTATTTTCATATTTATCAATCAGGTTAATATATGTCTTTTGCAGAAACTGATGATAGATGAAAAAAAGTGTTACTTTTTTGGGAGAAACAAGCAAGCGTGTGACTTCTGTATCGACCACAGCTCATGTTCTCGTGTACATGCAGTGCTCTTGTGGCATAAACACCTCTTGCGACCCTTCATAGTAGATCTTGGAAGCAGTGAGTATCCTTCTTAAATCAATCTGTTAAACAATTAGATACACTGAGATATCAACCTCCCATTACATGTATAAAACAATATCGCCTTTGAATTAAATGTTAATATTTAGGCGTCTGTCAAGTGCCACATGGACGTTTAATAATCATGTGGATATAAATACATGCATCCAGTATCTCAAAAATTTGAAAAGCTAGAGTGTAGGGCAGAATGACCACAAAGAATAGAAAAAAAATAAAACAAAGCCAGCAGGAGTGATAAATCCATCTAAGATTAGAATGTCCCTTTCATAGCTCATGGCACATTTATCGGTACGTTACGTCTGGAATCAAAGAAGCCTCAACAGATGCCTATTGATAGTGAGATTCATTTCGGGGCATCCACACGCCGCTACGTTATCCGAGAAAGGCCGCAGACTATACAACCTACACATGGAGATGAGAAGACCGGTGAGGAGATTGAAGGTGGCCTACTTGGCCTGCCTGAGACAGAAACAGAACTTGATGTAAGATTTATTCATATGTTTTGGCTTGTGAAAATTGTTTTCCTAGATGATAACAACCAGGATTATGCCTGCACAATATCTATAGAAGTACGTCAATTTGCAAATGTGTATCTGTATCGGTATAAGGAAAACAAAAGGAGTTGATCTGAACCTTCAGTAGGTTTGTGCAAAATGCCTTTCTGTTAGTTGATTTTATGTCATTTATGACATAGTCCTCTCTCCCTCACTGATATATGATAACTTGATTTAAATTCCAGAACCTTACAGAGTTTAACACTGCACACAACAGAAGAGTTACGTCACTTGGGGATATTGGAGAAACAAGCACAAATCCATTAAAGAGGAAAAGGAAAAGCGCCCACGTAAATTTCAATGAGGACGAGGAGGTTATAAACCCTGGTATGTGACATTTTACAAATGCTAGATTTTATTATTAGTGGCGCATATATAGTTTTGATTGCCTTTAAATCAACGTAACAATATATATCTAGATCAAAACAATTTTACAGAAATCAAAAGAGAATGTGGGTAGTTACACTGAAGCCACCATTGAATCTTGCTCAGGGGTACTGATATAATGAAATCCCTTCTCATGGCTAAATTATTTGATCACGTATCGAATCTGATCATCATACGTGTACCTATATTGTTGGCTATAATTATCACATTTATTAGCAGTTTGAGCACCCATAGAATGTCATAGTCACGGTAACAAAACTATTTGGCTATATTCAGAACCTTGGCATCTAGGCATTTTAGGCACCTAATTTTGTATTGTTCCAAAAGTGTTGTTTAGATCTCTATTACCGGTTCTCAAACTTTGGTTGATAAGAAAGCATTGCTTCTTAATTATTTGTGAAAAAGATGATCGTCACATGGGTTCCCACTGGTATAAATAATAAACCACTCTCGCTTGCTGTAAACAACATTGAGATATCAACATTTCTTTTTGTAATTCCTACTGAGGTTATAGTATACACTGTTTATCAGAGTAATGGAATATGAAATATATGAAAAAAGGAGCATTAAGAGTAAATCAGCATCCACTACCTGTCTTTTATATTGATAGTAAGGGGAACACATAAAGTATCTTAGAAACCTTTATAAATAGATTGATTAACCTTACTACCCGGTAGAGGCTAATACCGACAGAAGGTAGCTGACATGAGTTTTCCCTTTTACTTTACCAAAGGAATGGGGTTGTTTTCCCGTGTGCTCGCCTCAACCCAATAGTATTCATAGTTTACTGAACACAGTGTATGGGATGAATGATTAACAAGACTATCTTTCTATCCCATGTTGCAGAGGACATAGACCCAAGTGTTGGTCGCTTTAGAAATCTCATATCAACGACAGTTATCCCCAAAAAGGTGAGACAGTTTTTCTTTGAGACAGATACTCCAATTCATGTTTATTATAGAGGCAGGCTTCAGGTTTACTGTCAACTCTAAGTGCCATGAGTGCTGAGCTATCCACGATTCTCATATTGAGGAGCAACCATTTAAGTTTTCCGATTTCTCATGGCTCATCAGTTTAATTGATAGCTATTTTAGCCATGATTGCAATTGCTCCATCGTCTTCAGGCATCTTGCTTTATCATCGTGGTCTGCTGTCGTTCATATATCATATGATAAAGAAATGAGTGTTGATATGTTTACATACGATAATGTTATACAATAATAACAGCGAGTATCTAATTAAATAAATGTACATAGAGTCCTCTGACCGTTGGTTTGTAAAAGGGGCTAGGCTCGTTGCCAGGCTGTAGTGCACATACCCTCCAGATGTTTTCAACACTTGTTATCTAAAACATATGATGCATTCTACTAGAATCTATCCTTTTGATAAACCACGACCCTTTTGCTTTTATCTCTGCAGAAACCTCGTACAGACAGTGGTTCAAGCTCAAGTCTGACGGACAGCCTAACAAAGAGGCTGCACCACTTCCCATATCAGTCACACCTCTACCACGACATGCCTGGAGATGGCGAACACAGCTCAGGGCTTGGTGGGCTTGGCTCATTTAGCATTGCAGCCAAGATGGGACTCAAATCTTTAAACTTGGCACCAGAGGTTGAGGAAGCACCTCCCTCTATGCCCATTAATCCCGCCCCTCAAGTGGCCTTTCAGCAAACAGAGGAACCTGTCAATCCATTGGAACCAAAGAAAAAGAAGTATGCAAAGGAGGCTTGGCCAGGAAAAAAGCCCACACCATCATTGTTGGTTTAGTGTTCGACTTGTTCACCTGCTCTCGCAATTGTCAAGAGACTATTTTTTAATTGGCAGCGTTATTGAGTGTTTTTCTACATTGTGTTAGAAATGAATCTAGTTGGAAAAATATCACGAGGAGAGGAAGAACGATGAGTTTGAAAATGAAAGAATATTTCTCTTTGTGGCTTCTTGACTTGAACTGAACTCCAGTATGTAGGTCAGAGATGCCACTTCTCCTGGTTTACCAGGAATTCCTGTTTTTTATCCCAAGATTTCTGTATTAAATCATGTTAAATTCCTGGGAAAATTGTGTCCAAAGTCCAGTTTTCCTGGTTTTTGTCGGCCAGTGAGTGGCATCTCTGGTAGGGGGTTAGCGTACTCTTTTGTAATAATATTTAGGATATTTACTCCTTTCCTTGAAGGGTAGGTACATTTTATGTGTATCCGCCTTTTCCTGTTCACCTTAATGTTCTGAATGTCTATTAACCCATGAGGTCCTCCTGACATGTGCTTTCGTCACGACCCATTGAAATAGTACCTAGACCTTGGTAGCATATTGGAGCAGATTCAATGCGTATGTGAGCACGCCCACAAAACCCTGTTGCCTATCAATGTGTTTACACTGAATTATAGATTACTATTGAGATTTTTCATAAGCAAAAATAGCAATAAAATTGTACATTTCCTTTTCAATCTCTGTTGAATAATACGCAGACAACAGAAACCGTATATAACCCATTATATTTGCGTTTACTGTGTTCTGTCATGCTCCCCTACCGTCATGTATCTGGATGAGCATTAAGTGTACAGTGTATCAGTTTATAGAAAGAGGAGCAAATGAAGTGTGCCTGTTTCACAATGTGGATGATATACATAGTCGAAATATGAAAATGCGTGTTGTAATATGAAAAAGAAAATGATAAAAAAATATTGTATCATAATAAAGTAAATGAAAAGAAAAGTGTGCGATTTTCTTATCAGGGTTATTCCTTTTAAGTACAGAAAGTCTGTGTGAAGTGATAAATGGGCGGCTTATACTTATGCATAGTGGAAGGGGGGCCTGCACAGACTGTTCTTACCTGCAGTTCAAGGTTGTTGATTCGTCATGAGTGACTTACTCGGGTTATTTAAAGAGAAGATACACACCCTTTGGTGGTGACCCCTATTGTCTTAATAGGGAAATCCACCTTGGTATTGAAGGAATAACACTGCAATGCCTAGTATAAGGTACACATATAGAGGTGGATTATTAGCACAGCCTCTCTGGAGCAGTGGTAGAGTGCTGGACTCTTGATTGTGTAGGTTGGGAGTTCTAGTCCAGACGAATAGTACTTATTTTCTTCTAGATAATAGATTATGTATCATAAAATTACAGATATGGTCTAATACTGACTAAAACCCTTGAGATTGAACAGAGATGTCAGACCTTCAGAGGTCTGTCTATTTTCAGATGTTCAAACTTTCCTAAAAATCAGATATCTCAGAGGCTTCTTCCAAAGTGTGATCATAAGGGAGTGGTCATTATTTATCAACAGGGGGGGGATGGTGGGTTTGAGGGGGGGGCGTAAAAAATTCTGACCCCTCCCGAGGGGGGGGCTAAAAAAATTTTGACTCTTCTTGAGGGGGGGGCTAAAAAAAATTGACCCTCTTTTTAGCAAAAAAGCCCGCGCACTACTATAGATCAAAGAGGACGCGAAAATTCTCCGCGCACCTCTGTCGAGGGGGGGGCGCAAAAAATTTTGACCGCCGTCGAGGGGGGGGCGTAAAAAAACCCACCATCCCCCCTGTTGATAAATAATGACTACTCCCTAATATGGATAGAATTACATAAATCATAGATACACCCCTACAACATGCCCTTTTACTTCTAGGGAGCCTAAGGCTGAGCATAATTCAGGCTTCAGCAGGTGGAATTAAGGTTATGTGGAACTAATTCCATTTCCTCTATGTTTCTATATAGCATAACACACAAAAACAGCCCCCCGTAATGTTCGTTGGTAAGATTTTCGACCGTAGCAAGATTAAACCATCTCTCACACACAATGTGTTAGAATATAGGATAGGCTTAACCCTGAAAATCTTAACTAAGGGAGCGATACATACAGCAAGTGCCATTCTACCCTATTTTGGGCCTCAAAACCTCCATTGGCCAGATGAACATTTGCAGACCTGATAAAATCCCCAAACCTTGGCATAATATAAAAACTCATCTACTGTTCCATTTAGGAACTATTTGGGGTCACTTGTGATTTTTTTCAAAATTTTACCAATATTTCTTGCATATGATTTCTAAGCCAATCAGCACCCAGATCACCTTCACTGCAGGCCTGAATACCATATGACTCACGAGAGGGCAGCATTTACGTCCATGTAACCTTAATTAGGGGTAGGGTCTTCAGATAAACTAAAATATTTTTCCTATCAAACCTTAGGGTCTGTCCTATAAAATCCTAAAGTTTGGTGGCAACAGCCTTTCTCAATGTTATGATATGAGGGGATTGATGTGTGCAATTCACACTGAAATTCCTACCAGTTTTCAATGTGATTTCCGAGCAGCGACTTTTATCATCAAAGATCTATGCACTGCACAAGCAGCAGTTCTAGAGCTGTCAAATTGCATATTTGCATTGAATTCAGTCACCTGATGATGAAGGGGGCATTGATTTTGCAAAATATTGTTAGGATTTTGCCAGAAAAACTCACAAAATCATGAAAAACATGATAAAACTGGTGAAAAATTATTAATTTTAGGCCTATAATTAATCCCACTTTTTACAGATCATATCTTACCAGGGGATCATTTTTTAAGGCATGCCTTTTCTGTTACATGCGTCAAGAATACCTGTTATCAATATTGTACTAATATTTGCACTGGGGGATAAATTACTACTGGTTAATTAGATAATTGCGCTCTCACTGAAAATTTGACGAAACACCGCAAACCCGACCAAACTTCCAATGGACCCTATGGTAGGCCCTACATGGATATCTGTGTATCAATAACCCTAGGAAGATTAAAATGAGGCTAAAATGTCATTTTCTGCTGAAAATTTCACCCTGTAGGTGGTTTATGTCCAGAAAAAGTTATGTTTTGGGAAATTCATAGAAACTGCAATATTTAGTGAATTACCCTACCTCCGCAAGCAAGGTTTTCCTATTTTTTTTTATTTACACACCATTTCTGTGACTAATTTGGCCAGATTCCTGTAAAACCATCCTTGCTGTAACAGAAAAATGACATTAAGAGGGCATTTGAAATAGGCAGGTCAAATGTCCAATCATCCTATAGGTTACGTGGAACTAATTCCATTTCCTCTGTGTTTCTATATATCATAACACACAAAAACAGCCCCCCGTAATGTTCGTTGGTAATATTTTCGACCGTAGCAAGATTAAACCATCTCTCACACACAATGTGTTAGAATATAGGATAGGCTTAACCCTGAAAATCTTAACTAAGGGAGCGATACATACAGCAAGTGCCATTCTACCCTATTTTGGGCCTCAAAACCTCCATTGGCCAGATGAACATTTGCAGACCTGATAAAATCCCCAAACCTTGGCATAATATAAAAACTCATCTACTGTGCCATTTAGGAACTATTTGGGGTCACTTGTGATTTTTTTCATAATTTTACCAATATTTCTTGCATATGATTTCTAAGCCAATCAGCACCCAGATCACCTTCACTGCAGGCCTGAATACCATATGACTCGCGAGAGGGCAGCATTTACGTCCATGTAACCTTAAGCATGCCTTGTGCTGCCCTCTAGCTTTTTCTAGACAAACCACCTTTCAGATCTGAAATCTCATTTCAGGTTACGTGGATGTAAATGCTGCCCTCTCGTGAGTCATATGGTATTCAGGACTGCACTGAAGGGTGTTCTGACTGATGATTGGTTTAGAATTAGACAGAAGAAATATTGGTAAAATTATGAAAAAAATCACAGGTGTTCCCAAATAGTTAATAAATGGAATAGTAGGTGTGTTTTTAGCGCGGTGACTAGTAAGTACTACTCGTGAGATGAGTAGACTAGTGTGTGGCTCCTCTGCTATGGACTATTCCTGCTCACTATTCTAATGTAATAACAACAGTGTGTGTACTTTACTTATCAGTGAAGGAATTTTCAGAATATATCTCATACTTTTGATTTTATTCGCAGATAAGACATTTCATCATTTGGAACCCTTTGGCAGATTAGCATTAGAGCATTTAAGATTCAGAAATGCATCTCTGTAACCTTTGTTTTAGAATTGTTCATTCTGAAACTACTATATATATATGTAGTACAGCTTTTATCTCAGTGGGTTATGGTACAATTGGATCATATTTTCTGTATTTGAACAAAGTATTCACTGTTAAAGATCTCTATGGAGAAATCAGTGCTAAAGTGTGTGTTGCCATATACATGGCCATTTTTGTAAATCAGAGGAGGTAGAAGTGCAAGGACACCTTGTGGAACTGCTACATTCTTTTCTGTGTAAACCCTTTTAGTTTACATTGAAATAATGCTTTCTCAGAATATGTATCTGCTATTAGTGATGAAACATTAATTTAATTACTCCTTTCATTATATAAACAAATTTGTGGAACACTGAAAACAAGTATGTACACAGAGGTATACTTACACTGTGCTCCCCCTCTACAGCGAGGTGGAGTGATCTGGCTGGTTTGCTGTCCACTGGCCCGTGAAGAGGTACAGACTATTACAAGGTGATTGGCAGTTGGGTGTTGGGGAAGGAGGCACAGCAGGCTCCTGGCGATCTCAGACAGTTGTACACTCATAATGACACACCTGTTGACTATGGCATTGAACATTGAATAAGACAGGTCCCTGTCACAGCTGAGTGAGGTGCATGCAGAATGGACAGTCTACAGGCTATTAGTACTTAGCTGCAGTGGGTAGTTCGGGTTGAATTTGTGCTATATACTACCAAAAGCCCAGATGATAGTATGCCCTATCCATCAGTCTCACCAACTGTAACTAGACACAAGATTACAAGTCGCCGCGCCATGTCTCACAGACTATTTTCTACTATTGTATTAAAATCTACAACACTGTGGTTTTATTATTATTATGCCAGGCCTTGGGGATTTTATGAGGCATGCAAATGTTAATCTGGCCAATGGAGATTTTCAGGCCCAAAATAGGGTAGAATGGCACTCACTGCACATATCATTCCCTTATTTAAGATTTTCAGGGTTAAGCCTATCCAACAATCTGTCACATTGTGTATGAGGGATGAGTTAATTGTGCTATGGTTGAAATTTTTACCAACAAACATTTTAGGCAGCTGATTTTGTGTGTTACACTATATAGAAACATACCGTAATCTCCCGCGTATAAGGCGCAGCTCACGTATAAGGCGCACCCCCAACTCAGAGAATGCAAGTCCACATATAAGGCGCACCTCTAAAAGCAGATTTTTGTTAATTTAGTACTGTTCTATAGTAAAAATACCCCCCCTATAAGGCGCACCCCAAACTCAAGGCAATTTTCCTCCCACGTATAAGACCCAGCAGCCTTTTGTTTGGCCTATAAGACGTGCCTTATACGCGGGAGATTATGGTAGTGGAAATCGATTTAGTTCCCATTATCTAACTATCTGATCCTCAACTGTGCTTTTTTGCTCATAACCCCAGTGCGTTATCCAGCCATAACGCACTCTCAGACCTTTTCTTCGTCTTCAAGAGGCTGCTAGTTTCAATCTGGACATGTTAATAAATTGGAGGAATATACAAAGTCAACTCCTCCATACGTTTCCTGTTAAAACCGTTTAGGTTCAACGGGGAATCGATCCCCGGCCGCTGGGGCAGGAGGCGAGCTTGCTGTCCACTATACCAAGCCGACCGGTGGTAGAAATGAATCTACATCAAGAATTTGAAAAAGTTGTCCGACATACCTAATGTTTACACACCTCGTTAGCCTAGAATCCATGGAGCCTGGTGGAGTTATTAACAGAGAACCATCCTTAGATATCCTAGATGAACATGCCATGCCAAATTCCTCCATTTTCTTCGAAATAAATAAGAATCCATTGATTTTCCATAGCGATACGTGTCGGCACCCGCCTCGTACGGCCATTCCTTGTTCGACGCGTGGCTGACCTAGTTCTTACATCCGGGCACCTACCCGCTCTGTCAACAAGAAGCAATGGCCGTGTACCGGGCCGTGTGCGTTGGATCGTTATGGAAAATCAATGGATTCTTATTTATTTTGAAGAAAATGGAGACAAAATGTATGCGAACACCAACTAGAGATTGTATATTTGGCGGTGGTAGAATAACAGGGCTTGACATCCTTGGATTATACCCGAAAATTCGTTGGAAAGATGAGGGTATGACGGGTGGAGTAAAAACAATGGCTACGCTGGCTTGGCAAACCGTGCGGATGGGATGCACTTACAAAATATCTTCTCATGGATTAATTCTGGGGTTATAAGGTAAGAAATTGATACAAAATGGAGAAATATGTTCGATAAACGCTTTAATCAACGTTATGAGAGAGCACTTGTGGGTCTATGGTTCAATATTCCACTCCCGCTACGCGGTCGTGGAATATTGAACCATAGACCCACAAGTGCTCTCTCATAACGTTGATTAAACGCTAAGTAACCTATAGGAGGAATGGGCATTTTGCCTTCATATTTCAGATCACATTTTAAAGTCATTTTTCTGTTATATCAGGGCTAGTTTTGTAGGAATATGACCAAATTAGCCACATAAATGGTGTGTAAATGAGAAAAACCTTAGAAAATGTTGCTTGTGGAGACAGGGTAATTTCTAAAATATTACAGTTTCTACAAATTGCCCCGAACACCACTTTTTCTGGACATAACCCACCAACAGAATGAAATTTTCAGCTGAAAATGAACTTTTAGTCTTATTTCCACCTTTCTAGGGCTTTTTATGCACAGATGTCCATTTAGGGCCTACCATAGGGACCACTAGCAATTTGGTCGGGTTTGCGCTGTTCAGTCAAAATTTCAATGACCGAGCAATTATCCAATTAACAAGTAGTAATTTGTCCCTGAGTGCAGATATTGGTACAATGTTGATAATAGATATTTATAAATGCATACAGCAGAAAAGGCACAGCTAAAGAAATGATCCCCTGATAGGATATCATCTCATAAAAGTTGGATTAATCATAGACCTAATATTAATCATTTTTCAGCAATTATATGATATTTTCCATGATTTTGTGATTTTCTCCGGGGAATACCACACCATATCTTTCAAAAGCAATGCCCTCTTCATCACCATGTGACTGTATTCAATACATATATGCGGTTTGGCAGCTCTAGAGCTTTCACTTGTCTAGTGCATGAGTCTTTGATGATAAAAGTCGCTGCTCGGAAACAGCACTGAAAACCAGTAGGAATTTCACTGTGATCTACACATATATACCCGCTCATATCTTGACATTGAGAAAGTCTGTTACCACCTCACTTCAGGATATGATAGGACAGAGTCTGAGGTTTCATGGAAAAAGTTTTAGTTTAATCTAAAGACCCCCTGCCTAATTAAGGTTACGCGGATGTAAATGCTGCCCTCTCGTGAGTCATATGGTATTCAGGACTGCACTGAAGGGTGTTCTGACTGCTGATTGGTTTAGAATTAGACAGAAGAAATATTGGTAAAATTATGAAAAAAATCACAGGTGTTCCCAAATAGTTAAGAAATGGAATAGTAGGTGTGTTTTTATATTATGCCAGGCCTTGGGGATTTTATGGGGCATGCAAAAGTTAATCTGGCCAATAGAGATTTTTAGGCCCAAAATAGGGTAGAATGGCACTCACTGCACATACTTTTTATCATTTCCTTATTTAAGATTTTCAGGGTTAAGCCTATCCAACATTCTGTCACATTGTGTATGAGGGATGAGTTAATTGTGCTATGGTTGAAATTTTTACCAACGAACATTTTAGGCGGCTGATTTTGTGTGTTACACTATATAGAAACATAGAGGAAATCGATTTAGTTCCCAGTAACCTTCAGAGGACATGAATCTAAGCTGGCTGCTGATTGGCTAAAATTCTGATGTAGTGTTTTTAATTGTATTTATATGACCATCCACTCCAGAGAGGTTTTAATGGTTTTGAGTGAGGGGAATAGGTTGAAATGAAGACAAAATTGCTAACACCCAAAAATTTTCAGAGGTTGAGCCCATACCCAACTGACATCTCTGAGATTGAGAGTCAGGCATACTACCACTGCACCACAGAGGCTGCTCTACTGGTTTCCCTTATGTACTATATTTCCTCTGTGCAGTTGAGTAGTCAAGAGAAGAACTAAAACCTCTCGTACAAGATGTGCAATGTACATGGGAGATTACGGTAATATACCAAGTTATAGGCAAAAGGCAACAGAACTTCTATACCGCTTACCCCCTAGGATTTACCTTTAAACACTCAAGGTCGATGTTGTCCAACATATATGATGAGTATGATGATCCTAGGTAGTCAATTTATGATAAGTCAACTGTAAGATGCTCTTTTACTTCAATTAGGTTATATACACGGCTTCACCAAGCCCAGTGCATAAATGAGATGGTACGGTAGTACAAAATATACCGTAATCTCCCGTGTATAAGGCGCGTCTTATATGTGAATCAGAGGCCTCCTTTGCCTTATAGAATAAGCCTGAAGTATGGGTGCGCCTTATAGGCGGGGTAATTTTACCATATAGAGCAATATTAAGTCTTCAAAATTCAGGCCTAGGTGAGCCTTATAGGTTTCTCTTCAACTCAAGGTGCGCCTTATACGCAGGATGCGCCTTATACGCGGGAGATTACGGTAGTCCTTACTACTGTAACCTCCCGCGTATAAGACGCAGTGCGCGTATAATACTTCAACGATGGTACTGTAGTTAGGACAGAACCTCGCCACATATTGAGCCATACCAAGAAGACTCCGAACATCTTCTGACTTTCTTGGTGGTAACGCATTTACCACAGCAGAGATTCTTGCGGGATTTGGACTCACCCCATCTTTAGAAAAAATGTGTCTGTAAAAGGTGATCTTGTCTTTGAAGAACTCACATTTTCCACTGTTTGCCATTATGTTGCTGTCCCTTAATCTCTGAAGAACCTTGCGAAGTGTCTTCTCATGCTCATCCTGTGTTCGTGTGAAAATTATAATGTCATCCGACATGTTCATGACACCAGGTATATCTCTTGTCATATCCGTTATGGCCTTCTGAAAAATCTCTGCGGCTGAGTTGATGCCAAAACATAACCGTTTGTACCTGAACAGGCCTTCGTGAGTCGCGAAAGTGGTTATATAGCGACTCTCTGGAGCCAACTCAATTTGATGATACCCTTTGTTGAGATCAATCTTCGAGAACACTTGAGACCCATTTATCTCAACTATCAGATCCTCTATGGTATTCATTGGGTAGCGTTCGTGCTCAATGGCCGTATTGATAGCTCTGCTATCTATGCATAGACGAATCTCATTGTTTGGTTTGTGGACAATAACCACTGGGCTCACCCATGGTGTTGGACCAGATGATTCTTCAATTATGTCAAGCTCTTTAAGTCCCTGAGTCTCCTTACTGACTTTATCACGTAGGTGGAACGGTACCAGGCGTGTTTTCTGTGCAATTGGCTTCACATCCTCATTTATGTTTAACTTAACCTGGGTGTCCTTCATTTTCCCAATGCCTTCAAATATGTCTGCATAGTCTCTTTCGACACTCTTCACATCAACTTTATTTATGAACTTGATGAGACCTAACTTCTCAGCTGTGGCACATCCTGACAAGTTTACCTCATTACCTTTCATGACATATATATCAGAAGTAGTGGCAAGCAATGTTTGTGGTGCTTTGATCCTTGCGCTTAACATCCCCATTACTGGTAGTTCTTTCTTGTACCCATAGCCACACAATTTCTTACTCGGTGTCTGTGGGCCTGAAAGTTGTAGTGAATAATATGTTTTTTCTCCGATGATGTTCACTTCCGGGTCCAGTAGAAATTGGACATCATGATTGTGGATATCAACTTTAACCTTGTGTAAGGATGACTCTTGGTCACCTACCTGGGCAACCACTGGGATGGTCGTATAGTTGTCACTCTCTGGGTCGTCTCCCTCACTAGCTTCAGCTTCAACTTAATTTACCACTTTGGTTTTACACATTTTTGCAAAGTGACCAATTCTGTGACATTTATCACATTCCTTAACCTCAGCTGGACAGTTTTTCTCATGGGGGTATTTCCCTCCACATCTGAAGCATTTCTTCCCACGATATGTGTTATATCTCTTACCGGTCTCTTGGCTTGGAACATCCTTGTCTTGAGGTTTATGTAGGCCTACCTTATTGACTGGGACCACCTGCTCCTTATCAAGGTCCTTCAACTCTAGGTCTGTACGCTCGCGCAACGCCTTCATCTTAATGCGCGGATCCTTGCACTTTTTGACCATTTGTGACAATTTAATTAGGTCTACAATTTCTGACTTCTCTAGGGCCTCCAAATTAATTCAGTCTGCTCACAAATTCTTATGTAAAAACTGTCTATGGACTCTTCAGGCTCTTGCTCCATATGCTGTAACTTGTTCAACAGGTATAGCCTATCTAGTTTTGGGGTGAAATGCTTGGTCAAAGCTGCAATGGGTTTGTCATATTGGCCCACCTTACCAGCTTCACCAGTATCCTCAAGTCTTTTAAGAAGCTTTCTCCCCCCTGTCCCAATGTAATACAGCAGCAAGTCCCTTTTTCTCCCTGCATCAGTAATTGTCATTGCTCTCACCATAGCTTCAAATCCATCTAACCAGTCCTCCCATTTTGTTGCCACTGTTGGATCATCAACAATCTCAAAAGGTGGATAATTTGGTAGGTCAGCCATTTTGATAGATTCAATTTTGCTTGGAAACCAGTCACACAAAGTTTTGAACTTGGGCTTGTAGATCTACAGTTTCAGTTCAGTTCCCACAAGTAGGTGCCCTATGCACATGAGTTCATTTACCTAGTCGCCAATGTAATATAGTTGCATCAGATTTAACTCAGTGTTTGGGGTTTGTCAACAATGCTGCGGCTGGGTTGTTAGGATTTGTGCTATCCGGATTGCCACAAATCCTAACAACCCAGCCGCAGCATTGTTGACAAACCCCAAGCACAAGGCAAAATATGAAGCAAAGAAGAACCAATACATTGCACCCCTTCGGGTGAGGGTATCCCACCTATTAGAAGAAGCGGGAATGTCTCTGGATAATGTACTTAATGTAGAGTACCCGGAAATGCCCCCATGGACATATCACAAACCAGAGGTCAGAATGGACCTTACCGCGCTTAAGAAAGGGGTAACATCTAGCACCACATATCAAGCAGCATTCAATGAACTGCGTGATAGTTACAGAGATCACGTACCAATCTACACCGACGGATCACATATGGCAGACAAAACAGCATCTGCAGCCGTTCTAGGACCCCATGCCTTCAAAGAACGCCTGCCAGACGAAGCCTCCATCTACACAGCAGAGCTACATGCGTTATACCTAGCACAAGATCACATTGAGACATCAGAAGGCAACAACTACCTGATTGTATCTGACTCCAAATCATCACTGTCAGCAATGCAGCATAGCAAGTGGACACACCCTCTCGTGAAAAGAGTGTTGGAACGACACAATAGTCTTGCTCTAGCTGGAAAGAAGATAGCGTATGCTTGGGTACCAGGCCATGAAGGAATCCATGGCAATGACCTAGCAGATGTTGCTGCCAAGGATGCAACAAATCAAGTTCCAATAGATATGCCTCTACCATCAGAGGACCTCAAACGGAAAATCAGGAAATACATCCACCAAAAGTGGCAAGAGTCATGGGACGCTGAAAGAGACAATAAACTCTACAAAATACAGCCCAAGATAGGCACAACCAAGAAAGCCAAATGCAAGAGCAGAAGAGAAGAAATTGTCATGAACAGACTAAGAATAGGCCACACCAGACTAACGCATTCACACCTCATGAAGAGAGAACCCAGACCGCTTTGCAACAGGTGTCAAAAACACCTGACGGTGGAACATTTCCTTGTGGAATGTAGCCAGTGCCCCATCAGGGCACAATACCATCAATGTACAACACTGAAAGAGTTATTTGATACCTGCAGACCGGATACAATACTTGCATATGTCAAGAACCTGGGATACTACAGTCAAATTTAAACAGTAGAAACTTTCTTCCATAAAACCTTTAGGCACAAATAGCCATAACCAGTAGCTGACGTGCCGTAAAACACTAACTAACTAACTAACTAACTCAGTGTTACTCACATTTAGAACTTAGCAGCCATGTGTCTTTCATCTGATCTCCCGGTTCCCGCCTAGCCAGTCTCTCCCCAATCGAAGTTCTCCTCCCTTCCGGTCTCCTTCCGCGCTATAGAGAGAGAGGGCGCCACCAGTGCTGCTCCCGGTTTCCCGCGTCGATCCGCGGACATTACACCATGAAATCCGCATGCAGGTGAAAACTAGTGGATAAAGTGGTTGGGATGTGCAAGAAGCACGTCACTGATGATGAGAGTGACCAAGATGGCGAGACCTCTGTCAAGGGGATGACCACATCACTGACCAACTGAGAGACAGGTACTCCCATGCAGGAGAGCATGTGTTCAACCACAAGAAGGACAAAACACACAAGGGCTAGAAACACAAGGCCAACAACCCGCACCAAAAGATAACCTACAATGACTTGGGTTTTCCAAATGAGGGGGGTCTCACTAAACCAGGTGAGTATTAATAATGCTATGCATGAAAATATATTACCCCCTTATGGCAAACACAGATTAATCTTAGATTTGTCAGAACTGAATGCTTCAGTAGTGTACAGACATTTCAAAATGGGAAGTCTACAAACTGAGTCTGTTTTTAGAAAGTGTACATAGGGTTATCATACACACTCCTAATTTAGATTTCCTAATCCTAAAAATATCCACTCCAATGGATGCTAGAGGGCAAGGCAGTTAGTGGAGCCTCATGAGGATTCCAACTCTTGATAAATAGTCCATTAAGGAAAGCATGAAATATGGCCTAGCAACGTAGTTCCAACGAAAAAAAGTGGAAAAGGTTTCTCAACTTTCATACCCCCTCTTGCAGGGGAAAATTGAAACTGAAATAACTGATGTTAAAACTGAAGTAAAAGTTTTGTACAAGGCTTCTCAGTGGAATTCAACTCTTTAATACCTACGGTGGGTTTTAAGGTCAATGTGGTATTAGAAACAGATGTAATAGCATTATCAAAATCAAGATCCATTGGGATAATTATCAACGGTCAAGGTCATAGAAAAACTGTCTGCCATGAAGTGCCAATTGATTCAAATAATTCCTGAAAAAAATGCATGATATAACATTGAAATGAAACAAAATGGACAGACAAGGTCTCTTAGTGGTGTTTAACTGTTTGATAAGTCCTCTTTCAGGAGAGATGGAGTTAACCGGTTCCATGGCGCATGGCCCCTAAGTCTAATGGCACCATGTCATTTAGCACCATGTCACATGGCCGAAATATTAGTGGCTGAAATGACATATGGCCGAAATGACATATGGCCGAAATGTCAGATGGCCGAAATGTCAGATGGCCGAAATGTCATTGAATTCCATACTTCTCCAACCTGATCCAGTGGACACAGTGTTGAATCAACATTTTTTCAATGTTTGTATACATGTATCAACAGTTGATTTGAAGTTCAATGTTGGACCTTCAATGTTGTTTATATATTGATCCCATTTATAGCTTTCTGGTCATTTCGAGTGGATATGCCAACTTGAATCATTGAAATTGACATATATTATTAAATGTTGACAACCCATTGACGGCCCCCATTCACAATACAACACCATACAACACCATACCACACCAGTACGACACCATACAACACCAGTACGACACCATACAACACCATACCACACCGGTACCACACCAGTATGACACTATACAACACCAGTACAACACCATACGACACCATACAACACCAAACCACACCAGTACAACACCATACGACACCATACAACACCAGTACAACACCATACCACAACATACCATTACAACACCATACAACACCATACCACACCAGTACAACACCTTACCACACCATACAACACCAGTACCACACCAGTACAACACCATACCACACCATACAACACCATAACACACCAGTACAACACCATACCACACCATACAACACCAGTACCACACCATACAACACCATACGACACCAGTACAACACCATACGACACCATACAACACCAAACCACACCGGTACAACACCATACGACACCATACAACACCATACGACACCATACAACACCAGTACAACACCATACAACACCATACCACACCACACCATTACAACACCATACAACACCAGTACAACACCATACCACACCAGTATGACACCATACAACAAGGTGTGGTATGGTGTTGTACTGGTGTTGTATGGTGTGGTACTGGTGTTGTATGGTGTGGTACTGGTGTTGTATGGTGTTGTACTGGTGTGGTATGGTGTTGTGTGGTGTGGTATGGTGTTGTATGGTGTGGTATGGTGTTGTATGGTGTTGTACTGGGGTGGTATGGTGTGGTATGGTGTTGTATGGTATGGTACCGGTTGAAAATGTTGAAAATGGAGGTTGCATAAAATGATTTTCAAGTATTTCGGCCATCTGTCATTTCGGCCATGTGTCGTTTCGGCCAAATGACATGTGTCATGGTGCTATAAGTCGCACCATACAACACCAGTACGACACCATACAACACCAGTACGACACCATGCAACACCATACCACACCGGTACCACACCAGTATGACACTATACAACACCAGTACACCATACGACACCATACAACACCAAACCACACCAGTACAACACCATACGACACCATACAACACCAGTACAACACCATACCACAACACACCATTACAACACCATACAACACCATACCACACCAGTACAACACCTTACCACACCATACAACACCAGTACCACACCAGTACAACACCATACCACACCATACAACACCATAACACACCAGTACAACACCATACCACACCATACAACACCAGTACCACACCATACAACACCATACAACACCAGTACAACACCATACGACACCATACAACACCAAACCACACCAGTACAACACCATACGACACCATACAACACCATACGACACCATACAACACCAGTACAACACCATACCACACCATACCACACCACACCATTACAACACCATACAACACCAGTACAACACCATACCACACCAGTATGACACCATACAACAAGGTGTGGTATGGTGTTGTACTGGTGTTGTATGGTGTGGTACTGGTGTTGTATGGTGTGGTACTGGTGTTGTATGGTGTTATACTGGTGTGGTATGGTGTTGTGTGGTGTGGTATGGTGTTGTACTGGTGTGGTATGGTGTTGTATGGTGTTGTACTGGGGTGGTATGGTGTGGTATGGTGTTGTATGGTATGGTACCGGTTGAAAATGTTGAAAATGGAGGTTGCATAAAATGATTTTCAAGTATTTCGGCCATCTGTCATTTCGGCCATGTGTCGTTTCGGCCAAATGACATGTGTCATGGTGCTATAAGTCGCAGGGCTACTTGGCTTATAGGCCATAGGACTGGAACCCGAGTTAACCACCTTCTGCCAAGGGCAAACATTCAAAATCCAACATGGTGTAAGGGTTTGATCTCTAGTTAAGCTAAAGCATAATGAAGAGAGTGACTTTGGTTATGGCAACAGAGTGTATTCAGTAACTATGCAATCAGGTCACAAAGAGCTCACATGGTTCCAGTTACATTGGTAACAATCTACTACTGTCACTCTTTTATAGAAGAACAAGGCTGCGAAACTCAGACCTGTCATGTGATGTGTGATGGACGAGCGAAAGCCCCCCTGGTGTGATGAATATGAACCCAAATGCAGGTGCTGCCACTGCATCCGAATCCCTCCATCACACCCAGAGACCCTATAAACACCGAGTGTAATCATGACATATCATACCACTGGCACTCATTATAGTAGGTTAGGGTGGTAACCTATCATGAAAAGAGGACTAATTGTGATAGAACATAAGTAATAGGTTTACAAGTTCACATTATTTGAGAGGCGCAGTACGCTAAATCATTGTATGCCACCTGTGTATATTATTGGTTTTGGAACTTGAGACACTATATACTAAACATAATGCTATGCCTACAGAATGGTAAGGGAGTGATCATTTTTTAACAACAGGGGGGGGGGGCGGCTGGTGGGTTTGAGGGGGGGTCAGAATTTTTTCAACCCCTTGACCGGGGGGTCAGAATTTTTCAACACCTCTGATGGGGGTGTCAAAATAATTTTACCCGTTTTCAGTGGAAAACCCCGCGCGTTACTATAGGCTAAAAGGGGACGTTCGCGCACGATTTTTGTCCCTTATGGGGGGGGTCAAAAACATTTTACCCCCTCGAGAGGGGGGGTCGAAATTTTTTTTGCGCGTCCGCTAGCAAACCCACCAGCCCCCCCTGTTGTTAAGAAATGATCACTCCCTAAGGTCATGTAGAGTTGGTCCTAGAGAGTTGCATGAGGTATGAATAATACAGATCAAGTCAGACCAAGGTTGTGTAAAATCTATCACTAATAATTTTAATGAAAACCCCTACTTTATTTTCATTATAGCGTATTTAGATTAGCTATCGGTCAAATAAAAAGATTCTGGCATGGTTATTGAAATATATGTTACTTTAGAGGAGGGCTTTAGGTGAATCTGATGCATCTGTCATGATTGACAAAATGCATCAGGTGCTGCATTGGTCATATATGAAAGGTATTGCAAAATGTCTTGTATTTAAAATAGTGAGCGGAACAGGGTTATGATTCTGCACAGACACCTTTGGTGGGTTATTTATTTATAATTATTTCTTGGGGGATATAATAATTCATGTGACAGAAAAAGCTACAAACAGCATCTAGTTGCAGCCTTAGAGTGCTGTGCAAGGACAACTGGGATGCATTTTGTAAATCAGATGCATCAGATAACTCTGCAACTCTCCTCTATAGGGGCACATATTTCAATAACCATACCAGAATCTTTTTTATTGGACATAAAGCCATAAAAAAACGCTATCATAAAAAAATAGGGTAGGGGTTTTCTTTAAGCAATAGCTTCAGTAGTACCGTATTTACCTGATTATGACCCGGCTTATACACAGGGCAGGCTTATATTTGAGGCAGGCTTATAATTTATTTACTTGAAAAATCACTATGGATTGCTATCTAAAATTGCCATACTCATCCATTTCTTCTTCTTATATCTCAGAACAATTCTCACATTATTGGCCCAGGGTCCCCCTGGGTCATTGGTGGCACCTTTTCAGTCATAAACCATGGAATAAAATTTCAAATGGGAATTTTTTTTATATATCATATCTTAAATCAAAGCTCCTTGATCGATATGTGTAATACACATATCATTGTTAATGTTTCGCCCAACAATTCCCAAAAAGTCAGCCTTTATCCTTCTGAAATTAGCCACCATACAAGTTTACATCATGGTTTTCAAGCTGTACTGACAACAAAATTCATACATTAGATTTGCACTGTGCGATGGATTTCGGCGATAGAATAAACACATGGAGTCCCATGGGAATTGACATTTTAAGACGCTTTTTTTCAGGTATTTCCTATTGCAAATTGAGAAAATTAGAATTTCTGAATTTTTGGGTATCAGTGAGTGGCATCCCTGCCACTACAAGTGTGATAGCTATAACAAAGCACCCTTTACATGTTTGTTGACAGACATGCCCATTCATGTAGTAGAGGACCGTTCTAGTTCGCTGTGTTTATAGAGTGAGCGATCACTAGAAGAGCGATGACTGTAGCAGTATAAAGTATCCTGTCTACAGCACTTCACAAGCCAGCAGGTGACGCGACATACTTTTATTTATGGTGTTCACTGCATTCATGCAGGTAACAGCCTTACACTATAACTGCCTTACACTGCATTCATACATCATAACAACATGGAAACACTATATGTATCTAAGCACAGAATAAAACACAGAAAGGTGGTGAAAGACAAAACACCACACAGCGCTCCTGATACATGTCTACTCACTGGCCTCAGCTGTTTGTATGCCTTTTTACTGCAACCAGAGCCTGTTTAGGCATTGCATCATTACTGTGTCTGGCAACTGGCAGCCCACAGCTGCATCAACAGAGTCACAATGTGTGTGTTCAGTATCAGTACTGTTATTACCCGTGTGTTTAACTCGACAATCGCTATCTTTGTTAATACTAGGATTATGAGACAATGTAGTACGTCATTTTGACACAGCGTGTGATGGAGATTAACAATAGAGCATCATATATCAGCTTTGACTAAGATTAAAAAAATCAGTGTACAATTATATTGAAAAAGAGTTTATGTGTAGAATCCATAATCATTGATTCAAGTATTGATGACAGAGGGCGCCACATATATGCGCTGTTCAGTCAGACCTAGGTGTAAACAGGTCATTCACCGCTCCAGCACAGGGAGAGCAACATGGCTACAAACCCTTATGTTGTGTGGATCTTATTATTGTTTTTGCTATGGCCAATTTAGGTACAGCTGAGGATCTACAGAGAGTGGTATCCATACATGCTTTAGGCTCGGGACAGGATATCAAACAGTATAGACTGAGAAACTATAAATCAGGCTGTGGACTAAGACATGCAGGGCCCCTGGGGCAGTTGTTGCTGTTACATTTTGAATGGTACCCGCTTACCTGTAGGAGCCACCGGTGGTTCTAACGAAGACTCAGACCAAGGTGATGACATGGCTGATAGAGCGGATTTAGAAGAGCGCTTGGCTCGAGCGCAAGCATCAGGAGGAGTTAAATGAGCAAACAAAGACTCTTGAAATCACCGACGAATTAGCTAAACTGAAGCTCGCAAATGATAAGACTGAGCGAGATTTAGGTCAGCGTGCATTCTCCATCCAGAGATGAGCCTTCACCCGGAGGTGGAGGTGGTGGATCGCCAGGCATCGAGGGAGCAGGGTTAGCCACCTTGGTAGCTGGCCTTGGCACAGCTGGTCTAGACATATTGCTACGGCAACCACACTTTCTCAATTAGGTATGCTTTCAGGTCTACATTTGTTATCCACTTCTACTAGCAAAAGGAAAAGATCTAGGCACCCCTTATGTCCTGACACATATATTCCTAATGAAAAAGACAAGGAATATGGTGACTTGTCTGCTGTTGAATTAGCATATGGAATGACGTGTGTGATGGAATACATCTTGAAGGCCGAAAATGATAAGTTGGCACCATTGGATTACATTGCCCACATGAAATTTGTCATGCACAAAGCCATGGGGGGCACATATACTGATGCCGCACTAGCCAAATATGAACACAGCGTGACTCAAAAGGTAATTAAGGGTGAATTGGCTAGTTACGTTGAGTCAGACAGTAATTTGTTCAATCAGGAGTTGGACATGGGCGGAACAAAAGTGCTGCAAGAAGCAATCCAGAGTTTGATGAAGAAATTGGCACCACCAGGTGGGGATAAAAAGAAGTCCAAGTATAAAATCGAGGTGCCATCCGATGTTTGCGCTAAGTTTAATTTTACTTACTGCAACTTTCCCCGGTGTTCAAAGTCTCACATCTGTGCCAGCTGTCGGGGCGATCACAAAGTCAAAGCATGCCCACTCAAACCGTCAAACACCCAGAGCGTTAATACCAATCAGCTGCCTGGTAATGCCGGTCATGTTTGACCTACCATGACTATTAAAACTGACGAACAAGACACTCCACCTGTCATACCAATTTTAGTTAAGGACAATCAATCGGCAAACACGGAGCAATTGCGTGTTTTGACACTTCAAGACGACATGTGGCCGGGAAACGTGCCTTTGTTTACCAACGACGGCTCCACGTGGTCAGAACACATGTCTTTGTTTAGCAGTAGCAACACCACGTGCATGGAGCACGTGCCTTTGTTGACATCATACGCTTCGCTTTCAAACACCTTCGCGGGTCGCACACAGATGAGCGTGGTATCGCAGTGACAAGCTTCGGTCATGTCGCCGATTCCTGGTGCACCTATAATTACTCTTTTTGATTCTTACACTAACGGATGGCAACCAGTGCAACAGCTCCAAGATGGTGTACCTTGGGACGTGGCTTGCTACAATCAAGCCTTCGCAAGCGAAGAAATCATGTGTTATGTTGACATGAACAGCTTATTGTCGAATTTTAGTGGTTATACGCCATTATGGGATGCCTCTACGAGTCATCACATAGCAGGAGTTCGCTCACAGCTAAATTTATGCGGTTGGAGGGACATGTTAACACGCAGTTCACTCAACACCCATGTTTGAGATCCGGACGCTTTGTTTTGACAGGGGTTCTGTTGGGTTTTAAAATTGTGGACCCTTTTGCTGCTGTCACGGATTACTCAACACCCAATTACAAGTCAGCCACAGTGTCAGCTCGTAAGGAAATTGATGCAATTATACGTAAAGAGTTGACTACGGGTAAACTATCTGTGGTAGTGGATAAACCTAGATGTGTTCACGCATTAGGCGCGGTTCCTAAATCGTCGGGTGGATTTAGATCTATAACAGACACTAGTCACCCGACTGGGTTATCAATTAACAATTACATGGAACATACCTTCAGACACTTTTCATACCAATCTATGGACGAAGTATGCAAGCTGTTACACAAGAATTCATACACAGCAGTGACTGATATCTCATCAGCATATAGGTCTGTCCTTTCACGTGAAAATGACAGATATTAGCAAGGCTTATGCTGGCAGGATGAGAACGGTGAATTCTTTATGATTGACAACTTCATGAGTTTTGGCAGCAGAGCAGCCCCATACATCTTTACAACACTGACAAATTGTGTTTGCAGATTTATGTCTGACTTAGGCTATAAGTGTGTCAGTTATTTGGACGATATTCTGGTGGCTGCTACCACTTATGATAAGTGTGTAGAAGCGCAGTTAGCCCTTCATAAGTGCCTAAGGAATCTAGGATATCTCATCAGCATATAGGTCTGTCCTTTCACGTGAAAATGACAGATATAAGCAAGGCTTATGCTGGCAGGATGAGAACGGTGAATTCTTTATGATTGACAACTTCATGAGTTTTGGCAGCAGAGCAGCCCCATACATCTTTACAAGACTGACAAATTGTGTTTGCAGATTTATGTCTGACTTAGGCTATAAGTGTGTCAGTTATTTGGACGATATTCTGGTGGCTGCTACCACTTATGATAAGTGTGTAGAAGCGCAGTTAGCCCTTCATAAGTGCCTAAGGAATCTAGGATTCTATATTGCCTATGATAAAGTTAAATCTCCATCGAGGATCCAGACTTATCTAGGTATCGTGATTGATACACAGCAGATGTCTCTCAAGCTTCCTGATGTTAAAGTGCATAAATTACATAGTGAGTTGCAGTTCTTTGCTGGTCGCCAAAGGCAACAAAAAGACAACTCCAAAGGTTATGTGGCATTTTAAGTCACTGCAGCACTTTAGTTAGGGGAGGCAGGGTGTTCTCTCATAGGATCATTGGACACTTAAAACATTTCACGCAAGGTAGACATTATATAAGCTTGACCAAGTCATTTTTTCAAGACTTAGAATGGTGGATTACCTTTAGCAAATGGTTCAATGGGCAGGCTAAAATGATTATCCAGGAGCCAAACGCTCAACACCACCTGACAACTGATGCTTCAGGCTCCAGATTGGGAGCCACTTGGGATAATGACTGGATGAGTGGTACTTGGGACAATATATTATATGACTCAAGCTCAAATATGGCAGACCATGCTCATTTACCGGTAGTCACTACACCGGTACCGGTACCAGACAATATCAACGTAAGGGAGTGAAGCCTGGAGAGATTGTATTGTTTTGTGCCTCACTGACAACACTCAAGTAGTAGCAGCGATAAATAAGGGTAAAAGCAGGAATGAATCTTCCATGGCTTTGTTACGTGCTATTTTCTGGGAAACTGTAATAACAAACTGCAATCTCAAAGCACGTCATCTCCCGGGTATTGCTAATTCAACAGCAGATTTTTTGTCATGTATGACAATTAGGCCAAAAGTGGTTATACCCGATCATTTATGTTGCAGAAAGGAAGTCATTTATTTCCAAACTGGACAAAAAAGCTCAAGGATGAGGGCCAAAGCATGGGCTCCCAGCACATGGAAGACGCACGCTTCACAATGGAAAAAGTTTCTTAATTTCTGTGTGTTAATAGCATGTGTGCCTATACCAATTTCACTGGACTTGATGTGTAGATATGTTGTGTATTGTATGGATTCTTTATGTTTCAAGAGCATTGATAATTATGTCAGTGGAGTGATTGCTCTAAATAATGTATTTGGTCATGATGTATCATTCATACGTAAAGACTTTCAGTTTAGGATAACTATGGCAGGAGTGAGACGAACATTAGGAGACCCAGAGCCTTCACGTCTGACTCTAGACATTTCACATTTGTTAGAAATGTTCTTTCAAATGGATTTTACTATTCCTAGTCATAGAACAATGTGGGCTGCTATAGTGTTATCCTTTAGGGCCTTACTAAGGAAGTCTAATTTGGTGATTACCGGTAGTGCCCCTCAGATGAACTTACATGTACTTCGAAGGAGTGCTATTTCCTTCACAAAATGGGGTATACTGGTATCAGTCTCCAGCACCAAGACAGTTCAATATGGCCAAAGGACTCACATTATACCGGTTACCACTACAAAAGGCTCTCCTCTCTGTGCAGTTTCAATGTTGAAAGCTCATCTATTTGATTTTCCCACCAAAGACAAAGACGGTTATCTTTTTCAAGTGAAACAGGGCGAGGATGTAGTCCCTTTATCTTATGATAAACTGTTGTCTTTTTTTAAAGACTCTTCTACAAGACATTGGTGAACTTGAGCCTAGGATGGGAATGCATAGCCTACGCCGGGCGGGAGCTGCATTTATGTATCAGATAGGCATGTCGTTGGAAGACATCCGTCAGGCAGGTGACTGGCAAAGCCTAGCAGCTTTGGTGTATTTAGCCAAACCCATGTCGGCCAGAATTGACTCTGACATTTTCTTCTCTCAGGCCATTGCTAGTTTCAATTGACTTGTCTCATGAGGACTTCATGATTTTTCAGACTGATATTGTAATGTGTATGTTTCTATAATTTCATTGTTATATTTGGTGGTTGGCAGTCATACTTTTGTGACAATGCCCATGTCCAAAGTTATACATGGTCTTGTCCATAATCATTGATTCAAGTATTGATGACAGAGGGCGCCACATATATGCGCTGTTCAGTCAGACCTAGGTGTAAACAGGTCATTCACCGCTCCAGCACAGGGAGAGCAACATGGCTACAAACCCTTATGTTGTGTGGATCTTATTATTGTTTTTTTTCTGTTTATTAATAAAAGGGCAGTCATACTTTTGTGACAATGCCCATGTCCAAAGTTATACATGGTCTTGTCTGCTTACCTCATATTTCAACACAGGGGATTTTCATCTTGGTTCTTCATGATAATGGCCTTACTATGTGAAATATCAATTAGATAGAAATTAGTTTTGACTTATTAGTGTGGGTAGTTCAACTGAAATTTTGAGTGACTGATTCATTCTTTATGTTATACTCACAGGTTGTAGATAGCAAATCAATTCATTGCATGGAACCCTGGGCCATGTGTGATCTATAGCACACATTCAATCTTGGTGATGAATGTCAACTCTGTCTCTCTTAAGATGTGTTACAATGTCATTAACATAATGTATAGGACATACCATAAGCTTTATAAGACTGAAAGAATTATGAAAATCCCAAGTAGAAGTAAAATTATACTCCTCTAATGAATTTCTATGGAATTTGCTTGCTCTGACCAGGCGTATATTCAGGCACTGGCTTGTATCAGATCTAGGGGACCTTTTGACCATGCTTATAAAAGAGGAAGACTTATATTTGTGGATCAACACAGGGAAATGTGCTCCCTGCGGGATTTTATTACTGGTTTTGACCACCAGGGGGCCGTACAAGGCTAAATAAGTGAAAGAAAAATTGAACAAAAATTGATCAAAAGTACTTTTTTATGAGGAATACAGTAAAGCTATTTTCAAAATTCTATTTTCATTCAAAACATTCCATATTTGGAATGCAAAAAGAATATTTTAGGGCCAAAATGACTGTATTTGTTGATATTGGTTGCCATGGTAACATAAATTCCGTTCCAAATTAAAAAATCAAAGAATCCCTTTGACTAACCCAGATAAGGCTAGTTAACGTGGCAATTTTGGTTGCAGAGTGCTGAAAAGTGATCAGTAGGCTAATATATGACCAAAAATGTCCTGTACAAAACTTTGGAGCCGTACCTATGTTGCATCCGGAGATATCAGGGTTTGCCTACCATCCTACATGTATGACGGTAGACCAATCCACTACTGTCCTATAAAATATTGATTTTCGGGTTTCCATGGAAACGGCAATTCCTGTTGGGGAGTGCTGAAACATGAGAACTAAGCTAACATATGACAATTTATGCTGTACAAGAAATTTTACGGCTTTACCTATTACTGATCCAGAGATAAGCACCGTCCTGCATAGAGGACAGTAGGCCAATGCTCGGTCTGCCCCCTCTGTGAAGGTCAAAATCTCTAAATTTGGCGATTTTCTAAGTAGTAGGTGTTTTGGAACATGTGTGTCTTGTTATAGAAGTGTCTAAAAAAAGCACCATATATTTGGAAGCCAGGGCCCTAAAACTGTAAGCTAAAAACTATGTACTTCTGTATCTATCACTTTTGCTTCAGGATATAGACCCCTACTTACTCAGTCAATTAGGTGCCCTATATGTAGGATGGTAGCCCCATCTGGGTTAATTTTCTCAGAGATAATTATAGTTAAAAACAGAATGAAAATCCCATTCCTAGATCCAAAGTTATGACTAAAAATGTTGAGATTGTAGCAGTATTTGCTAATTAGCATGATTATGCTAATTTCAATTAATATCTCCTAATCCATTATATATACAGCCTATTCCCTAAGAGAATAAGACTCATATTTACAATGTCATGTCTCGAGAACTTCTGAAGGTATAGACTAATGTGATACACCATTGTACAGCTTATGACTTTATGTTCAAAATAGACTTTTCTTTGGAGGTCCCTTTTCCCATGGATGTCCACAATTTTGGGCCTGGCTTATAATCGAGGAAATAAGGTACCCATAAAGGCATTGGATAAAACCCTCTGCAGAAGTAGAGTAAAACACCAAATAGCTACTACCTCTAAATACTACCTATAAGATATTAATGATATTATATAAGCAATGTATATGTATTTCCAAATAGATATATGTATTATATGTATTGATTCTTGCCAAATAGGTATTGATAGGATCTGTAAAACCTGACCTCTATATTATTTAATGAATACAGGTTCTAGAATATCGGGTTCTGCTCCAACTCACCAATAAACCATTCAACATTTCATAAAGTTGAATGGAAATATTTTCTCTAAAGCTTGTAGTTTTATAAAACAAATAGCATTTTAGGATACAATGTACAACTCTTAAGTATTGTAGTGGCAAAGCACATTGGCACAGGAAGGTTGTTTAGTAACTTTGGTACAATTTCTACATATTCCAGGATCTGTGTCCATGGATCTGTCCTTTAATATCTATTTGAATGAATTCTAGATCACTGAAGGATAGACTTCCCCCCCCCCTAATTTTTTACAATTTCTAAATATTCAATTGCATATCATTTTGTGAATATGCATCAGAGATTCACATATTTTACCTCATTTTGACCACACATTTTGTTTCTTTCAATTTTATAGTGTTAGAGGGCCAGTTGCTAGGGACGGCATGCTAATGGAACAAAAACGTTCTTCTTTTTCGTGTTACTTTTTTTGGGATGGCCATATAGGATGAAATATCATTAAAATTGACTATTCTGATGATTTAAATGTAATCTAGAGATAATTTAAGAGGAAACGGTCTCTCATTTCGTGGATATTCCAATTATTAAGGTTTACAGAGGTTACTATGCAAAGAAAATTCCTATTTTTTCTAGATTTGGTTAATTTTCTCTTTTTTACCTATTTGTTACCTTTAACATTCTCTGTAGGCCTTAATAATTGGAATATTTACTAATAAGAGACCGTTTCCTCCTAAATTATCTCTAGATTACAATTAAACCACCAGAATAGTCAATTTTAATGATTGTGTTATTGACTTTAGTCAATAACACATTCATATATATGGAAACTGCCGCACAGAACCACATTAGATTAAAGAGGGTTTCTGACAGACATAGGAACATAGAAGGAAATCTGGTCTATAGTGTATCTCTGAACAATTGCCACCGCAGCTAGGCCATGGTTGAATAATCTCTGTTTGACCTTACATGCATTTAGTAGATAATATGCTGAAACAGGTATGACGAAATGGCTTAGACAGCTGGCTTTTGCACCTAAGAGATAGAGCATAGTCAGCTGTTCATTAGGGCTTGAAGGTGGGATGTGGATTACTGATGCCTCATTGTTGGTGCACACGAACCATTAACCCTTTAGGGGCTGCATAGAACTTATACATTTTTTTTCATTGAACTTAGAAGCCAATAACATGTAGGCCTGTGGCCTAGACTTAACCTTCATATTCCATCCTATATGGCCGTCCGGAAAAAAGTAACATGAAAAGGAAAGTTTTTGTTCCATTAGCATTCTGTCCCTAGCAACCGGCCCTCTAACGCCATAAAATTGAAAGAAACAAAATGTGTGGTCTAAATGAGGTATAATATGTGAATCTCTATTCACAAAATTATATGCAATTGAATATTTAGAAATTGTAAAAAATAGGGGGGAAAGTCTATCCTGAAGTGTGTGGAACAGATGTTTAGGAACGAAGAGAGGTACATCCTTTTACTTCTAGTTTGATATTCTATTATCATCCATTTTTAAGGTGATATCTGTCAGTATCTATTGGCAGCCATATTGGTTTCTTCATGACCTTATGTGGCCTCAACTATTGGATAGAACTTCAAAAGCTATTAGCTGGAGTAGTTCTGATGTAATGACAATTTACCACATTGACCTATTTGGTGGTAGCCATGTATTTCAGGCACTTTCCCAGGGTGCCAAGATCTTTTTCCTGAAGAAGTAGGTATTGAATAGTTTGGTACACTGTTGAAAAGGGTGTGCCTTTTTTAGACATTTATCTCTTATGCATCTGTTTTTCCCCATCTCATCATTCGTTTATATAAAAGGTGCAGAACGCTAGGTAATAACTAGCTTTTCACCCAAGGTTCCTCATTTAATAACCTGGTCATGCATAGGCAGATGTTAGGGAGTGATCGTTATTTATGGCCGGGGGAGATGACATTTTTGTTTGGCACATATCTGAAAATGACCTCCTACACGAATATCCCAAAATAAAACACCTACGTAAATACCCCAAAATGGAGTGCCCCCTCAGGAATAGTCTAAAATAAACCACCTCCCCTTTGAAAATACCTTGATAGGGAATGTCCCTTTCCATAATTTATGCTTATAACACACAGAAAAAAATAATGCTCAAAGTGTTAGTCAGAACGTCTAACTTTCTAACAATACCTAGTCAAAAGCATGTACCTAAGTGTGTTAGTCAAATTTGACTAACCATTAGTCTAAGTGCCAAATTTGACTTGGTTTGACTGATTTTGACTAAGGTCCCTTGGTGGTTTCTACTAAGTATGGGGTCCATTATTTTTGGTTTAAATGAAATGGTGAGTGTAAGCTCTATAAAGGATCCACATCCTACAATTCACTGTCTCATCATTTAGGAAGCATGTGAAATGCTTCTGATCATTTTCATTAGAACCCTTGAGCAAAGTTACTCTGTGTTTCCCACAAAGAAGCAGATCTATCTATACATCTGTGGATATTTTGCTTATCTCGATTACCAAAGAATAGGTGTTCTATCTGACTACCTAGTTTATTTAACAACTGATTTCATATCATTTGCCAACCTTGATGTTCCAGTGAATTGTGATAGCCTCAAACGTATACAGAGCCGTTGATCATTTTGACATTCACCGAACAATTCTGGTACACACCCACCGGTAAAGTCCTGTTTTAAACCACACTGCCACCTGGTGTGTAAAAGCAACACTATACTACTATACCTTCAGGGGTAGACAATAACAGTCATTTTCAGCCATGGACCACCTGGGCCCGTAGCTACAGAAATCTATGGGCCCACACCTAAACCTATGGGCCCAGAATAATTAAGATACTTTCCATTGAAAGAAAATCATTAATTTCACTTATCATTTTGTATCAAAACCTAACTGGAATGGCAAACTCCTTGTTGATTTTCTCTTTTCATTATAACATGCCTATATTGATGTGGGTAAATTGTCTCCTGCCCAGGTATTTCACAAGAAGGTATTTCCTAAAGAAAACTGTGGGCCCGGATCCAAAACTATGGGCCATTGGCTCCTCCGTTAGTGTCTACCCCTGACCTTAGTCAAAGTTACTAAGGGATCCCTCAGTGACAGTGGCTAAGATAAGTTAGCATGCCTGAGTCTCAGCAGATACCCTATTCAAGATTGTGCTTGGAGAGAGAAGCTGATTTAGGTAGTCAATGTGACTTACATAAGTTAGACATTGTTAGTCACATAATAATCATATGTACTAACTAAGATTATATGGCCGTTTTGACTGAGTTAATTTAGACTGACTAACTTCGATTTTTTTCTGTGCATATAGAAAAGACATTTTCCTGACTAAATTGTACACTAAAGTGTACTGCCAACCTCTAAGGGATACAGCTGTCAAACATCAAAGGATATATATTTCTGTGACATACCATATTGGCCAGTATAAGCACCAGGGGCTCACTGATTTTAAATTGGGTCTACCCCAGCGCTTATTTAAGACCAGTGCTTATTCAAGACCCGGCGCTTGTACAGACCAATACTGTAGGTATATGAACATCATGGTTCATCAAGTTCTTATGTTAGGGAATCAACAAAGAGTAAATGATTATACATTACTGACCTACAAAGAATGAGTTCTGCAGGCCTGGTGCATCTTTGACTGTTACATTGTGACCTTTGACAAAACCTGCCTAAAGCCAGCCCAACCATAGATATCTTAATGTAACGAGTGATATCACACTTATCTTATTTGGAATGAGTCGGTTCATTGGTTTAAGGCATTTTTGGAGAGTTTTATTTAAAGAAGACTCCACAGTGTCATTTCAGACATTCTAGAAGTTTGCAGAGTCACAATACAGAGTCAGGAATTTTATTCAGCACAAGACACTGGTAGATATCTCTTGTGGAGTAGTCTTTCAAAGACGCATTTACCTGGTCACTGTTGGATAAATCTGACAATGAAAGTGAAGTATAGATCATTTATCGGCCTGCAAGGTGCATTCAATGATGGTGATGTAATATAGGGACATCTGTCATGAACTCTTTCAGAGGTTATTAATGTTTGTATCATCCACTACATTAATAGCTAACAATGCTCCATGCACTCATTTCAGCTGCTCATCAATAAGGGGTACATGTCCAATAGTTCAAATGCACCAGGGATTATTCCTTCAGACAATTTCTCTACTTCAAACCATTCAATATGAATGCCTATGAACAAAGCACCCACCAAAATGAAGCCCCCCTCCCTATGGGAATACCCAAAAGATAAAGCACCCCTCTATGTGACTATACCAAAATGAACTGCCCTCCCTACATGAATTATCCAAAATGAGATGCCTCACCCTCAAGAATACCCCAAAAATGACCCCCCCCCCCCCGCTTACGAAAAGCCCATCCCCCGGCCATGAATAATGAATGCTCCCTTACTAGCCGATAATTGATATTTTGTTGGCAGGTGCATATTAACACATAATTAAACTTTGGTTAAATTATATTCAATTTTAGTTTATATCCACCGGCCAGGTGCTTTGAAAAATAACAAAGTAAAAGTCCAAACTGTGATAAGAGTCTTTAATGCAGTACATTATTCTGAGAACATGGTAACAAGCTAATGAGCATGCCCCACCACATGCACACTTTGTTCCTTCCGGTCTGTCACACCAACGCGCTGCTCTTCTTAAGTAACGCGAATGTTTATTGCTGTGTAAGACAGTGGGCGACGGAGGAGGGGCTTCAGCCACCCCAGTATTAATCAGTAATAGAAAAAAGTATGTACGAATGATTATCAGTCCTACATAATATACCAACAACTAAGTACAGACCCTGCCATAAAGTTTGGCCTGTTTTAATTTTGAATGAAAGTATTTCTTTCAGAAAGGTTTGTAGTCTAAAAGACACATAGGCCTAGGCCTATGTTGAATGCAATCTACATAATATAGAGAAGAATATAGGCGTCCTTAATTAGTAAAGCAGGCCTACCAGTATCCATTGTAATGATATGATTGTCGCCCACCATCACTAGAATAAGTGCCTAAAGGAGGACTCACTTGAGCATAATCAGTACAGCCTCACTGGAGGCTGGGAGAGGGTAGAGCAGACGCCAGCGCATCGGGCACCATTTTCCTCTCTGAAACGAGGTGGTGCAACCTATCGGCGAAGTCCTTCATTATTTCTTCGTTCGCCTGGCCTGTTAGGTCTTCACTCTAGGGTAGTATTTAGTTTTGTGGCGCGGCTATCATTGTGGCCTGATAGTGAGACCAGCATGGACAATTATATTGAGGGTATGACCCGTGGATGGGATACCCCATGGCTCTATGGCGCTAAGCATGCTAAGAGGCACTTGCACACAGACATATATTGAGTGTCACAAACATGGACATAGTCATTCTCCTATAGACTGTAATACACTGACAGGTACATGTATTACCTTGTACAGGTCCCCATGCGTCTCTGTACCCCAAGAGAGGCTAGCACAGGCAAGCACAGTTGCCAATGCTAGTCTTGCTGTGGATGTGTGACAATATGATATATAATCAGGTTACTAATACACACACCAAAATTCTCACACTTGAAGAACAACACTTTGTTATTCATTTTCATTGAACCTATTTTGGGACTGATTTAGCGTTTTCTAGTGATGGATTTGGTTATAAGTATTACTAAATAGACAATGTATTCCTAATGGGAGAAGGACTGTGTGATGGGGTGTTTCTTTGTATATATTCAGCGTTTCCCACCCAACCCAAACACCCTTGAAGCCTTACTCAAACCCAACAATCATTTGGGTCCAGACCCTGTTCAAAAAGATTGTTTTCCAGTATGTACACAGCAGATTCCATTTCAGTCATGAGTCTGAGATCACGTTCACTTACAGTTTATCTGTAAATGTTTATCTATATAGCCAAATAGGCACCTCATTTGTGTAGGTAGGCAATTGGCATAATAACTTGATGACCTTATGATGACCCGCATCATCAAGCAGGTTAATAACATCTAGCTGTCATGGCTAAAGGCCATGTACAATATTGTCATTTCCTGCAGTCAGTCAAATAATTGTCAGTTGCCAAAGCTATGGCAGGCAATCGGTCCCAAAGATTGCTGGGAGCAGGTTGGCACCAGGGCGGAGAGGACATAGTCGGGGAAAACTAATTCTGAGCAGTAATGCACTTGGTTCATAGCAGCAAAGATTGCTCTTTATTATCTGTCCTTTACAGAAAATCCCTTTTCTATAGAAGCCAAAACAGAGGTATTAGCATTTTTATGCTGACACTGTTTTATTGTTTCATTCCAATCATATAGTAGAGACTTAACACTGAGACATAGCACTAATAAAAAAGTGCCATTACTGCCATGAATATCTGTGTATGAAACCAACGTTTACAGCCATTCTCCCAATAGTTGCCCTCACTACAGCCATCACGACCACTCTCTTTCTTCTAATGGGACTCACTGTTTATATGAATTCATTTCAGTCAGCATTGGTATTTTTTATGTGTATAGTGTACAAGCGGGTTGCCTTTATATCAATGCCATTGTGTGGAATGTTAACTACAATTCAGGACACAGTTTCAGGCATAATCTGTTAGGGAGGGAGGAATAGGTAGGGCAAGGTTAGGGCTTGGGAAGGGGGTGAAACTGACAAAGGAGGCCTAAATTGTTCAGAATGGGACTATACATTCATTTCTATGCACTATGATGCAGGGGCGTACTGGTACAATGATTTCTTTACTTTTTGTGTGAAACAGGTACTACATCTATACATATGCACCTGCAGACTACGTGTATATTTCATCAACACTTGTTACTTTGGTATGAACTAAGCTTCTCATTTCACAATCTGTCAAGAGGTGCTTTCAGGAGGAACGATACATTGAGGTGGGAGCAGAGGACAATACCCTGTGCCTTTTTCTGCTGGCAGTGCATGAATGCACCCCCTAGCCTATTATGGGCAAACATTGATATCCCTCTTTTATGATAGATACATTAAATATGAGATGTCATGTGTTGTCCACATATAATAAGTTCCTGAATTGACTGGTCTAATTCAGCCTTGGAACCAATGCCAATATATAGATATATATGGGATTCTTTTTCTCAGTGTTCATACATGTACATGGTTTCTTTCTTTCTGTATTTGATATGTATCTACAACTTTATACATGTCATGTATCATCGGGAGCTTTATGCTCATAGGTATACAATCTTAGTTTCTGATAAGTCAAGTAATATAACAGTAGAACACAACGTGGCCCTAGGTCATACCTCTACCTTTTCATTCAGCATAGAGGGATCAGTATCCACCATACAATGCTACTAAAGAAAGGGTTTATTTTCTAAAACTGGATGGGAAATTGAAAAAGGAAATGAAACAACTTGTTCTCGTCAATATTACAAAAAATAGAGAACTTGTCAACACCTCATTGGCATGCTAGGGCATGATATATTCCCATTCAGATTAGACTGCATGCACGCAATCATCGCCAAGTAGTAAAGCGTGGCGTCGATCTGTCAACGACCCATGAGCATCGTCAAATATGGAAGAAAAGTATAAGGCAAGTCGCGACCGTGAACAACAAACACTATATAATATACATGGCGGGAGATCGCCATACCCCCGGCTTTTGGGCCGACATCAATGGGGGTGAGCTCCCCGCCATGAGGGACGAACGTACTTGGTGTATCAAGTGGGGCGATATACCTCACTGCAGGAGTAGTTGAGCGCAAATAGGAAACCTTCAGTTGTTATTGTTATTATGTTATAATCATCATGCACATATGTTAATAATAGCAAGGACTCAAGAGTTTCAAATACCCAGGGGCCTGTCTTTCCTTATGTTAGAATGTATTAAAATGCTACAAAATAATATCAGATACGGACCACACATACGGACATCCGTATATCACATATGGACGTCCGTATATCACATATGGACGTCCATATGTCACATACGGATGTCCATATGTCACTATTAGGACACCACCTGGTACCCCCCCTAGCCGTATTTGATTTACCAACATAGGGAGGTCCGTATGTGATATACGGACGTCCGTATCTGTCCGTAAGATAAGGAAAGACAGGGCCCAGGAGGAATAAATCAATAAAGAACCACAATATAGTAGTAACAATGGACTGACAATTGCTGCATAATGCTATAATATAAGGTAAATAATCTCATTCGGTAAATATATATGTATGTCATAATATATGTTAACATGCCATATTTCTTAGGTCCATGAGCCTCTATTCATATCAGCAGCCACAGTGGCCAACATTGGCCTAAGAAAAAAATAGGAGAAAATGAAAATAAATGCCACTCAGAGCGATAAGCTAGTAACCAAGGTCATATCGTAAGCACCCTTTGCCTCAACAGTACACATCCAATTGGAAGATAGCTAAGGTTATGTACATTCAACCATAAACTTTAAATTAAGGACCATCATTTAGAATGACACATAGTCCTGTGATAGAACTTACACCTGCATTCTCACATTCCTGTGCCAAAGCATAAGAGCTTCTGTTTTGATAATAATAAGTTTTTGTGACAAAGCCTCTATAGCAGTCTCTACGTTTCCCAGATCTTGAGTTTGTTTCATTATATCTTTAGGTGCCTGCTCGGTTCTATTAAAATAGATAGCCCGGGTCATAGTATTATAAGGAAATACTAGTATCGCAATGAAGTGTTATATCCCTTATGGAACCCACAGCAAAGCTCTTGTGCTTGATGACAGGCTTGCATTAGTGCATGTACATCGATAACTCACTTTGATTTTGATAAAGTTTCTCATCAGTGACCGCCATTTATAATATATGAAGTAGCGGTCCTTTACCCACCAACAACATATGGACGTAACTATGGCATTCAAATACAGTAAATCATAACTGAAGGTATGTGCCATATCTGATAGCCATAGACATCTAACATTAACTTACCTTGGGCAGGATATTAGATAGTGAGGTTTAGAAAAGGAGTCATAAGTAGATTCAACTTTACAGTATAAGGTGTCTTATCAATGGATGAAAATAGGGGCTGGGGGCATCACTTTCTTTGGGAGACCTGATGTTGCTATCATTTTGGTTAAATCTTGTGGCCAAAACACCAACGGTATCTACGCGTTCGCTTGTCAGGGACAATCATACACAGGGGAGTCCTGGGCTTATAAAGATAACATATAGTTATGCCCCCTGGATGTATCTATAGGGAGATGAAAATTCAAACTATTATAGTTGTCGACACGCGCACTAGGGTCTGCTCGTGAGAGGTGATCCCAATACGTTCTGTACATATTTCAGCTGCCTAACGTCATCATGGTAGGATATACATATATTATCAATGACAGATAATACGTTCACAGTAAATTGAACTTTCTTGCATCCATTTTTTTGTTTATCATCGTGCCCTTTTTGTTTGATGTAACTTTTGTAAGTATACTGAAGGCCATATCACTTCTATTGTACGTGGTATTCACGTGAGTGAATTCTACTTGATCAAAGAGGAATTGGAAGATCAATTCACAATGATTATCTATAATACACACAAGAGTCCACTATATCATCTCTATGAATCGGGAAAATCATTCAATTCACACTTAATCCCATCTTTTGTACAACACATCAGCTTCTCCACTTAGACTAACTACATAGTGACCGGTTACCGTGTATGTAAGACATCAGCAGTTCTTGTGACATTTTCAGATGAAATGAAAAAGGAAATCATATCCATTTTCTCGGTATAGTCAGGAGTAGTCGGCGGCAACTAGCTTGTTTGCCTTTCTGTGCCGGGATTCAGGGAATGCCTACGATCACATAGGCTCAGTAGACGGTATGATGCTGTTCGCATTTCCTCATATTTTCTATGTTACTATATTTAATAGCATAAAGCCTATCTTCCACCAGAGCCGATTGCAGAATCGGGGATGATCAGAGCATGATATCGTTTCTCTTTAAATTGGTATTTTGGGGTATGCACAATGCACCCTAATGCAATCACACAATACTAAATCGCTTCAACGTTACAGGGTCGCGTTGGGAGAGACAATCGACCATCTTATCAGGCTCCTGATCATCCTCAATCCGGAAGTCAAATCAAATTGACTCCGATGGAATGACTGCTTTAGAGAGGGAGAAAAAAGGAACAAAAGATTCCTCACATGAGTCATATTTCCGACTCTTCATTATCATCGCAATCCTCTTCGTCGTTTGCAATCGGTGCTTTACACATATGGTTATTGGCAGCCACTTTAATATCACCTATGCTGCTACCCGAGTTCTGTGTAGCCATCACAATACCGCCGTCTTCAGTGGCTGAGTTGGAATCAACGCGAATAAGCAGAGCTTTCTGGTCGAACCCTTTCTTGGTCTCGCCGCTATATTTGCAAGAGTTCATTTTATACTTCTTGGATTTCTTATTGGCCAAGAAGCCATCTTTTGGCTTCTCCTTATTTTGGGGCGGTTTTGACTTTGTCTGTCGCATGGACTCTGGTCCCTGGACGAACAGGTCCCTGGTCCTGGCATGCAGGTAGAAGAGTGTGAAGTTGTTGGATATGACAGGGATAGTGAGAGCAACAAGAAGCACTCCCCATAGAGCACACATCCCACCGATCAGCTTGCCGATGGCAGTCTGAGGGAATACATCCCCATACCCAACAGTAGTCATTGTAATAATGGCCCACCAAAAGCCAACTGGTATCGTCTCAAAGTCCAGGTTGCCTGAACCTGTTTTAGGGTCTGGCCGCTCTGCATAGAATATGAGTGTAGCGAAGACGAGCATTGCGATAATGAGGAATATGGTCAGCATGAGTAACTCCTGAATACTGGCACGGATAGCGTGGACCAGGATCTTGAGAGCTTTGTAATGTTTTACCAGATGAAATATACGAAAGATCCTAATGATGCGGAGTATGAAGATGGTTTCAAGCACCGCTCTATGCGTGCGTAGACAACTCTGTCGGTCGTTCAACTCCAGGATTATTTGGACGTAGAGTGGCAGGAGAGCCATAATATCGATCACATTCATGGGTGACTGGAAAAAGTGCAGTTTGTTCGGCGCGAACAAGATGCGAACCACCAGTTCAACTGTGAAGAAAGCAGTACAAATATAGTCCAGGTGTTCCAGAAAAGGAGACGAATGGTGAATTACCATGTTCTTAGTTTGGTTTCCAGCCCCACAACTTCGGGTGACGTTGACCTGATAGTGAAGCTGTGGAAGGGTCTCCAAACAGAAGCCACAAATGGAAGCCAGTACGAATATGAAGGAAGCCACAGCATAGGACTGGAAGCAGAGACAGAAGATGCAGTTTAGAAGCAGACAATTTTCAGACGATGGCGATAATGCAGTTTCGTGAATTTAGAATCAAAATTATTCTTCACGCTAGGACCACATTATTTCATCTGAGAATTTAAAATTGTCATTCTAAGATTAGACACTATATATGATAGATGAGAAAGATGTTCCATCTATAAAAGAGAATCAAAGTTGGAACTGGAGTATAGTACTCTAAAAGTCATTACAATATCCACAAACTTTCATGGTTATAGTTTGCGGATTCAAGAGATGTACAAATACTGTTTCAAGTAAATACTTGGTGTTTCCAAATCCAATATGAAAGTTTGGAAAAAAAAATTCACAGATGGTATAAGAATATTCATAATTCACGGGCACAGGTGTTCAAGAGAGAGGACACATAACAAGCACAAGAATTCATGCCTCATTACATAAGGGGGCACAATACATGCCAACTAAAGTCTACATAAAAGATGTCTCAAACCTGCAACTGTCATGCTTGGGATATTCCTTTATTGACCATTGTAATTGTTAGATCTAACATGTAATTCAAATTTATAAGGTACATTTTACACACAATAATTGTAAAAAGATAGTAAAAATATTGTTCGTTATATTTGTCACATTTTACGGAAAAATACTTTAAAATCGATACATGATCTGTGTATGCATGGGGAAAGTCAAGTGATAAAGGAATCCACTGCATATAAAGACGTTACTGTATAGGAACCGCACTTTGTGCGCAATTGAAGTTCTAAAGGTGCAATACCCTTTGCTATTTATGATAAAGTTATGTATTAAGCCATATTATAAGGTTGAAAGCGTTTCATTTAAGCGAATGTATGCAAACACTTTAAATGGCTGTTCAAATTGGCCTACAGCAGCCGGAGAGTGTAGCCTAAGTTTACTTTATGTCCTCAAAGTAGCCTTTTTGGCTATCCTCAAAATAGCAAAGTGAACATTGCAGGAGGAATCGTCATCATTAGTAACATGTATCAGAAAGGAAATAGGACTTTGGTCCACGAGCAGCCTGCTTACAACATTTAATTCACTCAATATGTCACAATATTACAAGTGACCACAAATATTCTAGCGGAATAGTATTCATACACAAGGGTATTGTGTACCCTGCTGTAGCATTAGCTTCGACTATTTATGTATAATATCCATTATGCGATCAGTTTGATAGGCCCTACGTGTATACCATCCTTTTTTTTTATTATTATTATATGTAGTATCAAACCTTATTATGAGCATAGTAAATTACAAGCCATGTGTAATCTCCCCTCGGTAAAGAATGTTCATTTGATTAAAGGTTCCGTTAAGATAAGGTTAATATTGAGAAGCCATATATATATATATATATATATATATATATATATATATATATATATATATATATATATATATATATGGCTTCTCAATATTAATATATATATATATATATATATATATATATATATATATATATATATATATAAATATTGATCGAGAGGCAAGAATAGGAGGAGAAAAATCCCCTCTATGTATATAGTTCCAAAGGCAGGACCAGTATTCTGGTATAAGGCGTATAGGCTACAAGGGCACAAAGGGTGGTTAAAGCAGCAGTTGGCAAGTCAGCAGAGGACGTTAAATCCAACATGGCTAGCGTCGGAGAATTCAATAACAATGTTAAGACACACATATACTCTTAGAAACATGGAGATCTGTCAGTTCTTGCAGTCTATGAATATGCACGCCATTAAATCGTGTATACACCTTGACTTTTATCTAATGAAAGGTTGATTGTGTGATTTTGCTGATGGCAAATAAACTGGTTCAAACCAAACTGCTATCTCCAGTTATAAATGTTCATATACATTGGGCGAAGAAAGGCGAGCAGAATAGAGATGCCAATGCCTCAGAATATGTATCATATCGGAATTTCTTTCTCATATGGCGCTTTCGGCTAGTGTCTTGTGGTCATTGCCTGTGCCCTTAACCTGGCAGCTGGTGTGGCTTGCAGCATCATCTGTCAGTGAGTTTGAGTCTACACGTACAAGCAGGGTCTTCTCTGTCCCCTTGTTGTCCACTGCCCCCTCCAGCTGACATGTGTTGTTACTGGGACTAGTTTCACCCTCATACTCTTGAGTATTAAGAACTTCATCTACCTTGCGGCTGATATCATCGCGGGTGCGGCAGTGCAGGTAGAAGAGAGTAAAGTTATTGGAGATGACTGGGATGGTGAGGGCAATGAGAAGCACACCCCAAACAGCACAGAGGCCGCCGATAACGGACCCCATGGGTGTCTTAGGGTACACATCACCATACCCTACCGTCGTCATGGTAATAATTGCCCACCAGAACCCAACAGGAATGGTGTGGAAATCGGCAAACTCTGCACCCAGACTACCCGGTTTAGGACGCTCAGCATAGAAGATGAGCGTGGCAAAGACCAGCATGGCAATGATGAGGAATATGCTCAACATGAGCAACTCCTGAATACTGGCATGAATGGCATGGACCAGGATCTTGAGAGCTTTGTAATGCTTCACCAGGTGGAAAATGCGAAAGATCCTAATGATTCTCAGAACAAATATGGTTTCAATCACCGCCCGATTTGTGCGCAGGCAACTGTGTTGATCAGTGAATTCGAGGATAATTTGGACATAAAGCGGGAGAAGTGCCGCTATATCGATCAGATTCATAGGTGATCTAATGAAGGTGAGCTTATTTGGTGCAAATAACACACGAACTAGTAGCTCTATGGTGAAGAATGCGGTGCATACATTATCCAAGTATTCAAGATATGGTGATGATTTACGTATTTGGGTTTCTTCTACTATGTCTGCAGTGCACGTCCTGGTGACATTTTTGACCACTTGCAGTTGGGGCAGTGTTTCCATACAGAAACCACATATTGAAGCCAGCACGAACACGAAGGAAGCCACTGCATATGACTGGAAACAAATTTCAACATGAAGTAAGTCACTAAGAATGTAACTAAACTGGAAAGTGATCTTCTCGGGTTAAAGGAATATAGGCATGCAGTCTAGCTTAAAATAGAGTGAAGACTACTTGACAAGCGATCGTTTGGAATATAATAAGACAGGGTATGATTATAATGAAAACGCTGCGTTAGTGGGTTTACCAAAGCTAGATAATTTAATTCTCTGGGTCTAATACCTATAACCATGCTTTTGAAGTAAATACTGCTGATTTCTAGAAATGAATGCGGTTGTTAATTGATCTTACAGTCTGAAAAAAAGAACACAGCAAGGGGGTTAAACAAAGGTGAAGTTTGGAAAGCAATGAGTATTAGTTCATGCATTTGTCTGCAGATGTCTCCGTGTGCCTAGAAGCCAGCGTTGTTTGCATCATGGCAGTTGCTGCTGTTGCTACTGCTGTGGTGGACACGGCACCGGGCGGGTGCTGCTGCTGGCTGTGTGAGCTGCTCCAAGCGTGTTGTACAGCCAACACCTTCAAACAGATCCCCAGACCTCACCTAGCACACTTACACAGTCCTGAGGTGCTCCTGAGCAGTGGCATCTGCTCCCATTGCAACAGCAACCAACCACTGTGTGCTGCTGCCTTTGACAGGGACAGTCACATGAAGCCTGAGGAGGTAGGGTGTCAATCAGACAAAGAACGGTCTATGAAGTGAGTGGTACACCATGCTCAGCCAACACTATCTCACTAGGTCATAAAAACCAAAGTCAAAGAAGCAGGCGCTATTACCATTAGTATTTTAAACACTGAAAGCTCCTGTCTGAAAACCTGTTGTCTTTTGAAATCAGCCAAAAGCGAAACATGCCGTGTCAAAGTCAGGTAGACGTCAAGGCTGTTTACAATGGGCTGTATGAAGCACACAACCTAATATGCACTGCTATACAAAGCTCCATTTAATGCCGAGATCTTTTCAGTACCAGTCAAACAGGTTCTTTACGTTGCCATAACAGTAGACATGGTACTATAAAGATTAAGATATACAGACAAAGAGGCGATTTACCAAAAGCACAATAAAATTCACAATGACGAAATTGTCACCTCAGACCACAGAGGTTATGCTCAGCATGTGTAGTGATATATGTTATATAAATGCAGAAAGCAAATAACTTGGAAGTGACCGAATATGGAAGCCATATAGGAAGCCACTAGCAAATGAGATGAGATAGACTTTTTATCTAAGCCAGGTGGGCTTTTCTACAATCTCTGCTTACCATGACCCCCCACCTAACGGATCCCAGCTAGAGCTGCTAACAGCGAGGGGGGCAGTTTATTCTGATGCACAGTACCATTAACATTATTGCTGTCCATAGCAACACATTCAAAGAGCTACGGTCTATTCTGAATTTCTCTATTCCGATGTCATCTTATTATAACTATTTGGCATTTTTTAACATGCATTGAAGCACATCGTAGCTGAAGATGTAATTATAATCAAATCGATTTTCCCCTAAAGCTACCATTTGCCAGATTTAGTCACCACTGTTTCTGTAAAGATTCAGTTTAGACCTGTCCTCATATCTTTTTGTACTGTCCCAGGCTAAAGGCTCTTTGATATACATCATCATAATTATTTTAAAATAGTGGGGTTCACAAGCTTTATACAACTATGCTGTAAAAAAAACTTCTGGTCGCGATATTTAAAGTTGATCATTACCCTTTTAGTTATTTTGGCTCTATAAAATAGGGTTGTTTAACTGAAAGACGTCCACATACCTTGAGACGTCCACCCAACACATCTGCCACATAATGGATTTACACCCCAATCAACATTATGAAATTGTTGATGAGCATTGAATCAACCAGTTGGTAATGTTGGTTCAATAGAAAACCCAATGTTGTGGCATTTTTCTGGGGGGTGGATGTCTTGTCTCAGGGTATGTGGACGTGTTTAGGTTAACCTTCCCTAGTATGTTAGCCGAAGCGTGTATTTAAGGTGTACCGTACTATAGATGACAAACCATGATTTAGTTATCTACCAGTGGCTTCGCCACTACTACACTAGAGTGTGGGGCAAAACCATCAGTGGTATTTGGGCTTATCTCACTGATCACGGCAAACTGTGCTCAATGATCATGGCAAACTGTGCTCACTGATCACGGCAAACTGTGCTCAATGATCACAGCAAACTGTGCTCACTGATCACGGCAAACTGTGCTCACTGATCACAGCAAACTGTGCTCAATGATCACGGCAAACTGTGCTCAATGATCACGGCGAAATCTGGCCCGTTTCACAATGCTAGTGACGTTGCCTAGTGACGTGATGTTGCCGCCTAGTGATATGACGTTGCTTGGTGATGTGATTTTGCGCTACAAATTAGGATAGCAACGTCATTCATCAAGCAGATTCTCTTGGAGGTGCCGACTCAAAAGTTTGGACTGATATATCTTTATCATTATTAGTTCTGTTGGGGTTGAATTTCACTGGGTCATTAACTGATATATAATCAATATTTTCAGCATTAGTATTCCGTCGTAACTCATCACACATCTATTATTTGAGATATTTTTATATATATCAGCATATTCTGTAGCCCTGTTGTCAAGTACTCTCGGGAGAGGATAAGTATCTTCTTTATGTGTTTTCTTTGAAGTACCATTGAAATAATAGAATTTCTTTTGTAGAAGATGCAGTTTTATTTAATTTAGGATCCCTACATTACAATGGGTTGTGACAGTCTCAAGAAAAATCTAGTTAATTTTGAAAAAAAAGTACATATTTCTATCTAGCCTCTTTTGGGTTATCTGTTACTCGCAAGCAGTCAAGTCTATTTCAATGGGGTAAGGACCAGCGATGAAGGGACCCCTTTTTATATATAGGGTAATAAATATACACAAAGTCAAAGCCAGGCTAAAATGAAGCACATGGTTATGGAACGCTATCTAGGACTACGTTAATTTAGTTAAGGAAAGCATCGATGGTGTCCCTTAGAGTAGAAAGAGGGAAGATGATAGAGAAGAGTGAAAGTGAATTTCCGAGATGATGGATTTCATAGACAGAGAAGATAAGGAAGGAGGTTTGATGGAGATGGCAAAGAGAGCAATAGATAGGGCGGCGGAAGGCGAGTCTGGAGTAAAGGGTGGGGACTGTGAAGAAGGATGTAGGCAGTAGTAGTTGTCTGATTAGGATGCAGATTAAGGCAACGTTAACAGGAATACTAATGAGATCTGCTGATTGGTAGAGGGGAACCTGAGAGGACAAGATGTAGTTCTTCTCTACATGGTACACCCACTTCTAGTATAGCAAGATTTGGAACATGAATCGATCAAATTCTGGTCACGGGAGACACCCATAATCAGGATTCCCTTCACCAATAGAATATGAATCTATGTGCAAGAATATGAACCTATGTGCATATGTCTATTGTCCAACAAATTCTGCTATTGAGTAGATCATCATGAATGTGAACCGTATGTCAGCATTTGGGAAAAGTATATGCAATTCTTTTTCACATTGTCACTCTCTTTTTACATCAAATGCAGCTGATAATCGGTCAGCTGTTGCTCTTTGATACCTGCAGAAAGCTGTGCGTAAATCTTTCTTCATTTATTGGAGGGATTGTCACTTGACCTTCTCTTCACCGTGACCTTCTCGCTAATTGGTGAGGCCTTGACCTTCTAGATCCTCTTTGAGGGTTCAAAATGGGACATGCTTCTGGGGGTGATGGGAAGTCAACTCTCAGAGTCGCCTCTTCACTCTAGTGAAGATTTCCGACGTGGTTTTATTTTTTGGGATGTAGTACTGTTCATACAGATATAATCATTTGTCCCAATTTTGATGAAGAATAACTTTCCTTTTATTGTTTTTTCACTATCTGACCAGGCACCATCTTTCTTAGGCAAAAGGGACAAAAAAGTTTCATATTTGTCTCCAGATGTTGGCCAGGCTTAATGAGTTCAGAAACCACCTGGGAACTATTTCTAGTTGCGGAATGAGGTGAACATGCCAAAAGTCCTGTGATTTGTTACCAAAATTAGAAAGAGTGACGTGTAGAAACTGTGCCAAGTTGGGCCAATTATGTCAGAGATTGCCTGGGCTTGGGCCGGTCAGTGGCACGTTGTATTAGTAGAAAGATGGATGAATTGATTAGAATGGATATTTCCGGCATTCGATAATTGTGTACACTAACGAACGAGAATTTCTATAATGCCAAATAAAAGTTTAGCCTATTTCCCAGAAATATTTTTCTCTTCTCTTTATCATAGAGGCAATTAAACCTGTAAGAATTCATTCACCCAACCTTCCATCAAAACAGCAGTGAACTGGTTTTTGTATATTCATTCAACAGATATTATTGGTTTATATAACAATATATAGGTAAGACTCTTTAACCTTTGCTTCTATTTCAATGACTATTTCTGGATAACTCTTCGTTAGTCGTGTAGCAGCGATAAAATGCAACTGTCACAATTCATATTTTGGCATACCATGAAATATTGACATACACAAAGCCAAAAGACAATGTAGAGATTAAGTTGACATGCTGTATGGTGTGCATTTAGGAACAAAAGAAATAAAGGGGATCAAAATAGTCTCAGCTGACTGTAGAAGCACCTGTATACCTAAGACCCATAAGGGGGAGGGGGAGGGAGGGGTAGGCTAGCGAGGTAAGGAAGGGAGAAATGTGGAATTCAAAGGATCTGTATTATTATTGAGAAAACGCAGAAATAGTGGAGAGTGCCTACCAAACCTTGGCTCTTTATAGTTTCCATTTTCACCCACCAACCTCCACTAACTTACCAGAGCAACCTTAGAAGATCTCGGGTGGTCCAACAACATCCAGATTTTCATCTGCTTCCTCCTCCATCCAGTAAGATGTTGTATAGAAGACAACTCTTCCATCTCCTTCTTGACGCTCCTGTTAAAATCGGCCAACGCTCTCTGGTTGTCGATATACGAACTATAACATGTCCAGCAACATGGCTTTATGAGGTATTCGTCTATGCCCCAGAAGTCGAGCTCTCGTTTGACAACGGCCCCGCACACATCAAGGGGTACATGTAATTCACCTGGAAACAAGTTACTAAACATAATTGATGTGGTTAAGTGTCACATTATATCGGTTTGTTTATAATGGGCCCTCATGAGGAGTAATATTCCTAGCTTGGCCTATGCCCTACACTGGCTTCTTGTCTCGATATTATATCTCGAGAAAGCCATTGGCATCTTATTCATGCCATTTAACACAGCAAAGCCATACCAATGCCATTGATGGACAGAACATTACCTGATTAGGCTATTCTCAATGTGACCTCGTCTAGTTACTTTTGCTCACCCTGTGATGCCCAAGTAGCAAAAATGGTGTGATCCTTGTGTGGACCAGTGGGGACTCCCACATCCACAGGGGCCTCCCGATGTGGACCACACTGGGCTAATTCGATGGGAACCCAATGATTTTTGTTATCAACAGAATGTGTAAGCCACACTGGGTTAACCAATTTGGGCATAGATAAGCTTCAATGTGATACTAAGACTAAGGTATATCAGTTGAGTTCAACATGGGTTTCTAGCAGTGTGCTGGCTGATTTGACCAAAATGAATGGTAAAATCAGGACAATTTTCTTTCGGGGAATTCAAGTCACTGAACATTAAATTTATCCTGTTGCTAATCCCCCCCTAGTTATATCAATATCAATACCCAACTATACCCACCTACCTCATTGTACTTTTGCAGTGGCAGAGTAAAATCATTTGTCCTAACCAAACTTATTCAGCCAAGAGAAGGCACTTTGAAATAGTTCAGTTACATCCTGGCCTTCATTAGCCCCCCCCCCTCCATCTCCACAATTACTCCATGTAGTAGCAGAGAGGGGTGCTTTCAAGCTGACAGCTGCTAGCATGTTTGCTCTTGTAACAAGTACAGTGCAATAGAAATGGTGTTGCCCTAGATAATAATAAGTAGGATGACCTTGATTTACACATTTAGAAATGAATATCCAAGTATCAAGAATAGTATAGCAGCTTCTTACAAGTATTTCCAAACTATGGGAGACTTTATATAATACATAATTCCTTAATCACTCTACGTCCCTGTATCGCAAAACACTTCAGGTGAGACCAAGAACTATATACTATTCCCAGTCTGCAACCCCTACTTCTGGATAACCTGGTTCCTAGTGCTTGTAAATGTAGATATATGCCTCCCCCCTCTCACCTGTAAAGCCAAACTACTTCAAGCTCCATGATTCTTATTCATCTATAGAATTGTTTGACACCCATTGCTCACTTACTCCCCTCTTACATGTATTTTGATAACATACTTTTGTGTCGTGGTTAACATGACTGTTATTGACTATTGTCTAATCCAAAATAGGGAGGGGGACAAAATATGGTGTGTAATAAGCTATTAATGTATTGATATTCTAGGACGAGGTGAGGTTTGCTTGAAATATTTGCCCGACCGCAGAGCAGGAGGGCGAATATTTCAAGCTTACCTCACCGAGTCCTAGAATATCAATGCATTAATGCATTTATCGCACTTATTCATCCATTATGTATGAATTTCTTACCTTATAACCCTGTATTTAATGTAGGAGAAGACATTTTGTAAGTGCATGCAATCCGCACGGCTTGCCAAGCCACCGTTGCCATTGTTTTTACCTCACCCATCAGACCCTCGTGTTTCCACACACTTTTCTGGTAGAATCCAAGCGTGTCAAGCCCCGCCAAATATACGGTCTCTAGTTGGTGTTCACCTTCATTTTGTGTCCATTTTCTTCTAAATAAATAAGAATCCATTAATTTTCCATAGCGATCCAATGCACATGGCCCGGTAAATGGCCATTGCGTCTTCTTTATGAAGCGGGGAGGTGCCCGGATGTAACAACTAGGTCAAATACGCGTGCTGACCCGTATCGCTATGGAAATGTTTGATTTTAACCTTTTTAATCTATTCTTTACTACATGGTGCCGAGGATTATTCTCGCCATGTTTCATTACCATTCTGGTCTCTATAGAGTCCAAAAGCCAACAGATTCTTTATAAATGGAACCGAAAAACCAAGCCGGGTCGTGTTGACACTGTAAAAGTAGACCGGATGTCGGCACGTGACACACTTACGGGTCAAAGGTCAGCAAGCCGCAATGGTTGGTGCCAACACGTATTGCTATGGAAAATCAATGGATTCTTATTTATTTCGAACAAAATGGCAAAATTAGGCATGGCATGTTCATCCAGGATATCTAAGGATGTTTCTCTGTTGATAACTCCACCAGGCTCCATGGATTCTGTGCTAACGAGGTGTGTAAACATCAGGTATGTCGGACAACTTTTTCATATCCTCGATGGGTATTGGTTTCTACCACCGGTCGGCTTGGTATAGTGGACAGCGAGCTCATCTCCTGCCACAGCGACCGGGGATCGATTCCCCGTTGAACCTTAAACGGTTTTACCAGGAAATTTAATGGCGTGGTTGACTTTGTATGCTTCGCCTCTTTATTAACATGTCCGGGTTCGAAGCAGGACCGTCTTAGAAAAAAAAAGAACTCTGAGAGTGCGGTTAAACAGGGTTATGACCAAAAAGGCATTGTAGAGGCCAGAATCGTGAGATAAACCTGAATAAATCAATCACTCACCGCTCCTGTAGTAGTCCATAACGGTGGTAAACACTCCCGGGTGCCTGTCAAAGAAGTATTCTTTCGTCTTGCCTCCCGAATGTCGAGAAGCTATGTGCTGTAGTCGTGTGCCCGACTTGGACGCCAGAGTGGTCAACAACGTCTCATGACGCGTACCACCTACGTTGATGACGATTTTCTCCTCATCATCGACGTCCCCGAGGTCGCCGAAACACATTTCGTGCTCGCCCTCGTCGTCGGTCCCCATCACGTGATGCCCTATCGTAACGTCGGCAATCTCGTGCAGCCCGCGAACAGGCGGCTCGAATCCTGAAACAAATCAAAGGAAGGTCAGATGGATTGAAACCTCAAGGTCAGCTGAGAGGAAAATTAACCCCCAGTAAAGGCAAATGGAAGTCAGCGGGGAGGCTGTGGCATTATTTCAAGCGCTGTTGCTAGATCTAAAGGTATACCAGCTAGATCTCAAGGTATACCTTGAGTAGACACCTCGGCAGGGATATATTTGACTTTCCTTTGGCGTTTTGCTGGAGGCTGACATGTGTCATAGATGGCCAGAACACTTTGAATCAATTTGTGTGTTTATGAATACCACATCCGGTAAATACGTTGATATCTCCTACAGTTACCTTTAGTGAACACGACTTTATTAACCTCGCATAGCTTGATGTAAATATTCTTTTGGCATAATGAGATTCAATGGAAAATGCTCTCCCCATGAGTCTTGATTTATCTTCACATTAATTCAAATTTAGCAATCAACCGAGGGGAACGTATATTATGTTTATGAAGAGTCATTCTTCCTTGCCACATGGTATTAAAACATGGTATCACTCGATAACTTGTTAGCGTGGGTATTTTTTAGTGGAAGCTATTTTATTTTAGTTTTTGCGGGTCTTATACTTTAAGTTATATCAAAGTGAAAGTGGATCTAATTTGGACGTCTTCAGTCGGCTTAAAAGAAAGCAACACTTTGAAAAGGATCAGTTTATGCCCTGGAATACTGATGTACGGCTTTGAGTGCTGTGATATCCGGGAAATAGCTTTTAACCTAGGCAATTAAAACTTTAACATAATACTCAATCATTGGCAATGTATGATCTGATGCCAAAGTAAATGAATCAAACATACAAAATGGAATATGTATCACAGCCGTCTACTTATAGGTTAAGAAGAAAAGAAGAATTATAACAAACAAAGAGCATGTGTTCTATCAGTAGAGAAGCACCCAAGCAGGACAGCACATCGAGGTCTCTGTTGAGCATCTTGAGTCATTCTGAAAAGGCAAATAGCCTGTAATGCTAGTACTAAGAGTAATTTAGGATAAATAAGAATAAATCAAAAGTTTTGGGCAATTTAGTTTAAAGAGAGTGTTTCTTTGGTGAAAGTAAGCCTATGCATATAATACGATTTACATTATCTTGTTAATACTTTGATGTTTTCATTTTTACAAGACAGTTTTTTGGAATTAGATGAATCATCTAAACATGCTATAGTCTTAATTCAATTTAGCTGTATTGGAACTTTATCACCGGTCATGTGGGCGATAAGAGGAGATGCTGCTCAGTCCCTGAATCAAATACAGAGAGAGAATAGAGGGGGTGAGAGAGGGGAGTGGATAACTGTATCAAAAGGCGACAGAGCGTTCGAGACTTTCACTTTTGCGAAAAAGAGAAGGCCACTTAGGCGAATATGACGTCACAGGGAAGAGGTAAGCCACACATAAAGGCGATGCTAGTCCAATTGGACTTAAGTTTATAACCTCACCTGGTGACCCCACGCCTGACATCTTGTTCTGAAATTACAACATCACCTTCTAAGTTACTCACATCCATAATTCAATAATTATAATGTGATGATGAATTCTCTTTTATTTTTAAACGTTCTTCTGCTAGTTGGCTGATGAGAGGGGACAGTTGCATGTATTAATGTCTTGATGTACAAAATAAAGGCAGTCTCGACTATATAAGTGGTAACTTAAAAACAGGGAAACAGAAAAAAAATCACATGTTATAGTAGCCCAGCCTCTGCTTTTCCAATGATTGAATGGGCACACTATAATTCTGAATTAATAATAGGCCTAGGGTTGATAATTATATTCATGTTTTGCAACTTCTCGTGATTATTGGATTCTGTATGAAGTATGAAGATGGATAGTCATACTGGAAGTTTTAACGCAGTTCATAGAAAATCAATTATTTAGATTCACAATGCATCGTAAGTGATCCGTGCAGTCCTAGGGACCGTGCCTGAATTCGTTGTATGAGAGATAATCAATAGATGGCAAGGAGGCTATATTAATTTACTTGACAGGATCGCTCACCCATCAGTTCCTTCAAGGCATGCCAAAATCCTTTTATCTATATATATGCTTGCCGCCCACATCTAGACGAATATAGAAACAAACCATCGGTAGCCTATTTGGGATGTGAAAGAACCTATGGTCTAGAAGTATCCTATGGATCTCATCTAAAATGTTGTCTTCTGTACCTGTCGCTATGGGAATCAATGTTGACTTATTACACACATTATTTGTGCTGATATCGACCCTGTGCATGCTCAGTATCAATATTTATGACCCTTTTACAGTAATGAATAACATCACGCAGTTTATGTATTATAGATCCAAATAGAAGTTAGTGAATTACTGTGAGTTTATTCAACTATTCTAAGGAAGCCACGTGGAAGCCAGAAAAGTTGATTTTTGAGGAAGCCACATGAAAGGCATTGAGCATCGATGAATACATGCTCATAATAATTTCTGATTTCGCACAGTGAACGTTACTCCACATGGCATGAAACAATTAATGATCAAAGTAATAATTTTTTAGAAATTCGACTAATTGGGCCCTGTTACATATGTTCTTTTCGGGGTGCTTGTATGTATACAGTGGGTCATGATGTTCCCAGGTAGCAAAAATGGTGTGGCCCGAGTCTGGGCCAGAGTGGGCTCCTGATGTGGGCCACACTGGGTTAACACAGTGGGCGCCCGATGGGTTTTGTCCTCAGCAAAGGGTCTGGGCCACACTGGGCTAACCGATTCGGGCACAGATCTGTTTGAAATTGGGCTCACCGATTTGGGCTCAAAGTAAGTTTAACATGGGTTTTTGGTGTGGCCTAAAGTGGGCTGCCCGATTTGATGAAAAATTAGTGGTGACATGTTAAAAATTCTTTCTGAGAAATTTATCCAAAATCTTTTCTTTTTTTTAAAAGTCAATAAGCAACAAATCCTTGAGCTAATCTACCCCCCCCCCATCACCAAAGCAGTAAATGCAATATCTACCCAAGTGGAAAGGCAGAGCAGTACCATTCATTTGAATCAAACTCATTCAGCCAACACAAGGCACTTTGATTCATTAAAGTGACATTCTGGCCTCAATCTTCCCCCACTAATTCCCTATGTAGGAGTAGAGAAGAGAGCTTTCAAGTTCATAATGACTGTACCTCTGCATATCTGCTCTTGTTCCAAGTTCAGTGCAATAGAAATGGTGTTGCCATTCCACTACTACTCAGATGACCTTGATTTGCACTTTTGACTAGAAACATCTAAGTATTTCCAGACTATGAGAAAGTCTGCACATTATTACTTCATATCTGATTTAGTAGTCTATTCCAGTTGTCCTATGTCTAAAAGAAATAAGTTTGGTATGGGTAGTAGAATTCTGCCTGGAGTGCTGTGAAACCACTTTGTAGTGAGTCTGCCATGGACTGGCCTACAGGGGCAGGGGATATTTTTGGTTTCTCAATTGCCTCTATATATAGTCCTCTTATACCTGGCCAAGTGTGGGACCTGTTTGCCCCCACACCACAAATACACCTTGCAAGCCTACTAGTACAAAGAAAGACATGAAGCTGTTCTTTCCAGGACTAGTCAGTGTTGCCTTTTACATGAAATATCTGGATCCCTACTATGAACCTACCTGTGTATTAATGGTATAGGGAAAGTGTCCTACAGCAGTGGTGGAGGGAAGGGAGGGGGGAGGGCAGGGCAGGGTGAGAGGAGGGCAGGGCAGGGTGAGAAGAGGGCAAGGCAGGGTGAGAGGAGGGCAGGGCAGGGCAGGGTGAGAGCAGGGCAGGGCATGTGAGCAAAGGAGATGCCAGGGCAGTGCAGGGTGAGAGTAGGACAGGGCAGGGTGAGAGGCAGGGCAGGGTGAGAGCAGGGCAGGGTAAGAGCAGGGCAGGGCAGGGTGAGAGCAGGGCAGGGCAGGGCATGTGAGCGAAGGAGATGCCAGGGCAGTGCAGGGTGAGAGCTGGGCATGGCAGGGCGAGAGCAGGTCAGGGCAGGGTGAGAGCAGCGCAGGGCAAGGGTGAGAGCAGGGCAGGGCAGGGTGAGAGGAGGGCAGGGCAGGATGAGAGTAGGGCAGGGCAGGGCGAGAGCAGGGCAGGGCAGGGTGAGAGCAGGGCAGGGCAAGGCAGGGTGAGGGCTGGGAGTGAGAGTGAGTGAGTAATAGATGTTTAACACCATTTCGACAGCTAAGGTCATATTCATGGCGAGATCCTCATTACACAAATTCACAGAGGAATGTGTCAGTGCCTGCGCATATGTGCACCATACACATCCTGAGGGGATAGGAAAGAGGAGAAATAGACCCTTTAAGTGGGCTAGGGAGGCCCAGGGAGGGCAGGGTAACAGAAGGGCAGGGCAGAGCGGGGTGAGAGGGGGAAAGGGCAGGGCAGGTTGAGTGGAATGAGGAGGAGATGGAAGGGGTAGGGGATGGATAGGGGAGGGACGAACAAAAAAGAGAGAGGGAGGGGGAACACTCATCACAGAGTTTAGAACAGTTCAGAAGATGAGGCTGCCCTGTCCAAACCCACTCTCACCCCTGACTGGAAAGACTTTATGCAGCTAAGTACCCATCTTGGGATGCCCATTTTGAAACCATCCTGGGCCCAATGTGGTTGCCCATTCTAAAGCTGACCAGTGCCCAAATCGGGCGGCCCAATGTGGCCCAGACCGTATGCTGAGGACAAAACCCGTTGGGAGCCCAACGGGCTCAAGTGGGTTTGCCCGATTTGGGCTGCCCTGTGTGGCCCTGACTGGAAACCCAGCATCTGCCGAACCTAAAACCCATGTACTGAATACTGCCCGCTTTGAACCACCTTATCCCGGGTAAAACCAATTTGGCCCCGAGCAGGCTTGCTACATGGGTTAGGCCACTCAAAGAAACCTTGTTTCTCATCACCGCCCTCGTCACACAAATCATCATTTGAGTTGTTTTTTTTGTTTTTTTTGGGGGGGAGGGGTTTGATATTTCTAATGAATTTACATGTACATGGAAAAATGACCAAAGGTAGTCAAGTTTGTTATCAAATTATAGCTTAGGGCTTCAGCAGTGCAGCTAGCTATGAATAATAATTTTTCTAATTTTGATATGTTAACGATAACTTTAGTCTAAATAGGGTCAAGAAAAAAAGATGTGTTTCCAGGTGTTTTTTTTTTTTTTTTTTTTTGCAGAATAGTACAAAACTGACTGACTGAAACGACCGAAGGCTTTGGTTTTAGGCTGTAAATACTTTAATAATGGTCTGATTTGTAAGCTGTAAAAACCGAAATGTAGCTTAGGGCCCCATGGTTGCAGTCAGACATTTTGGATAGAGACATAATCATTAATTAAGGGACGAGCAGTCAATACGAAAACTCGCAGGACTGAGTCCATTGCTGTCAAAAAATTAATTTTCTCTCTTTTTTTTTGGGGGGGGGGGCACTTTGCTCAATCAGTTCTCAGTGGAGGGAGGGGGGATCATGATAACTTTTAACATATTGATGAGGGGTCTGGATAAAATTTGCTGGTCCTCAAAAATCCATCTAGCCCCACCCCCACCAAATAATGCGAAGGGTGTACAAGGCACACCCTGTGTATAAGATGCACCCAGACTTTATGGGTTTGCCAAAAGAAATTCAAAGTGATCCAGCTTGTTTCATCTCGAAATTACGTTTCTATTGATATATAACATGCCCATATTGGACAGGAGGAAAAGTTCTTTGAGTAAGGCATCGTAAAAAAAAATTTAAAAAAAATCCGACCTACCGACCCTAGCATTTCTGATCATGTTACTGGAAACGCACCTTTTTTTTTCTTGGCCTAGGTATTAATTCCCTACGGGTCCGTGGACAACAGCGGTACATAGGTTTCGATCTATATTCTCCAAAAAGATGAAATAAAATCCTCTGTCGTGACTTTTTCCATCACTTGGTGATGGGAAACAATTTTCTTTGGGAGTGGCTTTAGTCTCCCTCCAACTATAATATATGAATGTAATATATTATGATTATGATTGCACTAGTGCCTTATAGCTACTGAAAGAGGCACAAGGCGGAGCCGAGTGCCTCTATCAAGTACCTAAAAGTCAAGCGTGCAAGCATAATCATCACACATTGCATTTATACCACGGTCTGCACCTTCATGATGCATTAGAATGCATCAGAATGCATTCTGCATTCACTGACATACAAACATATATATGGTATCCATAGGGTCCCAGACATAAGACTCATCTAACCCAGCACCTATGTCCAGCCCCGTGGCCTAATGGATAGCATGAAGCACTTTGTGATCAGAAGATCCCTGGTTCTAGTCCCAGCCATGCTGAGCTTTTCCTGTATGAACCACTGTCAAAGCTAAACCTGAGCTGCTGTCACATATAAGAATAGTATAGAAAAAGGACACTGTCAATATTCAAGTGTCAACTCTCAGTGCCTCTTTTCTGCGATAAAAGCACTCGGGTTATCCAGTTTGGGCACTCAAAATTTTTCTGAAACGTGATAACCGTGGTATAAGTATATATATATATATGTGACACGATCTGCGAAAATGGGGCTTAGTGCAGGGGGTTTTAAGACCCCTTCTCCCAGTACATGTCACATATATATATATATATATATATATATATATATATATATATATATATATATATATATATTTGACCCAGCAAGGGAGAACACCCCTCTGGAGGGATTTTTAATTCCCCATTTGGCCACCAGGGCATTGGATGGGCAGAATTACTCTAAAATCATTATAAAAATACATTAAGCAATTTTTTTATGCAGAATTCAATGGTCTCTCATTTAAAATGCACCATTTTTGGTAGAATTGGTCCATATTTGGATGGTAAAATGAACATTTTTCATGAGAAATCAACCTATATGTCTGTTCCTGGTTGCCATGGCAACCATCTCAATAATCAAAATTTTCAGGATTTTATGCCAATTTTCGGTGATACTCACCATAATCCCAAAACTGAAAACAGAAATAGAAAATTCCTTCTATATCAAAATCCATGATAAAAATCACCATATTGTTATGTATTTTTTTTTTATGAAAAAGGCTGATTTATTGTGTTTTTAGACATTATAATGGTTTATAATGTATAAGAACATGCATTTCAGATATGAATAACGACCTATGTTCAAGGAGGGGTTCTGACATACCTACTAGGAATATTTAAGCCAATAATGTCTCATTTTAAAGATCTTGAGATGAACTTTGATAATGAATTTCCCTGCAGAGGGTTGTTTTTGCTTGCCTGGTCACATATTATATGTGTTCTGTGGATTGGTTTGAGGAAACAAGGATTTCATTTTCTTAAGCATTAATATAAAAAAAAAATACCAAATCGTTTTTTTAGGAACGAGTCATCATTTAATTATTAGAAGGGAAGAGGGTGTGCTGCATGGGTATTGCATGGATGTGGAACAGCTACTGAAGCGGTGATACATAGCAGCATAGCGATGCACTCTCTATTCAGCGCTACGATGGATATCACATTTATAATAATTCATAACGCCTCATATATGTACACATTCCCTCATTTATGATAGGGCATACATTAAGTACTGTGATTTATAATAGGAATTTTACTTCAGATGTATGTGCTCCAGAGCCAGGCGTGCATTAGCTGATACTCGGGCTTTCTCTGCGTTGACTGGATCGTAAATTTGATTTCCAGTCCGACTGAAACCACTTTCTTTAACCTGAGACAGAATCAGGGCAACCTGATTGCACGGGGCCCCCTACCCGAGGCCATAGGAAGTAGGTCGCCGCTTGATGCAGAGTCAGCATTATTGTGTCAGGGTTCTCTCTATCTATGCCTAATAGATCAGGGAGGGTGTTGGAATGGGGTGTTCTCAGTGCTCATTGGTACGTCTTCTCCTCTATTTACTCTGGCTGTCAGAGTGTGTGAAGCCGTCCATATATTCATCTGTAATTGTCACAGTGTTCAGCACTCGTGCTCATGTCTGTGAGCACACACCAGATACCATTTCCCAATACAGCACATACCAGTACCACCACCAGCTAGCAAACACATTCTGCCTCCTGTGTGTTGATATAGCACCGCCTTGTGACCAAATGCCTTTGGTTGAAGGTCACCCACATATTATCAGTGAAGTCACAGACCACTGTCACTTTGATCCTTAAGCCCATGGGGACCCCCCATCCCCATCCCCCACTGGTCAGTATACAGCCAACCTCCTCATGGTGCAGCCCTTATTAAAAGCAGTATGTATACAAGTGAGGTTGGTCGACGACCATGCTGGGGCGTGGTCCTGCCCTGGCATCCCAGCTCCCCAAACCTCTTCCAGTACCAGCGTTGGCACCCTGGGGACCACGAGGCAACTGGCTCTGGTCGAATTCCACCATTATGATATGAATAAGTTCGGGTGTGTTATTAGCCCCGATGACCACTGAATGAAATATTTATAGCAGGCATTCCTGCAGCCGTCCCTAAGCAATGAGGAAGGGTGAAGGTGGTTGGAGGTAGAGGAATGGTTGAAGGTGGCTGACTGCATCAATGCATGCATGGTGAGCAGGCACCATACAACTTGTGAGGGCCTCTGTTGAGCTGCTCCCACCCTGCCGGGGAGCTGCTTGTCGCAGGTGCCGCCACACCTGCTCCGAGTCAGTGGGATGCCATCATTGTTTAACCCGTCCCTTCCCGGGAGCCGAGCCCAGTGGTAGCCTGCCCTGCCGTGGAGGAACACTATGCACTGCCACGGCCGATACTAACAGCGCCTGGAGGAGGTAGTGGCAGGGGGAGGGGGCACAGCGAGATTTGTGACGGCCGTAGAATATTTTACTCGTATACAAACGGGTGGAGTGCATACACTGCCCATAGAGAGTGGTGCATGGGTAGGAAGGCAGCCGGTAGGTTAATGCTTGACAGGGTGGGCAAGCCATGCCCAACTGCCTTCCGGCATTGGTAGATCCCTAGACCATGGTGTGCGCATACTAACCTTCTGCATAGCTCCCCCCCTCCACCCCCCCCGGCCACTGCAAAATCCTTCTGAACTGAACGTATACCGGTGTTCACATGATTGCATACATAGCGCAATAAATACACACAATAACCCCCAAAAGGACATTGCCTTACATTGCATGGAGTGACATTTACACATCTTTTATACACCCACCCTTACTATGTTGAAAAAAGGAAATAAAAATACATAACCCCCATATAAGCATTATTCTGGACAAATATTTCCTACTAGCAACAGAATGCACTAGTGCATACGACAATAATTTCTTTTTTTGCATGTGTACTACTACCCGTTACATTTCTTTTCCACTATAATTTGGGACCTCCTTGTGCTAACCCAAGACTACATTTTGGAATCACAGCAGTGAATGGGATGTTGACAGACGTTATACATGTACCACAAAACGCAGAAGGTATAGAAGAGGCTGGTTGTGCATATGCTCACCGTACTACCGAGCTGCTCCCCAGCTGCTGGGAGCTGCTCATGGTTGAGCAATAGGGGGTAGAGCCGATACGTGTGCCCCTGCACCAGCTGTGATAAACAACTATGCACCCAATGCTTGCTGGCTCACACAATACAGCATACTCTATTTGACTTGGGCTGGCTGGTGAATTCCAACATCCCTATTCGAAGGGAGTGGCAAAAACACTATACCACGTTCAATATCTAGGGTCTCTTGTGGGGCCCAGGTGGAATCGAATGATATGAAAAGCTGTTCACACTTGTCTAATTCATGCTCTGACCTAACTGCAAATACCACAATAAACGACATACACACTTCTTTTTTTTCTTATTTTTTGTGTGTGTGTAAAGCCTACACAATATAAATGGGTGCAAGGATCAAATCATATTGTCTTGCATTTGACGACGATGACCAGTATACTTGAAACCTAAAATGTGTTGTTCAACAACCTCTTCCACCTCCTGATTTCTAAATATCCCAAAAACTGCTGCTATACTGCTTTATGGATTTTGATGAAAGCCTGTAGAAATGAGTGGGTTTATATAATGGTCCTGAATAAATATGCATTCCCTAACTGAGATTAAACACCTGAGATAGGCATTTTGACTATCATAGAAGTTCAGATATACATTCCGACAATAAATATGATCATGACCATTCAATGTATTTGTGTTAAACGTCTTATACAGTAGAGTTCTGCAGTCATGATCATTCCCGGTTATCTCTTTCCCTTCCTCCCTCTAACGCTGTCAATCCTGACTACAGTGGCGATTTGTGAGTATTGGCTTGCTTTGTGTAGGCCTATACAGAACGTGCCAGCTGGGAGGCGGCACCGTACGGTGACTTCCTTCAGCCTTTTACTGCAGCCAGTGACACGCACAGTCGGACAGAGGGACCATCTAACATTCACCCAACAATCAATTGCAGACCACTAACGTTGTGACATTTGGTGCTCTTCCCACACCGATGGGTCACTTTCCATGACTTCTAGTTCGTCCTCTTGAGCACAGCTACAACCTAGGATACATTCCTTACTGCTCGGGTATTGGGGTAGGCACTTTGTGGCAATTCCTACACCGCAGCGTCCTTTCTCTTCGCCAGGAGGGTGTTTCACCACATAACATACGGCCCCCATATGTGACATACGGACCTCCATATGTCACATATGGACATTTTCTGTTTCAGTTCAAATTTCCGTATGTAGACGAACGTCCATATGTGCATACAGGAATTTAGCTGTTTCTGTTCAACATATGGAAATTGAAAATCCCACATAAAGGCAACATATTCTCTTTTAAATGTGGAGGAGTAAGGGGGTACCCTGTATGTAAAAAATGTAAGGGTACAGGTTTTTTCTTGTCCATATGTCAGGAAAATGGCAGATTTATGTAGGTGAATGTGGGATTTGAGCTAGCTGAGTACTAACAAACGTTTGGGGGGGGGGGGTCAGGATGTTGTATGGTTGGTAGATGAATCCCAGATGAAAGAATGAGCAGAGTGCACAGTATTCAAAATAAATACAGGGGGAAAGCAGTAGGTAACACTTCTGAAGCATACTACAAATGAAATTCTATGGTACCATACATTATATTCATTTAATGACTCCCCCCGCTCAGAAATATACATGTAATACATGTATTAAATGTATTCTCGGGAGCAGCAGAACCCTGGTTTGCTTGGAACCTGGCAAAGGGTCAAATTATATAGGCAATGTACTAGAAAAAGTAATCTTTTTGCCATTATCCCAGTGATCTCTATACTAAGCTTTTAGGTATACAGATATACATCAGAAGCATCACCCCTGTAAACCCATGTCCCTGTACATTGACTTCTGTACATCACCCCCCCCTGTATACCTCAGACCTACCCTCCCCTATGCCCCCCCCCCACCCTTGCTACTCCTTGTGTCTTTTCACCAACATACGGCCCTTTCTTTTTAGATAAATGTCACATGACCCCCGCATGTGTGACGTCATTGAAGGAATTCCCAGGAGGTTTCCTGGAATGTTGACTGGAATTTGCACATGTTTACCTTTAAGAAAAAAAATGTGGACTTCAAGATATGGAAATTTTATATAACATACGGACAGGACATGGCCACCTATCTGAAACACTTTTTTTAAATTTTCCCCACATAGTGGCCGTATGTCTATATATCTATAGCTATGTGGTGAAACATCCTCCAGCCCACTTCTTTCTTGGCGAATCAAAACACTAACCTCCATTAATTTCTCATCAACTTAGATATCAGAGATTAAATGCTGTTTGTTATACCCAATGAGGCCAATTTATACCCATTCTACTTGATGTCACATACAAATATTAACAAACCGTGCTGTGCTCAATCAGTTTCCACTTCCCACTCATGACAATGATCCAAAAGGCAATTTCCTTGAGAACAGCAGTCTATAGATTCAAAGGCAAGGGGTTAGATTGCATGGGGTAAAATATTCTGGCATAAGGCTGCACTGCCTGTAACATCAGAGTAATTATTCCAGTTAAATTGTTTTGTCGAACATCCTCAGGTAGGAGTAGTTTTACATAGCGGTCGGATCCTTTGCAAAGAAATTGACCCCAAGATACAATTATATAGGTGGATTATATAGCATATATCCGATAATGTAAATGCATGTAGATACCTTGTTTATTAGTGGTGTTGTTATAACTAGCAGCTACGTATAATAGTTGTATGATCACTGATAGTTAGATAATGGTAATACTCTCTATATACTGTCTGTCAGCTATGCCTTTAGTCTCATCCCGTCCCCGTCAGTGCCATGCCGTATTCTACGTCAACCCATCCAGTCCCCACAGTCCCATCCATATAGCAGTAACTGCGGCCGTGACTTGGGCAATGACGGGGCTCGACAATGGCCATACAAACAGCCAAATGGCGCTATAACGCCCAAAAAGGTGGCTCCATCACTGCCATTTGTTCTAGGTATGATTTTGGGTAACAACACTCATGACATTAATACAGGAAAGCAGTGCTCTATGGACATCCATAATATATCTGCAGAATAATGCCAATAAAGTAAGATTACTCTCTATTCAGTAGGACATTTTATATTTATGCGATAGGTAATTGGGGTGGCATAGGACTTTGATGGCGGGAGATGAGAGAACTGCGCGATTGTGGTCGGGTGATAGTGGGTTGTTTTTCCCCCCTCAATTATTCTTTCATTCCATCCTCATGTGCTCCAAAGAGTGGCAGGCTGCGACGACGTGACGTGAGGCCCACTGGTGGGATGGCTAGAAGGGGGTGAGGCTATGCCGTGATGCACCAACGCACCCCCTTGCGGATCCTTTAGCCAATTACCGGAAATGACCCCGAATAATCGAAGTTGACAGGAAGGGATGCTGGACGGTCCGTCGCGCTGTAAACAATACGCGCACGGATGGAGGCAGCTGCTACGCAGGAGAGGTTGGATGGTTGCTTCTGAATTTTGCTATTGCTGAATTTAAAGGTGGTTAGCTAGAATGGTGGGTATGATGGCGAGAAATTATGGAGTTACATCTGATGTTAGTTTCCTAGGTAATTCTATGCAATTCATACTTCGACAAAATAGAACTTTTCGCTTGATTTTGATGGGAGTTATCATCAGGACGTGAATTCATAACCCTACTTGTCTGTGTGACAGGAGTGAATATAATGAGCACTACTTTTCTAGTATTGCAATGACCACATCATTGTAATCAAAAGGACGAGGGAGATAAACCATGGCTGGCCACATCCATTACAAAGTTTGCAGCAAAGCAAAGGCTCTCTTGTTTGCCTGGTTTCGTATCTATAATTATCATTCCCGTAGACCAGGGAAGCCATGGCCTTTGATATCCCAGATGTGGTTTACTGAAGAGGAACCAGATGGCAGGCTAGCATGCTATACTAGACCCTTTTCAATTAAAATTGTCTCTGAACACACTTGCTTTGTATTCAACATTGAGATTCCTCCAGGTTTCACTGTCTTGTATATAATTCTGACGGGATATGGTTCTGTTATAGAGGAATTCCCAATATTTAAAACTGTTCTACCCCCTCGTCATAAAGGTGCAGAATGATAAACTGGCAATTTGTTAATGATACATAAGTATACATAAACCCTATCAAAGTCGCAGTCATGTTAGTCAGACCTAGGTAGGATGCGGACGGAGGCAGCATCCTGGCATCTGAATGCTCCAGTTATTGTGTGACTGCGTACAGTAAATGCCCGGAGACCATTACCATTATCCAAATCTACCGCTTTCAAAAACCCTTCCCCTACCACCATAATATTTCCTCTACCAAGAAACTCCTTACACCCTGCACTCCACAAATTTCTAAATCCACGGTATCCACTCCAAGCCCCAAACCCCAACCTCTCCACTCAGCCCCCACATACTACACAGATGCATGATTGACGCTGTGCTAAAGGGGGGGGGGTAGGGGTACTGGAGGAGGAGAGGTGGATGTTCAGAGTGGGAACCAAAGTGTGTTTTGACATTGATTTACGAAAGGCAGGTCGGGACGATATGGGCCAGGAGTCGACCACACGTGATCCGCATTAAATAATGACACGGGACAATCAGCTTTATTTGCATACCCAACGCCATGGCTGGCCGAGTATGGACGGGGAAGGTTGTGAAGGAGGTGAGGAATCTTGGAGCCAGCCACCATACTCTGCACCACTCAGCGCCCTGATGTCATTAGGCACGTTTCTACATCTGACAAGAGGATGCTCAGGCTATGAATTGCCTAGCACTCCTCACAAAATACCATTACCCCTGTTCCTCCCAACGATATCGACTTCTTCTGCCACTATTAAACATGATACGCGTACATTTGTGTTAAGGAGCCTTTGCTGATTTGCTGATCACTGCTGGTCACCTGAACCTGATGAATCTATTTCTAAGGTTATAAACTCTTGGATATTCCCAATCCTAATAACTCAGCCCCAATTGTAAATGGGTTATAAAGACCACTGTATTGGGTACAGGGCAACCCACATCGGAGCATTGGATTTATATTGACAGCAACTACTACTGTTTTCCAAAAATAGAAGCAATCTACTGTAAAAAGCTTGCTGTAGTCTAACAGTGTATCCATTCCTTAATGCACAGCTACGGGCACCAAGATTATTTCATGGCAGCTGTAGTGTAGCTGGGCCTCTACGCTGAATATAACGCATGGCATCGTTGATCCTCTGCGTCATTGGATGAGCAGTTGCCTTGGATCATAGACCGTTTCTTCAGTCAGCAGGAAGCTCTTTTGAACAGTGGAATGGGAATGGAATTAGGGTAGAAAGGCGGGTAAATGTAGACAGAGTTGTGAGTAGCTCGGAGTCGCTCGGGATGGATGACGGAGGCCCACCCTACTGACACGAACACGTCGCCCACCCCAGTGTATGAGGAACTCAAGCCTACGGCCTCTGACGGCATTCAGCGACGGCCAACCACCCCCAGGGACTTCTACCAATGCCTGGTCTATGTTTTGCAACGCTCATTTTAATCCTAATGCAAACCAAATCGGCGTCCTCCGACCGGCTGATGGCCAGCCCATGCAAAGTGGGCCCTAACCAGACCGGGAAGTCGGACATTGATCAGAGGATGCAGCAGAAGCCACGGTTGAAGCCACAGCTGAAGCCACACGGCCCCTGGTCCACGCCATGTCTCATAGTTTAGGGTAGTACCCTAGATAAATGTGTGCTGTATTGATATAGGTACATGGGGATTGGACAGACTGGTGTGAATAGGGGTTGAAAGGACTGTAGTGACTTTGGGACTGCTAATGGTGTGGTATGGTGTTTTGTTGGTAATGGATGTAGGCAATGCATGGAGATTTAAAGGGCACAAGTGACGTGCTGTTGCAATGCTTTATAGAGAACGAAAGAATACTATGGAGTAAGGTCATCATCTTAATCTCATCCTTCTTATCCCCTCCGTGTCTTGTGCACATATGTGCGTGTATCAACACGTCCATCGATCAATTGATGTGCAGTTTAGTTTTCTTACCATTAATGGTTTATAGTTGTCGAAATGGCTTCAAGCAACCATTAATTAATCACTCACTCACTCCAGCATACCTTACTACTTATATAGTATGTTGGGTATGAAGTATCTATGGGGGAAACCATTGTAGTCCAGGAGCGTGTTGCTCCTATGGTAAAAAGAGCTGTCAGTAGGTACCCTCTTTTCAAAGAAGTCACGTCCTGCTTCACCATTCAACTTGCACTCATCACATTAGTCTGAAAAGTCACCTGCCTTGTTTAGAACAGAGAGAGCTGCACTATCAGGTACCTACTCATGTCACAAACTCTATAGTATATTATACTCACTGACTTCTCCCCAACTAGGTACCTACTCAAATCCCCCTTTTTGAGCACCGTACTTGAATGACCACTTGTGAGCAACAAAAGGGACAAGTTATAGCGACACGAAAAGAAAGGACTGGAAATGAAGGCATTTTTAGCCAGCTCTTGCTTTTACTATAGGAGCAACACCCTCCAGTGCTGTAGGAAAGGGTTAAAGAGACAGAGTGGTTCCTACCATGGACAAAATGAGCTTCTAGAATTGAACTGAAAAGGGATATGATTGAAATAACCCAATCTGGAGATGATGAAAAATTCTAACTATGTATTCATAGGCCACCTATATGCCCATACAAGGATGTCTGTTTCATAACTGTGTGCTGGGCCAAGGTCATATGCACGTCCATGAGGTTGTACTGTTAGTATTACAAACGAAAGCCCAACACATGCCCCGAGTGAACAAACAGTGAATTAGTGGGGCTCAGGCTCAAGTCAAGGGTTAACTGGCCCAAAAGGCTCTCGTTGGATTGTCTATGAGACAGATCATCAATCAAAAGCTCGCTCGAGAGGGCTACCCCCAGTGAAAATATACAAAGCATGTACGGATGCTTTTTATTTCTTGGTAAAATCATATTCCACACTGTAAAAAATAAATAATAAATGTATCAGATCTCCTCGTAAAACTGAACAGTGAACCACTCTAATCATATTGCACTGAAGTAGTGTGGCTTCTACAATTAAGCCCCAGGTGGCAGTACGGTGGTATGAGGAATCTGTGAAAATGACGATGGATCTCTGGCAACTTTGGGACAAGGATTTCATAGTTATTTCCACAACATGTTTACAGTGCATTATTTGGGGTGAGAATTAGCTGTCTTGAAGGGCACTAAAGTAGTTTCAACTTAAAAGAACTGTCAAACCACTTAGAAATGTAAGATCCCCCCCCCCCCACTAAGGAAAAGGGTGAAATGTGGTGGTCTTAGCTTGGCAGTACAGGGGAAAAGGTGGGAATGCCAAAAATTGGAAATCTTGGGGCATCTTTAATATATTTAAAAGGAGTTGACCGACATATGCAAATATGCCCTTTTTCGGATGCCCCCAGACCAAAATAAAAATACAAAGAATGGTTAAACGCTTATTATTTTACAGATTCCTGGATCCAAAAGGTCTTGAAGTACATGTTTCAGCTGATCCTATACGCAGTGAATCCCTCATTCTACAAAGAATAATAATTATAATAGTGAATCCATCATCTTTTGAAGAAAGTCAAATAGGATTCTTAAATATATTTTCCATTTAGGTACAGCCTTAATAGGCGGAGGAAGTGTATGGCCTCTATCAGTATGCCGGCCCCGTACATAGTTATGGGCCCATAGTTATACATCAGCCGTGGAACAAGTACATGTATGAATTATGTAAAGCAAATGATGTACATAGGACCTGCCATCCATCCCATTTCCCACCCTTTAGGTCCCCGGCAGCACATGTAGTCAGTTGTACACTGCAAAAATGGTGTTTAGATTTTAAACATGTTTAGGTCTAAACACATTTAAAACCTAAACATATAGGTCAGTTAGGTGTCTCATCGACTACACATTTAGGAAATGAACACTTTTTTTCTAACTACATAAACATTTATGCTAAACATGTTTAGATGTTTAGAGTTGAGACAGTTGAATAATAGGTGTTTAGATTTAAACATCAATATGTTTAGATACTTGGATGTTGAATCCACACCAGGTAGCAGCACTACCTTTGACTGGACTATCTGCACACAGTTATAATCAATTGTTGTGACAAATGTCCACAAATCCCATGTTTATCATTGTTTCATTTCATAGAATGTCATGTGAATAGAAAGGGCAATAGAAAATTGACTAGATTCACCTCATGCCACCATCATTACCATAAAATAATCAATAAACTCCATGACTGACACCTATTTGATGTTATTCTGGAATAGATAAGGCAATGTCCTTCCTGCCAAGCTGTTGTACTTTCTCAAGTCTCTCATTCTGATGCAGTGTGTAATATATGTACACATATGTGACATGTACTAGGAAAAGGGGTCTTAGGACCCCCTGCACTAAGCCCCATTTTCGCAGATCGTGTCACATATATAGGTGTGGCTGACATCTTTGGAGACTTTGACAAGTAAATACCTGCTGATGCCCCCCCGAAGTAAATGAGAAAAAAAAAACAAAATATATCTCTGTTTTTTTAATGCATACATGTCTGCAAACCTTAACTCTCCATCAAATCATTTAAACATCTAAACACAAAAATTCTTAAACACCTAAACACAAAAATTCATATATCTAAACACAAAAGTTTTAACCTAAACACCTACATTTCTAAACACTTGAGCTAAGCACATTGTTTGGCTAAACATGTTTAGGAAATTTATGTGATTACAAAAACGTTGCAAGAATATGTTTAGAATTGTGTTTAGGATCTAAACACCATTTTTGCAGTGTACAACAACTATAAGGGCACGTTCACAGACTACCCCGCAGGTGCTTCCAAAATGTCTGTCCATCAAGACGAGTAAAACAGCACTGCCATTATGCATCATTTGATGGTCTATGATATATAAAAGACACGTCCAGTATCTATAACTGGTAAACCCGCTACATATAGACTAAGGGACACCGCTTTTTTTTGGTGCAGTCTCCATTGGCTGTGAAAAACCTGATGTAATTCACATCAGGCCAAAAAAATTTCATGTGTTTCCAGTTACATGAGGTAAATACCTAGGGTCGGTAGGTAGGATTTTTTTAAATTCTTTTTTGATTTTGTATAGAAATGTATGGGCAGATCTATCTGATTCTTTGAAATCACAGAAAGAACATTAAAACATATGAGATATGTGAAAAAAATATGCAAAAGCGATGCCTAACAAAGCTATCAACTGTACATCCAAAGATTGTATCCATGAAAAATTGATGAAGATTCTTAAAAGTATGAAAAAATTCAAGATGGACCGATGAGGCTTGATGAAAACGTTACAAATCTTAGGGCAAAAGGGGTAAAGGTTTCTTGGGCTACTGATAGAGACTCAACCAATGCCATTATGAGAAAGACAATAGCATTATGTTTTATCTCTGGATAGCTAACTCTGATACCACCCAATATTTTCTATAGTGTTTATGCAGAAATCAACCAACGTGTAATATCCAGAACAGATATCCGATATCCCCTATCTTAAGGAATGATTGCAATTTCCCAAGTGTTACATGGTTTTTATGCTTTCACTCCCTTTCGTTGATTCAATTCCATACTGTCATTTCTTAGCGCTCTGTTTGTCAGCCCTTCTTTTGCACTGAGTGTAGCAAGCCCACTAGGGGCCAAATTGGTTTTACCTGGGATAAGGTGGTTCAAAGCAGGCAGAATTCAGTATATGGGTTTTAGGTTCGACAGATGCTGGGTTTCCAGTCAGGGCCACACAGGGCAGCCCAAATCGGGCAAACCGACTTGAAACCATTGGGTTCCCAAGGGGTTTTGTTCTCAGCATACGGTCTGGGCCACATTAGGCTGACCGATTTCAGCAACAGTCAGCTTTAGAATGGGCAACTACATTGGGCCTAGGATAGTTGCAAAATGGGCATCCCAAAATGGGTGCTTAGCTGCATAATGTCTTCTCAATCTGGGGTGAGAGTGGGTTTGGACAGCGCAGCCTCATCTTCTGAACTGTTCTGAACTCTGTGTTGAGTGTTCCCTCCTTCCTCTCACTTTTTTCTTCCTCCCTCCCCTATCCATCTCCTAACCGCTCCATCTCCTCCCCATTCCCCCCAACCTGCCCTGTCCTCCTCTCACCCTGCCCTCCTCTCACCCTGCCCTACCCTCCTCTCACCCTGCCCCTGCCCTGCCCTCCCAGCCCGCTCTGCCCTGCCCTCCTCTCATCCTGCCCTCCTCTCACCCTGCCCTCCCCTGTCTTGCCCTCCTGTCTCCTGCCCTCCCCCATCCTGTCCTCTCCTGCCCTGCCCCCCTGCCCTCCGCTCATCCTGCCCTGCCCTCCTCTCACCCTGCCCTGCTCTGCCCTGCCCTCCTCTCACCCTGCCCTCCTCTCACCCTGCCCTGCCCTGCCAGCCCTGCTCTGCCCTATCCTGCCCTGCCCTACCCTGCTCTGCTGTCCTGTCCCCTGACCTCCCCCACGCTGTCCTCCCCTGCCCCCCCTTGCCCTGCTCTTCCCTGCCCTTCTCTCATACTGCCCTGCCCTACCCTGCCCTGCTCTACCCTGCCCTGCTGTCCTCTTATCCTGCCCTGCCCTCCCCTACCCTCTTCTCACCCTGCCCTCCTATCACCCTGCCCTCCCCTGTCCTGCCCTCCTGTCCCCTGACCTCCCCCACCCTGTCCTCCCCTGCCCCCCTGCCCTGCTCTGCCCTTCTCTCATCCTGCCCTGCCTACCCTGCCCTGCTCTACCCTGCCCTGCTGTCCTCTTACCCTGCCCTGCCCTCCCCTACCCTCCTCTCACCCTGCCCTCCTATCACCCTGCCCTCCCCTGTCCTGCCCTGCTGTCCCCTGACCTCCCCCACCCTGTCCTCCCCTGCCCTGCCCTTCTCTCATCCTGCCCTGCCCTGCCCTGCCCTCCCCCTCCCCTCCCTCCCCCACTGCTGTAGGAGATAGGTAGTCTGACTTTCCATATACCATTAATACACAGGTAGGTTCATAGTACAATGCAACACTGACCTGGAAATAACATCTTTATGTCTTTCTTTATACTAGATCTGGTCGGCCGGCAAGGTGTATTGGTGGTGTGGGAGCAAACAGGTCCCACACCTGGAGCTTAATTCAAAAGATCCTGGGATCACGACCCCAGCGATCTTAGGAATGAATGAGCCTTATCCTATTAAGCGATCTTAAGAGTTGACTGGGTTCACATATCCTAGCCAGCACTAAGATTGCATCGATCTTAGCCTAAGCCCTCCTACACTATTCCAAGATGTACTGACTAGGCACAGGGGTAAGAGTCCCAAAATAAAGGAATAGCTGTGGAGTCACTCTTCTTTACAAGAGTGATTATACCATTGTTCCCCGTCCCCATATGGGCTAACAAAAGAGCACAGGATGCAGTTGACCCCCATACAGTATTCAAGAGTTGTTCCCATGAATGTATGATTTATGCTTGCCTATTAGAAGCATTGTGCCCTCCCCCCCCAGGACAAAGAGAGAGAAGGGAAGAATTACCTTACAGTGCACTTAACGCATGAGTAGCCCTAAGAGCCCTCAAGGACACTCAGCAAACGTCCTCCCTCCCCTCTTTATGTATGCAGCAGGCTATTCACTCTTTCAATCAGGAGTGTTCCCTGTAAGTGCTCTTGTACCCTGGTGAAACCACTATGCATTTCTTTCACTAAGATCGCAGTGATCTTAGTGGTGGAAATGGAATAGTGAAGTGATCCCAGGACTAGCTATTCTGGACAGGCCTGCAACCACTGCATTACATAGGGTAGACCAGCCAGGTCTTATGATATGTGCCTACACTAAGATCGCTGGGGTTGGGATCCCAGGATCTTTTGAATTAAGCTCCTGGCCAGGTATAAGAGGACTATATATAGAGGCAATTGAGAAACCAAAAACATCCCCTGCCCCTATAGGCACCAGTCCATGGTAGACTCACTACAGAGTGGTTTCACACCAGATGGCCCTTCTGGCAGGATTGTACTACTCATACAAAACTTATTTGTTTTAGACAAATGGAATAGACTACTAAATCAGACATGAAGTAATAATGTGCCGACTTTCTCATATTCTGGAAATACTTAAATGTTTCTGGTCAAAAGTGCAAATCAAGGTCACCTGAGTAGTAAAGGAATGGTAACACCATTTCTATTGCACTGAACTTGGAACAAGAGCAGATATGCAGAGGTACAGTCATTATGAGCTTGAAGGCTCTCCTCTCTACCCCTACATAGGGAAGTTGTTCAGGAAGATTGAAACCAGAATGTCACTGTTGGCCGAATGAGTTTGATTCAAATGGATGGTTCTGTTCTGCCTTTCCACTCAGGTAGATATTGGATTAACTGCTATGGTCACACAATTTATGGTGAGTGGGGGGAAGGGTGGATTTGTTTTTCAATGACTTTTGGAAAAAAAAGAAGAAATTTTGGAAAAGGAAAAAATTTTGGATTTCCCAAAAAGAATTTTTAGCATGTTAACACTATTTTTCGGTCAAATCGGGCAGCCCACTTTGGGCCACACCAGAAACCCATGTTGAACTCAATTTGAGCCCAGATCGGTTAGCCCACTTTCAAACAGATCTATGCCCAAATCGGTTAGCCCACTGTGGCCCAGACCCTTTGCTGAGGACAAAACCCATCGGGTGCCCATTGTGTAAACCCGATGTGGCCCACATCAGGAGCATGCTGTGACCGAGACTCGGGCCACACCATGTTTGCTACCTGGGAAAGGCATTACGGCAGTTATCGTTAAAATGGCCCTGGAGGGTGTTGCTCCTATTGTAAAAAGAGCTGTGAGTATGTGCCCTCTTTTCTAAACAAGTTGTGCACTGCTTAACCATTCAACTTGCACTCACCACATTAGTCTGAAAAGTCACCTGCCTTGTTTAAAATAGAGAGAGCTGCACTACCAGGTACCTACTCATGTCACACGCTCTATAGTTTATTATACTGACTGACTTCTCCCAACTAGGTACCTACTCAAATCCCCCTTTTTTAGCACCGTACTTGAATGACCACTTGTGAGCAACAAAAGGGACAAGTTATAGCAACATGAAAAGAAAGGACTGGAAATGAGGGCATTTTTAGCCAGCTCTTCCTTTTACTATAGGAGCAACACCCTCCAGAATAGTCACATTGGTTCAACATGCTGGGCTCTTATTACAAAGTCCCATCAGTGGCCCACAGTAGGCTAGCTAATGCCACTTAGTCCCTTTGAGACCCATGCTGTCAAAGCTTTCACATTTACAAAATGATTAATTGAATTATTCGGTTCAGCGTAATTTGATAAAACACAGGGGACGTGTCTTGTGCGGCGATGTTGTTGCCCTGTATGGGTTACTGTGCAGCAAACTGTTTTGGAGGAATTCAATAATTTATAACACTAAATTGTGGCTCACGATGCTTGACCTGCATATAAACTAAGAAGATCATGAGATTTCGAGTGCAAGTGTCTAAACCCAATTACACACTCCACCATTCCATATATTCGTAGGACAAAATATTGCCTCGTCCATTATCCCCAATATTCAGGCAAACCAACCCACGTAGACTACATGTGTCTCCACTAACTTCAAATGTTACATAATTTATTTGAGAGCATTTTGAGCTCATGGTGAGATCCCCCTAATGAGTACAAGTCTACAGCATATAATTAGCCATGCCATGCAAGCACAATGATGATTCACTCTAAATGATAGTGAAACCAAGGATAACTTCTTGGTGAAACTTCGGGAAAATAACCAATGATGTGTATACACCCAAATGTCATTTTCTTTCTAAACGACTCAGCAAAACCATCTCCTAAAATATCATGTCGCAAAATGGATCTTTCGTCTAAAGAGGAAAGAATCATGGATGTATAATATATAGTAAATCAGACGAACACATGACCAGGCGCGTAATCATATTAGTTTGAGAAGGCTTTTTACCATTCTAGTTCTCAATATCGACAAGAAAGTAGTGCGAAGTTGTGAGGGAATACAGCCAGACGTGTCAGTGCAGCACCACAGCCAAAACAACACGCAGCATGCCTGGTGGTTGCTGATATTGCCTTTTTTTGGTCTGCCTCCCAGTTTAGTTGAAAGTTCTTGTTTGCTGCCCTCTTCTGAACTCGGCAGCCCCTCCCTCTAACGTGTTGTTTCCTTGGAAACTACTGACACCATTTTCACTTTAAAAGACAACCACAAGACTTCTGTGGGCAATGATAAGACTGCTATGCAGAGAAGAGAGAGAGAGAGAGAGAGAGAGAGAGAGAGAGAGAGAGAGAGAGAGAGAGAGAGAGAGAGGGATACAGACGTACAGGCAGAGAAAGGCAGAGGCAGACAGAAGGAATGGTAGGGAGTATTGAGAGCATGTCTAGCGTAATATAAATTATACCGACATGGAGAGCGATGTAAAAGGGGACAGTGAGGCTTGGAACTGCATACAGATGCCCTGGCAGGTGACAGTTATAACATGTATGGACAATTGATGATGAACGGACAGGGCGAAGCCAACTTCAAACAAATACAGGTACCTCCCCCCTAAATTACTCATTCACGTTGTCTGTTCTTTATTTGCCTATATCTACCCAGGATGTTATGCACGTGCCCTGCCTTCAAATAAAGTATAAATGTCCAGGTCACATATGACGTAAAGGCGCCATGGTAAAAAGAGACCAAGCCGGGGGCTGGGGTTGTGATTGTAAAAGCACTCCCTTCATCTGCCAATCAAACTCAGCAGCCTTTACTTTTGGCCTTCAGTTAAATTCAGAAGGTCGTATTGTACGTCTGAGATGAGTTATAAAAAAGGTCCCAGACCGATAATAATGAGGAAATGATAGCATTTCCTGCTAATCTCTGATCTAGCTGACGAGCAGTTTTTATGTCCAACCGTTCCAATTACCAGTAAAATAGTGCTTTAATCCTCCGATACCTAGATATCTCCGGGGTATCGTCTCCATTAGAATCATAGTAGGGCCTATTTTAGATATAATTTCCAACTTAACGTCTGGCACTGAAGTCTTTTGACATGAGGTCTTAGGTGCTTGATCTGGGGGAATATAGTCTGTATAGGTTGGAGTTACATCCATAATTATAGCCTACATCTAAGGTAACTGTTGGAAATATCCTGATCTCTCTTACAGCAATGCAGGTGGGAGGTGCTGAGAAAACTACTTTAAATAGTGCCCAGATCTTTTTTTTTGTTTTTCAAGTGCCAAATACAGCACTCAAATAAATACAGTAAACCTCCTTTTTTCAAGGGCCTCCATTTGCAACTGTCCCCAATTCCTAAATTCAATAGCTGTTTTCAGCAATACAATCAGCTGTCTATGAATGTCATATCCCTACACACCGAGAACAACAACACCCATGGGTAGTGTGATCACATCAAAAGGCACTGTTGCTCAAGTCTATGCCTATAGTACTATCCGGATCTATTTTCTACGCAGTAGGATCATGCTGTCATTTAAAATGTGGAAGCTGTCAGAAATGCGGGCCTTTGGGAAATAGAAGTGTCACTTACACTATACAGCCCAACCACCCACCCTTCACATCTAATATTTAGCAACTTGCTCATCAATTATAAAAACAATTAGCACCAAGGTCGATTGGATGCAAAACATCAAATGTCAGCCGTAAACCCAACCTGGGTGCCCATGTTTGAGCACATCACACATTGTCCTCAGTTGCTCATTTGGATAATGCTGCTGGGCGGGCTGCTCACCAACCGAGCAGCTCTGCTGTCAAACCACACTCGTGACTGGTGTAGCTCATCAAGCTGGGTAACAGGGAACTGGTGGTGGGCGTCGCCCCAGGGGGCAGGTCAGCAGAATAGCAACTTGTGTCAATATCATCCTTCATCAACTTTGAGCACCTCGGCTTAGTATAGAGCAGCTCATAGTGTGACTACTCTCCTGCTTCTGACGATTATAAAAAGGGGTACATAAAACAATAGCTGTTGTGTAGCCTGTTATTATGTCCACAACATGGACTGAGAAGGCTCTACAGTTCGCCCTATTTCCCAGGCCCTGTGTCGGAATGTTACTCTGTGTGTAAGGCAATGCCCCATGTAGCAAGCCCGCTCGGGGCCAAATTGGTTTTACCCGGGATAAGGTGGTTCAAAGCGGGCAGTATTCAGTACATGGGTTTTAGGTTGGGCAGATGCTGGGTTTCCACTCAGGGCCACACAGGGCAGCCCAAATCGGGCAAACCCACTTGAGCCCGTTGGGCTCCCAACGGGTTTTGTCCTCAGCATACGGTCTGGGCCACATTGGGCCGCCCGATTTGGGCACTGGTCAGCTTTAAAATGGGCAACCACATTGGGCCCAGGATGGTTTCAAAATGGGCATCCCAAGATGGGTACTTAGCTGCATAAAGTCTTCCCAGTCTGGGGTGAGAGTGGGTTTGGACAGGGCAGCCTCATCTTCTGAACTGTTCTAAACTCTGTGATGAGTGTTCCCCCTCCCTCTCTCTTTTTTTTTTCGTCCCTCCCCTACCCATCCCCTACCCCTTCCATCTCCTCCTCATTCCACTCAACCTGCCCTGCCCTTTCCCCCTCTCACCCCACTCTGCCCTGCCCTTCTGTCACCCTGCCCTCCCTGGGCCTCCCTAGCCCACTTAAAAGGGTCTATTTCTCCTCTTTCCTATCCCCTCAGGATGTGTATGGTGCACATATGCGCAGGCACTGACACATTCCTCTGTGAATTTGTGTAATGAGGATCTCACCATGAATATGACCTTAGCTGTCGAAATGGTGTTAAACATCTATTACTCACTCACTCTCACTCCCAGCCCTCACCCTGCCTTGCCCTGCCCTGCTCTCACCCTGCCCTGCCCTGCTCTCGCCCTGCCCTGCCCTGCTCTCGCCCTGCCCTGCCCTACTCTCATCCTGCCCTGCCCTCCTCTCACTCTGCCCTGCCCTGCTCTCACCCTTGCCCTGCCCTGCTCTCACCCTGCCCTGACCTGCTCTCGCCCTGCCATGCCCAGCTCTCACCCTGCCATGCCCTACTCTCACCCTGCACTGCCCTGGCATCTCCTTCGCTCACATGCCCTGCCCTGCCCTGCTCTCACCCTGCCCTGCCCTGCTCTTACCCTGCCCTGCTCTCACCCTGCCCTGTCCTACTCTCACCCTGCCCTGTCCTACTCTCACCTTGCACTGCCCTGGCATCTCCTTTGCTCACATGCCCTGCCCTGCTCTCACCCTGCCCTGCCCTGCCCTCATCTCACCCTGCCTTGCCCTCTTCTCACCCTGCCCTGCCCTCCTCTCACCCTGCCCTGCCCTCCCCCCTCCCTTCCCTCCACCACTGCTGTAGGACACTTTCCCTATACCATTAATACACAGGTAGGTTCATAGTAGGGATCCAGATATTTCATGTAAAAGGCAACACTGACTAGTCCTGGAAAGAACAGCTTCATGTCTTTCTTTGTACTAGTAGGCTTGCAAGGTGTATTTGTGGTGTGAGGGCAAACAGGTCCCACACTTGGCCAGGTATAAGAGGACTATATATAGAGGCAATTGAGAAACCAAAAATATCCCCTGCCCCTGTAGGCCAGTCCATGGCAGACTCACTACAAAGTGGTTTCACAGCACTCCAGGCAGAATTCTACTACCCATACCAAACTTATTTCTTTTAGACATAGGACAACTGGAATAGACTACTAAATCAGATATGAAGTAATAATGTGCAGACTTTCTCATAGTCTGGAAATACTTAGATGTTTCTAGTCAAAAGTGCAAATCAAGGTCATCTGAGTAGTAGTGGAATGGCAACACCATTTCTATTGCACTGAACTTGGAACAAGAGCAGATATGCAGAGGTACAGTCATTATGAATTTGAAGGCTCTCTTCTCTACTCCTACATAGGGAATTAGTAGGGGAAGATTGAGGCCAGAATGTCACTTTAATGAATCAAAGTGCCTTGTGTTGGCTGAACGAGTTTGATTCAAATGAATGGTACTGCTCTGCCTTTCCACTTGGGTAGATATTGCATTTACTGCTTTGGTGATGGGGGGGGGGGTTAGATTAGCTCAAGGATTTGTTGCTTCTTGAGCTTTAAAAAAAAGAAAAGATTTTGGATAAATTTCTCAAAAAGAATTTTTAACATGTCACCACTAATTTTTCATCAAATCGGGCAGCCCACTTTAGGCCACACCAAAAACCCATGTTAAACTCACTTTGAGCCCAAATCGGTGAGCCAAATTTCAAACAGATCTGTGCCCGAATCGGTTAGCCCAGTGTGGCCCAGACCCTTTGCTGAGGACAAAACCCATCGGGCGCCCACTGTGTTAACCCAGTGTGGCCCACATCAGGAGCCTGCTCTGGCCCAGACTCGGGCCACACCATTTTTGCTACCTGGGGCAAGTAGAATAGGGAATCAAGACACACTATCATTGCTGTGCACAATGCTCTCATAGCATTAGCAGTACACTGACGTATCGTCTGTGGGAGACAGTTTGTTGGCCGCTTTATATATGTTAAGAATAATGGCATCTACTGTCAATCCACTTTGCATCCAAAAAGGTTTGGATTATTTCACGTTGCTAGAAGCAGTTGGGCTTGTGTAAAAGTTTTTATTTTGTGTTTACTACTCTCATTATAAATTCCCAACAGCCTATTCTGCGTTTTCGTGGGGCTTCCCTGGTAAGATATCGATTTATCTATCTATAATCTCATCTGTTTATATCTCCCAATAATGTGCATGAACTTGGTTTTACCATTTATATAGGTTTATCTCACACATGAGATACGGTTTCTCTGGCGTAGGGGATGGAGGAGGGGATGTGGACTGCCGCCCCGGGTCCCCTATGCAGATCTTCTATAGAATTCTATGGTCTTCCCTATTTTCGTCCTGAGAGGGTTATCTTTGTTGACAAGTCCCAGACTAGAGTGGTGAAATATTGGTCGACAAAAGTAATTTCTCATTAAAATTGGCCTACTGGAGTGATATTTCTGGACTACTTTTTGGATCACGGGTCCTGTTATTTTGGTCTACATGTCAACGTTCTCCTTTCCTTCTCAGAGAGCCTTAAAGGCGCTTTGACTGAGTATATGGCGCTAAAACCAAGGGATCCAAATGAGGCCTATTAGCGACGCCTTGCTTGTCTGCCTCCCCTTCCCCCCTCAGACACACAGTGGGCTACTCTGTGTCCTGCTGACTCAGCAGATATTGAGTCATCTACAAACCTGCCTAATGATAATATGTATTAAAATGTAGCCATCGCTAATGTTGTATAATACAAGGTATATATGCATGACAAATTGTAAGACTTCCATGAATTATGTATCATTCTGATTCAGTCTATATTCAGGGATGTATCATGAATATGTAGTAATTCTAGCCACATGAATGCAAGCAGAGGTAGGTATTGTGTCACATGGAGTGTGCGACAAGTGTTCAGGGTGATACGCTATGTTGATACACTGATGCAACCTAGACCTAGTTTTACCTTTATATTAATTATTCAGTGGTAGCTATTATCTGTACAGCATTACAAAGTGCGTAAGACAAGTGTTTCACGATTTGATATAGAGGTTCACCAGAACCGTTCAAAAGCCAACTGGTCTTCAAGAGATGGTCAAACCTGTGGAGAATAAGTTTACTCTGTGAGGAGCACGTACAAAGCTCTTAACCCAAATGGGTTAAGAGCTTTGCATGAATATCTGTATTTATTCTGGGAATGTTCTATATCCTAAGCATATGTTGTAGACGCTACAATCATCTGCTATCATTTCAGTTGGAGAACGAGAACGTCTATAATTTAACATCGAGAAAGTTGGAGAAACTGACACTCATCATAGCTCCATTCATCATCATCAAACCATTCTATACACGAGTACACTGACAAAAATAATCTTCGAAATCTTGGTGTTAGTCAAAAGGATAACTTTCTAACAATAGTTAGTCAACAGGGTGCCTTCCACCAAAATGAAATCGTTCACAACTTTGGTATCGGTTTGCATTGGTGATGCATCAGCTTGCATCGGTGATGATTTTTGAGCATTGGCCACAAATCGTTCAACAATCGGCTTCAGTGGAAGAGGTCAAGGTTGGCTATCAGTTTGCATCGTCTACCTATCGTTTTGCATAGGATTGCATCGGCGATCCTCCTGATAGGTGGCAGATAATATTAAATCAATTTGATATTATTGGCTACCTCTGCAAAATCGGCCCGATAATTAACACCACATGACAACATAATACCACATATTCTTTGGATAAAGCTGGTTTATTTGTGGATTCTTAAAAGTACATGTGTGAGAAGCTGACAATGCAGTATGCAAGCCTTGAGGAGGTAGTAGCACACCAAAACTGGGCATTGTAATTATATATATAATTAATATATAATTATAATATACACCATATAGAAGGTCATAAAAGCTGCAGATGAAAAGGGAGACATATGAAATATATATATAAATAAGTCTGTACAGTGCACAGAGTGATAATATGGTGTGCAAAATTGGCCTGATAATCGTGAACGATTTTATTTTTTCCTTGGTGGAAGAGGTCAAAAGTGTGACATACCTCTCCTGTCGGTCTGCTATTGGCCGACAAAAAAATCGGGCCGATAGGGAGCCAATACCCTAAAACGATGCTATTGGCCCACTATCGGCCCGATAAAATCAAGGGTTTTGATGGAAGGCCTGCTAACCACATGTGCCTAAGTGTACAGGTTTTTCTTAGTCAAACACGAATAACTGTTAGTCAGAGTGACCAACTTCTCTTGGTTTGCCCAATTTTGACTGCTGGCTTACAGACCATCTAAGCAGCCTACTTTGGCTTATAGCATTGCCTTGAACTTACAGGCAGGGCACATCCAATGGCGTACCTCATATGCTAGGTTTGGTTTTGACCATGTACGGTAATGATTTTGACATACACAGCTCTACTTGAAAGGTAGGTCTAAACCCTATATTAGCAGGATCCTTGGTGGGCTGACCCCTGCTTGAGCTGGGACTTTGCAAGATAAGGACTGATAACAGCCAACATAGTGGGTACCAGGTGTTATGTGATGCACCCTAAAATGTCTGCACTGAATGAAAGGAATATTCTCATTGGTCAATAATGTATCCCACTAGGTTGGAATAGGATTTACACACCTGTAAAACAGAGTACACGTGTGCATCATCATTCAGGAATCATGAATGATAAATGCTTCCCATTTGTTTCTTTTGCAAACCCTGAGCCAGAGCCCTGGGTTTGCCACAGAAATTGAGGTGCAATAGTGTGCATATATATATATATATATATATATATATATATATATATATATATATATATATATATATCTAGATTACCACAGAATAGGTGTCATCTATCTCACTACCTGGTTCCTTTGATAAATCACCATAATTTCGACATTTGTAGAACTATTTGTACCACACCCACCACAAGCCTGTTGCAAACCAACCTGCCACCTGGTGTAAAAAGGTCCTTAGTCAAAGACGCTAACCTTGGGGTAGTCAATGAGTTCAACCTAAGTTAGTCATTTTAGTCATCTATTAGTCAATGACACTAACTAAGATCATTTAGCTGTTTTGACTAAGTTAAGTTACACTGACTAACTTGTTTTCTTTCTGTGTATTTACTAGAACATATCTCATGCAGAACAGACTTACAATGAATATGACATTGTTCTCACCCTATACTATATGCGTCATCAAGAGAGTTATGAAACCATTCTTTAAATCTTGAAGCCAATCATTTGAAGCCAGGGAAGACGACATAACTGTGGTGTGTGGAAAGAAATATGGATATTTCCCATTCTCGAATAACGGTGATAAAAGTTCCTGCAGTCAACTAGGCATTCAGAAGACGTGTTCTCTGGTGCCTAACAAATAATCATTAGTTTAACTCATGAATTCCCCCAGATGTGATTGATACAACCTGTACATTTGGTATGTTGTAATTGGCTCGGCAAGTAATTGGCTCGGCAAAGAATGACCAAGTGTGCTAGCCTATAGTAGGCCTCATTTCACAAGTCTTGTGTATCAGCAACTGGTAGGACCCCTCATCCCAATGGTAAGACCTTTCTGCAATATCTGTCCCGACTGTCTGTACAGATGTAATAGACGATATGGGGCTATACACACTGTGTCTTTGATATCGCCCAGACACATGGTGTTATCTCTATCACAGAGAAAGAATATTGAAGAACTAAAAGACGTTACATGGTCAATGGGGGAGTGGGAGAGTTAATGAGGGGTGCATAAATTTCACGTCTTCTCGAGAAAAGCCCCCCAGAAAAATAAAAAGTAAAATAAGGAGTAGGACTGCTGGAGATACAATCATATATTCTCTACCACACAACATCATGATCCGAGTAGTGCGCACCCCATCGATGATAAGAGCAATGCTCTGCTGCACATTGGTGGGCGTCAGGCGGACCGGAAGTGCTTGGCGCCGTAGTATTTACCATCAGGGGACGCTGCTAACGCACTTCCTGTCGCTGGTAGCAGCGACACTGACATGATTACCGAGTATCAGCAACAGACATCAAACAGACTGTGATTCATCACGAGGCAATAAGTGAACATTCCATGAATCCCATCCCACTGTCCTTTTTGAATATTGATAAAAGAAATAGCAGTACAAAAAAAGAAGAACCGGTAGCGTTTGAAACGATAAAAGGCCAATGAAGGCGGCAGTATCCTGTTGCTTTCATCTCTGGTGGTCTGGTGCACAGAGAGAAGAACACTGATCACGTTGACGCATACTGAACAGGTCACAATTTGTCTCCCACATGACAAGTATGAAGGCATGTCGAATGAGGTTGACGCTCTCATATTTGGTTCGTCAACTCCACTTGACATGCGGAATGAAGACACGTCACATATTTCTGATCCATTCACCTGAGTGCTAGGTAATACTGTAAGACAATTATGTAAGGGTCAAGAGCAGTCAATAGGTATGTAACAATGGTTCAATCAAGGCAGGCCTATAATAGAAGGCAAGGGATATCATAGTCCCACAGGCCTGCAACACTAAGGCACTTTTTCCTATCAAAAGAACTTCTACTTGACTGAGGACCTCTATGCAGTCCATAAGACAAGGGCATGGAGGTGCATGGCAATGCCATCTGTCTCCATGCAATGAAGATACTGAGATTATAGACTGTGGGTTAGCATACAATATTTTGGTATTTTCACTGACCAACACACAAGGTGTCTAACCTCTCCAGTTGACAAATTCAGGATTGTGGGTGTCTATTTTGATATTCAATAACAAATGCAAATTTAACAATGAAATAGAATTCACTACCATTCGTTGATAGTATTTACAGACCTTAGTGATCTATTCTTCATGAAAACAAAATGACACAGATACATCAAATGTCTCAAGTGTTTGTAGTACCTATTGGTAGTGATTAATCCTGGTCCAAAAATTTAGTAGAAGTCCTACTAGTAGAATATCCTAGAACAGTTATGTATGTCAAACCATCACATGTCAAGTGCCTTCGACATGGCCGTGACCCTAGTCAACTCACAGATGACGTGGCATTTTAAGGCATGTCAAATCATATGAGGATTACTGTGTGCTACAGTTGTCATGGTGACATATGTGCACATGTCATAATGACGTGTGCTCTCTCTGTCAAATCAAGTTGACATGGGTATACATGTCACTTTGTCAGGAAGACTTTTATCAGTGTGGGCACGGGGGATGGAGGGGACCTTTTCACTTCAATCCCTCTCAGATTATTCATGGAGGGGCAGAGGTCTCGGCGCGCGTGGTATTATTAAAACCTCTGTTAGTGTGGCAAGGTGGACAGGTTCCATTAGCTTAGTGTTATACAGAAATGCAGCAGCTTCCACTGGTTACTTTTACATCCTACTGAACAGATTAAGTCAAGGGTTGAGATGGTGAAGACATCTATGATGAGCGGTTTAGATAGGAATACTGATTGCTTCAAATAAAGTTGAACCATGTCCCTGAGATAATTACCATGTCAACTTCAGCCAATATACGGACTCATTATACAAATGAAAAACTCTCTTTATCTATCGACTGAATATACTAGTAATAGTAGCGACAGCGAAGATGAAGTTTGCATATTTGCTAGTTTAGTTCATGGCACCATAGTCTAAATATTTTGGAAAGACAGATGGTACTCTGAAAATCATTGATGGTCACCAGGGGACAATATGGCAGCCTACAGAGTGTGACCAGTACAATGCCCTTGAAATAGTTACAAGGCGGGAGTTGTTAATGTGGGCCGTTCATTTGTCATCTGCTTCAGAAACTGAGTTTATGTATCCGAACGTTGCGTGCCACCATGTCAGGAGGGTGTTGCTCCTATTGTAAAAAGAGCTGTGAGTATGTGCCCTCTTTTCTAAACAAGTCGTGCACTGCTTCACCTAAGTACTTACACTCACCACATTAATCTGAAAAGTCATCTGGCTTGTTTAAAATAGAGAGAGCTGCTCTACCAGGTACCTACTCATGTCACACGCGCCATAGTTTATTATACTGACTGACTTCTCCCAACTAGGTACCTACTCAAATCCCCCTTTTTTAGCACCATACTTGAATGACCACTTGTGAGCAACAAAAGGGACAAGTTATAGCTACATGAAAAGAAAGGACTGGAAATGAGGGCATTTTTAGCTAGCTCTTCCTTTTACTATAGGAGCAACACCCTCCAGTTCATGTTAACCTGGACAGATTTATCATCGCCCCCTTCCTCGTCATACCACCAGAGCTGTGCCACAAAATCCAATAACATTATTCACATCAGCATATTTGGGCATATGTCTGTAGGGAGTGTGTGTGGGAAAGAGGGCTGGGGCCACCCTCAATAAAAAAAACACAGTTGTTGCATTGAATTCTCAATTGGGTTCGTTTTTCAGTGAGAAGGTAGGAATACATAGAGCTGGGCCTACATAGGGACATGTCTTTCATTAATACTAATGACGTTCTGCAAGGCTATAGTGTCAGTGCAATACACAATAGCGTGTGCAAGTAGAGTCCAGGAAGGCATTTCTCAAGATGGTACGACTACATCCCCTTCAAGTCGTAGTGAGATCCCTGAGTTAAATGCCATTACATCACTGCATCTAGAGGTTGCTAATAATTACACTGGTACGACTGCCCTACCAAACCCTATATAATTACTGCATTAAGTGCTGATCGTACAGAGTAGTCGTAGTGTGTTACCTACGATCAGCCACTCTGCTATTGAGGGGTTTCAAGTTGTACTGGCTGTGTCTAGTCTTACCATCTTGAGAAATGCCCTCCAGAGCCCAACTTGATAAATTCATATAATCATATAGCCTAGGGCTGGAATCAGAGTCGCTGTACTTGAATGGTACCTGTCTTTTATTCAGCTCACTGTTTCCATGGCCACCTTTGTCACGAGTGTGTAGGAATACATTGGCTGACATAAATCTGTGCAGGACGTTGAGCACCGCACTACCCCTTGAACATGCCATATGGCATATTATATAGTCAGAGCCCGCGTGTGTGAGTAGTATATGGAATGCAGACATTGGGCCCGGTACATATTTATAAGTAGGCCACTTGTTGCTAGTACTAAATGTTGGGGTATCTGAGGATCGCCAATGCTGCATACATATGTAAATAGCACAATTTCCCTATACCTTGGTAGAGAAACAGCAGTACTAAACGAGTGAAGTATGTCCTCCAAACTACTAAATACTCTGAAGTATCGTTTGGACTAGTCTTGGAACTCTAACCATGTGGTTGCCATACAACCTGGCACTTCTGCAGAACACAGCAAAATAAGCAAATCATCTGTTATAATCTCCCAAAACAAACAGATATCTAAGTGTTCAATGACGCCCTTGTGAAGACATGATTAATCTTGCATACCGGTGACACATGTCAATACAACATGTATATCTGAATCAAATAAAAATGGTCAATCTGTGTCCAGGTGAAGCTAACCAAACAGTGTTTAACAGTATCCAATGTCTGTGCTAATAGCTATACAAACTGGGTGCCCTGAATGATAGGCACTATTATTGACTCAGCTGACGGCTGTCCAAACTGTACTTTGATCACTATTGCAATCAATAATTCGAATGCTAAGGCTTATCGCCATGTAGATTTGGATTATTGATACGCCGGCAAAACAATCTCCCACTCAAAATAAATAAATAAAAAATACCCCAAAGAAAAAAATAATATCTTGGGCATGTATGTACATGTTTCTAGCCAGGATTTGGGTTTCCTTCCAGATTGGCTCCAAGCGGGACAGAAGCTGGTTCTGGCAACATGAATTGCTATTGGATAAGAGCATTAACAAGATGTGAACCACTTTATCCCTTGAAGTTGGTCTCATCCAGGGACAAGGTATCAATCATAACATGGCGCATCAGTGTGTTTTGCCACTTTTGGCAGACCCAGCGACATTCAAAATGGTGGACCCACTAGGTGTAGGTCTAGACTACTATACAACCTGACCTTATAACTGAAACAATAAAGCATTGTAATGACAAAGCCCTTATTTCCACTGCTATATTGTTGTACGCAGTTTGTGTGTGGTGATATACACCTCCTCTTGAGGAGCAATACTGGTGCCCTTATCACCTTGTTACTCAGTCCAATGTCATTGCTATAATCCAGTCTAGCGATAGGTACGGTCCCTGCACCTAGAGTGACAAACTGCTGTGGGTTATGTTAGCAGGGGTAGCGGTCTGTGGCCAGGGTAAAGTATGGCCTTCCATGAAGGGGGTGTTTGGACCAGTTTGCTGTATGAAAGGGGGTTAAAAACGTCTGCTGGTTCCAGGCCTATAAGCAATCAATGAGAAGGCCTGTGGGTGTGCCGCTCCCAACACCGGTCACCAGCAACTGTACCTCCATACCTCCAACCCACTCAGCACAACTAGATCCGGACCCCCCCCCCCCCACCACACACACACTTCTCATGCCTCATGAGAGGATTATTTAGAGAATAGACAACAACATTCTTTGCATCGAGACTGTCTGTTGTCCTATAATGCACGAATGCATCTGAGTGTGAAGAAGGAGTTGTCTATTGTCTTGTATAAAACATTGTACATTTCCTTCCAAACAATCAAGTATCCTATGAAGGTATGTCGAGACCATTTAATGGTATTTGACTTGTTTACTGCTATGCTGACCTTGCTCAGGTGTGCACTGCACTCCTATAATGCACTCAAGGTCACTTCTACCGTGCAGCAGAGCACTGCCAGCCGTTTTATAACGTGAGATAGTACCTATGGTCGGGCCATAATGCATAACCTAAATGTAGATGTCCCCAAGTGCAGGAGTCTGTTCCTTAATGTACTGCGACTGCACACAGGTACTACGACTTGAAACGATTAGCACAATAAATACATAAGCGTTGGTAGAGCAGTCTTACTGACGCAGGCATTTATAACCACTAAGGTAAGACACTGTAATGGCAATATAGCGTAAGTTACAGTTAGGCCTCTGCTTCGTTATAAGGTGGTTAGCTGTGGGCAAACATTGCCAACATGTGGTCAGGTAGCTGTACTATGAGTAGATACCTCTTTAAAATATCCAGTTGTTATAGATACATATACAAAGAACCCTTTACAGTTTATGTATCTCATCAGTGAATGAATTACATGACCTAACATGTGGAACGGGACCTAGAGATAATATTTCTTTGTATATAAGATAATAACCAATGTAAGGCATAGTCACCTCACCTGGCATTCAGCTCATTGCTTTGTTTGCCTGCAGAGCCCCATAAATAGTAACACTTAGTAACTGTAACTGGCGCTATAGTAATGCGCCTCACTACGATTTAAAGGGCAGCAGTCGTAGTGTGTTAAGAAATGGTGCCGAGGTGTATTGTATGGATATTTTACATCCTTCACTTTCTGATTCACAATCATCGCACATATTATGGACCTCAAGCACACATGATGCATCTACTTGGAAGCCAGTTCCTAACATGCTATGATTGCTCACAAATTGTAATGGGGACCTTGATTTAATGACATTAGGCTACGGCCCAATGTTGATGGCTATGTTTTGCCTGCAGTATTAGGGCCTTACTCCACTAGGCGATATTCAGCCAGAAAGACCATCGTTACCAATCAGCATGGTACTGTGGGTGTCTGTGAGTGTGTGATTGGGGGTGGGGTACCTCCCTTCTACAACTGTCGGTACATACATCGGTACCAAATCGTTTGAAAAAAATCAAACATGTTCGTCTTTCAGGTGGAATATTGTGACAGATATACACATCTGTGACCCATCAAGGGAGAACACCCCTCCGCAGGGGGGATTTTTAATTCCCCATTTGGCCACCAGGGGGCATTGGAGGGCAAAATTACTCTAAAATCATTATCAAAATACATTAAGCTAATTTTTGATGCAGAATTCAATGGTCTCATTTAAAATGTACCATTTTCAGTAGAAATGGCACATATTTGGATGGTAAAATGAACATTTTTCATGAGAAATCAACCTATATGCCTGTTCCTGGTTGCCATGGCAACCATCCCAATAATCAAAATTTGCAATTATTTATGCCAATTTTCAGGGATATTTCCCAAAAACCCAAAACTGAAAACAGAAATGGAATATTCCTTATAGATTGAAATCTATGATAAAAATCACTATATCATTATGATTCTTTATGAAAAAAGCTGATTTATTGTGTTTATAGATATTATCATGGTCTGTAATGTATTTAGAGCTTAATCATCAATTTCAGATATGAATAACCACCTATGTTCAATGAGGGGTTCTGACATAACTACTAGGAATATTTAACCCAATTGTGTCTCATTTTAAAGATCTTGACAGGAACTTTGATAATGAATTTTCCTGTAGAGGGGTGTTTCTGCTTGCCTGGTCACAATTATTCTGTCACGATAGTCGTGTAGTGGAAATAGGCCCTAGCCATCATAGCAATCCGTAGCCATCCCTTTGTAATGGCAACATAAGTGCTAATCGTACAGAGCAGTTGTAGGGTACTACCTAAGATCGGTAACACTATTTTGAGGGTTTCAAATCATAGTGGCTGGGTGCAGTCGCAGTGCTTTAGGAAAATGGCCTTCAGCATGTCATTTAACAAACATAGCAATGCAGAAGGTATATGGTGCATCTGTATTTCATTGAACACAGCATCGTTGCTAATTTCCCTTATGTGTCTTTATCATAATGATATTTCCAAAACACAATATTATAGGCCCTTCCTATATATTCACTGAATGCAAGAATCCTTTAAAGTGAGTGCAGTCTGACTGTTAGGGGTTGCAGTATTCACTCCCCGGTCCTCTCTACAGTGTCTGTATAATGTTAACGACAGATATGTCAGTAGAAGGAGCAAGTGATGTGTGTGAGACTGAGATGTGTTTTGGCTGTACAACAGCACTGTGGCCGGTGTAATGGACGTAGTAGGGAGGTCTGTATCGTCTTTGATAGCGTGTCTTGGACACGGCAGGAGGTGGGTGGTCGGGTGGGGCGGGAAGGCTTTCCGGTACAGGCTTCTCATCGAGTAGAGCTGAGATTACTCTGATCGGCCGAGCGCTGCCTGCCTAGACCCAGACCTTGAACCTTTTGAATATACAGTATTGACAGGGGTCCGACGCTCACTTCCTCTTATCTATTGTGGAGAAAAACGACACGATTGACGTACTCACTCTACCCTGGTTTGCCAGTGTTGGCAATAAGAGACAAGGGCAGCTTTTTCCACGGTGGTATAGTAGCGTGGTTTCATTTTGATTTCACATAATATCTGATTTTGTGATGGTAGTATTCTGCTGGGACTGCTGCCAGTGGTGTAGTTGGGCGGGGCTCCTAGTGGGTGGTGGGGGTGTTTTTGAGGCTGCTGGGTGTTGTGTAAGGTGCAGAGATGGGGTAGCTGGAGGAGGCCTGGAGCAGTATTCTGGACAAGGACGGCTGCAGCAGAACACCGGCCATGCAGTACCCTCCCAGTCCTGCCTACAGCGTCAGCAGCACCAGCAGTAGCTGTCCACCATGGAGGAGGTGCTGTGGGTGATGGTGGTGGAGGAGGAGGGGGTGTTGTGAGGCGCTGATGGTGTAGCTTGCACCGGCAAAGGGCCAGACACCAGGGCACAGCTCCAGGGCTTGGCAGCCCGGGGCCAGGGTCAACAACAGCACATATACAAGGCCCAACTGCCCTAGTGCTGTAGAACTCACCGTCCGGTCATCGGCACAAACTAATGCATATTCAGAAAAGTACAATCATCCTCAATTCCCTACTTTTCAAACAACCCAAACACCCTTAAGGCGACCTCTCACCTTCCCCCTGGAGCATAGTGGTGTCCTCTATCTTCAGGTGTCTTAATAGCGAGGAACAATGAGGGTTCCACCAGTATGAGTGGGGAGTGGGATGGGGAGAGTAAAGTTGTAGGGACTAAGTATAAGAATAACCAATTTTATGTAGATTTGCCTACCAAGTTCACTTTTTGGTGAAGGGTTCATCCCCACCGAGCCCACTTACTCCTCATATGCTCCCCTGATAGTTTATGGTAAGATGAATCCAAAGTCACATGTTTAAAGGATATTCGGAATTTAAATATATGAATTCCAAGAAGACTACCCTGAGGTACCTTCCCATCTATGGGAAGGTACCTCAGATAGGTCATTGAAGCGAAGGGGTATGTAAATGGAGCTAGTGCATTGGACAATACCTCACCAGTGGCTGACGTTTTATCACCACGCTCCCGTAAAAAAACATTAACCACTGGAAATGACTACGAAGACACAGTTGTTTAGAGTCGACGCCTCTCCCAGGGGAAAGCTGGCAAACATGTCCTTATCGGTCTGTCAGTGAAAAATCACATTGAAGAGCACTTCTGTTTCGACTAATACCGTTGTGCAGTGGTGGGTAACTATGGAAGCACCTCCAGGGAGAAATTGTACATATTTTCCAAATGAATAGGGGCAGTGTCCATAACTGGAACCATCCACCAGACAGGAAACAAACACTGCCATTTCTATTTTATGTTTGCCATACACCTAAACACACAAAGGAGAGGTATCAATTAGAATATCATTATTTTTTTTCAAAACTGTTCGTACTGTTTTGAATAATGTAGCTTTGAGCTATGTTTAAACCTTGACGCCATATTAAGTGCCAAATTGTCTGCCGTCAGTCCCCTCTACTAAGTCATCCAATATATATCCTTCTGACCTGAACCCACACCAATGTTATATTCACTGCAATAAAGGTGTTTGGTTTTATCGTAAGCATGTTGAAGTCTAAACACATTAAAAGTCTAAACATTTTGCCTCTGTGGATGCGTAGTTAGCCATGTGTTTAGGATAGAAAAACACTTAAATATTAATACCTAAACCGTACTGCTAAACATAATTAGATGTTTAAACTTTTAACGGATAGAGAAAATAGGCATGTAGACATTTTCTTGGTGTTTAGACAGCTAGACCAGACCCCGTGAGACCACTGCTCTCCAGTGGACTTTCTACACAGTCATCAGTTATTTTGGGATCAAATACGTGAATGTCTTCCATTGAATCCCACTTTCACATAATAAAAACTTTACAAAGGCTATCTTAACAATTCAGAGGCGTAGGAAGCTATTCTTGATTGAGAGGCTCACAACCGGCCTCTCTGCACCCACCGTGAATCATCGGCTTGAGCTAGCCCAATACATGCCTATCTAAAATTTGTATAATATATACATGTTAAAGAAGTCTGTGATGGCCTTTGACTCTTATTTGAGGCCCAGGCCCCCATAGCAACAAAAAAAAATCGAATTTCTTTTGGCAATATGGGCCAATTTTAAGAATTAGCCATAAAGACCAACTTTCATGCTTGTATCACAATTTGCACGATTGTCTTGGTTATCTGCACCGCTATTATTGCTGTGTATGCTCGAAAAGTCTCTGTGTCACCGATAGATTGTATTATTAATGCACTATGATAATTCTATTTGTATTCATCCTTGCCGAACAACAGGGTCTAATATTATACACTGTTTGACTGCGGCAAGGGTTTCACACTACATTGCTTCTATTTTTGGGGGATAAAAAGTAGTAGTTGCTGTCAGAACAAATCCAATGCCCCGATGTGGGTTGTCCTGTACCCAGTACAGTGGTCTTCGTAGCCCATTTACAATTGGGACTGACAGTGTACGCTGCGGTTCAGCTATACATCTATCGAAGCATAGCTCCTCTATTGGCAGCCAGGGTCAGAGTGCGCTATATATCTACTCTGCATATACTTACAAAATACAATCAAATCAATCTTACTACAGGAGAACGGAGATAGCCTTAGTATGCAGAGTCTACATGGGCGGTTGGGGGTTGGACATTATGGAGGAGGTCTCGTCCTCTAATGAGGAACAGTGCCTGCAGAGGGCACTATCCTCCAGGGTCAGGTGGTGCCTGCTGCTGACAAGACCCCTCCTCATGATTACTGATGTAAAACCCTGGTCTCACTCCTAATGACTACTCAGTCTCCCAATGCCTCGTCCCTATGATTACTACTCAGTCTCCCAATGCCTCGTCCCTATGATTACTACTCATACTTATAGTCGCATGATTTCTCGTCCTTATGATCACTACTCTGGATGGCCTCAAATCGTAGTGGGGGGGTATAAGAAATGACTCCATACCAGTGACTACATAGTGAGCTATAGTACAGGCCTCAAAATAGCAGCTGCTATTTATTCAACTACTGACTAAATACCCACCACTATGAAGTCATAGCACCGAGTCATAGGAGCCATTATTGGCTACATAGTTACCAGTCATACCTCCTTTATGGCATATTATGCACTCCTGTGTTCAAATGAGCATAGGGCTGCAGTAAGGGATGAGTCATTTATTGCCAGTGGGGGCGGGGTTGTTAGATATAGTCAAAACTAAATATGGGCAATTCAAATACCCATCGCAATGCATCATTCTATGTGTGTTTCTGATTGGAGGTGGGACATTTTGCAAAATCAGTTCTTAGTGGGGGGAGAGGGGTCCCAATCATTTTTGTTGGAAAAAATCTGCCCATCCGCCAAAATCCATCAAGCCCCCCCCCCCACCTGGCAATAAATGACTTGTCCCTAACTAGATAAAGATGATCCCACACAGCTACATGGTCACACACATGTTCACTTCTCATGGAAATGGATCATAGTTTTGAATAAGGTCAATGGTCATGATTCTGCATACTGCTTATTTTTTCTAGGAGCCCATATATATAATGAGCAACACAATTAATTGAAATAATCTTGCAAAATCATTGCATAGGCTAGATAAAAAAAATGCATAGATGTTATGATCCCACAATCTCTCAGAGGATGATTTAGGCCAGGGATGAGCACTATATATAGGAAGGCTCCTTGACCTCTGTGAGTGGCCTGGGGTCAAGACCTTTTGGATCATTAGTCTATATACAGAGAATATTTGCACAGATTGGGTACATTTGAGCAAAGGAGTACAGAGGGCAGCAGCTAAGACTACCCACTAATTATTCACACAGGGGGCTGTCATACCAGGGTCCCTTATTGAGTCACTGCTGTGGTGGTTATTTAGCCAGTAGGCAGTACGATCACCCAGTAATGTAGCCAGCTATTTGGTCACTATGGCCAAAATCCTAAGATCAACTGGTAAGATTTGGCCCATCTCCAGTCGTAGCTGGCTGAACCTGTTGTAGAATCTATTGAAACAAGGTCCAGTCCCCCAGTACCTCATCCTTATGATTAATGCCAAATGCCTCATCCTTATGATCACTACTCAGTCCACCCAGTACCTCATCCTTATGATTAATTCTCAGTCCTCCCAGTACCTCATCCCTATGATTACTACTCGCTCCCCCCATATATGATCCTTAATTATTATCACTCAGTCCCACAATACGATCGTCCTTATGATAACTACTCAGTCACCCAATACTGCATCATTACTACTCAGCACACCCCGGCCCCCCGTAATGATTATTTCTTACTCTCTCAAGTACCTTGTCCTTACGATTACTGCTAAATCACCCCAGTACCTTATCCTGTGGCCCCCCCAGCGTGTCCTCCATATGACTATTGTCCTAGCACCAGTGTCCCCTTCTTATGCTCACTACCTTCTAGCACCCCCCGTTTCGATGATTAATGTCCCCCCTGGATGTGTAACCCACTGCATATGATTAATACTCAATCTCCAATTCCCCCCCCCCCCTTTACGATAACTGCTATAAGGTCGAATCCCACAATGTAATTTTCAGAGAAAAGTTTCTGCAATAAAGACATCTGTGGCAATTTGGTGTACTCCCTGCATATTGCTAGAGGTATAACAGTGACAGGGGGGTATAATGGCAAGGAAACTCTTGCAGACTGGTAGACAAATCAAGATCTAAATATTTAGATATTTGCCCTTGCTTAGATGAAAGGTTTCTGCAATTTGCCAGATTCTGTTGCAAATTCAAGAAACTTGGGTAAAATGTTGTACATGAAGGTATGCTTGTTCCTTCAATTTGCAACCCAAGTTCCACTTTGCGATCTTATCCTTTGTCCTATGTTGCAATTTTGTCTGCATAAACTATACATTCAATCTTAATCTAATTGTACACTGGGGTTGCCCAAATTAGCTTGCAATTTCAATATCAAATATAATGACATAGCAATTTTCACAAGCCTACTTGCTGCATAGGGTCTATATTGCAAGGCTGGGAGGATTTGGAAATTGCAATAGTGTACTAGAGTCCTTGCAATTTGCAGTATAGGCAAGGCTCCCGATTTGCAAGAGTTCAAAAATTGCAGAATCCTTTGAGGGATAGATCTCATCGTGGGATTTGACCTTTACCCAAATTACCTTCTCCGATTGATATACTCATTCGCTGGTACTTCCTATTTACAATGGCTCTACCAAATCCTCACTAATTCTTCGTGATTACCCAGCCCGACCCGAGCCTCCTCCTCCTCATGATTACTGTCCTAACCCAATTATCTCCTACTCATGATGAATTAAGTGTAAATGAGTGTATACTCATTGTCATACAAGAGAATTACTCTAGCTTCAACTTTTAATTCAAGGTCTGATCGCACCTTGTAGGCCCGGAAATATTACCATAAAATATTGCTGAACTGGCCAAAACCAAGCCCCAGGGTGGGCCTTATACATATATTCAGGTACGCCTTATATGACAATTACCACTATGTAGTACTCTCAGTGCTCGAAAAAGATATCATTTATCCTAAATTGTTTTCCTGATGTGCAGCAACAATGTGGCGGTCTTATCATATTTATACCACATCACAGTACAGAATGCACTTCACCTCCCACCAGGACAGTGTCTGGTTAACCTGAGTGTGTACCAAGATATACCAGATGTCAAGTAGGAAGCTATAGATATAGACCGTTGTATATCCTAGATACTAACACGTATACAAGTGCTTAAGCATTGTATATAACAGCTTTTTGCTTATTTCTTAGACCCATAGTCCACTTGGCTTTTCGGCGGCGAATGAGCCATATATTTCCTATGTAAATTGCTATGATAGAGGCCAAGTGGACTGTTGATGTTACATCGAGAGTCCACTGGGCCTCTGTTGCAGAAATTGATGTAGGAAATGTATGGCTCAATCATGCGATAGAGGCCAAGTGGACTATGGGTTTACAAGTCGAATCCCACATGGAAATCTAGAATATCTCTGTGATTTCGCCTGCCATTTTCTAGGGACCTTGTTAGGTCTTGCGATTGCAGGGCCCAGCAAGGTCCCTACAACATCACAGTCAAAATCACAGAGATCTTGGGGCCCTATAGATCGCTATGTGGGATTCGACCTTTCTGGCTATAGTAAATAAATTCTCATAAGTGAACAGCTGGTGAAGTTAACATTGCATACCTGACTTCCAAAAAGCTGAGTCAAATAATTCCATGAGCTCTTCATCATATAGCTCATTGATGTTTGAGGCAGCTTACACCGCGCATCATTTATAAGCATAGAAGGCTGAAGTTAAACTGGGTGTTCAGGCATAAGCCCAAACTTCACCAACCTGACAGTGAGGATGCCTGAAGAAGCCTGTACCCCACACATACCTGCACCACCTGAAGCATCAATAACTATATCAACAAACCACTCAATCCAGCCGCCCATGCCAACACCCTACACACCCGCCCCCGTCCACTCCCACAATGACCATCGAGCACAACGAGATCTACACGAGGGCAAATAGGCCGAGGCTGGGGACCACTGCCAGGGGCTCATTTAGTGGTGGTAAACCTAGAGCGTGATACCTGGTCTATTGACAGAGATCTTGTTGCTGGTTCTTTTTCTGCGCTCCGCCTCCTTGTCGGCTAAATTATGGCTTTTACATTGTTAGCCGAGGTTGAGCCCGGCGTAGACTGGGAGATGGTCAGAGGCGGGAGGCAGAGGTCCTCTGAGGGTTGGCTAAGAGTAGGGATGTGATTTAGGTGTGATTGGCATGATTTAAGACTGGCAGTGATGAGGTCGGCAAGGCTGTGGTCGGGGCTGGAGGTTCTACTGCCGTTCTCATGATGTATGGCAGGGCTGCCGCCATGCTTCTGACGACATAACCAGTCGGAGCTCTAGTGGGGGTACAGCGGGATGGGGGGTAGGCAGGAAAAGGTAGTTTTTTTGTTCTCTTTTGTCACCTTTCTCATCGGTATTTCACCTTTCTCATAGGATATGACAACAGAGGGAAAACAAGATCACAATGAGTAGAGGCCTGGTTGAAGATTTGCTGTGATATTTTGGAAATTCTGTGAGGCTGGCGGTTACTAGATATCCCAGATGCAACTCCTTTTCCGCTGATCACAGTTGTTCTTTGTGTGGTTGATCATTCGTGAACAGTGTGCAAAGGTAAAACATTTATTGTCCGGGCCTGGGATTCTTTGCAGGGGTATTGTATGTATCTCTTGCTTAGACCTATCTTATAGATGATCTGGAGGTGGCCACCCATTTACAGGGGTATAAAAATGAATTTTGTGTGTCAGAAGTGTCCCGAAGTGGTCAGAAATAACCTAGGAATGGCCAAGGATGTGCTATTCTGGATGGTTTAAGTTGGAGTTCTGGAAGCATTGCTGATGGTGTGAAAGTTCCAGTATTTTTCCCTAGTTGCCTGTGTTGTGTGCAATTTAGGCTAAAAAAACAACCAACAACAACAAAAACAACAACAAAAAACAGGTTTCTAGCTCTATTTTTGGAAGAGGCTCTAGCCTCTTCCATTGCATTTACATGGGAGGTCGATAGCACACCAAATCGGACAGTCAACTACCCTTGAGTCGACCATTGCTTTTGTAGCATTAAATGGCACTAAATGGCACTGACTAACTGCTGATAGATGGTCGAGTTATGTCAGTTTACCCAGCCAAGGTGCATGGTGTGTCAGTGGTAAGGGTCGCTGTTGGGGCTGGTATAGACGTTGTGAGTAGCACGGCTCACTGCCTCTTTGATTACATGTACATAGCCGACATTGGGACGCTGTTGGGGCTGGTATAGACGTCGTGAGTAGCACGGCTCACTGCATCTTTGATTACATGTACATAGCCGACATAGGCACGCTGTTGGGGCTGGTATAGACGTCGTGAGTAGCACGGCTCACGGCCCATGTAGACCATTGTCTCCTTAGTTGTTGAGAGTAAACTGTAGAGAAAATGATTACAATGTCTAGCAAAGAAGCAAGGTGACACCTTAATCGAGGCTGTTGTAGGGCAGTGCCCAAATTCATGAGGTACTAGTGCAATGCACCAGCCAAAAGAGGATGCTTTGGGCTAAAACACAGGCATACTGAATTTTACTGGATCAACCTCCACTGGAAATGTGGCTATTTGGAAGCAATGTAAATTCTTGTGCAGCCAAATCAACCTAAAAACTCCTTATTGCGGACGGACAGTCCAAGAGGTACTCAACTATGAACAGTTACCATGGCAACTGTTTAATATTTGACCGATGCCATTTCACATATTCATATCCTATCTTCATTTACAAATGATTATTGGTCAACGCCAAAGTTTTCCAAAAGTCCCCCCTCAAGGGTCCGCGCAAAGTTTTCACGAGAAACGCCCGCCACAGGGTTTTGTCACAGCACATCAATTTTGTTCATACCCTGTACTTGAAAACTCGACCTTAAACAATATCTAACACATCACGGTAGTTACATCAGTGTATCTCTGAGAGCGCTTTGGCTATGTGTTTATGGATGCTGAAGTTGGCAAGGCTGTATCAGTTGCTGTGTAATTGCCAATTATAATGAAGCACGGTTTAAGCATTCCATCATAAGCTGTTTTGTGGGATTAGCAACAAACAAGCAACCACGGGCCATATAGAAGGTCAATTGCAAAAGGTCAACCTAAACGAAGGTAAAAATGGCTCAATCCCCAAATCCCTTTCCATTGTTATGAAGCAGTTAGAAATGTGCCACAAGAGGACCCAGTGGCAGCTGACCGAACATCCCTGTAGACCTAGTTGTACTGAGAAACTAGGATCGTGTCAGGAGGCCTAGACCCCTGCCCTGACACTCCAGCCACCACTCCCCTCTGTGACTCAGTACGGAGCTGCTCCTCTCCCTTGGAGTCCCTCTGGGCAATAGATGCAGCCGGTATAGCCTTAGACGCCCACATCATCCCCGTCTGTGTTTTTTATACGGCTGCTGTGCTGAGCCCGGCGTCCCGGCTGCTTCTAACAAAGGCAACACTTGGCGGTCCAGCACTGGTACCGCTTGTACTGCAAGATGCTGCTCCTGAACAGGGAATACCGTCCTTTACTGCTTACTGTGAAAGCCATGCATTTATACTCAATATGCTTTCTGAATTGTTCAAAAGTGCAATTCACGATCTCTCCTGTAACTCCTCATGTCCGAGATATGTGTGAGTGAGTAATAGATGTTTAACGCCATTTCGACAGCTAAGGTCATATTCATGGCGAACCCAGATATGTAAATAAACCATTGGCATGGTCATGCTATTCCAGCTTAACTTATGTGTATACAATTTCCATCCATAGTCTCCTCTGTTAATTCAAGCCATAGTTATGGCGGGTAGACATCGGTTCACAGTAATTTCTGGATATCGGTACCCCCACTTTTCAACAACATAATAAAATCTTCAGTTGTTAGCTTTTATGAATCCTTGTGTTGTCAATGACATATGCTTCAACCTAATACAGATCAATCAAATAGCAGGCATAGTCATGTTGGTCGCCCAATCGTCTAGTTCCACCACACACAACCCCCTTCCATCTCTGTTTGATTCTACATAGGTATATGCTCATGCTGTATAGTGAAGCTGGAGGCTATTGCGAAAAGAATCGGAAACGGATTCTCACTGTCGTAACTCAAATTCCAGTTCCTGGCTGGTCTGCTGCTTAGAACCAACTTCTCACCCTACACTCAGAATCAATCCTCTTTGTGTGAATAATACTGGGAAGCATTCCCCAATTCATGGAAACTTAAGAATCAATTCTATAACCTATTACCTTGCTGTAAAACAGGGGAGAAGTCATCATCTAAGGGTAGTCAGTTCCCATTTGGGAATAGCACCTCCGACAGAATTAAATTCCTGTCGTTTCGCAACACCCTCCTGCCCACGATACCATACCCACCCCATTCCCTAGCTCGTTAAATCATCAGCAACTGAATCGTCATTCTATAAAACTGCCATTTCCTCATAACATCTTGTGTTATATTTTGATACCTATTATAGATTTTCTTTTATAACTCAAACGCTACAGAGGTGGTGGACTGATAATATATTTAAAAGGTCATTTGATGATTAAAAAAACAAAATATCTAGGACTCCAAAATGAGATCCGTATAGAGAAGAGCCATCCACCTATAAAACTGACTACTATAAGAGTTTAAGGTGATTAAGATATAGCCTATCGGTGTTGTCTCCATATGCTGAGTGCATTACAGTCATCTTGAGGATAGTAGCTTGGTAGAGAACTAGTGCAGTTGATTACATAATCCATAAATTCCAGCTTTAGATTACCTGTTTATTGCATTGTTGACATGATAACAGCATACAATCTCCTGTACAGTTACTAATCCATCACATATTCTTTACTGCTGTGGTCCTAAGTAAGCTATGTCCATAGTGCCTGTATACGTATATATCATATGTGTGGTGTGGTATGTGTAGTTATTGCCTATCACCTAGCCTGTTATTAATCCATCTGTAAGTGTTAGCTCTCAATCCTTGGGGCGTGCATGGTTTATATTGGTGCACACTCCTATTAGTAATAAAACACTACTGATTTAAGATCCGAATCACCTGCCCTCTAGTATCTTGCCATGATCTCTACTACTTCCCGCATATCGGGCCATTACTTTTGTATCATAGACCTTGTCCTAAAGGTAGGCCACCGTTAGGTGGGAGGGTTGTCCCCAACCTGGGAGTATACCTGTGTGTGTGCTTGTGTATAAGTGAGTTGCTCATCCCTGCCTAGTTCTTGGACAGTCCCTGTATGTTAATGTCAGGGTCGGGGTAGAGGCCAGGGGGTACCTTGCTGACCTTACTCTAGCTCTTGGACATAACTGTGGGCAGAGGTGAATCTTTCTTTATTAAGTTCAAGGACATTTGGCTGCTGCTTCTGGCCTTCATTCTGGACATTGGTTGAGAAGGTGTCGATGTTATGTTCTGCGTATATGTTCAACCTTTAGCTGTACTGTACCTTACCTCCTCATAGCCTTTTTTAGCGCCTCCTATGCCGTGTAGCGGCGGTACCGCGAAGCGGAACGGGAGTGCGCTATGATGATTGCATTTGCCCCATGTGATGAGGTCTCACAATACAAAATTACTGAATAGAGAAATTGATAATTGTGAAATCTTCTTTATGTCTGCTTTTATGAGACATGTCATCAAACACTGGTATACCAACATTAACGGCGGGAGGCGTTTTTTTACGCGGTCACAACTGCATTTCTTGTTATGCATCTCTCATGTTTCCTGTGTTTTTCTATGTGATGGCTAGTGCTTGGTATCATCGTGCCTTAACCCCTGAAGGACCACAGCTTTACTCCACCATTCAACCTTCCTATATTCAATATAATATGATTATATAATTATCTTACAATAAACCCTTCTTTTACTGACTTGTGTTTGGATTCCCTCTGTACAAGTAGAGGTGGCACAGAAAAAAATCTGACTTGGTCAAGTCTAAGTTAAGTTAGGCAAAATGCATAATTCGGCAAAATGACTAACATGTGACTAACAATGTTAGTAATATTGACTAACCTGTTTAGGCAAGCTGACTTGACTAAGCCAAGGGAGAAGATTAGTCACTTTGTCTAAGGGGTAGTTGTTTTGTTGAAGAGACAATAATCTTCTTCACACCAGGTGTCAGTGTGGTTTGTATGAGGACTTTTTTGGTAGGTGCATATCATGGAAAGGTCTATAAGTGTCAAAATAATGATGGTTTTCAATGACAATCGACACAATAAGACTTAAACAGTCCAACTTGATATAACATTTAACAAAGTACACCTAATAAATTAATAAGGTATTGAAGGAACAAATAAGAAACACACAAACACTTTTTTCATGGATATTCAATATACTCACATATCCACAATGTTTGACCTGCGATGTTGTAATAAACCCAGAGCAACCTAGCTCATGGGTTTTGAATAATATTGATATGAGGCATTGAACTTGCTTCTTATATGGCAGGGCTCTGCTGTGGGTCCTTAAACCCACTGTAGAGGTTGAACTAGCCTTTTGAATCAAATCAAAAGAATTACTCTGAAACCCTACTTATAAGCCACACCCTGAGCTAAAAGACACCCCTCTGACTAGTTTAGTAGTCATTTGGGCTTAAGCCCTATCTTAACCTTACACCAGAATTTATAAATAATTCATGAATGGCAGTTAGAAGGCCTCCTAAATGTCATAAGGAACTTAGTCAAAATTCAGGCAAGTTGGGACATTGTCCTAATGGTTAGTCGTAAAATGTTCGGACGTTTGGGTATGTGCAAACTCCCGACATGGCTGCAAAAGTTAGCCTGTTTGACTAACATCTGACTCCACTTTTTATTCACTTTTTTTCTGTGGGTGGGGTGTTCCTCTATTAAAGTGGATGGTCCCCATTCACCAGGTTGACATGCTGGACGTCGAATCGATTCTTAATGGGAGGGACGAGTACAGCACCCCAGAGAATTTAGATCAGGGGAATAGTGCAGAGTTGTCGAATGCGTATTGGATGTATATCTTGGAGTTTTTATAACACAGAGATCAGTTGCTTATTTTTGAGTATTCATTGACAATACCTCTAGGTTCGTGTCACACTATAGTTTTTGATCCAGTAGTATAATGTTTTACTATCATGCAGATGTCCACTAGCATCACGACACATGTACACCTTTATACAATGTATAAATATGTTGTTGTAGTTGAATATTTTATTGATTGTTCTTACATAAGATACAAAGTGTACTTTTTTCATGTCAACCAATTCAAACTTAAATCATTTTCATAACCCAATCCAGGGCAAGTGTAAGCTATCTACTAAGGGCCCATTCCATTTTAGACCACATATAATTTATTATGGCACACCCATATACTATTTGCCGATAGGGGTATCATGAGTTAAAGAGTGCCGGTTAACATTATCACTCCATCCATGCACCGGCTCCCAGCCCCCTTTCCATCTCACCCACCACTGGAGTCCCCCTACCTCCTGCCCACCCTTCCACATTGTTAGCATGTCGTATCCATGGCGAACTTTATTGATTGGTGCTAGACCAATTAATCCTCAACATTAGAAGGAAATAGTGATAAAAGCCTAACACATGAGAGATAGGCTACAGTATAGGGACTTTCTTTTTATCATAGTGGAGTGTAGAATAACCGTTGCACTGTGGCCATGCTCTCCTGATTGCATCAATAGAATTTATATAACCATCTGTACCAGGTACCAATTGGCCTGAGTGTATAGATCTACACACGTAGACTAGTCCGTGACCATAGATTTGTTTTATTGAACTGGCCTGGTGAGGCTTATAGACATGTCAGCTAAATAAGCCAAAATGGCATTCCTTAAAAGCTTTTCTCACATAGCTTGTATCAGGATATCATACTTAATAATTCAAGTCTCTAGATATCGAAGACGGCCCAGCAGTTGCTCTAAAGGAGGTTGCTTTAGGGTATGAATGCACACGAGGCCCGGTCAAGACGGTAATATTAGATTTACAAAGTGGCCGACCTGTAGTATGTTCCCTCTTTAGACATATCATCTCCCATAATTTAATGCTTCAAAGATTCAAAGATTGAAATCAGCACATTTTTGCTTCAAATATACTTAAGTAATGCATCTGGTTATATAATAAGAATAACGCTGTCATGTTTATTCTTAAAACGACATGTCACGGTAAAACTAAACTGTCCTTAATTTCGGGAAAGTAAAACTGTCATTAATTTGAAAAAGAAATCCCTTCCTCAGACTGCAGCACACACATCCTTTTTTTTTTTAAATTTAGAATAAATTAAAATCTAAACAAAACCATTGTGTGGATATTATTTTATTTTAATCCTCATTAAACTATCTAGGATACTTCAGACAAAAAACAAAAACAATGGAATAATTTTAAGGTCTTAATTTCAGTGGTTTGACACTTTATCATATTGTTAGGCTGGCTTATACCACGGTTATCACATTTCAGAACGATTTTTGGTGCCCACACTGGATAATCTGAGTGCTTTTATCATGTGATAAAGGCACTGGGTGTAAATAGAACCAGCAATCTGATCCATTTGAAGCGCTACACCCTATGCATGAGGCCACGGGTCCTGTGGGGTGTTTCAGAAGCAGGTAATGTTTACAATCGGTCATAAGGAGATATGATAGCAGTTCTAATAGTGATTGTAGGCTTATAACTGCATGTGTTTCTAAAGCATTACCATTATCTTACTGTGTCTATAACTATATGACTGGCGAGAGATGATAATGGTTGCAGTTGCAAGTTTAGAATGTAACAGTTTTAGAAACAGATATTTAATGTTCATTATCATGTCCGGCTTCTGAAACACCCCACTGATGTCGGGGATGAGTCTTATACCTGGGACCCTATGGGTACCATATATACCTACATTTGTATGGCAGCGAATACAGAATGCATTCTGATGCATTTTGATGCATCCTAAAGATGCAGACCGTGGTATATGTGCTATGTGTGATGATTATCGATGCATAATCATCATATATTACATCATTAATACATCTGGTCTTAACTAGATGGGGATGCTACTGGAAACTGCGTGCTAAGTGTAGTCGAATATTAGTAATGTTTGAACAGCTCATTTTTCATGCATCTGAACGATCTAAGCGTTATTTTGCAACATTAATGTTTAATGTCAATACGCAATTCTTGAAAATATCGTTAGACCACGATGGTTAGACGCCAAAATAATGCCTGTCTTCCTGACAATTTAGCCAGGATCGATGCCAGTATCGTGCATGACAGAGTATAATAGTATGCACCATTTTTTTTTATATATTTCAATGAATGGCAAAATGGGTGAGACAATGTATAGATGGGACCGTTGATGAGGTTCGTCTTACATAAATCCACAGATACCTTAAACTTTAAGGCTTAGCATTGTAATAATGAATTCGCCTATCAACTGCCTGCTTATCCTCCTTTCATTAAGAGGGGTTTGAAAGTGAATAAATGAGATAAAAAGCCAAAGCCGAATCAATCAATCAAAAAGAAAGTCTACCCTTAATACATTCTGGGTATCACTACTATGCAGTCTTAGGATCTGGGTATCACTACTATGCAGTTTTGGGATTTGGGAGCTTTAGTCCGGGTCGGTGCATTGAACCATTTCATACATCATTTCGGGTAAACCTAGGTTACATTAAATAAACGACACATGAAGGCCCCCTTTCTATCGAAAGTCAGCTGTTATGGGTAGGGGTTAACATCCCGTGCACATTCCAGTAGGCATATTAAGAGTGTTTTTACTACGGTTGTCTATTAATTAAAATGAAGTAAACATTGTACACTTAAGGATGTTATTTATTATGGTTTAGCCTATAATTCTGATATGATAAAGATTACTAATGCACAACACAATTAGCTCAGATGAAAGTTATTTGGATTCGCATACAAACACTGATGGAGTAAGGACCATTTCAATCAGATTCTGCTGTCTATCCATAAGCTTTGGTGAGCAGATTTGGGACCGAGGTTGTCTGTTAAACGACAACAGACATAAAAATAAGCCAAGGGCGTTCCTGTTGGGTTTTGTGTGCTTTGCCTGCAGCACGGTTTGCTCCATTGACCACTGCCTATTAGCAGCGTTGGGGAACGGCGTTGGGCGCTCCTGCCGCCTCCCACCCCATCCGTCCGTCAGCCAATGGCTGCTGGGGGCTCTTTTATGACTGCCGATACCAGCCAAGCGTGCTATTTGACCAATCAGAATCGATAGAGGCAATTGGTCCTTATTAGGCAGGCTTCCAAAAGGCGCTATTCGCGTGTCACCCAGGGATGAAGCACAGAGGGCGGCGGCTGAGGAAGCTTCTGGCGCTGACGGCTCGTATTGTCCCGCGCCCAGAAGCCCATCCCACACGGCCCGGCCTCCTCTAACACCTTGCAACCTACTGCCTCTTTCTAAACCCTTGCCACCCAGTACATCGCGATCTAAACCTTTGGTATTCAAGGAATGCCTCCTCTTAAACCCCTGCCACCCAGTGCCTCCTTTTCTATACCATTACTGATCGTTTGCCCCATTCATTCCCATGCTGTTCATGGAGTGAATTTCCACTAACCCTTGCCGCCCTAGGTGGAAAATTACTATAATCCTGTATCGCTCATTACCTTTTCTCTAAATTTGAACCGTCAATGCATATCACAGATTTTTTTTCTGTCTCTGATGAAGACTATCTAAGCTATGTAGAACTGCAGTTAAAGTTAGTATTCAGACAAAAAAGAAATTCCAAATACTACGTCCTCCCACACGGTGTACCAATTCCACATAGAATGAATGGGCTATGATGCTCATGTTGCTCATCATTATACTAAAGGCTTGCTCTAGGTTTTTTTTTTAAATTTATGCCTGCTAAATTTGATGATTTCTTCGATTACAGCGAAATTCAAATGGTATGAGAGTGATTTAAGTGTGGTCATTACCATCTAGAAGATATATCTGGGTTTTATGGAAGATTGATTTCTAAGCTCCTCTCATCGGATATACTCACTTTAACTGTAAATGGTCTGTTGTCATTGCCTTATAATGCCACATACCTCATGATCATTATTCTGTTGATATCATCCCGCTATAAAAAAAACGCCTATGTCAGTAGCCAGTCCATGTCAATAAAAAGCTAACGAAAAACAAAATATATATAAAAAGCTCTTTCTATACCCGTTTGCTGACCAACACCCCTTAGTAGCCGCCAAATGCCCTTTCGCGTTACCCAATCTACCATTATGCTCAGATCTTCTGTCATCCTCCTTATCCTCGTCTCAGCTGCCACTTTCCCATTCCTCGACCTCCAACAGCCCTCCGCCCCCTTCCCAGCGTCCCATTGCACGGACCTAGGTATTCCTAGGTGTCTATATATATATAGTTAACCCTTATCATATCGGGACCATAGGTGAACTACAATCTTTGTAGGCATTTCCCATAGAACTGTTTAGTAGAAGCTTGACAAGGCAACTGTGTCCCCTGTTGTCAATCAGTATTTCTCCTGACTAAAGACTTGCAATTTGGTCAGTGGTGTTCTGTAGGTCACAATTAGTTTCTCGTTCATTCCCAGCAATTGTCGTCATCTGTCGCCATGATTGGTCATCAATGGTGACTCGTTTTTGAGTGATAACTCATTCCGTCATCTTTCGCCACTGTGTGTTAGACTCACATGGCATAGCAATTGCTATTCCTGGTGATCTTGTGCTATAACGACGTCGTGTTCCATCTAGCGACATGTGTGAGCCACTTCACACAGGTTGACGAGGACTCACGACAATGTGCTGGGTTATTTCAAAAGGTACATTTAGACAATGAATAATAAGTACCCTTGTGTACTTTTGTTATAATCTAACCTACCCAAGTCAGAAAACATAAAAACTACGAGGTCATGCACAGGATATATATAAGGGGAGGGGGTGAGAAAAACAGAGAGAGACCTCTCAGCAAATCCCCGCTGTGCTTCCACCTGGCCTAACGCTTCTTGTGCCTGAGGGAGACTACTTGGCAGCCCACTGTCTCAGAGGCAGCATAAAGGCGTTACTCAGGGGTCCCACCCACTGCACTGCTATGTTTCTAGAAGCTTGCCACCTCAGAGATAGGGCCTGATGGATCATGGGCGCAGTGGCAGCAAGGATATTACAGTATAGGATAGGTCAGTCCATACAGTCCTATAGTGAAGGCCAACCCCCCTCTACCCCCCCTCACCCATGAAACTAGGTGACCTTGTGTGTTCAGTATTGGGCCCTATGTAGGATAAGGGGGGGGGGGTTCTGGAGCTATCATGTATCTTCATGAAAGGAATACCAAATAAAAAGAAGAGACAATCTAAGCTAAAAGATCCTGCTAAATCCAAAAATGATGGTCTTTATTCTCATAATTTGACTGAAAGTACCCAAAAATCATGTTTGACGTAGGACATATTTTGAAAATGTACAAAAATGATATTGAAAATGATTGGAAATCTTTAAATATAGAACATGTAAATCATAGTTAATACCTCAACCCACATACCCAAATGTCTGCCTATCTCTCAGTCAGGCAAATTCTGGGCCTGTGCATTGCTCTGCCTATCCCACATACAGCATATCAATTGTGTACCTATCCCTCATCCTGCCTATCTCTTCAATCCAAAACATCTACTGTTTAATCTCTTAAAAGGCTTAACTTATAATGCTTACCACTCACCTTACCTTATCTTATTTGTTCCTTCTTTCCTTTAGTCTACCTATCCTCAATCTCCCTATCATTCATTTTACCTATCCCTCATGTGACTATCCCTCAGACCCTCATGTTGAATATGCGATGTTTCTCTGCTATATAAGCCTTTATTGGTTAACAGTACATTCCTTACCATGTCTACTACTTCAATTTTACCTATCCCTGATATTGCCTATCATGAAGCCTACCTATCCCTCATTGTGCCTATTCCCTAACTCTGCATATCCCTCATGTTTAACTTGCACATCTGACCTTAGGACTATGTTTTTTTTATGTTTGCTCATCTTACAAGGTACTCTGTGCCTATTCCTCAAATTGCTAATTGCTCATACTACCTATCCCCCTTGCTATCCATCCTTACCTATCCTCCATTCACTCTATATAGCTCTCTTACCCATATCAACTCTATTAACCTACCTGTCACAACCAACCTTCATTATGATGACCATTTCTTAGTCAACCCATCACCTAACATACTGGTTACAGTCCACCTTATTCATACATCTACCTATCATTCATGCTGCATATCTTTCAGTTTACCTATATAATGATATGAATGGAGGATAGGCATAATGGGGGATAGGTATATTTCACAAGGCATAGACCTGGAGAAAGGTGGAAGAAATTGAACACAAGCTGAGATATGTATAGAGAGAGCGGGTTAGACTGACTGAGCTGAGATGGTAAGAAAGCAATATGGAGAGCATGAGGGATAGGCATTCATAAGGATTGGTAGCAAGGTGGATAGGTAGCATGAACAATATCCAGTTTGAGGGATAGGCACAGAGAGTACCTTGTAAGATGAGCAAATGTAAAACAAGAAGACATGGGTGCTAGTGACAGATGTGCAAGTCAAATATGAGGGATATGTAGAGTTGGGGGATAGGTATAATGAAGGATAGGTCGGCTTTATGATAGACATTGTTTAGGACAGGTAGGATCAAAATCGCAGACATGATAAGCAATGTACCATTAACAATTAGGGCCTAAATAAACAGATGAACAATACAGTATTCACCGGACACACATTTTTGCGAGTAAATCGCCGATTTTTGGCCGATTTTCAGTACCCCCTCACTCCCTCAAAAATGATTGAAATCTTGCGATTTTCTCGGGGATTGCTCTGTGTATTTCAAACCACTAGTCTCCACTCTGCTTTGCCAAGATATGGTGAGCTTCTAAATATGGTTCAGAATTAAGAAAAGTTTGGGCCGATTCTAATGATTATTCATATTAAAAAAAATCATAAAAAATGTGAAATAATTTAATTTTTTTAATAAAAACCTACTTTAAGCAGTTTTACATGAAGAAAAAGATGGTACCAACATGTTTAGTATATTTTGATGGATTATTGACAAGATTATTGGTTGCCATAGCAACAGACACCCTGAAAATACTGATTTTAATAGCTTTGGTTGCGATGGTAACCAAATAGACCATGTGCCATGTGATCATGCAACTTAGAAATTCTATACCATGTGCTTTTTATTTCATGTAAATTGATAAAGGGAGTCATAAAATATCATCATTTGAAGTTTGATGAAATAATCATTTTACAAGAGATGCATGCTATGTTATCACCTTTATATCTGCCTTACCAGGACAGACACAGACAATCAGGATTCCATCCATTTTTGTCAATATCCTTACATTTGACACTCATTACTCAGCTTCTAGTAGGAATATCAAGATGATTCAAACAGTATTTGAAAGACATAGATAGAACTAAACGACCGTGGTGTACGAGGTGGCCGATCCACCACGAGGGGTGGATTGGCCACCAAGGACACCAGGGGAGTTTAGTTCTATATTTATTTTATGTTTTTAGAGGGTTTAAATAAGGAAAAATTATCAAAATCCGGTACTGTAGTTCCTCGTACGAGCGCCGGTCCACCATTTTGAATGTTTACATGCACCCAGAACGAGGCTGCAGTGGTGGATCGGCCGCTGTGGTGGATCGGCAAACGTTACGCCACTGGGGGTGTGCGGATCGGCCCTGCAATGCTATCTCTATGGGAAGAAGTTATTCACATAAAATAAAATGACATCCCCTATAGGCCGTTTTAAGCCAAAAGCCAGACAATTTGGTAGAAGAAGAGTTAAACATGGTGGTCTGAGGGATAGTCACCATGAGGGATAGGTAAAATGAATGATAGGCAGATTGAGGATAGATAAACTATGGGAAACTATAGGACCAGAGAAGATTAACTAAAGGAAGGAGTAAGCTTTAGTATCTAGGCCTTTTGGGAGATAGCCTTACTTAACCTAAGATGCTTTGGATTCAAGAGATAGGCAGTATGAGTGATAGGTAGACAAGAGATAGGCAGTATGTGAGATAGGCAGAGTAATGCACAGTTAGAATACTTGTCAAATTGGTAGATAGACAGACATTTGGATATGTGCATTGAGGTACTAACTCTGGTTTAAATGTTGTCTCATCATTTTGAATGTTTTTGTACATATTTAAAATATTTTCTTCATCAAACCTCATTTTTGGGTACTTTTAGTCAGTTTCTGAGAATCATGATCACAAAATTTGGATTTGGCAGGATTTTCTGGTCTAGGTGGTTCCTTCTTCTCCTTTAGTATCACCCTGATAAAGGAATACCACAGCTCCATAAACCACCTAATCCTCTAGAGAAAGAGGGGTACAGGGGGTAGAGGGGGGGGGTGTGGCCTGTCACACTCTACCCATAGACAATGCTCTCAGTGACCTCTCCTATAGTATCTAACCTTCTTGGTGGCAGGGGTAGCCCTGTGGGGGGCCTGGACCCCCAGGCCCGAACCCACATCACCAGTGATCAAGGAAATAAAATCATGCCATCGATCGTTATAGCTGTAAGATGCCCTCTGTGTGTCCTCACCATAGGGCAGTGTCTCCACTCTGGGATCTGTGGGTTTCAGCCTCCTGCTTTTACTTTGGTCTCTACATCAGCTGCGTTACTGCCACCCAACCCACACCCCCTTCCCTCAGTTACAACCCTTATCCACCCACATCGTGCATGACCAGCATATCCCATATACATACTTAGAGAAAACTGAGGGGAAAAGCACGGGGAGAATACTCCTCCATGCCCATAGTTTGGGTGTAGGTGTGTGTATTATTGGGGGCATGTATTGATTGAATCAAGGCACGGCTGTGCAGGCCTTGCTGACTGGAACACGCGGAAAGCACTGACCTGAAGAGGGCCGTGCTGAGTTGTAGCACAACATAAAGCTACTCACCGTTACTCACACCCCCAGATATAAGAAAAATTCCTATCACATATCTCCCTTTATTGAATGATGCAAGGTGGCGCGCTGGCACCCGTCCTCTAACTTACGAAATGAGGACATGGCCGTCTTATCTGAAACTCCCTTTCGCCTCCTGTTGGAAAAAGATTACTAACTCTCCCGGGTGACATTTGCCAAACCCGGTGAAATACATGTGATACTTGTTCCATGAGATATCTGGTAAATATGTATGCAATAACATGCATCGAGGGGTCAGACTGGGGAGGGCGGGTCAGCAGGTAGGCTAAAAATCGACGCTTCAATTTGCTATGGGGACCTTGAACACAGGGGTGCCCTAGGCGGTATATATCCTAATCATGATATTTGTCTGGTGTGAGTATTGAGATTTGGGAATCCTCAGCATCTTATGATAAAGGACTTGGAATTCTTGGGGGGGGCATATTACCCCCCTTTCCCCACCCTTGCACCCCATTTTCATTAGCCCCTGCATTCTGTATAAAGAGGCTGTACTAATTCATATATTATAGTGTATGCGCCCCCCCCCCCGCCTCTATTGCAGCCACAAAATAAAGGAGGCAGACACATGCACCTGGCAGTTAGTGCTTGGGGCCTGAGGCTGTAGCATCACGAGCAGGTCTGTTAGTTTTGTAGGATGAAATCTAATGAGAGCAGCTCTGTGCAACTCGCATCAAGCACACCAAACACCCACTTGTGTGTGGAACCAGTTAGAGGTGTGGCCCTGTCAGCCTACCCCTACCTAATCACCCCTACCTAATGAGAATAGGCTTTCAATAAATTAAACAGGCTATAATGACCCAAACGTTCTCTAATCCCTACTACCTGCAAGTAGCATTATTGCTGACATCCTGCATATTTTTAATTCCACTTAAAGTAATGTAATTCTCACAAAGATGCATGGTGTTTGGGAAAACACTCTATTGGTCGGGTGGCACCCAGAGGGCGTCCTGTGGGACGTCACCTGTCTGTTATGTTTACCACTCAGTTTGAATTTTTTCTAAATCTGTTGCAGTACTAACAGTGGGTCATGATTAATTTAGTGCTAAGGGAGATACATTTTTGTACTACTACCACATGATAGTGTCCCTAGTTGTATCAACCATAATACAGTAGGTGGCACTAGTGTTGACCTGACCATTTTGGCCCTGCTACAGGGGCACCACTGGAGGGGTGATTCTCAAGGAAAAGGGGATGGTCAGAGTAGGGTTGTCACCTGTCATTACTATGGTGGACACTGGAGGAGAGATGATAAACATCAAAGACAGCACCCCCTACCCAGGCCTGAGATAACCATTAACACACTCCTCCATGGTGAGATAATCTACATTTAATTGGCTTAATGACCCCAAGGGACAGGTTTTGTGGTTTGTTATGACCACTAACACCACCCCCATGCACCCCCCCCCCTTTTCTGAGCTCTCAAAATTGTAAGGTCACTCGTATTTATCTAAGTCTAGATAGATTTTGGCTAAAGATAATGCCCTAATATTGCAGGGATAGGTAGATGAACATTTCCTCTCTATGTAGCTGTAATTTTTAAGGTGAGGGGACATTTTTTCTGCCAGATTAAGGCTCATCTCTGAGAGGTGTCTCCTTCTCCATATTGATTGCATAGGGTTATGGGGCTAGATGAGTGTCTAACCCTCCTAGCTGGCTAACCTACAGGGGATCCCCCTTGTGATAGTGACTAGTGAAACGGGTGTAATAGGGTTAAACAACAATGGTAACTCCAGAAGAAGAGGATTCAAAGGGGTTTTAACATAGACTAGAGTCACTACAACACTGGCAGTCTCGCCCGGTCGGGATTCTAGGGAATACCTCTCTCATGTATGGGGATAATGGTCCCCATTTTCTGGGGAAGATTACTATGCGAGGTACCTGCCTCCAAATAAGTACTACAGCAACCAGCAAAAAAAAAAAAACTTCTTTTACCCACAAACGCTAGGTGCCAGAGATGACTCACGCTAGTGGTCGAGCTGGGGTCAGATTGCAACACTGGCAGCCATCGCGCGTGTAAATCAATTAGGGTAGTGGTACGTCCGAGTAAGTATGGGGCCTATAACGGACGGGACCTGCCACTGGTTGGGCGCTGAGATTGCCATCAATATTGATGTGGCTTATGTTGGGTGCCCATATCAGGACACTGGCCGGGGACCTGTGCAATAAAGGTAGCCACACAATAAAGTATTCCCTGCTGTGAACGAGCATAGGCCACGTACAGGATGGTATCAGACACACATACATGTACAGTCTAAACGGTGCTGGTGTGGACTCCACGACAGATTCTAGCACAGCAGAGGCCATACTCGTTAATGTAGATGAAAGTTCTCCTAGATCATGTACCTCCTTGCTTGTATGAACATAATAAAACTAACACACAGCAAAACATTCCCAAACTACAGGCGGTACATATTCCTGATTTCTCAATTTGTATAGGCCTTTGCAACAGGTGACGGAGATGTGTCAGTTTCATATACACACAAGCATAAAAAAACAAATTAGTTTCCATGCAACGACCGTCCTAATAGTTGTAGGGCCTAGGTGTCAATTAAGAATAGTCCTTGGATATACTATTCTCTCCTGGTTTAAGAATAATTCTCTTCACCCTTCTATAATCATTTCAGGTGAATTCAGCAATGATTTTAAAGTGATAATTGAGATTAAACATCGTATCTGCCTACACAGAGCCATTGAGTCATTCTTCATGGAAGTTACCATCTGTGCATTATGGCCTTAGCGTGTTTCTTAGTGGGCCAACCTTTGCTGAAGCTGATACCTTGCGAGATAAGGACTGATAACTGCGAGCTGATGGGTACTAGGTATTACGTAATGCACCCTGAAAAGTCGGCACTGAATGAAAGGAATTTTCTCATTGGTCAATAATGTTTCCCGCTAAGTCGGAATAAAACAGATGTCTTTGTCAAAACACAAACGTAGGCGGAGTGCTCTAACACAAAGTTATCTGTTAAGTGTGATGTAAAGATTCCGGGGGACTAGGGAAATTCAGAATCTCCTGTTTCATTCTAAAAATAAGCATCTAACACTTTTATAGACGCATCCCGGTGAATAAGCATGATCATGTTTATAATGAACTGATTCTCATTTATGGCGCAAATCTGCTCCTTTTTGGAAGAGAAGCTGTGCAAAATAGTGTCAAAATGCACCCAGGAATGCATTGAAGTGTTCTCCGAGCGTCACACTAAAGCACAGGAAAGATATTTTTAATTCCACTACTCAAAGTTGATACATAAAAGGCCCTGCCCGGGAGGTTTGGGCTTATTTATGATGTAATCATTTAGCCACAGAATCCCAGTCCGGGCCATGGAGACATACATAATGCCTATTGAATTCCATATGGAGTACTCGACTGAGATACAAAATGAGATTGCCTACATAGGAGCACTGGGTGCGGCTTGATACATGAGCCTTTACAATGGTACGCCTGTCCATCATCAAGATAGACATATATACAGCCATTCGCCATCCTACTTCCGATTGGCGTGGCTAGCAATGCGTGCGGCAGTGCGTGAAGGATGCGGGAGGTTCGCTAAACGCTTACCATGGCCTGGGAGGTCCCTACTCTGCAGGCTACAACAGCCTCCGTCAACCCCAACCCCTACCCCACCTCTCCATACTTGATGTGCAGATTGCATGTAGCTCTCCTCAGTAGGGGTGTTGAATCTGTCTAGGCATACCACCGCTCTTTTTTACCGTGCACATTTTACAGTCGGCCTCATACAGGACGTGTATCCACTAATTATATTTCTAATCTCCCATAGCGGCAAAGCCACTTAACATTATGATTTGATTTCTCATGAGCACATGTATGTAACATCAGGTTGTGGGACTGAAGGTTAGGTGTTAACATCTAACTCTACTGGTATTCGGGTTGACATTTATTTTCATTCTTTGGAAGACACCAGAATTTGATTTAACATCTAAACGATGAATGCCGCCTTTCAGCATTTGACATTGCGTGTTCGGCTTTGCTGTAAAGGTCTGGAGCCTACTGGCATTCAGGGTGCACCATCGCAAGTAGGGCTACCAATAACCCATGCGGGTGGAGAAATAAGTTAAACGTTCACCATCTGATCCGAACTTGATCCCCTATAGGAATAATACACTCCTAAAACGTTCGACATGGTGCCCCAATGCGGCGCTTGCGAGTAGACTTGCTGACATTTAATAAATGAATCATGCGCTTGGAATCCGTGCCTAATGTGGCCCAAAATGGGCTAAGGAAGAAAAAAAGACTATCCGGCCTGCCCCACGTATGAACATTGTCTAATTAATAAGATGAAAAATTGATGAATGGCAAGAGCTAGGGTAGAAGGGTGCTCGCACTGACGGATAGGAGTCAGGGAGGGCAGTGGGTGTATATTAGCCTGATTAAAATGACCTTTCCATATACTACTTGCGCAGCGACATGTACTGAAGTAGGGCCTCCACCGGTACCTATGACTCGTTGGTATGAGAATGGCATATCGGGGTTACGGGAAGTCTAATGGGCACAACCATTGCTGCAGCTGGTTACGAGCGGTTATCACTGATAACACTTATCAGATGGGGACCATCTGCCCCCGAGAAGTCCGCAGGGAAAAGTTGGCATCATTTCATTGACTGATACATGGAATTAATGCCGGTATATATAACAAGCCTAACCAGTGCCGGTTTTGGTGATATGCACTGATAAGAGGGCACCATCTTGTCTCTGGTTACAATTGGGTGTTATCTAGTGACAAGGGACCTATCATTGTATACGTATGTCTTATCATTGGATTTCAGTCATTTCACCTCAACCAGAAAAAATAAAAATGGTGGATATACTGGGCGTCTATTGCGTTTTACTAAATATTCACTCTGGACATTGTATATAGTGCATTGACCCCATCTCAATATTTACATGGGATGGAGCTTCAGCTTGACTTAAGAATTACCATCATCCATTATAATGGGGGATGAGTCATTTCGAAAATTCATAAAGTCCCATTCTAGTATACAACTACAACTATACACACATAGAATTAGCTGCTAATCGGAACCTTTGGATAAATTCCACTGAAATGATCCGTATGCGGTCTCTCCCTTTATTGAGCTTTATTTATTATGCAAAGTGGTGAAATGCGATTGCAGATGGAAATTTTATGGGATGCCTCCCCTTCATCCACTCCCAGCTATTATGATGAATGGGCTAATACATTTATAATGCATTCCTATACTTGTGTAGAGCACGGTACTTTGCATACAAATGTACTCATACTTGTCATGACTTTTTCATCGGATTTATATGACAGAGTACTGTTGTTATTAAATAATGGCTGGTTGATATTTTATTGTTAGAGTCCCCCTGAAGAATAGCTAAATATATTATGAACACTTTTTGATAATAGACATTCATAATTATATAATTCAAGGGAAGTTGAAAGATTAGTTGCAAAAGATTTCCCCCAAGAATGGGTATAATTATACTTATTACGTACAATATGACCAGTGGCTTTTGTGTTAAAGAAAATATAGAACGATAATGAAATCAGGATGAAAGGAAGTTGGCAGCCACAACATAAATTGTGTAACCTCTGCAAATTTGAGGCACTGTAATCATGTTTTGGTCATATGAGATGGGAGAGCTGCTCGGTAAGAAGGGGAGTAGCTCAGGACTTGGTGACAACTTGGTCACCACCGACCTGAGCTCAGGAACACCGGTATGCGCATTCCAATCGTCGACTATAGCAGTCAATGGCGGCATATCCGGTTTCCTGTATTGCTGCTGCTTCCAGTAAAACAACCATCTCCTGCATAAATTTAGCTTGACACCTTTACTGGGTCTTGGTGGAAACGTGGAGGCTTCTGCGCAGTTCTGTATATATATATATATATATATATATATATATATATATATATATATATATATATATATATATATATATATATATATATATATATGTGTGTGTGTGTGTGTGTGTGTGTATGTCTCTTCCTACACATCCATCACGTCCAGTGGGTCTACCAGAGCCTATAGTCCTCCCTCATTCACCCCTCCTCCCCACGTGGGGCCCACAGGAGAGGTATTCAGCACCAGCACCAGCAGCACCGGGACCCCTTACCCTCCGGCAGCCGGGCTGTTTGGGCAGCCAGGTTGGGCCTAATGCTATATTGATTTCTGGGCTCAGCAACAGGTCACGCTGCCTCCTGCACACAGACCACCACCCTCCTATTGCCCTCCCCCCTCCACGGTGACTGCCGACACTCCTTCCAAGGTCTCATACTATCGGCATGCTACGTGGAAGCATACCAAAGGACCCAGTCAAACCAACTGCCTCTATGTCGTTGTTCATATATTAGAATTATTTCCACAACTGTAGCCCTTGACAATCAGGGCATTGTTACTGTTAATAATATTAACAGTAATATTTTGAGGATTAACACTTCCTACCCATTACAACTCAGCAGCAGGTAATCCTGCTGTCAGGGTACATGATCGTGGTGTTACACTTCCCAAGAAATATGCCTGGACTGGAAGTGAACACAGATCCCAATTTTCTCCCCTCGTACCTTTCTGTTCAGATTAGTTTGAGGGGTTTATCTATCAGTCTGGTTGCCGTTTGGTGAGCCAATGTCTAATGTGATGTGGCAGTAATCGTATTTAAAGAATCAGTGAGCAGTTCGACCTTCTGACACATATTCCTCATAACCCCATCAGTGGCAACACTCCAGGCCGAGCAGGAGGGCTTCCCGGGCCACAAGCACACCGCTCCTCCAACCTAATACGATTTGGACCGAAGCAAACCGAGGGGGATCTTGTAACGATTGGGTGCCGATAGAGGCTGTCAGGAATGAGAATAGATACACTGTAAAATATATTTACCTTCTCTGAGTTGACTTACTCTAAGTACCACACTGTTAATGTTATAGTCATTTTTTTTCTAAATGTACGGTGATATATATCTCACAATGAATATGTTTAGAAAAGCTCTATCACACTGTACTTTGCTAGAGCAATCTATTCTCTAGACTATAGATACGATTAGAATGTCCATAATGGGCAAAGGGTCTTAAGAAGGGACACAAGACTCTATAGAGGAGGATGAGGAGTCCATGACATAGCTGGGGTTAGGTCACATTGAATATGTTCCTCTAGGGAAATATCATACCAGTAATTATCATTGTTCAGGTATGCCCACATGGCATGGTGTGGTACGCTCCGTGCATTTTAATAGAAGATAACATGAAATAGAGCAGTAGTCCGTGGCCCTCAGCAAGATACGCTTCTGCCATCCTCAAGTATACACATCTCGTGAAGAACGGTGGATAATTATGTTTTTCCCCATAAAGTAGGCTTTTCTAGCTTCCTATCTATGTAGATTAGTACATGGATTTAAGACCCTTCTATAATACACTACTGAGTGCATGTCTGTAACACTTTTATATAATATATAAAGTACTTTAATTCTATAATAATTTCAATATCCACTTTTCATCATAGTCTCCGCCTACTCACGACAGCCTTTAACCCCCTCTTCCCCCAGATTCAAATACTTTAATGAGCCCCCACGGCTTACCCATCAACCTACTTCATAATTTAATCTCTGTAACCTTCCCATCGTCCTACAGAACAATAATTTTAAATCGTCTTTCCACCTACGCAACTACCCATCCGGCCCCCATCCATTCGTTATATTCCACTGTAAGCCTAGACGCTTTTCCCATGCGGTTTGCAGGGAGAGTCGATGGGGGAGAGGACAGGGGTGGGGGTGGAGGGGGCAACGGGGTAGTGGGGGTGGGCGTGCCTTGAGCAGGTAGCTGCAGCACCCCTCTGTCTTCACTAACGAGGGCCACGATGGCGCAGAGCAAATCGCCCCACCACATCCCTGCAACCACAGCCGCTGCCACATATTCCACAGCTTCTCCATAGCTGCCGTGTAGTCATCTAGGTGGTCAATCCACAGTGGATAGTATACGGTGACTAGGGTGGCAGGAGGCCGAGTTGTGGGGCAGGGTGGGCTGGCCTTACGCCAGGAGCATACAAAACGGCCCTTGGTTATGTGGGGTTGGGGGTGAGTGAAAGAGTAGACGCATGGGATGAAGGCGGGGGTGAAGGGCATTGCCTGCATGAAGCGCCAGCTGCAATGCTGGAGGATTTGCTGAATAAGTACAGTGAGGTATCTAGGTGGGAGGATGTCTGTGAGATCTATGGAGGTTGGGACACTGTGTATACAATATAGATGGAAAAGTGTTGAGGACAAGATTTAACACTGTAGATATAGGTAGATATAGAACCCCTTTTCCCAGTGTGCGCTATAGTCTAGGTCACACACAGCTACCCAGTAAACACAAAACTTAATTCAACGTAGCATTTAAAAACCTGATTACGTTTGGTGAACACTTAGATATAATTTATCTGATTCAACATTGTGCAACATAGCCAGAATTTGTATGTATACCTCTCTTCAGATTTGTTTCATACATGTGGAATTGAATCTGCATGCTAAGACATTACAATAGTCACAACAGAAGTCATACCGACCTGTGTAACAAGTGTCTTCTGTCACCATAAACAACCAGGTTAACTACATGACCATTTGGGTTTGATTCCTGCCTTCAAATCCAAAGGTAACACCTGTGTGGGTTTGAATCCTGGTGTCAGGAGTTTTGAAAATGGCTATCCTATTTTTCCCATAAGATAAGATAGGTTCAAACCGACTGTAAATTTGTGTTTTATAATGTAATTAGCTTGGATGTATCTAGAGGTTTCTTTGATGTGTTCTTGCAGATGAAATTATGTTAAATCGTTATAGATGGGAACATACTCAGGACATAACATTTTTATATGAATCTCCGTAGAACATCTATGTAGTTACTACCTAAAAACCTATACACCCTTTAATCCGATATATTCGTTTTCTCAGTTTTACAGTGCCAGAAAAAGGTGACTCGCCTTTGAGGTATAATACAACGAGTGTGCAACTCTCATACAATTAGTCTAGTCCACTATCTATCATATTCAAGTGCAGTCAAGTGATTATGCAATCCCCTTCACAATGCACTTTAATAAATGGTCCTTATGCAAGCGTTTGCAAATGCCCTATATCATTGTCTTGTTGTTATGCAAGAAGAGGCACTGTGGCACAAAGGATGCAAATTGGACAATGCATGCATACATATCATTGCAGGCTCTATAGCTACACATCTCAATAACTGAATCATCATCCGCCTTGCTAAGGAGAGACTTAATAGGCCAAGGGTATAGGTGTCAGGTCCTAATCTCTCCGCCTGAATTATTGATAGATCAGACAACACCTTGTATGGTGCATCTTGATAAACGACATATCGTTGCTGCATTCCAGGGTATATCTCCTGTGGAGTTCCTGAATGATATTATGGAGATTTTGGTTACTAAATGACATACAAAAGGCATTTGCTTTCTGGGGGTGGAGCTGATAATTTCAATTTAGCCAACTTTGTATAGGAGACATTCTCTGTATTTGACGTCTCCTCTCTCATAACAGTAGGGTATTGAGCCTATTTATAGAAAACGCAGAAAACTTTGTTTTTGAGTAGAATTTATAAAGGGGACATAGAATATAGACATAGAATTGTGATCCTACCTTCATTGGTTCTCTTTTTATTGGATGTTAGGAATTGTGGTTGAGCATTGTTACCATGCTTTTATAAACTCTTTTGAAACATCATATTCCGCAAGATTTATGTGTAACTTGAATAAATGATTTATTGTGATACTTTTGATCATAAAATGTCTGAAATTCCAAAATGGCAGCCAATTACCTTTTTACAGACAAAAATATTATATTTCATATGGTCAAAATACAATTTGGGAAGACATTTCATGCTGGAACATGGTTTAGAATCAATAGACAATGTGTCTAGATGCTGATGTGTCGATGGGACAGCCTGCATGATGACCATGAGGTGTAGACAACCTGGGTGAGAAATGGGAATACCATTTAGGAGATGTCCAGGTATCCCAGGATCGTGTTTCAATAGTTTCCACGACAGGACAGCCTCAAATCGTAGTGGGGGATGAAAGAGATGACTCCATAGCAGTGACTACATAGTGAGCTACAGTACAGGCCTCAAAATAGGAGCTGCTATTTATTCAACTATTGACCCAATACAAACCACTATGAAGTCATAGCGCCCAGTCGTAGGGGCCACTATTGGCTACATAGTGACCAGTCATACCTCCTTCATGGTCTAGTATGCACTCCTGTGTTCAAATGAGCATAGGGCTGCAGTAACTACCGTAATGTCTCATATAGGAGCCGGGCCTTGAATAGCAGCCTCCCTTGAATAGGGGCCGGGGTAGGAGGGCTGTCAAATCAATAGGGGCTGGGCCTTGCATAGGGGCCTGGTGGGGCCAGTTTTAGGTGGTTTTAGGAAGACAACCGGACCCCCCAGCCCAAATGATGTATAATTGTTCTAGATAATTCCCTTTCAAATCACATATGATAGATCTAAAATGCTCTGTTATTCTTTCTTAATAGTAGGGCTGAGGTGTCAGCTAGGTGTGATATCCTTTGTAATTTTATTAGAAAGCCATGGTGGGTGAGGGTTGGGTATGACAGGCATGACAGCTTTGTAAGGCCTAGTGCTCTATTTACACCACTGCATAATAGTAACTACATAGTTGGCCCATGTGTGGACGTAATGCTCAATTCTTAGGTGAAACACCACACTTTTCTAAAGGATATTTTTTTTTCTTTAGGAAAAAGAACTGCCATCCCAGAGCTAAAGGTGCTGGCCACAGGGTTAAAGGTAGTCGTGTAAAGAGCCCAGATTGGGTACATTTGAGCAAAGGAGTGCAGTGGGCAGCAGCTAAGGCTACCCACTAATTATTCACATGGAAGGCTGTCATACCAGGATCCCTTATTGAGTCACTGCTGTGGTGGCTATTTAGCCAGCAGGCAGTACGATCACCCAGTAATGTAGCCAGCTATTTAGTCACTCTGGCCAAAATCCTAAGATCACCTGCTAAGATTTGACCAATCTCCAGTCGTAGCTGGCTGTACCTGTCGTGGACACTATTGAAACACCATCCTGAGGGGGATGTAAAACTCAAGGAAATGCATGTAAATAATTGTGGAAGGGTTGTTAACCCTTATAAAGTATTCATTGGAAGTATTGGGTACTACATAAGAAGTATTGGGTACAATATATTCTATACCACCCACATAATGCTTGTCAAAATATATCAATTTTACCACCATAAAGGCATAGAGAATACTAATGCACTATCCCACACACCCAAGTTTCGCTCTCTGGGCTATTTTGACAGTTCTTAAGATTGCTCTAGTTCGAGGTACCTGATCGAAATGTAAGATATAATATGTCTCTAAACTTGGGCCTTTACCATAGTAATCCAATGCATTCAACTATGAATCAATTGCCCTGATGACCTCTGACTTTTATCTATATTTGTACAAAGTGTTCATTCATACAATGTGTACATAATTTGGTACATACAAATGCAACACTTTTCACACACTTCCTCTTACTCCTTCACACAAATGTAGGTCTATCAGTTAATATTCACAAAACATAACAATATAACTATATCTGTATCTATAGATTGAAAGGTTGGCCTTCCATCAGTGTGCATAGTTATAGTCTACTTTTATTGATTTTCTCTTTTTTTCTGTGTGTGTGTGTATACTATTTACCCGTTGTCATGCAATTCTGAAGATTTAGGGTAGTTGGCAAGTAACCTTGAATAATAACAGCAGATTCTGAACTCCCATACACTACCGTAATTGTCCAAAATCAATTGAAAGGGCATTTGGCTGTCAGACTAGGACGGTGTAGGTATAGATTGAAGAGTGTCGCATGGGTTTGGACCGTGGAAGGGAGTGAAGAAAGTAAAAGAAGGGACAGAGCAGGGTGTAAAATCAAGAGTCAAGATAGACCGAGAAACACAGGGAACAGACAGGGAAGTGTGGTAGAGAAGGAAGAGCAGAGCTGGGGACACCGGGGGGGGGGATGGCACTTGGGTGGATGTATTCGTGGCGGCAGTGCTTCAGAAAAATGCACATTAGCAGGAACAGTGGATCGCTGACTGGCTATTGAGGTGAGAAAGATGACTGAGCAGGGTTGTTGGCACAATCTAGGTAGGGTTTGGCAGGGGAATCAAGCCGGAGTGGGACGGGCAGCTCTGACCATGGCAATGCATACTGAAAAGGGGCCGGGTAGCCTTCTGGAAGCTGCTAGGTGCTGCCTCTGCTGGTGGGTGGGGGGCGGGGGGCTGTGCAAGTGGAGCCAGAACATAATGTGGCTTCGTTGACGATACCAATTGACGTAGGTCGTGGAGTGGGGTCCGACATAGAGCTGGCGGTCAGGGGAGTGATAAGGAAAGGCATTGGCTGTGTGCCGGTGCTGTATAGGGTCTGTCTAGGGTATATATCCACGTCAGATGCTGTACGATCATCAGACTAACCGTCCATGGCCGTAAGGGGGGGAATGAGCAGGATGGGGAGTGGCAGAGTGGCTGTCTGCATAAGAGATCATGAAAATATCCGACGTCATTGAATATCTGCAGTCAGATTGGCACACTGAGGCTGACCACCTGACAGGTACATGAGGGAGTGAGATAGATAAGGCTGTTAAAAGATATCAGACACTGATGAAGATGGTGGAGGTGTGAAGTGCTGTAGGATGGCAGCAGAACGGGGATGGTAGTAGCTGGGAGGGGGTGGTGATAAAAAAAGGGTCAGGGGGTGGCAAGTGGAGGGTGAGGAAGGGAACCGGGGGAGGGTGGGGTAAGGGTATGTACTAATGTGTATGGGTGGCTGCCATGGGGGGGGGGTGAGGGTGGTGGGGAGGTGGTTGGGGACCAGATAAGCCAACTACATGCCGCCTGATATGGCGGCGGCTGTAGGACGGGTCGACGAGGGCTCTGATTATCATCACAGCCTGCAGTGGCAGACAAATCCACTTACCTCTAGGCTAGAGGGAGTATCCTCCTCTGTGGCATTCGAACGCTCTCTGTCGTTCGCCAACGGGCATTCGGCAACCGAAGCCCTCACTCCTCCTGCCCTGTTCTCCTCCTGACGCTAGCCGCCCTCACCTCCCGTCTACACCCACCTCCTCCGTCCGCTTCCTCCGCCTCCTCCCCCTCTCTGGTGCTGGGTAACGGGCACAGAGAAATCCGGATCCTGCTCTTCTCGGTCGGGGTAGTCTCCTCGTAAACAGAATATTCTCCAGCATGCAGCGGTGGGCCGCTCGCTGGTGGCGGCGACGACAAGATGGAGATGTAGTTGAGGTGTGGTATGGAAGCCGCGTCGTCGTCTCTCTGGTGGTAGTGTTGATGTGATGTAGGTACCACTGGCGCTATTACCTCCTTCTTCTTCCTCCTTCTCTGCTGCTCTTCTCCTTATTCCCCTATCTCTGTCTGCTGCCTCCTGGTCTGTCTACTACTACTACTGCGGACTACTGCGTGCAGCAGCATACATGTGCGTGGGGCGCACTCCCCTTTGCCAGGTCCTGCTGCCCCACGTTCTACAGGTAGTGCTTGCTGATGCTGCTGCCGCCGCTGCTGCTGCTGCTGCAGAGGAGGACTACAGGCACGCTGGACGTCGCCAGGAGCAGCAGTGTTATTCTTGCAAGCTCAGTTCCCCTTTCTCACCACCTCCCTCCCCACCGTCCCTCTCCTTCACCACATAAAAATTGGGGGCGTGCACGCCTCCAGCTCGTGTTGTGCGCGTCGTGCAATGAGCAGGGTGATTGGGAATTAATATGACCACTGATAATGGCAAAAGAGAAGGCGTATCAGTACGGTGTGCCGGGAGGGTTACTGCAGGCAGAGTCTCTGGTCGGACACACGTGCCTGTGATGTGCCGGTGGTGCTAGTTCTATATTAGCTCCCATCCAGTCGGAGGCATTCACTGTGCTCTCTCCTTGCGGTGGTCCTGTGGAGCTGACGGTGCGGCCCACCTCGTGAGTAGTGCAGACAGTTTGAGGTTTAATACGGGCCGCAGTATTCGTTGGCCTGTCAATACGCTGAGCTGCTCCTCAAAACACTACCGGGTGTGGGAGCTGCTCCCATCTGCATGCCGCTAAACCTTGGTCAACAGGAAGGCCACAGCACTAGGACTGCCTATCTCTCTTCCTGTTTCAGCAACTCCTCCTACTGCTTCCACGCCCTCCCCTGCCCAATAGCCACCCTGTATACACTACACACACAATGACATGTATGTATATACGTGGTCATTGCAGGGCATGACAGTGGCGGATCCAGGATTCTCTAGAGGGGGGGGCCAAGACCTGGTGAAAGTGTTAGGGGTGTTACATGTCTCAGAGCACCGCAAGCGAAGTGCAGCGGTCAAACTAGGGGGGTTTGGGGGCATGCTCCCCCAAGAAAATTTTGAGGGTTTAGACTTGAAATGGTGCATTCTTATGCATTCTAACTTAACACATTAAGTCTCAGGTCTTGTAAAATTTAAGGTGAGAAATCAGTTTTTATGTTAACAATTATTGATGAATAGGTGGCCTGTATATCTCCTTCCCTACACAAACAGAATGCCTTGAAGATCTCTACAAGAAATATTAAATTCTGGTACATCATTGAACACCATATGAAATAGGGCATTTGTTGATTTATTTTCATGTATGAAAATAAGTCATGTACATGTATAGACAGGGGTTGAAATTTTGACCAATAGCTCATCTACTGAAATCCTAGATGTCTGTAGTGCATGGGCAGTAACTTAAATAGACTCAAAACATGGTGCAGCACCCAGAACCCATTGACTTTAGGCAAGGCGTTTTAGTGGCCTAACTAGTTTTGCCCTTGAATGTAAAAGTACCAGGCACCTCACAGCTTGCACTGTCCAGTCAACATGCACCAATTCAAACCACCTTCATTGGTACCCCCCCCACCTCCTCCCAATCACCTCATTAGTTTGTACTCAGTGCTCCCTTTTCATGTACCAAAAGTGAATTGTTATTATAACCACTGGCCCCACTAGTCGTGCATAGACCTATATGAGGCCACACTACTAAGCCCTAACCATCATTCACCTTTTATACCTGTACCAGAAAGATATGATCATTAACCATAACAAAATAAATCACCATGGCTATGCCGTGCTTAACTCAACCTTTCCTTAATTCATCAAATACACGCCTCCTAGTATTAAGCTTCTAATAATTGAAAGGATGGGGGTTTGAGGGCTTAGCCCCCAAGAGAAAGTTGAAATCTAAGAGTTGAAATGGTGCAATCTGAGGCATTTTGGCACTATATATAGATTGGTATCACCCCTACTCCCCTAAAGAAATTAAGGGCTCTGGAACCATTTGAAGTTTGAAAAAAAAGGTTGGGGGAAAGATAATGGGGGAGAGGATATCAGTGTGTCACCTGAAGAGGGAAAAGGGTAATTTCTTTGGTGTATAATGATCTGTCCTGGAATATGAAGTCCTAGCTGGGTATATTGTTATGACGTTGGAAGTAGTGGGGTATGGGGGAACCCCAGGAAAACTTTTGAAAAATGCCAGGACAAAAGGTGCATTCTGGTGCTTTTTAAAAATAGATGACACATTTTCTAGGCCCTGATAAGATTTTGTTTTGAGGGCAAGACCTCCCTTGATATGTGATCCTAGGGCTTAAGTGATAAAACATGTTGAGGGGGGATGGGGGAGGTATGACCCTAAAAGACTGAAATCTAGTGACCAAATGGTGCATTCTGAAGCATATTTGCACAAATTCTTCTGTCTGTTACCCCAGATCATCCAATGTCCATCATACATGTACTTAGCCTTTAGGATCAATGATCATACATGTGCAACTAACCACCCAGGTTAAGCCTGTAGATACCATCAATTTGGTCTGTACATGGAACCCTGGTGATATATAATGATACAATGTACATGCATTGTGTCAACCTTATGTACTTTCTCCAAAAGGTTAAGCATGAGTTCCAATGATGTGGCATTAGAGTAAAGTGCAATTTAGGACTGAGGGTCATTCCGGGAGGTGAGCTGGAAGGTGTTTTTTGAATATTGGAGGACAGAAATAATTATTTCAAAATCATGAAAGAAATTCAGTTTGTATTGCACATATAAGAGAACCCAACAGGTCATTTCCTGATAATCAAAGCTTTCTAATGGTATATGGAACCCCATATTTAAATAATTGCCTCCCTCTCAATTCCTTTCCCCTCTCCCTCTCTCTTCTCTTCCTCCTTTTTTTTTTTTTTGGGGGGGGGGCAAGGCCCGTTCGGCCCCCCCCCCCCCCCTGTATCCGCCACTGTGGCATGTACCAGATGTGCATCCTTAGTTCTAATGTCCTAAAACGTCCATTCCACTGACAGAACTAGATCTCATTCCGATGTCGCGGCCATTATTTGAACTGATGACAGCAACATGAACATTGATAGGTAACAGCCTCCATGATGGCATTATCAGATTGGTCAAATCACCTTTTCACTATTGGACCCTAGCGTTGTTGCACACCCTAAAGCTAATCAAATGCATAGCATCCTTAGGACTTAGGTCACTCTGTGGCTACATGGTTGTGTAACATTCAAAGTGCTGTATAAATGGCCTTAGCTTTAAATAATCGATCCTTCACACAACTGTCCCCTGCCATGACCATACTTTACAGAATTTTAAGAGGGTTACATTACATGCAGTAACGGGTTGGTGCTCGACTAAAAGTTACCAATCACTACAGGAGTAGGATAGTGAGGAAGGAGGAGATGCTTGCTCAACAGGGATTCCCAATTGAAATTAGTTTCATATGTCCATCATGCCTATAAGGGAAACTCATTGTTTCCAAGATGAGAAATAAGAGATACGATATTCACTTATCATTATAGATTATATTGAGTGTAGACGTAGAGGGATGAAGGTTATAAAATCTACTAAAATCAGAAATTGCAACCGAATTAGACATGTACGTTTTCAATATGAGACATACACACATTTTTATACACTGTATTATTACACTGACTTTGCACCATACGTTGTTTCTCCAAAAAGATAAATGATACCTTTGACTGGCTGATGACACCCGCATTTGCTCATTGTGGTTATTCTATTTGCCTTTTGGTAATCACGTTAACGGAAACTATGCGGGAATGATGAAATTACATTTCAAGAATAAATTCGAGTTCATGTACATTGTATTGGCCATATCCTGGTGGATGTTATATCCTATTACACCAGCCTGAGCAAATAGGTGTTTTGGTATAACATTATAGCTATTGAAGCCTGAAGGTAAATTGACTCAGCGTAATGGTTTATAATTCATCCAGGAATATGGTGTCGATCGGAACTAGAATTTCTAACTTGTTTGGGATAAGAATCATCTCCATGAATACTGCAGCCACACACCATAACAACAAACTGTTGTTTTGTGTTTGCTTAATCCACTTTAGCTGCACTGTAAAAAATAACTGTTCAATCTACCATGGATCCTTGTAAAACTGATCCTTGTAACACCATAATTAGTTAACAGGGAGTCAGCATAGTGTTTACTAGACGCTCCAGGTGGCAGTGCGGTGGTACACAGAATCTCTGTGAAAATAATGATATCTCTGTAACGACGGATCTCTGGCAACTTTGGGTCCAGGAATCCTTCATTATTTCTATGACATTTTTTTTTGCAGTGTGTTAAAAAATGTGCGCTGATGGTGATTGTCTGTCAACATTTTTTTCTCTCTCCTTTTTTTGTTCTATCTAGTATTACGAATGTTGTCATTGTATAACTTATAAGCGGGACCATGCAGGAGCGTGTTGCTCCTTTGGTAAAAAGAGCTGTCAGTAGGTACCCTCTTTTCAAAAGAAGTCATGCTCTGCTTCATCATTCAACTTGCACTCACCACATTAGTCTGAAAAGTCACCTGCCTTGTTTAAAACAGGGAGAGCTGCACTATCAGGTACCTACTCATGTCACACACTCTATAGTATATTATACTGACTGACTTCTCCCGACTAGGTACCTACTCAAATCCCCTTTTTGAGCACCATACTTGAATGTCCACGTGTGAGCAACAAAAGGGACAAGTTATAGCTACATGAAAAGAAAGGACTGGAAACAAGGGCATTTTTAGCCAGCTCTTGCTTCTACTATAGGAGCAACACCCTCCAGTTCTTCTAGATGTATTAATTTTGATAGAATGGTTCGAGAAATGATGCCAAAAAGTAAAAGTAAAAGTAACTTTACTGCCTCATTTCTTTGATCATGCATGTTAGTCTACCAGATCTTTACTATTATACCGGGTAGATATTATCTATGTTTACACCACAATAAGTGGTCCCAAAATGGAGGTGTGTCAGTTAATTGACTTTCCTTACGCCCAGCGATATACGAACGAGCTCCTCGTGCATGGAGTGTCACTGCACACACAAGGAAATGGACGTTACAGGACAACATCAGGAGGGGAGGTTACGGGACAAAACATACAGGGTTGGTTACAGGACAACATGAGTAGAGGAGGTTACAGGACAAGTTGATGAAATGGACGTCACAGGACAACACAAGTAGGGCAGGTTACAGGACAAGTTGATGAAATGGACGTCAGAGGACAACACAAGTAGGGCAGGTTACAGGACAAGATGATGAAATGGACGTCACAGGACAACACAAGTAGGGCAGGTTACAGGACTATCACACAGCATTTGTTACAGTACAACACGAGGAAGGGAAGGTCACAGGACAACACGAAGAGGAAAGGTTACAGGACACCCATACAGGGCTGGTTACAGGACACCACAGGGAATGGGAGGTGGTCACAAGACATCTCTACATCTGGGGAGGTCACAGGACAAATATGAAGGGGAGGTCACAGGACAATATGAGAAAAGTGAGGTGGTCACAGGACATCAGACCCAGGAAGAGGTCACAGGACATCACAAGGAAGGGGAGGTCACAGGACATCTAGACACAGGGGTGGTCACAGGACACTCCATTTGGGTCTGTCACAGGACAACACGGTATATATAGAGCTATATTTTGGTGCTAATGCATGCATGACTCCGTGGCCCAATCGATAGGGCACGGGGCTAGACATGCAGAAGATGCAGGTACGAACCCTGCTGGGGACTTTTTGTTTTTCTTCCACAGGATATACACAGGGGAGGTCACAGGAGACACACACTAAAGGGTGGTCACAGGACAACTTGACAGGGAGGTCACAGGAAATAGACACAGGGGTGGTTACAGGACACCACGAGTAATGGGAGGTGGTCACAAGACATCTATGTCTGGGGAGGTCACAGGACAATATGAGGAAGGGGAGGTGGTCACAGGACATCCACCCCCAGAGGAGGTCACAGGACATCACAAGGAAGGGGAGGTCACAGGACATAAACACAGGACACTCTCTTTGGGTCACAGGACAACAAGGCATATATATAGCTATATGTTGGTGCCAATACATGTACAACCCTCGTCAGGTGGTCCTGTGACATACCCAGGGGATGTCCTGTGACCTCCCCTTACTCGTCCTGTCCTCTGACCCCCCTCCAATAGGGGTGTCCTGTGACCTACCCTGGGGATGTCCTGTGACCTACCCTTCCTCATCCTGTCCTGTGAACTCCCTAGAGCTCCCTCCAGTAAGGGGTGTCCTGTGACCTACCCTCATCAGGTGGTCCTGTGACCTTCCAATTCCTCGTCTTGTCCTGTGTCCTCCCCTCCCTCGTCTTGTCCTGTAACCAACCCTGTCTGTTTGTCCTGTGACCTCCTCTTCCTCGTGCGGTCCCGTGACATCCGCTCATGGGGGTTGTCCTGTGACATTCATTGCCTCGTGTATACAGTGTCCCTCTATACACGAGGAGCTCGTTCGTATATCATCGGCCCTTTCCTTACACATCCTTGCAAATTAGAACTGTGCCCATTAAAGTGATTACTACGTGTGTTACTACAGTATAGCTCACGTAGAAGCCGTAGTTCGGACCCCAGGATACTCCCTAGCCCTAGATGGTGATTATACAGTTACAATATTTTTTTTTTTTCAACAGGAAGGGGTTGGTCCATGGATTTCCGCGTGGATGTCCCAAGATTTCTCCCCTCCCCCTTGAAGGGGGCTAACATTTTTTTATCTCCTCTGCAGAGCAGCCAATATTTTGTGGCTAACCTTTTGTTCTATAGTATTAAAGGTCAAAATATTTTTGAGGGGTCGATTTCTATTTGCTACCCCAACTCACCAACCGCCCTTTGTTGAGCACTCCAGGTGAGAGTTTTTATTTCGTACAATAGAAAGGTCTTGAAAGCAAACCCCAGCTGCGCCTTATATCATTTCCTTCAACTCAAGGTGTGCCATATATGCGCGAGCTGCTATGGTAATTTGTTTCTTATGTTCATTTCTAAAAAAGAATTAATATCAAATCGATCCACACATTATTCAATCCATTGTCAGTTAATTCTCCCATGGTGGCTAGGCATGTTAGGAGACACTACAGGGGACACTCAGTACAATTAGAGCAGGAAGAAGAAAAGATAAAAGGGATACTTCTGGCTTGTTCCGAGTAGGTGGACTCGTTTTAATAAGTCGTGACACACATCCTTCTTTAGCCTTGCACCACCTGGTGCCACAATTTAGAAAACATAGTGGCGTCCCCTAGGAGGTTCAAGAAGGCATTAGTGCATAGCCTAGTTCATCGACCTACGGCTAGGTGGGGCGGCTGGTCCTGTAGTTCCACAGGAGGGAGAAAGCAGGTCCTCGGAACTTGCTGCTGCCGCGCGATCGCCTCATCATCACCGTCTACCCAATCTAGATGTACAAGTCGACCTTGTTTAAAATTTTGGAAGCTATGAAAGTGATGTACTAATTAAAGTAATAAACCAATCTCTTCGTAAAAATGTCACGGACACTATCTTAGTCTTGGTCTCAGGTTCTCGGGATTTGCTCTCTATTCCTGGGGATTGGTGTTTTAGTTATTCAAGTCGTCCTCAGGATTTGAACTTTATTGATAACATGCTCTACTTCGGGCTTCAAAATATGATTGCACATCCCTAGGAGGCCTCTAGAATTTGAAGTTCTCCATCTGTTCCCCTTATCTCCCCTCCCATCACTCTATCTAAAAGGCTGAACGTTAGTACAAGGCCCCAATCCCAATGGTTGTCATGCCGAGGCCGTGCAGCTCGAGCGCCTGCATGCGCCTCGCTGCAGTGAGAGTCCAAATTCCCTGGGCCTGTGCAGCCCACTACTTTCACCATCCTAATTGTTCCTGCTCCTGAACATTGAATTTTATTTTCCTTTATATAAGAGTATAGGGATGGGCTGCAGATACCTCCATGTAGAATTAGGGATGAGGTTAGACCTTTTCGAACATTTCGAGACATCATTCTATTTATATTTGGCATTAATTAATCATTAGTTTTATATACAAGTAAATAGTGGTAGTTTACTCAATATCGATTACTTTCTTTTTTAGCCAAGCTACCTCTTTATCCTCGGTTAACGAATGAAACTATTTCAGTGGCAATGCTGAACTGCAGGAGGCACCAACTAAAGGCACTCAACTAGATATATTAAAGTCCATCGTCATCCCCACAGAACAAGTGTTGTGGGCTGCACTGCCTCTCTAACGTAAATAAAATGGGCTTTAATATAACATTGATATATTCTATGTATATAAAGAGGCCTATGCCCTATAGGCACGTAGGTACGCCTCCTGCACCTTTACAAGGTTCTGCTATTTGCTCAGGCCATACGACCTACAGTGATGATTGAAGCATTAATCTCGGTTAACAATCAACTCATTGCAACAGTGCACTCTACTGGTAGCAGGCATCTTCAGGTTAAAACAAGATGTATATGCTATAATTGTAAAGGGTCAAAGGTCACACAGACAGCAAAATCTCAATCCTGACTCACATAGGCTTCGGTTAACACTAATTACCAAATTAGGGGTTTTCCCTTCTAACAAAAAAGACAGGAGAGTTCGTACTGTAGCACAATGGATTTTATATAAAAGCACTGCTCTGACCAGAATAAATATCCTATGATTTGAGAAAAAAAGGGCGTACAATCCTATTGGTTGAATATCAGAAACCTTGTCTCATTTTATCAGCTTTAAGTGTGATCTGTTTTAAAGCATAGCAAGTGTCATTACAGTGGCTGCCTGACCCTTGAAATTTGTTTCTAAGTTCACAGGATGAATATCACATTAATTTCTATGTTCCTCTGCGATAAAGTTAGCACAGCGTTAACTCCATCGTTGATTTCTGGGATCCCTCTGAATAGAAATCAGAAACGACAGACCATCAGATGTAAAGCACCCCTAATTTTGGGTCTTCTTTTGTTCTATTGTTGACGTTGAGAGCCGCAAGACTGAGAGGGCCATCTATAATATTCTACTTGTACTTTTTGTTTGATGACTGATGACACTCTCTTCATGCTTATGGTGTATGTATACACGTAGGCCTTTCAAAAGAGAAATGAAGGACAATCTGTCCTTATATGGGCGATTCTTGTGAAACCTCCCACTTATGGGGGTCAGGGGGTGAAGATGACAAACTCAGCATTACATTTTAACACTTGATTTTATTGACAGCCCTATATGTGTAGAGGTAAGGAGAAAGGGTGCTCCGTGCTAAAAGTCAACTTTACAATTCAGATCACTAGCTTTCCAGTGATATATTGCAAGAGAAGATACTCCTGTTAGTTTCAGGGGAATAGCTTGCTAAATATGGGTAGGTATGACCATTTCTGAATGGCAATAAGCTCTACGCCTAATTGGTCATGAGATATATCTATAATTAGCATAATTTATGCTAAGTAGCTAAATTAGCATAATTTTCTTGTTCATTTGCCTATAACTTTTGATCTAGAAATGGTATTTTTATTCTGTTTTCACCATAGTAAACCTGGTGAAAAATTCTTTTGAATGGGATGATTGATTTTCCTATTTAGAATGGAAATCATGTTTCCATGGCAACAGAAATTGACAAAAATGCCTATTTAGGCCCAAAGACGTTCTTTTTACAAGCCTAATTTGGAACCTTTTTTACCCAAAATATAACATTCTATCAAAAATCATTGAATTCTCCATAGGAAAGTACCCTATAATTGTTTTAGGCATATCTTTCCTATTCTAGCCCATAGTGGTGCCCCCTGGTGGCTAAAACAGGTACTAAATCTGGCAGGAACCCCCATTTCTGCTTGCTGGCTCACATATCTTGGCTTTATGAAAAGGTTCATTCAAGTCATTAACTGCCAGCGGGTCAGTTTTTATTGCAGTCTCCATAAAATTACAAAATTGATTCATCACGCGCCTTACACTTAATTTATGCAACACACTACACCTTTAAAATTTATCCTATCATTATCAAATTACATGTCAAAACTAGTACAATACCCTAGTATGTGTATCCAAAAAAATATAACTGTGGCTTGAAAACTTCCAAAATTGTCCAATATCTTGTATAGTAGAGATTGAGATTTTTCTGAAAATCTAAATTTTTTGCACTCAATATTAACTTTGGTCTCAAAGGCTCAAAACCTGTAGGTTAAGCATAAAGATCAATTTATTACATCTTCAACACTTCTTGTAACAATCATCATTTACCACTTATTTAGTACTTGCTCTGTATGGTTCATTCTCAAAACGACCCTTCTTACTCTGTAAGGTGCGTGATGAATCGTCTACACATTATCATGGCCACTGTACCAATGTAACAAAACCCAGCAGTGATCTAACACACTACAACAATGAGAAACACATACAGGATGTTTTATAACCAAAGAAAAACATTTGAATAGTGAATAATTGGCCTAAAATCGATTGCAAAAGATTGGGGCTGCTGAAAAGAGTGCTTTGCAGGGACTGGGTAGTAGCAGAATGGCTGGGGGTACCCTATAAATACTTAAAATCAAAGCCAGGGCCTTATTCTATCATATAAACCACAGATGTGCATGTATTTGAGTGTGGCAGAGAAGCTATGGGACCAGAAATCATTTCATCAGGCGCCTTACACGATTCATCACGCACCTTACATCAGGCAAGCAACTCTGGTTTGGGGCAACAAAGGCATGTAGAGACTCATTTCTTTTTTTTAAATGGCACCTCATCAATAGATATATATTATGCCACATGATGGGTTAGATTAGCCAGAAATGATTAATATAGGCTGTACATACACAAGTGCTGTTAAAGGGGGGTTGGGGTTGACTTGAAAAATACTTGAATGTGTATTGCCAGCAAAGGGTGCATGGTACGCAAAAAATCTTTTTACCATAATATCCCCTATACAGGCCCCCTTGATGGTGATAAACAGGAAGTCTGAGGATAATATATTTATAACTAATCTAATGCCATAAACGATTCATCACGCAACTTACATCACTATTTTCAAGTTAGAAGAATGGCTATGGTAAAAGAAATTTGAGACAGAATCTGATCATCTCCAAACCACATGAAAATGTTTGATAGGACCCCCACACTAAGGTATGAATAAAATTATGGTGGTCTCTTGCTGCTTGGCATGATAGTATAGGGGGTGGAATGAGGTTGGAAATTGAAAGAAAGGGCTGTTTTGGGCCATTTATCAATTTTGGGCCGTCATATCTAAAAAAAAATGAGGTCCAGCATATACAAATTTGCCCTCTTTTTAATCCCCAGGATGTGTACTTGTAAATAACACCAAAAATAAGAAGAATGGTTAAATAGTTTTTATTCTGCAGCCCCCAAACCCCAAAAAGACCCAAAAAAACAAAAAGTGGGAGCTTTGGTAGGAATCACCCATATCAAGGACTCAAAGAATGAGACCTTGATACAATCCCAGTGGGCACAGGACATTATATCAATATTGCCCACTGGTTGCTTAAGACCAATTGACCACTTCTCAATGTTGATTGAACACTGAATTCATTCTTTTGCCCACCACTCCAATAGCAATTAGGATGGGTCATGAATAACATCACGTTTATGATTCTTGAGGTTCCCCCTTTTATCATTAAAGTTATAAAGGATCTTTCAGAGATGCCTTTCGTGCAGAGCAATTGAAGGAAAACGAAACAACAACAAAAAATACATTCCACAATTTTTTTAATTTCAATTTATTTTATTTCACAATCTCTAGGTTGAGGCAATTATCCCTAGCTGAATATAATTGTGTATTTTTTAATTACCATTTAGGATAGACCCTTTTACAAGGGGCTGTTGTATGCGCTGGATTTTTTAACCATGAATTTAATACAATAAAAAACATTTCACATCATAGAACTTTCAAATGGGCAGTACCGCATGTACTGGCTTACATAAACAGGGTTCAGTTAGCACATTGTCTTGTAAATAACCTTGCAAATATATCAGGAAAACATGTTAGTATATATTATACGCAGTGAAAATGGATGAAGCATGGGCAAATCTTGAGCTACTCGTTTTATAGTGCTTTTGAACATACTGATATCTTTTTATATCTACAGTATTTTAAAAGAGGTTGGTTTTTAAAAAAGTCTAAACACACTATGTGTATGAAAGAGGCAATGTATGAAGATGCCGGTGCATATTTAATGTTTCCACCTATCTCTTGCATGCCATCCCACAAGGCTAAATGATTTAAGGAACCGAAAATAATTTACGAGGAGCGCTTAGCACATTAGAGACCTGTTTCATAAGCATTCTTTATTTAAGATCAATCTTTTCACTCTATGAGTGACCACTTAAGACCAGTCATTTGGGAATGACTACAAGTGTTTCAGAACAAGCTGTCACTCCTTTTGGAACATAAGACTGGTCCTGTAGAAACAGCTGTCAATTAGACATAGGAGCAGTAATCAAGATCAATTGTAAAGTCCCTCACAGGCCAATTATCCAGCTAGTAAGATCAATCACCTAGGTGCAGAATATGGTGTTACTTCATTATTCCATGATAGAAAACGGTATTGAAAGGGGGAATTTCCATTTGATATATGCCTGACTTCATGCATTAGAAAATGTTGGGGGATTTCACTTGTTGATAGGATTTTTCATGTGTACCCTCAACCTTCCATATCAGCTACTTTATGTTGGTCATAAGTCACTCTTACATTGACCCTTTACTAGTGAGTTTCACTCCGCATTTACTTTTGAAACACTTCCCCTAAGCCTAAGAAGCCTAAGATCAATCTTAGGAGTGATCTTGCTCATATACCAATCTTATTTGTACATGGTGGTTGTGAAACAGGTCTCAGTTCCCTTCAGCATATGGATATAGTATATGGTGTTCACATAAAAACTAGTCGTATTGTGTATGTATATTGCACACCTTAATCTTATGTAATTAATCAGAGGGCTCTTGGAAATAAGACTTCGTCAAACGATACTGATATTGAACTACGTATAGGATATATCTTTAATATGATAATCCTCATAGACCAATAGTTTGAAATAGGGAGATGTATACAGAGACCTGTTTCATAAGCATTCTTTATTTAAGATCAATCTTTCCACTCTATGAGTGACCACTTAAGATCAGTCATTTGGAAATGACTACTAGTGTTTCAGAACAAGCTGTCACTCATATTGGAACTTAAGACTGGTCCTTTAGAAACAGCTGTTAATTGGACATAGGGGCAGTAATCAAGATCAGTCCTTCGGTCACTCGTAGACCAATCATTCATCTAGGAAGATCAATCACCCAGGTGCAGAACATGCCTCTACTTTGTTATTTCACAATAGAAAAAGGTATTATAAAAGGGTACTTCATTTTGATATATTCCTAACATCATGGATTAAAAGGATATGTGGAATTCCACTAATTGATATGATTTTTCCCATTTATGTGTACCCTCAACCTTCCACATAAATCAGTTACTTTATGTTGGTCACTCTTACAATGACTCTTTGCTCATAAGCTTCACTCCCCATTTCCTTTTGAAACACCTCCTACTAAGAGTGAGCTATGGAGATATGACTAATGAACCCAATGATTGATCTTAACACCACCTTACTATATAGCATCTTGCTCGTAAGTCTATGTCACTCGTATATGGCCCTTGTGAAACAGGTCTCAGAGCACACATTGATCATCTTGTTGTGATTCTTTTCTTTTCAAGTGAATGTTTAGAAATAGCATTTAGAGAAAAATCAGATGGAAGGTATAATAAAGATGAAGCATCTGGATGGATAGCTGTACAACCGAAAGATATACAGTTTACAGAATGAAAGGCATTGAGGTTGCTAGATATAACCAGAAGCACGTCTATATTAAAATGTAATACTAGAAAATTTTAACTTTGAAAAGGTTTCACCCTCCAGCAGCGAAAGTCTCTGAACTCATGAATCACCAACATCACGCATTACCAAACCTCATGCCCCCCGACTGCTCATGTATGTTGTAACTAGCAATGGCTGGTTAAACTCTCAGCTTAACCTATGTAATTCAAAACAAAATGGGATAATTAACCTGCTTCTATTTGCTCCATTCCTCTAGTACCATAGGGCTGCTCTCGGAAGGATTTGAGAAATTCCTTCCTGCTTTATGAAGTCTCATGGATAAAATGTCCTTGGCACAACTGAAAACCTTCTACAGATTATGTAAGAAGGAAAGTCTATCCCTTGAATAACGACCATCCTTTATCATAAATTCCACTTATATGTAGTTGATTATGTGTCATCAGTACTGCCTTTGCATTAATTGCATATACATGAGACATATCACAGAAAAATAAAGGAATGGCAACAAATCATTAGACTTCTTCAATAGGATTTAAATTGACATGACTGCAAAATACTTTCGGACAGCAGCAGACACACTATGATAATCATATACATTATCTACAGCAGTACCTTTCACTATACATCTATTCTGTTTGGATTGACAACTGATGCACCTCTCCGCCGGGTGTTCATTGTTGATCCCCTTGGCAATTCTGGTGTCAGAAGCTGGGAAGTTCTGCTGGTGTCCAGCATGTTTGCTGTAGAGACTGAGTTCAAGGACAGCTCAGCAGTACCAGCACAGGACACATCAAGGTCTAATGACTGGGAGTCTTGGGTGTCTCTGGTGTTTATGGTATCTAGTGTGTTGGCTGTTGTTACTGAGGCAAAGGAGATCTCAGCAGTACCTGGACATGACACATCAGGTGTCCCAACTGGTGACATGTCAAAATGTCGCATCATGTCCGTTGTGAGATGCAAAGAGTTGTCATCTGAATCGGATGAATCCCCATCATTGCCAGGTCCAGCCATGGCAGCCTGTACTGCTGATAGAGAATTCCGACTCTCTGAAGCCATGGCCAGCATAGCTGACCTCCGGCGCTGTGCCCGCTGCTTGTCCTTGCGTAGCGGTCGTGGTGTCAGTTCAGCAGGTGAGGAGTCTGACGCAAAGACACAGGTAATGAGCTGCTCCTCCAGGGCCGAGGACAAACTTGAGTCACTGATACCTCCATCCTCCAAAGTCAATGAGGCTTCATGAATTGTAACAACAACAGACCCTGCTTCATTTGCATTTTTAGTGATGGCAGGTGCTTCTATGTCCGTATGAGCTGTTTGTGTTGGTGAGGTGAGCAGATCATGGTAAGAACTAGTGGTGTCATGTTCACTGGTATATATTGGCCCTAATGCAGGGGGAGGGTCAAAATGTGAGGTTAGAGACTCTAGTGGCGGAGGGGGCCAAGAGTAGAGCAAGAAGTTGGTTTCAGCAGTCACCCCTGAGCTACTGAACGGCCGCCTTTTGGGTTCAGGTGTGGACTCCATCTGGAAGATTCCCTCCAGGGTTGGTCGCCGTGGCTGGTCTGCATCTCTTAGAGCTGGCATACTGTGAGGTCTAAGGGCTGGAGAATTAACTTTAACCTCCAGCAGTGAGTGCCTACCAGGTTCTTGATTAACATTGATAGCAAATATTTCCATGGGAATTCTCCTGAGCACTGGTTCTATTGTTAAGTACTTACGCTTACTTTTCTTCATTGGTATTTCTGTGAATGCTTCTGAATCATCCCCAGCATCGAAAGCCTTATTTACAACACCATTTCCAGTAGATTTCTCTTCTTCAGGACCCTTCATTTGGCCAATAATAACATCATAGAAATCAGTCTTTCTAGGACCACTCTTTGTCTGCTTTGACAAGATATCCTTCACTATCTTATCCCTTGTTTCCAGTACAACCACTATAGCAACTACAATTATAAAACATCCTATTCCCATGAACACTGGACCCACAAACGTCAAGTTGGAGAGGTGGTATGCTTTGTGGCTGTCTATGTATGATGATAATACATGTGTTCCATTGGTGGTGTTTGTGGTGGAGAAGTGATCAGCATAATAACCGACTGTCACCATGCCCACACCTCCAGCAACAATAACTGCACCCACCATCACCCCCACACATGTCTCCCACATAAAGGGCAAGAAGAACCTCAGATCCTTGTGGGGGTCCTGCCTTTTCTTCCTTGAAAAGGTTGGTAGGCGTATTAACTTCCTATTCAATGCCTTGCCTGCAAGAGCAGGTCTTGTTGCCATGGTGTAGGTAGAAGAGAAGTTGGTCCGACCTCAGCCCTCTCAAGGAACCCTCCACATGTTGTAACACACATACAGATGCCCCTCAGGTCTAATCCTTGATGACCTAGAAAAGAGTGCCTTGCACTCTTCCTGATCCATTAGATTGGCTTCATGAAGAGGCACCAGAGCCCCATGAGGGAGAGCTCTTGTAATGGCCTGGGGGGGCTAGACTGGAGGACTTGGTGAAGGTAGTTTGAGCACGTCGATGGTAGACCTTGTAGTGCACCATCAAATCCTCAAGGTGAAGGTAAGTACACTGAGAGAAGTGCTAGAGTCACGGCGACTCTGTCACAGGATTCACAGCATATTACTCATATGTATCCATATTTATTAAATATGATTCTCCAAGTCAGATTGGTTTGCCTCTTGTTTGGAAGAAATGCCCCCCCCCTAGCAGAAGTAGAGTAGTTTAGAATATTATTTGACTGACGAGTCAAATAAGTCCTCATTAATGAATCGTCAAATTGGATTGACTCTTTATAGTATTGAGTCAAAGGCATAGATGTTTGGACTGGGGGGTGATTTAGGTATCGTTATCTTTCAGTTCGCTGCCCAATTCATGATTCCATAATGAACTGGGAGTACCTAGAAAAAAAAGATGTCTTTTAAAGCTATAAATATATAAAAATATGTCATATGCATTCCGAATTCAAAACTAGTGCAATGGTCTGAATAGTACGGACTAGAAGAATAGATGGGCCAATAGATGTTTTACAGCTAATATTATTAGCAAGAGTAATGTAGCTCGTAAATGTACCTTCATTCTCATGTTCTCTCCTCCTGTTACTTCAGGACCGTTGCATTGAGGGTTCTTCTTGCTCTTCTTGCCCTTTAATTCCAGTGGTTTGTGACTCCTTCACTTCTTTGTTTGAACATCACCTGCCTCCAACAATCTACACCTGCGCACTAAGCTGGAATGTGCATGGTGCCTCTTTGCATGCCTCTCTTGCTCTGCTCAATGGGTAAACTGGTGTTGCCTTTATTGTTATAGGCATATGCGGGTTTCATGCACTGTCTATATATGGATTAGTACCTTGATAAACCAAGCATCAGCTAGTACAAACCTGCATGTATTTAAAGGGGTTGTAATATACACTTAGTCTATACATGCATGTATCAGTATTTCAAGGTTAATTTTAGTCCAGATCTAGTAGGATCAAGCAGCAGAATATCTACGTTCCTTATTTAATAAGTGATCCCTCTGAAAAGGATTCCTCTAGCATTGAATGCAATGTTGCTGTCACATGTCTATTCCACAGACTAGTAGCTGTATAGGTAGCATAGGGTAGGGGAAGTAAGACACTGGCACCCTGCCGAGCAGACATCCTATAACAGAGGGCAGCAGGTTTAACTTCAAGAAGAGGCCAATCCACACTGGTCACCAGAGTAGGCTACGAAATGGCATAATTAATGTTTATTTCTGGGTAGACCAACGTGTCGTGATCCTTAACATAAAAGCATCCATCTCCTTGGCAACAGACTAGCAAGGAGATGGGGATTGTAGGGATCCATGAACTACATATATATGTGTTGACGAAATAAAAACGCCAGTACACCTTCCCTTTGCATATTAATCAACAGCTCATGGAGATCCGTTGTCCAGCCCACTCTATATGGCAGCATATGGAGTGATTACATCCAATCCATCCTAATATGTTCCACTGCCTCCTTGACTGGACATCTACAGCAAAAGCCTAACACCTCCTCACCTACAGGGATGTGTCCTCCAGAACCGTATCTAATTGTATGGGTCCTTTACATGTGAGACTGGTGCTTCTGATGGTGACACAATCATGTGGAAACCATGACTGTAGGTGGAGAGTGTGACTGACCACTTGTCACATGGAAGCATGGCTATCATATGTCCGTCACTGCCAATGCACACACCACACATTGATCCTCCTGGGAATGGGTCGCTGCAACAAAATGAGTAGATCAATTATTAACTAGAAAGGTAAAACTAGTGACAGGCACAAAAGAGGTGGAGGGTAGGGGACAGGGGACTGACGGTGGGACATGGGGGATTGTTAACAGGGTCCTGGTGTTTATCAAACTGTGTGCTCCCAAGCGAATTTTAAGTACACTTTATATGCTATGGGAATTAATGCCACAGGTCAGGTGGGTGGATATAAAAGCGATTAGGATTAAATTTCTGCTAGAGAGGGGTAACAGTAAACCAACTGCAAGCACACGGGGCAGGTATAAAATTCCTAACCATTTTATGCAAGATTGAGCAATAAAGAGGATTAGCAGAAGGATAGAACCCCTGGCGTAGAAAGCCCATGACAGATAAGCCGTTAGGGTCATGTGAAGAAACATTATTTAACCTAACTGTGTATACAACAGGTAGAAATGGGGAGAGTTTATATGTACTGTCCACCGGTAGGCATCTCATTATTACTCTATACGGCACATGGCTATTGTATTATTGACCAATGGGAGGCATCCCTGGCATATACTGCGGAGTCGGGGGCTGAAGGTGTTAGTCATAGTGCCGTCGGGGTCTAATGGCGGCCCCCAGCTGATAATGGCTATGTGACCTATAGCACTGAAAACATGGAAGATCCAAAACTAGTCAGCAGTGACCACTTTGGGTCCTCAAGTTGACGATACCTAAAACTACAACTTTAGGTAGTCAAAATGACGACTTATGGTCATCATCCTGATGACCTAAGTTATCAGTATGACGACTCTGTACTGTCAGTCTTGTCATACTGACGACTCAGGTCATCAGGATGACGACCTAAAGTCATCATTTTGACTACCTAAAGCTGTAGATTTAGGTATCGTCAACTTGAGGACCTAAAGTCGTCACCGCTGACTAGTTTCGGATCTTCCAGGTTTTCAGTCAGGGCCTAAATAAAGAGATGATGGTGTTGGCATGTACTTAAGGCAAAGGCATGTATACATCCCTTCCTGGCTGAAGGCAGTGATTCCTGGCATTGGTTATATACATCACGTTGATCAACAAAGACCAGAAAGGTGAGAGAATCTATATACAGCTATACTTTGTCTGGAACTATGGTAGGATCAGAGGCATTTCTGCACAATACAGTGTAACAACCCTTATAAAGTTAATATTGTTATTTCCTGTTCTGTGTGCGTTTCTAATAAGGAAATTATGCATCTTATATAATAATAGCATGACCAACAATGCTGTTATTACATGTAGCCATCTCTCTGACCTGCAAAGTCTTTTAATATTTGTCTCATTTCTTTTTGAAAATGGCGTTTCTAGTGCTTCATTTGTTGATTTGGGTTTATAACATCACTAGGTATGTTGTCAAAAGGGTAACTATTCAACTTCCAATAAATAAACTATTAATACTCCGTTGAATTCCACTTTGGATGAAATACATATCATGAACTTTGCCTCAAACACTAGATATTTGGACAGAGTATTGCTTGGGTGACTGGGAGCAAACGATGGTTGCCATAGATGGAGATGTCAGTTGTGAGCAGCGAGCCTGGAATCAGCCAGCTGGATCAACACTATATTTCTACAGGTGAGGGGGGAGAGGACTGACATTGATCTACCAGTTTCTACAGTACCCACCAACTATATTTATGAATGTCTACCTGAGGTCTGGCCAGCCACCCTCTGGACGTTTTTATTCCATTGGGCAAACTATCTTCATTTTGTTATGTAGGATTGGTGGAGCAGGATTGAGGGGTAGGGTATGTATGGGTATTGTGCATCTGTCGCCTAGATAGCAATACATTTAGGGCATTCTTTTTTCATTTCTCCTGTAGAAGACTAATATCCATATAGAGATATGTTATTTTGATGCTCTCTTTATGCAGAAAACAATGGTGAACATTCATATGTATTCTGTCAGTAGTTGTCACTCTGGCCCGTAACTAGCACACTGAAAAAAGTCTTCCTGACAAAGTGACATGTATACCCATGTCAACTTGATTTGACACAGAGAGCACACGTCATTGGGACATGTGCACATATGTCACCATGACAACTGTAGCACACAGTAATCCTCATATGATTTGACATGCCTTTAAATGCCACGTCATCTGTGAGTTGACTAGGGTCACGGCCATGTCGATGGCTCTTGACATGTGATGGTTTGACATACATCATTGTTCTAGGATATTATACTAGATGGGGCAAACAACCATTTTGGTACCAGGATTAATCACTGCCAAGAGGTACTACCAACACTTGAGACATTTGATGTATCTGTGTCATTTTGTTTTCATGAAGAATAGATCACTAAGGTCTGTAAATACTATCAACAAATGGTAGTGAATTCTATTTCATTGTTAAATTTGCACTTGTTATTGAATATCAAAATAGACATCCACAATCCTGAATTCTTCAACTGGAGAGGTTAGACACCTTGTGTGTGGGTCAGTGAAAATACCAAAAGATTGTATGCTAACCCACAGTCTATAATTTCAGTATCTTCATTGCATGGAGACAGATGGCATTGCCATGCACCTCCATGCCCTTGTCTTACGGACTGCATAGAGGTCCTCAGTCAAGTAGAAGTTCTGTAGATAGGAAAAAGTGCCTTGGTGTGCAGGCCTGTGGGACTATGATATCCCCTGCCTTCTATTATAGGCCTGCCTTGATTGAACCATTAGTACATAGCTATTGACTGCTCTTGACCCTTACATAATTGTCTCACAGTATTACCTAGCACTCAGATGAATGGATCAGAAATGTGTGATGTGTCTTCATTACGCATGTCAAGTGGAGTTGACAAACCAAATATGAGAGGGTCAACCTCATTCGACATGCCTTCATACATGTCATGTGGGAGACAAATTTTGACCTGTGCAGTATGCGTCAAAGCGATCAATGTTCTTTTCTCTGTGCACTCGTCGCAGGGCGGTTCGATTTTCGCATAAGGTGGACCTTGATTAGTTTAGTTTTGGATCTTTGTCAAATTTCATTAAACAAATACAGGGAATGACTTCATTTCTACACAAAGTGTCATCAAAGTGAGCCATATATAAGAAAAAATATCTTTCTAATATGGTTTATCACCATATTCATAAAACCTTGATAATTGTCCGATTTTGACGCAGTAAAAACTGACATGTAGGTCATAATCTCCCCTTTCATGCTAGCTAGGGTGGACCTCTTTTGCACCAATAGTGCAGTGGGGTGGTTTGTTCGAAACGACGACTCCCCCTAGTTACGGGCCTGAGTCACACAGTTTCATTTGGCAAGAGATTATTGCCAGCTATTGGGTGTCAGTATTTATAGGATTCTGTAATCCAGATACACAACATAGGTGACATGTACTGGGAATAGGGCCCTTAATGTAGCCTGCACTAAGGGCCTTTTTTGCAGATCGTGTCACAATTAGATTATCAGCTTCATTATTTCCATGATATACATCTAGATCTTTCTTTCTCTTTTTTTCTTAAAAAGAATTGACTGTAACCAGAAATAAGATGATTGAATAAATTTCAGTAGCGATACAAAATACATTGCACAAGCACGGAGTGATATGAACACTATCACAATTAGGATGTCTGTCAACTCAGAAGTATGCAAGAGAAACATTATTAGAAAACTATGGCAAGTTCTTGAATTTGAGAATTTTACTGGGGCTGCTAATTATCCTTATCTAGAAATAGCTTCAATATAATCGCATGAAAAAAGTTGGGCATGAATAAAACGTGTACCAAATAACTGGAGATTAATAGCAAAGAAGCAGGGTATAACCCATTTCTATACTCTGAGCTGCTATTGAGATTACAAACCAACAGCACCGTATAGAAATTTTGGATTGTTAGCAAACAAGTGGTAGAGATATAGTAAATATATACTGCATGTTAGGCATACAATATGGCATTAACCCACCTATGCACGGCTGAGTGACGGTTGACGAAAGGAACACGGCAGGTACCCTCTGTATCCTGAGGCCTTTTGCCACTTCACAGCAGCAGTACACGCGTAATGTATTAAACCCTTCCACTCCATGGTCACCTCCACGCAGAACCCACCAGCTTAATGCTGCACACTCCCTCCCACCCTCAATCACTCTCACTATATACCCCTGTTGGGCCTCTGCAGCAGGACAGCAGACCCCCTGGTAGCCGCCATTAGTGTTTGGAGGAATGGTGGAGGTGTATATAGGAGGGAGAGGGATTAGGTGAAGGGAGAGGTAATCCTGGCGATTCTTGAACGGTTAAGCTCGAACACTAACACAGTAGGGCTTTATTGAAATGTTTAAGAGAGCATCATACTACCCTCATCGCTTGCTTTCTTTTTGTTTTATAATTGGTCGTCATCAACCTCAAACATATATACTTGTATTTAAAAAAAGTAAAGAGGGTAGAGTCATGGACACATAGAAATGATCATACAGTGGTCAGTCCTGAGGACTTTGCCAAAATACCAACCTGTTTGGAATAATTATGGAAATGTTTGAATTTGTAGGAAATTGAATCACTTTGGTGGTCATGGAATTCTCTGTTCGCAATGCTATCTCATTCTACACCCACAGTAAGCCTCATACTTAAATACATGTCCAAGCATCCCAAGATCCCATGTCTCAAGAGGACGGTGATACTTCCTTGGTACAATATCACAGACCCAGATTATGAATGGGAGTCTAAGGTCATAAATCATAGAAAGTGTGCATATGGGGCCTTACATGTCATTCGCCCAGACATGTGCCCAGAAAAAGAATTCTGATAAGTATGCTTCTTTTACAATAGCAAGGACACATCTGACATAAATGATAATGTGATTTTCTTAATCTACAGGTCAAAATAGTCTGGACCTGAGATTTGCATGGAGGTTTGACGATTGTGTCTGTAGGAAATTAAGCTCTCAACATGGCTTGTAACTCAAATGTCATTCTCCCAGACACAATTTTCGCCCAGACAATTTTGGGCATTTTGGGCACATTTTACCCCCCTGGAGCCCAAAATATGCATATGGGACCATCAAAACCCATATGTAACATGAAGATCTCATCCAGCCTGACAATTTGAGCCAAAGAAATAGAGGGGGAAACTACAATTTGAAGAGTAGGGGCTGGAATACCTCCAAATTCGTCATATGCAAACCTTCTATGATTTTCGACCCTAAAGTGTTAATTAATAGCAATTTGGTTTAGAAGGAACCAACCGGATATTTTATCCTTACCTTGTAAAAAGATTCTAACAATCAGAGGATTATTTCTCGCAAAAATGGAGTTTTGTATTTTTTTCTTTAAAATGATGCTAAATCGCATTGTCAGTTGTGTGCATATGAGGCCCTTATACCACAAACGATGACAGGTTTCTGATCCTGAAAGTTTTTCAGTGCGCTCCACCGAGATACAGTTTCTGTGTATACATGCGATATAGGGGCGGTTATATACATCATAAAGGCCACTCAAAAAATAAAACTGGTTTCTCATCACCAACCCCTGAAAAATATGACGAGGGTGATTTTCTTTTTTTACTCTGGGCATATTGGGGCATGAAGGTTTTGGTCATTTACCGTCTCCCGAAAATTTGAGACCACAAGTTTCAGTTTTAGTACTTAATAGTTTACTGATTATGAAAAAATGTGAATATGCACTCAATCTTTTGCCCAATGCATTGCCGACATCGTTAGCTTTAATATGATACCAAATATGCACCACTTTTCTATTTTTACCATGTTTCTGACTAAAAAAAAAATCTTCAAAAGACAATTTTTAGATGGGCGCAGTGATGAGAAACCAGTTTTTCTGAGTGGCCTAATCATAATGGTATGTTTTGTGCGTAGACATATTCTTAAACAAATATTTGTCTCCAAATTGTGCTATGTGCATTTATAATATATCTTTCGGTGATGTGGCACAAGAGAGGAGTCTCACACAATGCAGAGTATTATGAGGACTATATAAATGTGGAATTACAGCTCTCATGGCCAGAGTAGAATTTCTGAATATTTAAACATGAGGGTGGCATAACAGGCTAACACAAATGTTAGTGGCTTTATTAAGGTACCACCATGTATTGTTACGGATAAGAGTTTAATGGGGTTTATTTAGCCCTGGGGGATTTAAGGATCTCCACTTCTACTCTGGATGCCCTCCAGGCTGTAAAAGTGCAACTCAATAGTACAGCGTAATGGACTGGAGCAATCCAAATCTGACCTATGGTGACCTGCTATTATAGCAAACACTCGCAGATTGTGGCTATATAAACAAGAAATACTTACAGTGCTATCAAGCTCTATAGGGATAAAAACAATGATAAAAACAATAATGGTTGATAAAACTATAGACGTGGGTATTCCATAGGTGATATGTGCAATCAAAATTATTGTAGATATTGAAAGGTTAGATAAAAGGTAGATGTTGCAAGGTTCTCTCTATTATTGCACATAACCTTTGGGTTGTCATTTCCTTTACGGGTATCTGGAAAACGATGAACATAGGCCTATACAATCGTGGTTCATTGAAACAAAAGCAATAAAAACATGCAGCACAATCTTCTGGTCCCCGAGGATCGTACAATATTCCGAGGAGGCAGGTTGTCCCATGGGCGCGGCCATTGCATGCTGCAGCATGTTACCAGCGAATACTATTGATAACACCTATCAGATGGGTATCAGTTGGCCCCCGAGAGGGCTACGATGAATAGTTTGGATTATCCCATTGGCTAATAATTAATCCTGCTAAATCCATATACAAAAATGCATTGGCTTTTCTTTTTTCAAAGTGCCATCTACGACTCCCTGTTTTAGGCCGCAACACTACAAACCATTATTTTGTGAATGGTCCGCTAAATGTGTTAAAACCCGGAGCATATGACGTGACACGCTTTTTTGGTTTAAAGTAAGTATTAAATATGTTAGTAGCCCATGTAGCAAGCCCGCTCGGGGCCAAATTGGTTTTACCCGGGATAAGGTGGTTCAAAGCGGGCAGTATTCAGTACATGGGTTTTAGGTTCGGCAGATGCTGGGTTTCCAGTCAGGGCCACACAGGGCAGCCCAAATTGGGCAAACCCACTTGAGCCCGTTGGGCTCCCAACGGGTTTTGTCCTCAGCATACGGTCTGGGCCACATTGGGCCGCCCGATTTGGGCACTGGTCAGCTTTAAAATGGGCAACCACATTGGGCCCAGGATGGTTTCAAAATGGGCATCCCAAGATGGGTACTTAGCTGCATAAAGTCTTCCCAGTCTGGGGTGAGAGTGGGTTTGGACAGGGCAGCCTCATCTTCTGAACTATTCTAAACTCTGTGATGAGTGTTCCCCCTCCCTCTCTCTTTTTTGTTCGTCCCTCCCCTATCCATTCCCTACCCCTTCCATCTCCTCCTCATTCCACTCAACCTGCCCTGCCCTTTCCCCCTCTCACCCCGCTCTGCCCTGCCCTTCTGTCACCCTGCCCTCCCTGGGCCTCCCTATCCCACTTAAAAGGGTCTATTTCTCCTCTTTCCTATCCCCTCAGGATGTGTGTGGTGCACATATGCGCAGGCACTGACACATTCCTCTGTGAATTTGTGTAATGAGGATCTCGCCATGAATATGACCTTAGCTGTCGAAATGGCGTTAAACATCTATTACTCACTCACTCTCACTCCCAGCCCTCACCCTGCCTTGCCCTGCTCTCACCCTGCCCTGCCCTGCTCTCACCCTGCCCTGCTCTCGCCCTGCCCTGCCCTACTCTCATCCTGCCCTACCCTCCTCTCACCCTGCCCTGCCCTGCTCTCACCCTTGCCCTGCCCTGCTCTCACCCTGCCCTGACCTGCTCTCGCCCTGCCATGCCCAGCTCTCACCCTGCCATGCCCTACTCTCATCCTGCACTGCCCTGGCATCTCCTTCGCTCACATGCCCTGCTCTGCCCTGCTCTTACCCTGCCCTGCCCTCACCCTGCCCTGCCCTCTCACCCTACCCTGTCCTACTCTCACCCTGCACTGCCCTGGCATCTCCTTTGCTCACATGCCCTGCCCTGCTCTCACCCTGCCCTGCCCTGCCCTCATCTCACCCTGCCTTGCCCTCTTCTCACCCTGCCCTGCCCTCCTCTCACCCTGCCCTGCCCTCCCCCCTCCCTTCCCTGCACCACTGCTGTAGGACACTTTCCCTATACCATTAATACACAGGTAGGTTCATAGTAGGGATCCAGATATTTAATGTAAAAGGCAACACTGACTAGTCCTGGAAAGAACAGCTTCATGTCTTTCTTTGTACTAGTAGGCTTGCAAGGTGTATTTGTGGTGTGGGGGCAAACAGGTCCCACACTTGGCCAGGTATAAGAGGACTATATATAGAGGCAATTGAGGAACCAAAAATATTCCCTGCCCCTGTAGGCCAGTCCATGGCAGACTCACTACAAAGTGGTTTCACAGCACTCCAGGCAGAATTCTACTACCCATACCAAACTTATTTCTTTTAGACATAGGACAACTGGAATAGACTACTAAATCAGATATGAAGTAATAATGTGCAGACTTTCTCATAGTCTGGAAATACTTAGATGTTTCTAGTCAAAAGTGCAAATCAAGGTAATCTGAGTAGTAGTGGAATGGCAACACCATTTCTATTGCACTGAACTTGGAACAAGAGCAGATATGCAGAGGTACAGTCATTATGAACTTGAAGGCTCTCTTCTCTACTCCTACATAGGGAATTAGTGGGGGAAGATTTAGGCCAGAATGTCACTTTAATGAATCAAAGTGCCTTGTGTTGGCTGAATGAGTTTGATTCTGCTCTGCCTTTCCACTTGGGTAGATATTGCATTTACTGCTTTGGTGATGGGGGGGGGGTTAGATTACCTCAAGGATTTGTTGCTTATTGACTTTAAAAAAAAAGAAAAGATTTTGGATAAATTTCTCAAAAAGAATTTTTAACATGTCACCACTAATTTTTCATCAAATCGGGCAGCCCACTTTAAGCCACACCAAAAACCCATGTTAAATTCACTTTGAGCCCAAATCGGTGAGCCCAATTTCAAACAGATCTGTGCCCGAATCGGTTAACCCAGTGTGGCCCAGACCCTTTGCTGAGGACAAAACCCATCGGGCGCCCACTGTGTTAACCCAGTGTGGCCCACATCAGGAGCCCACTATGGCCCAGACTTGGGCCACACCATGTTTGCTACCTGGGAGAGTTCCTTTCTTGTCCTGTGTATCAAGTGAAAAAAAAAAATACTACACACAATCGATAAAAATACCATAGTATCATTAAATTTAAACAGCTGGTTTGCAACAGTCCTTTAATACATTCGTTAGTATTCCCCTACTTTGATTTTACAATAGGCCTACAGTATCCCTTAGAGGAATTGATACAAATGCCTTTCCATAACAAATAGTAACATATACTGGAACCAAAGTGGCCACCAGATTTTGCTGTACATTTACAATACTACTTACAGTGTGATTTGCTATGTCACTCTGCCATTATTTGTCTTTACGTAACGGCAATACCCTCATTGTTATAGTCTAAAGTATACAAGCTAGACTGAAATTATAGCTGGTATAGAAGCTGATATAGCTTTGTCTGATATGTATTTCAGAGAATTATATAGACCTTCCAAGTGCACACCATTGGACTTCAGTTTCAGCTGTTGTCTCCTCTTTGGTGGGATGGGAAACCACCTGGTTAACAGCCTGATGGTGACAGCACTGAGTGGTCTGCTCTGCTGTCAGGCATTCAAATCAAAGCCACCACCACTATTCCGACCTAGCGGGATACATTATTGACCAATGAGAAAATTCCTTTCATTCAGTACAGACTTTTTATGGTGCATTAAATAGCACCTGGTACCAATCAGCTGGTTGTTATCAGTTCTTATCTCGCAAGGTATCAGCTTCAGCAGGGGTCAGCCTACTGAGGAATCCGCCCGGGGGAATCCGCTAAACAGGAATAGAGTACTCTGCTTTATGGCTTCAGATGGAGCCACTGCGCTGGTGCAATCAACACTGCTTGCCGACATGAATAAAATACTAGAAGCATTTTATTTTTACAAATATATATATGTTTAAATTTAGCATGGTTAAAATGCACTGAATAGATAGAAATTTTGCCAGGACACTTTCACAAGTAGGCTGATGATAAATATGCAGAAAGTGGAAAGTCTCTTCCTTTCCTGGTGTTGTATGTATTAGTCAACAGGTGTAAGTCCTTGTATTCTTATCCTCCTTGCTGCAGCCTTCTTCATTGCCTTCTCTGCTGATTTGAAACGTTCATCTTCTCTTTGCTTCTGGCGACGCAGATGGTTTTCAAGGCCAGTGGTTCCAATTAGACCCAAAACCTACAGGAGGATAGTTGAATTAAGCTGGATTTGAGATAATTCTAAAAATCATAAGCTCGCAAATAATTTAACTGAAATAATATAATTGTGTCAAAAGTGATCAGCACTGGTGTTACTCTTATCTATTACGGATATTAATGATTAATGACCCCCTACATGCAAAATGCATAATGGGTATAAATGATTCAAAACCCTTGAGCATCCTGGCATTGAGGAAGGGCCAAGGCTTTTCAAATGCCTTCAAGGCATGGGATTTTCATAGTTTATAGCGATTAAATTATTGTAATAAAATCACCATGCGTATAGCAACTTAACATATTACAGGTAGTCGTAGATAAACTGTGTTCAGGCTAGGCAAGTTAATTCTCATACAAGTAATCCTCAATGAACAGTAGGACACCTTTGTTTCACTACTAAGAGGACTTGTTATCTGATTTAATCTATCTGATAAATAATCTGCTTACAAGGAATTATCCAGAGATTACTTGTCCTACTCACCAGGACTGGTAATCCGCCTCCAATAAGTACAAGGCACATCATCCACACTATGAAGAAGATACTCTCCAGCTCACCAGAGCAACCTTTCTGTAAGTGTTGTAATAATAGAAACCACTCCATTAGAATCAAGAATAGGCCTATGATCAAAATAAGTGTAACTGATAAACTAATTATCTCCCCGGGTTTATCTCCCTACAATACATTCATTTCATTTCAGGCTAACCTAGATCACAGTCGATGGAATAGGGAAACCATAGGCGTAAACTTTACAGCATTGCTAAGGATAGTTATCAAGTCAGTCGAGACTCTACAAAGAGGCATAACGTAAGCATATGGCACCCAACTACTACCCAACTACCATCCGATCTCTGTGCCATGGTCTTTTTCTATAGTTTCAACATACCTCGTGAGAGGTCAGCACCAGTACAGATCCGTCTATAGCTGCTTGGAAACAACTCAGCCGCATAGGACTGGATGTGAAGTCAGCTGGACCATTATAACCACAACATTGGTACTGAAATACAAAATTAGAAGGAGTCCCTGATGATGAATAAGAAATGCTAATGCAATAAAATTTATGCAGCACATTCTTAAACCGCACACAACGGCCAAAGTATGGGTGTCTTTGCTAACACTCAGTCATCCATTGATTAATCAAATCCAATTGATGGTTCTGGGCACATTATTCAAATGGCTATTCACTGTACATCATACCAGTATGCACTTTTGGATCTCTTCACGTACATAACACTGACCTTTGTCTGTACCAAGTCGATGGTAGTGTTATCTAGGGTCAGCCAGTGCATTTCCTCCACAAACCTGAATGCCTACAATTTGAACAGGGTAAACATGGTAGGATTGCCTACAGAGAAAGATTACAATGTTTGTACTAGTGGTAGGTGTGATAATGCTCAGACAGGTTATCTGCCTTCATAGTGCTTGCACCCAAACAGTACAGATAGAGCATGGAGATTAGGATTTTATCAATCTCTTTCAGAGTTTGTATTCCTGTTGGTGCGATCGTGAGGACCAATTTCCCAATTTTATTGCACGACAACCTTTGATTAACCAGGCTTTTCCATGTTATGTCAGAGCTGCACATTTGGTTTTCATTGCACATGTTCGAGGAAATCATCATTTAGGCGTCTTAATTTAAAAGATTCAAATCCCCCAACATATCCCCGGTAACTTTGTATGGATTTGTATAAAATGTGCAGAAACCTGACATCTGGAGGGTGTTGCTCCTATAGTAAAAGGAAGAGCTAGCTAAAAATGCCCTCATTTCCAGTCCTTCCTTTTCATGTAGCTATAACTTGTCCCTTTTGTTGCTCATTCAAGTACGGTGCTAAAAAAGGGGGATTTGAGTAGGTACCTAGTTGGGAGAAGTCAGTCAGTATAATAAACTATGGCGCGTGTGACATGAGTAGGTACCTGGTAGTGCAGCTCTCTCTATTTTAAACAAGGCAGATGACTTTTCAGACTAATGTGGTGAGTGCAAGTACTTAGGTGAAGCAGTGCACGACTTGTTTAGAAAAGAGGGCACATACTCACAGCTCTTTTTACAATAGGAGCAACACCCTCCTGATCATTTCGTATATGTTTGTCTCTTCTCGTATAGATTTCAGATTGCTTCATTTTGTATGAACAAAAGATTTATCACAAAGATTTATCTCACATCTACCACAATATCAAAAAAATTGGGCCGAGGAGTTCATTCCTTAAGGTGCTACGATCGCACACAACCCCATGACTGCAAATGCCAGTGCTATTCCTATAAGGATTTCTGCACGACTTTATGAGTCCAGTTGTAGTATGTTAGGAAATTACCTCCAGCTGATTGTTAGTTAAAGTTGCTGGTTTAATCATAGACATAACACTTACGGTTGCTCTAGTCGGTAAATATACTGCCAGGACACTTGCCATCAAGGAAACAATAGATCCCCAAATCAAAAACTGTTGGAAGAAAAGTATCTACACAAAGTTAATGATATTGACACATCACAACCAATATTTAAGGAACCAATGAAAAGACATAATCTGGTGGTGGATGAAAAGAGCTATTTTGACTCACATAAGCATAGTGTGATTCTGAGGTAATGTTAATTCTAGAAAACGTACACCCTTTAATGATGTCCGGTGTACTCTAACGTGGCCCAGGCATCCGACGAATCCTACAGAAAAGACAAACAAACATACTTTCTTAATGGAAGGAAGATGTTGCAGGTGTTGCTCTAATCAGTGGTGGATCCAGGTTTGCCTAGGAGTGGGGGGGGGGGGCGGCAAGACTTGGTGAAAGCTGATTAGGTGCACTATGGCCCTGAGCACAGCAAGCGATGCGCAGTAGTCAGACCGGGGTTGGGGGATGGGGGGCATGCCTCCAAGAAAACTTTCAGGGTTTAGACTTGAAATTGTGTATTCTGAGGCATTCTGAGCCATATATCAAAACTACAATAAGAGATATCAATGCGGTAATTCTGTTTGGGGCCCCCTCTACACTTTTCTTTCTCCCTTTTCCCTCTCCCTTTTTTTTCTGTCTTTTTATTTTATTTTGGGGGGAGGGGGGCAGCCCCCCCGGATCCGCCACTGTAGTCTAAGGCCCCCCTTTCTAATGAATGCAAGACATCATTCACACAATAAGTTGCCTTTGTCATCTTTAATCAAAAATGGAAAGTGATATCAAAAAAGATAAAAAGAAAATTGTTTTACCTGCCAAAAATATGAAGACGCCAAGTGTTCCCATTATAGCAACTATCACCTAAAAGAGGAACAAAGATGGACACGCAATCACAATGTTGTGAGAGGGCTATCGTGTGATATTAGTGAGTATAGACCTTTCTAGCCTTCTTTAAGGCTGTCAGACAGATATAAATAGCTATCTGTTGAGTGAAACACGTCTATCATACATAAACTAGGTATAACACCCTCGTTGATTGTATCTGTGGCTAAAATCAACTCGTGCATCAATAACCCTTATTTAACCTCTTTATACCATGGTTTCAACCCTCAATTATAATTATTTACCTCAAATAAAGAAGAAATTCGAGTTGAGTCGACAGCAACGAGGAGGAAGCCATTCAGCCATATTGGATTTCTGTTTTTCAACATACCGTCCGGTACGCCGAGAATAACATTCAATTTCCAACCTTTTATAGAACATTTGTGTCCTCCTGGTTTTCACACAACAAAGATTAGGCATTATTCTTACTCCCTCCATGTTTCAATAGATGATTTTAAGCCTATATTCCCTCAAAATGGCGAAAATACGATCGGTCCTGGTTCGCCGTCCGACAAGAAAGGTAGTACTTCATCTATACACCAGACAACGAGACTGCAGCGTGACAGCAGAGGTTGACACTAAGTCGGAGATGCGCAGCTGGCTGTCCGCTATGGTTAAGGATACGAGTCAACTCACTGTCATGGTATGTTTCGGTTTAGTGTCAACTACTGTTCATTCTAGCCGTGGTTAATTGCACGAGTTTTATCCTTAAACTTGATAGCAAAAATATGCAAATGACCCATAACCATGGTATAATATCACATAAATCATCTCTGTGTGGCTGGATATTGGATATTAACAGACCATCTCTTACTTCCTTGCACTGATCGGAGTTGCTGCCAACCCCTCTCCCCGTGTTTCATTTACCTTCATTTGAATCTATTAAGTAACAAAATCAAGAAATGTATTTCACTCTTATTTTCATATAGAATGCATAGCATAAATAGAAAAATAAAAACGTAAGTGCCGTCGTACCTGGAATTGGGGAATGTACAATGTCTCTGCGTGAAGAGTGATGAGACTGAAGGACAGGATGAAGACAGCCAGTCCCAGACCCTGCAGAACACTCAAACAATTAATGCTATAAAAGACCAATCTTTGGGGCGGGCGTAAAAATCGAGGCTCTTTTTTTTTTTTTTTTTTAGCAAAAAAGCCCCGTGCAACTATAGACCAAAGAGGGATGTAAAGATCTTCTGAGCATCGGGCGGGGGTCTGCGCAAAAACTGATCACTCACCCTGTTGAAAGGCGCCGATCCAAGGGGCCGGATCCAAGGGGGTGGATGCGGCGCGCGTCCCCGCCCCTTTTTTTGGAGGGTCAAGGGCTCTTCTGGATTCTGTGAATTCTCAGCTACACACCAGTTTTTTAGTTTTTTTTTTAAATCGGACAATTATTAAGGAATCTACAGCTTAAAACGTAAAGGAGAGAATATAGTGTAAATTTCTGTAAACCTATAACTAGACTTGCATATAAGCTGTACCCCAACTTCAAATGGCTGATTGGACAAACCACAATAAACTTTGATACATGAGATTTTAAATATACTGCATGTTGGGGGTCGGGCAGCAGGACTGGGTGGGGGTAGGATGTGACTTAGGGCAGTGGCAGATCCAGGATTGCCTAGTAGTTGTAAAATGCTTTAGGCCAAAAAGAAATATTGTAAGTTTATGGTAATGTAGTGTTCTACCCCTCGATGCTAATCGAATCTTTCGATAGACAACGAAGAACAACTATTCACGTTCCAGTTAAAACGTTTTTGTCAATAACACATAGGCATCAGCCATTCTCGATGACAGTTTACAGGTAGTAGTGTTTGAACTACTAAGCACTTTCGACACTAGATGACTAGCACAGCCTTCTAGTGTCTATGTTTATCAAGCAACATATACCTTCTCTGTGCAACAGCACAGAGAAGTATTACAACATGGTAGTCGGGCAGCCGCCGACCATCGCTCACGATGGTCCGTCACGACTGGACTTACCCTGAGGAAGGCCGTACAACGGCCTTATATACACCAGAGACTCCAGCGCCCCCAGGCGTCGGGTAAGAGAGGTACTCTCGATGTCGCCCACGAGGACCACGAAGGTACCTCGAGGATGACTCGGGACCACCACAGTAACATGGTCCAAAAAGTTATGGTAGGTAGGTCGGATTCTTTTTTTTTCAATATTTTCTTTACTGAGCCATAGTTTGGTCGAAATATTGAATTGGTATCATTAGTAACAATTATAAAAATTATAAATAACCCATTTTTTCTATCATACCCGCCAAAACGTAGAAAGCTTGGGTAGAAATCTTGGATTATTTACTTTGACATGAGGGAAATCTCGAAAAAATAAAATCATGAAATTAATATGAAAAAATATGAAAAAATATGAAGTATTTAAAAAAAGATTATGAAAGTTCTCTCAAAGAAATCTGAGGTCGGCCCCCTTTTGCTGAAGTAGGTCAGGTGACCGGAAACCAAACTTTTTTTGGCCTTGAGAAAATTGTGTAGCCCTATTCTGGAGCGTGTATTTTGGCCTACAAAAATTAGCAAAGTGGCACTAATCTCTATCAAATTCAAAAACAGATATATTAATCTTAATACCTGCCTTTCCCCTCTTTTCCCATGTTCTTCCTCCCCTCCACCCTTTTTTCTGGGAGTGGGTAAGACCCATTACCTCCCTTAGAATGGCCAATATGGGCCAATATTGACTGGGAAAGATATATGTTCACATGAGACTTGGTAGCGGGACCACCAAAGAGTCAGTACCCCACCCAGGTGTAGAAACAGGGTGCAGGAGACTGAGGACAGAGCCAGCAGATGGGAAACTGGGGAGAGAGGCAAGCTGTGGGGGACTGGGGCAGAGCCCAGCCCCTTCACTCTCCTCTTTGCCTGACACCAATGTGTGTTACAAAAAACGCGAAAAAGGGGTACTTTTTTGAGACATAGAATGCTTTTTTTCAGTCAAAAATCCGCGGAAAAAGCATCTTATATATGTGTCAGTTTTAACTCTACTAGAGGCTCCAACTGCTATCTTTGTACTAAGAGTGGGGTCCAACTATTCACCCTCATTTGTCTACTATGAGGGTGAAATGCAAATCACCTCTATAAGTGACTTGAACCTCTAGTTGGCTACTAAGAAACGCCACCATGGTATCCGCTTACACAATGACATGTCATGGGTTCAAATCCCACCTGGACTATTCACTCTTCTTTTCTTTACAGTTATATACGACACAGGACTACATTTTATACAAGACACAGGACTTCATTTTATATAAGACAGGGGACTACATTTTATATAAGACACGGCACTATATTTTATGTCAGACACAGGACTTCATTTATATAAGACAAGGGACTACATTTTATATAAGACACGGCACTATATTTTATGTCAGACACAGGACTTCATTTATATAAGACATGGGACTACATTTTATATAAGACACGGGACTACATTTTATATAAGACTCGGGACAACCTTTTATATAAGACACAGGGCCACATTTATATAGACAATTAGGTGTTGTCCTCTTTCCCAGATTATCCTATGTCTCAGATAATAAGAGAGAAAATAAGAGACCAGAGTAGTCGCTATGAGACTTTAAATGTCAATAAAAATATTCAATTCAATTTCAATTCAACTAGCCAGATGTATTATCAACATCTGATGGTCGTGCATATAATGGGTATTGTACACACGACCAGGCCTTGTGCATAAGACCTGTTACCAAGATATATTGTCCTGTTTCTCAGATAATTTTATTGTGTTCTGTTATCAAGATAGTCCTGTTTCTCAGATGGTCGTGTATATAGTGGATAGTTATACACACGACCTGTCCTGTTTCTCAGATGTGTATAGTAGGTACTTATACCCACAACCTGGTCGTGTGTATAATACTTCAAATACACATGATCTGGTCAGGATACGCCAGATTAGGGTGAAGGAAGGGAATGGGACAGAGCTAGGTAGGTAGTGACTGGGCTGGGGGCAGGGTATGGGAGACTAGAGACAGGGGGTGTAGGCAGGGTATGGGAGATTTGGGTGGAGGGTGCGGGATGAAAATGTCTTCTCTCTTGCCCTGCCACCCCTCACCCGTTTTCTGGAAGGCTCATGCCCCCCTCCTTTTGGACCCATCAATGTAGGTTGGAGGAAGATGCATATAACCATGTGCACGGGACACTGGAGAGGGGGTTGTGTATATGTGATGCTTGAAGTTGGAGGCAGCATTTGGAAATCTAAGGGAGAAAACCCTGGATATAACCCTGAGTGAAGCCTCAAATAATTTGGTCAATAGAGCTCTAAGAAACCACCAGAACGCACCATTGGCATTTTCAATTTCAGGATTTTCCTGTGGGGTATGCCCCAATACCCCCCAACAAGGTAGCTGTGCTGTATTTGCGATAACACTTGTACTGTACTTGGAACTCATCCCCATCCTCAATCCTTGAAATCCCTATATTTCATGTATACAGTACAGATTTTCTTGAGATTCTTAAGACACTTCTGCACATGTTAAAATGGTAATAACTTAAAGCTACTGAATTCAATGCAGTTTGAATGATTGAATATGATAGAATATGGTTTATAACAAAGTAATGTAACGCCTATTTATGGTGTTAAGAAAAATATAATGTTTATGTCCACAGTGCTGTGGTTATTGCTTTGTAGCTATCCTAAGGTCTATTTGACTATGGATTGTTATTACAAAGTGTGATGAATTATTCGATAAGGCTCTTATAGAAATAGGGATTGGGGCACGAATGATAGAATTACAATTATAATCCATATTTTCATGCCTTATCACAATGACTGTGATTTTAAGTAGTCTGCTAAAATAATGGTGATTATCTGGCACCACTGGATACATGAGTTTCTCCATCAAAGAATATGCTGACTTCAAAACGTCAGTGACCATAGTTATTATGGTTATTATTCTTTTCTAGAGAAAAACTGGCACTCACCGGTGCTAGAGAATCACTGTTATCTTAACTTTAAATGTTTTACAGTGAAGCTTCCCTGTACAGGTCGACCTCAACATAATTTCATTAGCAAACCTTTAGCCTTCATATACAATGCTACATGACTTTACATTTGGCCGTAGTCAAACACCATTTCTCTCAGCCATGTAAGAACAAGAAGTTACTATACTTACCCATGCTAGTGTATTTGCGAAATAGGCTGTCCCTCGAAAAACGTTGATCAGCTTCATTGTGAAAACTTAAGCACACAGACCCTCATAACATCGTGATAACATTCTCCCAATTTGGTATATCTCCACACAACACTGTATATCTGCTAGGCACTATATGATATTACATTTGGCAATCAATACAGCATAGGAACTATTGGAGCGTGACAGTCGTCATGCATGACTCCACATATATTGAGCAGAAGAGTATATTATACAGATTTACCAGAAACGGAACAGACACAAATAGACATCTTTCTTTCTTCTGATGCTTTGTTCATATAGGTGAAACGTCTACGAATGTAGATCTACCGCTGTAATGTTTTAAGAAAAGGAAAGAGAAAGAATGTAGGGTCATAGAAGAGATTTATAGTGGCAAAAAGAAATAATATCATGATTATGTTCCACATATTGTGAAACCTATGGTATGCCGCTAGGGAACGTTCGGCAATTACGTCACTGCGTAGGGGGTGTGGGTGGGGATCTTTGGGTTCATCTATATGTTCCATACAAAAAACAGGGACAAGGGGGTGTGGGTCCTCAAAAATGCCTAAATAACAGTGACATAATTATTATACATTCCCCTACCACTTCCTGTGGGCCCATGTAGTCTATAACTGAAAAATCAAGAATTGGTGTAGACAATAATGATGTTCACAGTAGGGAGGCAATCCTCCAGTGCCACCAGCTACCCTACCTTCCTGTGTGCCATCCATTGTGGGACGATCTGTTATTCACACGAAATTAATGTGACATGTACTGGGAAAAGGGGTCTTATTGCCCCTGCACTAAGACCCCTTTTTGCAGATCGTGGGACAGACATCTCCACATAATTATTACCTCTATGACAAAGAATAGTGCTGTGCGAGGCCGAAAATACTTGGTTGTTTCAGGTAACCTGACCCTTCCTAGCAAAACAGGCATATCCAACTTTTTTTGTTGTTGTTGAAAATCTATGATATGTTTCTGGGTGACATTCTAACCAATTTAATTTTAGTCATATATGAGTCACTGCAAGAGCTGCGGGGAGATTATACGAAAAAAAGACCAGCTGACTCACTGCTTAATACCTTTGTGCCCCCCTTACTTAAGACAGGCGCTTATTTGAATCCTGTTTTAGAGCTTAAACTCAGGCTTATAGGTGAAATCATACATTTATTACTGCATGCATTTTCAGCTGCAGCTGGAAAGGACCTGACTGAGGTGGACATCTCAGGGTATGTGGGAATCTCACAATTGATGTACCCTAGGCTTGCACCTTGTACCCCAGCACTTATTCGAGACAGTCTCAACACTTGGGTTGAAACCCTGGTATTCAAACAAGCTATTATGTTATATTTTCCCATTCGAAAGTTTATTAGAAGATTTAGCATTAGTAGGCTCATCTCTATAGATGGGTTATATAAAGGTGTTTCCTACCAGGTCAGTCCTGTCAGGAGCTTAATTCATAACATCCTGGGATCGCAACCCCAGCAATCTTAGTGTAGGCACATGTCTCAAGACCTGGCCGGACTACCCTATCTAATGCAGTGGTTGCAGGCCTGCCAGGAATAGCAAGTCCTGGGATCACTTCACTATTCCTTTTCCAGCGGTAAGATCACTGTGATCTTAGTGAAAGAATTGCACCATGGTTTAACCTGAGTACAAGAGCACTTACAGGGAACACTCCTGATCGAAAGGGTGAATAGCCTGCTGCATACATATAGAGGGGAGGGAGGATGTTTGCTGAGTGTCCTTGAGGGCTCTTAGGGCTAATCATGCGTTAAGTGCACTGTAAGGTAATTCTTCCCTTCTCTCTCTTTGTCCTGGGGGGGCACAATGCTTTTAAAAGGCAAACATAAATCATACATTCATGGGAACAACTCTTGAATACTGTACTAGGTCAACTGCACCCTGTTCTCTTTTGTTAGCCCATATGGGGACAGGGAACAATGGTATAAACACTGTTGTGAAGAAGAGTGACTCCACAGCTATTCCTTTATTTTGGGACTCTTACCCCTGTGCCCAGTCAGTACTTCTTGGAATAGTGTAGGAGGGCTGAGGCTAAGATCGATGCAATCTTAGTGCTGGCTATAGCTTGATGCAGCAAGTTGGGAACCTGAGTGTTTTCCAGTTTTGGAGGCAGCTGTGCATGTAAAATGCCTTCATTCAAGGTACATTTTTGTATATGCTGCAGAAGGCAAGTCTTGTGTATGATTCTATCTCAAAAGTCATAACAAAATATGAAAATATAATCATTTGCTATGCATTATTCCCTCATAATACATGTCAGACTAGACAAAATGCCCTCTGTAGGTCCCATATGGGCTGGAAAAGCACCATGCTCATAAATGCCTTCATCATTTTCAAGATAAGAATATCTGAAGACCTGAACAATGTGAACAGGTCCATGGTGCAAAACACTTTTGTATCTATTAAATTCCATCATTAATTGTTGTTTTGACCTGATGACCCATTGAAAACCATATTGAAATGCTATTAGAACCCCATATTAGGCATGTGAGACCTATTATAATGCACTATTGAGCTATTTAGATGTAAATAGCAACAAAAGCGCTGTCGGCACCAAAGACTAGAATCGTAAGATATGGCTAATTCCTCTCACACTTATTGTATCACTTAGATATTTCACATGCCTTTAAAGATGATCAGGTAGACCATAAAAATGGATAATTCTGGTATCAGTTGGTGATCATGCATCCATATATGGTGATCTATGTGGTCCCACATCAAAAACCAAGCAGAAATTTTGCTGAAAATCACAGATTTTGCAAACTAACAAACATCACATGTCTCCCATAGTGTAATAAGCCACCATAGAGGTAGGGAAAAAAAGCATACTCATTTATAAACTTGATGGGTCAGTATTATGCACTATCTATCAAAAACTGATGGTTAGATTATTTTTTCACAAAATATATAGGGCCAAACTTTGAAAAACACCAATTTTTTTAAACTAATGATTTTTAAATTTATAATTTGTACTTCAGTGGTAAACTGTGCACTATATAATTGTAATACCATCTACCCTGGCCTGAAAGCAATGCGTTTCATCTTTCATTTGCTGCAAATATTGTGTAAATCGGATAATTTTTGGCTAAACTACAGCATTTCTTAGCGAAAATTCAGGAAAAATTAAGTTTTAGGTTCCCAACTTGCTGCATCGAGCTATAGCACTTCATCGGTGCATCATGCCGACCAATAACTATGATGCATTAATGCATCAGCAGCCTATAATGGGTTAATATCTTAAAACTGGTCTGTAAATCCCAGCTTCATATAAAAGAGCATTAGGACAATATCAGCAATAAGGAACAATAAGTCAATTAAATCATATTTCATCACTGCTGTTGTGCTTTATGGGACCAGCTGGTACTAGATCACCTTGTCTGTTTAGAATACAGGCCTACTTATCTACTCCAGAAATATGTATGAATGAAATGAATCCTCATCTAAACTTTTTCACACGTCAATCCCTGAACATAACATTGCCTATTGAGAGGCAGATCCAGATGTATCTGAAGCCAAGTTTGAGATAGGAGAAAAGATGGACTCAAACACATGACAATCTAGAATTTTCCTATGCACAATATCTTTCTTAAAATGTTTCGGAAGATAGTGTTATTGCAGAAATGCAACAGGATTGTGTTTAAATATGATTGTGTTTGGAACTTAAACAAGAGGCATTAGGGTACACTTATATTTATGATTACATTACAGCTAAACTATACAAAATGCCACATTCAGCTTCTGACGATACTAAGAGGCCTCTCACAGCTTTGAATATACCAGGGGACTTCTTGACTGTAACATATGCGAAGTAAGAATAGAGCGTACATGCCACCTGTCCACCATCACCAATTGTGATCAATACCATTGACACTCGCATGTATGCAGGATAGGTATGTGCAGAGGGGCGGCACAGAGGACATGCCCTGTCTCATCTACTCCCATACTTTGCATACTGTGATGAAATAGTGATCGGTACAGATGTGTAATTTCGTTTAGCCAGGAGAACAAAAAAAAATATAATTCTTGGCTAGGGTGTCTGGGTATTCCATTTTAGAATGAATCTGGCTAGTTCCCAGATAGTGTCCTACCAGCTGATTAAAGGGGCTTTCTATCCACTTAATGTGATCAATAGGGCTAAAACAGCTGGTGAGGTGTCAGCAGGAAATGTGAACGCAGTCTTACCTTAAGATCGCTTAATAGAATAATTCCTAAGATCGCTGGGGTTGCGATCCCAGGATGTTTTGAATTAACCTCCTGGTCTGACCTTTGTCCACTTGTTTATTGATCAATATGACTTGGAAGAATGTTTATTGACTTCTTAATTCTCTGATAGACTTTTTCAGTTGCACGCTCAGGGAGTCGTGAATTTCAAATCACCCTATAAATATAATCTCATCTATTACTGAATAGTACTAAAACACGACTGATTATTATTTGAATTTTGATCATCTGAAAGGAGGAATCTAGCTACTACATATTGAGTGAGGTGTATGGACTTGAAAACTATAAGATGGACCGAACTGGTCTGAAGGTGACTGAAAACTGCAGATTACCTGATAGAAAAAAAATCATCTTACAATGGAAGCAGGTAGCATGATTTATTCAGCACCATTCTGTTGATGAACTTGTAATCTGATATAATGAAAACAGGCCTTAATATACTTTAGCGTGAGGGACGAAGCTGTGTGCTCCCAATACTACACTCTGTCTGACCGAGGTAAGACAAGATTTGCCGCTCATGGCACCAGACTGGTCACATGGTACCTCATCAAGCAATCTCATATCCACTTTGGGAAAACAGGTCTGGATTTTCCAAATTATTTTAAATTAACATAATCCTGAACTGTATTTAATAAAATGTTAATACAGAAGTTTCCACCATTCAGGTAGATAGTTTAATTCAAATTTGATTTTCATGACAATGTCATACTTTAAAAGGTGATCCCTATCATTTTGCTGCAAGTACCGTTAATTATGTAGACCTTGATCAGTGGATACCGATAGTGTCTGCCAGTGGGGTCTGAGGGCATTTGGGCCAGGGCATGCCTGGGGCTCAGTCAGATAAGGTGAGATTCCAAGTGCAATTATTTCTGGATTTTCCTGAACTCGTGGTACATAAAAAGAGGTTCCATTAATTATATTTCTTTTTTCAAATTTTTGGGCATCATTTGTATTTCATGTGAGAGTTTATTTATTTTCCCCCCAACGCTCACATAAAATACAACTGGTGCCCAAAAATCTGAAAAAAAAATATGGAACCTCTTTTTATGTTCCAGGAGTACAGGGAAATCCATAATAAAGGCCTTTATCAATCATACCCTTTCATGTAGTTATGAACTTCCCAATAACACTTTGGCCTACACGATTTAACCAACTGTAATATATTTTTACATGAGATGTGCGGCATTTTAGATGGACACAAAACAATAAAATTATACATTAACACCTCTTTTAATTCAGACAAGTCAATACAGTCCTAGCATAGTGTGCTGTTATGATCAAGTGTATAAGTGCATGGTAGCGGGACATGAACACAATAATTATATTAAACAAATGTGGTGATGAAGAAGGGTATAAACATTATAAAGTAATGACCTAAAGTTATTTTGAATATGAACCCTAAATCTCTTTCGTAGGTAGCTTTATTAAAAAAAAAAAAGAAGAATGAATTAGAGTACAGTGGCACTCTTTACGGGGTGTAAGGTGAGCGGAATGTTTTAAGATCGCAGTCCAATATTGGATAATGTTTTATAACTATGAATTCCAGAAAGTGTAAACTGTTACCAGATTGATAAGTCAAGAATAATCATGACATTTCAAAATCCCTATGCCAAATTTGTCTTTGGTGGTAAAGGCACTATCATCCCCCCCCCCCCACATTGATTTACAGACTAAACTATAGGGTACTGTGATGGGTATCTACATTTAAAAACATTTAAAATAAATTTTGTTTAGTGATACACCTCTGTGTTTCGAAACACAAGTTCTAAGCAACGCACAAAATATATATTAAGGCATAATTGACTTACAACATATACAAACATTAAGGCCACATCCCTCTGAAAAAATAAAGGTTTAAAATAATTTTCCTCTTCACAAAAGAGACACGATTACATGAAAGTTTTAATATAAAACCATTCATGTGTAGTAGCGGTGTAGGCCACAGACACAAGTCATAAATATCATACATCTACATCGGTCATGCAGTATTAAATGACATTGAAATATATGTATAGCCTGCTATATAATCTAGCCAACAAATGTTATCAGCAATTGACAAAGGTAAAACAATGGATAATGTTTGATGGTTTCTCATTTAAGTTAACCTTGTCCACTTTTTAGTTAAAGCCATTCGTATTGATGAACCCTATCGATTGCCAATGATGGAAATGTGTTTCAGAGTAAATATTAGTAGATTCGGTACCACTGCAATGGTGAGGAATAGGCAAATAGCCCACCGGAAGTCCAGTATGTTGGTGCGTGACAAAAAATCTGTACAATCATGAAAGGACCCCTGCATAGAAGTTTCCACCACTCTCTTTCCAGTCTAAATTGATCAAAAACATAAAAAAAAACTATGCAGAAATAGGACAGATATTGATAACAGCTGTGTGGTATCATGTCATATATCACAGCTCTTGTAAAGTCTACATGTGCATGATATGTAGAGGCCTCATGTCTCTTTAGAGTAATATCTGCCTAGGCATTAAACTCGTACCCATGCAGATATTCCAAAAGTTGGTAAGCGGGACCTTTGCGCATTACCTGAAAGTTTCATAGAAACAATTGATGGATTGACTGACATTGTGTTTGCCACCACAATCACTACATGTTATGTGCAGCTCAGTACAACATGAGAGTCGTCTCCTTCTTATACCCGTATTTGATATTGCAAAGTAGTAACTAATCAGCCTAGAGACAAAATTGTAGACTAAAAATATAGTGTTAGCTTTCCAATTATAATATGTACAGCAAAAATATAGAATTGTAGCTGCGACTGTTGGCAGCTCACATTGCCCATTATTTTATACGTCAATATTAACCGTCATAAAAAAGGTTATTGTCAACGGTTAGCACTGTCAACAGTTAAATTGTTATCAATTTATTACCTGAGATTCACACCTTCAGTATCAATAGAAAATCCAAGTTCCACTCTCATCACTTCTAGTTAATGTGGCGTTTGCCCCAACAAATTACCGTAAGACTTGCTCTGTGAGCAATGCTCCATAATGTTTCATGTATGCTGTTGTTGAGTTACAAACACAATCATTATGCACAATCGTCTCACATTATGATAGCTGGGTAACCTTTAACAGACAAAACATTAAGGAGTCATGCAAAGAGGAACCTGTCATCCTGTATTAGATGGGCCAATTCTTCATTGTAAGGTGCAAAAAAGCGCTGAAGTAACTGTCTTGTTTTGTTATGCATTGGTCCTAACACCCTGTCCTTTACTCTCCTCTGGTTCTTGATAGGCAAACTGTTGATAACGTCAGTATCATGAAATGTATCTGAAAAGAGAGAGGAAAAGAAAGAAGTATTTAACAATTATAAACACTGAAAAGGGACCACCCTGCACAAAGGTCCCTATTCACAGTACATGTTACAATATAGATCTTTCCAACGAGTAGTGTCTAATGTAATACATGTCTACGGAATCAATTCAATCAAAAGTATGATATTTTGATATTATCATTCTTTAGATATCCTTATCAACTATGTCGTGGTTATCTTAGTCTCTCGTTTAGTGAAAAGGAGAATTTTGTACCTAGATCCAGGAATTTGAACACATCTTTCAACACCTTTGCTCGATTAGAAGAATATTCTTGCAATTCGATAAAGTACATCTGCTCTCTGGGAAATACCTTCAGCCATTCATTTACATATACGGCATACATATTAGCCGTCATCCGGACCTAAAGGGACAACAACAGATTGTAAAAGTGGTGTAAAAAATTATAAATTTACAGATGTAAGAGAAATATAAATGTTATAGCCTAGTCCAACTGCATGTGCATTGATCAGAACTACAGCTCCATTAGCCTTTAGCATATGAGAACGTGACTGAAAATTTTATATAGTGTACGAGGGCAAGTTGAAGTGTAAACTTCATTTAGGACTGGACCAGGACGGCACGTCACAAAGTTTGGCAAGCATTAACAATTTGTGACAAACTTGGGAAAACCTAACATTACGGGGATTTAGTGTTATTTATTGCCACCAGGGGTACAACCAGTGCTAAACATGGTACAACGTCCCACATTGTCATGGAATGTTCTCCCACTTTGCCTTGTCAGATTTTGATAATCCATATATCAAAATGATCCTCGAGACCTTCTCATTTTAATGAAAACAAGTATGGTTTAATTGGTTCATTTGAAATATCTTGGTCAACTGCTTACTCAAACCAGTTAGATATACCTGAACTAAGAATATCACAATTTCTGTCAACCTGCACAGATATTATCCATGTTAGGCATGATAACATGCTTGTCTGTGTTGTAAAAGAGGACTTTGTCCATTATTTAGGGTCTATGATTGTCCAAATATGGGGAAGACCCATAGAAAGTATTCTGATAGGTAACAGTAAATATAGCTTCTTGTTCTTTTTAGCTGTGCCACCTAGAGGCTCTGAATATCACTAAATCCCCGTAATGTTAGGTTTTCCCACATTTTGTCACAAAAAACTGAGTATAATTTCAGGCATATTGTTGAATGTATATAGAGGTGTGATTCTGAGAAAAGAAAATGAGAGCCATGTTTCAATTCTTGTTATTTATGATTCTGATCTATTAACAAACGATAGATAACTAGATAATAAGAGATAATTCATCAGGCAGTGGATTCAGTTGTAATGGTGTGTATTCTTACCAGAACATGAGAAGTGAGGTTGGTTATTCTGTTGTACACACAATACCGTGGTGTGTACCGCTCTACGCATGACCTCCATGCGGAAATAGCACTAAGACACTGATCATGAAACATATCCTGGGATTTTGGCTCCTTTTGACTGAAGTATAAATATCCTGAATACAATCTGAAATACAGTAGAAAAGGTTCTAAATTACTAGGACCTGGATTATGAATAACAATGGTACATAAATGTCAGGTATGATTATACATAATTTCTAAGAAAGAGATGAATTTACACTTCGGTAAATGGTAACTTTATATCGGGTCACCTATCTCAGCTTAACCTGTAAAGTTGCATTTCAAAAGGGGGCGTGTATGATATCACATCCAAACTATATGTTGGTTCGTATATAGTGGCTTTTGCCATGGCTTTTGCCATGCATGCTCTCCCATGAGTATATTTTGCTTACCTATCAATAGGATTTCTAAAAATAACTATAATTTTTGTATTGGGAAGCATGTGTTTAACCAGGTGTGGGTGAACCACACGTGGCTCAAAACTTGCATTGCAGTTCTGTGGTATTCTTCGCCACTCAAAATTATCCCAGAATGTAGACGCACTGCCATCTCCTGTAAAATAAAAGAAGAAATTCCACACTAGTAATTATACAGACACTCAATTAGTTGCTGTTTTTAGCCTGCCAGCAAGGTACACATTTGTAGCATGGCCATTATTATTAATCTGGAATCATTTTTTTCTTTCCCTGTTAAATGGCGTGAATAGCATGCTTTTCTCTTGTGTTTAACACAAACAAAACTGGAGCTTAATTCAAAACATCCTGGGATCGCAACCCCAGCGATCTTAGTGTATGCACATATCATAAGACCTGGCTGTGTGGTGTTTCACAAGCCAAAGATAATAATGGTCATAGAATAGCCATTTCTATAACCATATTATGACTATTGTAAAGTAACAACCACTTCTATCTTGGTCAGGTCATATTAAGAAATATATTAGAATATACTAGTGGCCTTTGTAGAAACACCTGCTAGTGTAAGCCTAAAACCAATCTTAAAACTGCTATCACATCTAGTTATAATCAGTTGTAAATATTGCCATCTTGTGAAACACCACACTGGTCTACCCTATCTATTGCAGTGGTTGCAGGCCTGTCAAGAATAGCAAGTCCTGGGATCACTTCACTATTCCTTTTCCAGCACTAAGATCACTGCGTTCTTAGTGAAACACCTGAGTATACAAGAGCACTTACAGGGAACACTCCTGATCGAAAGAGTGAATAGCCTGCTGCATACATATAGAGGGAGGAAGTTTGCTGAGTGTCCTTGAGGGCTCTTAGAGCTACTCATGCGTTAAGTGCACTGTAAGGTAATTCTTCCCTTCTCTCTCTTTGTACTGGGGGGAGGGCACAATGTTTCTAATAGGCAAGCATAAATCATACATTCATGGGAACAACTCTTGAATACTGTACAGGGGTCAACTGCACGCTGTGCTCTTTTGTTAGCCCATATGGGGATGGGGAACGATGGTATAAACACTGTTGTGAAGAAGAGTGGCTCCACAGCTATTCCTTTATTTTGGGACTCTTACCCCTGTGCCCAGTCAGTACTTCTTGGAATAGTGTAGGAGGGCTGAGGCTAAGATCGATGCGATCTTAGTGCTGGCTGGGAAATGTGAACACAGTCTTATTTTAAGATCACTTAATAGGATAAGGTAGAATAATTCCTAAGATCGCTGAGGTTGCAATCCCAGGATGTTTTGAATTAACCTCCAGGACTTCATGTTAAATTGTTACTCATGGATATATAAACCTACCTGTGATTATTGAATGAAATCTCTTTCCATCTTGTTTGATGTATTGTTTTTGAATAAGTTTTGCAGATTTATCAAAGCGCTTGACATATGACTCCATGCTAACCCTCTCAGTGTCTGCAAAATCAATGTCAGAGATTAAAGTAAGAAAGGTAAACAAATGGCAACACAAAGCATGAATACCTGTAATGGTTTGTCTCAAATATGCGCCGGTCCCGAATAAGTGGCAGCAAGGTGATTCATAAAAACAGACGACCATTATACCTAGTATGGTCGTCAGTTTTAATGAATTACCATCCGGGGCACTGAAATAGATCTTAGGCACTACGAACAGTTATTCGTTGACGAATGGCTACCATCGCCAGGATAGAGAACAATCAGGAAAGAGTCTCGTTTAAACAAAAGTCAGGACATGCAGTATTTTCCATCCAGATCCAAACTTTCCCTCACTGGTCCTATAAAGCCTGAATACCTTTTAATGTCAGACTCTAGAGGAACAGCTGGTTGAAAAAGACTTGGTATCAAGCATGTCATTGTCTGCCTCTACCCCCACCCCCCGGGGGGGGGGCACTCCCTCAGATTCGGCTTCCCTGTGCAAACCCTTGGTTAGTGGTGTTTTTTATGCAATCTTTGAGGAAAGGGTGTACCTTTTATACTGACGATTGACGTTTTCGTGTTCTTTATAGACTAATATTATGTTATTTGACATTTTACCTTAATGACTACATTCGGTATATTGCCAGGGTTAGGGGCCTGTTTTTATAGTTACAGCTCATGAGGAGATAATTTCCCACCCTTCATTAGGGTTCTAAATCGGGAAGCATGTTCGTACATAGAAACTGTAGAAGGTAAAGGGAAAGCGCCCATCCCGGTCTTTACCGAACCTAGCTATACAGAAAAACTGACTTTCCTTCTTCCTTGGCACCCATTCCTATGAAGTATGATACCGTAATCTGGTAATTGTGCATGGAACACGTATACATGCTTATGGACAAGTCAAACTTAATCTTGGTCAATGCTGCCTATACGGATTTGCACACAGCAGTGTACCATGGTCCAGGGCCCATGGTCTAGATATGCACAGTTGATTCCCAGGAGGTGACCATGAATTCATACCATGACGAATTCCTATAGTAGCATCTGCCACACCATCCCCATGTGGTCCTCAGGCCATGTCTGACGTCATATCATCACGAGACAGGCGCACACTGGATAGACATGGGGACTGTATGGGACCTGTCAGCAAGCCATACATAATGTATACATGGAAAGTATGCTGTGTCCTTTCCCAACCACTCCCCTGTTTATGCTCTCTCCATGTCACTGGGGAAATTTTGGTCCACAGTGTATACAGTGCACGATTACTAGTCTGTGTCATCTATGATATCACAAACTGTATTATCAATATCAAAGATACATATCAGGGATTTCTAAAGGCAACTTACTTTTTGTTAAACACAGAGTTATCATAATTATAATATGATATGACAGATACCATAAAATTGTTATATAGGGGTCGTAAGGTCGTAACATCCCTTTGAACTTTCACCCCCTTTCCATAACTCTGCCCCTTTTTTAATTCCTAGATGCACCCCTGCAGGGTGAGGTATGACACATCTAGGAATGACTCCCCTCCTGTGCATGTATCTACTCTGTCTGGGAATGCAGAATCATACTGACAAGATAGATTGATGCTGCCAGAGGCTCAGACACGTAGACAAAACATGCTGTCCAGGGCTTAAAGCTATGCGAGTTAACGCTCATACAAAGCACTGTCTTCACTAGGTAGCAATTGTCAACATGGCTGCGCATGTCATTATACCCTCAGAATGAACCTTGGAGGGTGTTGCGAAAGGACAGGATTGTAATTCTGTCGGAGATGCTATTCCCAAATGGGAACTGACTACCCTCAGGCAATGACTTCTCCCCTGTTTTTCAGGAAGGTAATACTAATAGGTTATAGAATAATTGATTATTAAGTTTTCATAAATTTGGGAATGCTTCCCAGTATGACTCATACTAAGAGGATTGATTCTGAGTGTAAGGTGAGAGTTGGTTCTGAGCAGCAGAACAGCCAGAAACTGGAAGGTGAGTTATGACAGTGAGAATCACATTCTGATTCTTTTCACAGTAGGCTCCAGGTTTGCAAGGATTGAATACAGGAATTCTATTTATCCACAACTACGTACCAATAATTTCTATATTGTGAAGAAGGTTTTGTCCATGATTTTGTGCTTTTCTTTTACAATGCTCCTGTAGATAATACAATGAATGAATTTGATACACTAACCGAAGCCGTGTATATGGCTAACATATGCTGTATGTATATTTATCTCGGATGAAACAGTTTGGTCTTCTTTCATGAATGTAAACTACCCCAGGATAAAACAAAGTTGCGTGGAGCCATCCTACTGATAATGTTATATCAAGCAGTTGATGTATAAAAGTGGTCTCTTTGTGTCTAAGATATTTTCTATGCATACATACTTATGGATGGATAGCCGACATTGGCACAGTTGACGAGATATTGGACCAACATTGGGTAACAAGGAAATGGCTGCAGAACCAGTATTGGCAACGGTACTGCTATCCAGGAACAAATTTCCCAATAATTGTTGAGAAACCCCTTCCTGCACACATAGTCTAATGTTAGTCTCGCACTTCCTTTCCCATGGATTGGATTCTTAATAGATATAGGATCTAAACTCTAATCTTGGATTCTTGCAGAAGCCCTATATGGCAGTCGTCAGGAGAACCTTTTGGCAGTGCTTTATAAGTCAATTTGTTCAGGGTCTTCCCTGAGTTGTTGGAACAAGACGGTTTTAACCTTTCTATATTTAGGGATCAATGAATCAGTGATCCCCTGACCAAAGCAGTTGTTGGAGAGAGACCTGATATCAAGATTGGAGGGCATTTCTTAATAATCGTAATTATTTAGAAATGCACTCCTGAAACATCTCTAGCAGAGATACCACTTTAACTGAAGCCTCATACACTACTCAGCCCCTCATTATCCCGCCATGCATCACTTAAGCATAGTTCACTACCACTGCCAATATCTGGCATTTAAATGAATTACATCAGCTCGCAGTCGTTGGTATGATTTGTATTAATACAATAAAATGACGTATCATTTCACCCCTCGTGGAAAGAAAGATCATTGCAGTGAAGTATTTCTATATAATGGACATATAGATCATGGAACCCTTGTAGTATTAAAATGGACTTGTCAATTCATAATTTCATAGAGAAGAGTTGAAAAGAATCACTTACATCGTTTCCTGACCCACCAATGGGGTTCCTTTGCTAATGGAAGGCGAATTTGTGGATGTTGCCCTAAAGTGTTGTAAAGGTCGGTTGTACCCGACTTGGGCATTCCTTGGTCACAGAGAGAAAGTAATAATTATGATTGTAAGAAAATAAGCAATTGTAATATTCTAAGTGAGTATCTACTATCATAATTAATATAGCAGGTGTCAAGAAAGAAATAGAAACTATGTATAGCCTTGAACAAAATCAATCCAAATTCATTGTTTGAAAGCTTTAAATTCAGTCAAATTTGACTTGGATTTTAATAACGTGTCACCCATCAAGGGAGGACACCCCTCCACGGGGGATTTTTAAATCCCCATTTGGCCATCAGGGGGCATTTGAAGGGCATAATTACTCTAAAATCATTATAAAAATGCTTCAAGCTAATTTTTTATGCAGATTTCAATGGTCTCATTTAAAATGCACCATTTTCGGTAGAAATGGCCCATATTTGGCTGGTAAAATGACCATTTTTCATTAGAAATCAACCTATATATACTTGTTCCTGGTTGTCATGGCAACCATTCCAATTATCAAAATTTACAGATTTTTATGCCACTTTTTGGGGATACTCACCAAAAACCCAAAACTGAAAACAGAAATGGAAAATTCCTTCTAGATCAAAATCTATGATAAAAATCACCATAATTATTGTTATCTATTTTTTTATGAAAAAGGATGATTTATTGTGTTCTTAGACATTATTATGGTTTATAACATATTTAGAGCTTAATCATCAATTTCAGATATGAATAATGACCTATGTTCAAGAAGGGGTTCTGACATAACTACTAGGAATATCTAAGCCAATGATGTCTCATTTTAAAGATCTTGAGATGAACTTTGATAATGAATTTCCCTGCAGAGGGGTGGTTTTGCTTGCCTGGTCACACATATCCAAGTTGAAGCTCTATAGGCAATACAGAGGGATGCATAAAGTACATTTCCTACCTGCTATGAAGAAGTATGGAAGACACCGGATCTTTATGGATCCCTTTCTTTGCACCCTCCAGCAAGGATTTTTGAAATCATCAGCATAATCAGGCCTCTCCTAAGGAAAATTAAAGGACATTGTGCTATAGTATCTACTACAGATACATGGGTTTCTCTGGACAGCATTACTCTGAAAATGACATGAGCGATCGCGATTTATTTGACATGCATTCAACAATAGTCGTCATATTTCTTCGGCTCCATTTCTGGCCTCATTGTTAAATAATGTTATTGGCGTTATCTGAATTTAGAAAGCTATCCCTCTCTTTAATCACTCATCTTCTAACCCTCAATAACTCTCTATATACAGGGAAATCAGACGAAAGGTTTGAACAATATGAGTCCATCTAATCTTAATATGACACGGGCCTATTCTGACGTACCTCAGCTCCTACAGATACCTCTGAAGTGGGCTCATTTTACAATAGTACAGACCAACCTCAAATTCACCTGGATGGTCTTGCCAAAAGATAACGAGGAAGAACCTCTGTAAGTTTATTTTGGGAGAGTACTTAGAAAACCGTGTATAGCCTAACTTGTTTACATAGTATTGACAAAATAATTACAGCAGAATGCATGGAAAACCCTTGTCAAGATGTAAAAACATTTCCTCTAAATGATTATCTAAACTTTTATTTATCCAGTGCACGTTTTCATTTTTGGTTCACGTTTCTTTTTTGGCAAGGCCCCCCTGATGGATGACCATTACAGCTAGCTTCTGTACAATGTCAATTACAAACATTACACTGTTCCGAACACCATTATCAAAGACCAGAAAGAATGGTAAACGAAAATGCCCTCAAAGGATGTAAAGGGGAAACAATATACTATATACTCTATAGTGTACTAACAGAGACTATTGTGAGATCCACAGGGGTCTTAAGTATGAGGTTTGAGGTTTGACTAGTGCCACCATTGAGCTGTCACAAGGCCTCGGCCTCATGTTCCATGTGAGCTGAAGTTAAACATATACTTGCAATTCTTAACAGCTGGAAGAGGATGCGTTTTTAATATTATTTTGTACAGAGGAATATCCTTTTGAAATAAGCCCTTTTGTCAAGGGCTTATTCTAAAATCCCTGACAAGAACATAACCACATTGTAAGTGAATTGTCAGATCGACATGTATATTAAAATAAGCCCCGGTCACACAGCCCCTGTTTGAGCTTTTGATAGGGCATCGGGTCCTAACTAATTCATTGCCCAGGCATGCTCACTCATGCCCCGGGCTCATGCCCAGTCATGCCCACTCAGGCAGTTCCCATCCTTGTAGTATGCAGCTATAGGCATAATTATAGATAACAAAGTGGTTACTACGCTCTACTAAAGTAAGCCAAAACACCACCACCAAACTACTTTTTCATGGACAGTTAACCCTTAGGGGGCATTGGACTATAATTCATTTGAATAAGCTCATTGGTGCAAAAATTGATTTTTCGATGCTAAAAACCCAAAATAAACAATTAGTTCTAATAAGCGCATCTCCTAAACCCTAGAAATCATTGTTTTTGCCCTAGAAATCTTAATTTTTGCACATTGCCCACATAGAGGGGCCCACAAGTGGTTTACACTCTATAATTGTGCACAGGCTTTTTCACAGAAAACTAATAGAAATCTACTTGCCATTTGTGCTTTGATGTCATATTCAGACCAGGTATCAGATTTGACTAAAACCAATATATAAGCGTTGATTTCATATTTGAGTCATATGTCATACCTGGTGCAATTAAAATTTAGCCTATTTGATAGGCTTTGGGAGGTAACGACTGGTCAATATGTAGTTCTGCTTTGTTACCTAAAACCGAGATACAGGCTTTGAGAGATAAAGACATTTGTGCTTTAATGTCATATTTGAGTCATATTCGATACACTGAGCAACTATATGGGCTTTTGGGTATAAAGACGTGTCAATGTGAAGAGTTTGGTTCCAAAACACAATAAACGCTTACAATTATCCCTCAAATCAGTGCTGATTTGAGGGATAAAGACAATTTGAGGAATAAAGACCCAACACCCTCAGACAATTTTGAAACTGTGGCTATAGAAGAATAATAAGGGGCACCCGAGAGATGTGAAAAGGGGTAACGTCAAGTATAACAAAGGGCTGTGCCCCCGGGTTGTGCTATGGGCCATAGCAGATCGAAACAACATGAGGAAAACATCAAAGCACGTACCGCATCCACCCCTCACACTGAAAAGATGGAAGATCCGAAACTAGTCAGTGGTGACCACTTTAGGTCCTCAAGTTGATGATACCTAAAACTACAACTTTAGGTAGTCAAAAATGACAATTTTAGGTGAGTCGTCAGGATGACAATACTGACAGTACAGAGTCATCATATTGACAACTCAGGTCATCAGGATGACGACCTAAAGTCATTTTGACTACCTGAAGTTGTAGTTTTAGGTATCGTCAACTTGAGGACCTAAAGAGGTCACCGCTGACTAGTTTCGGATCTTCCATGTTTTCAGTGCAGTTTTTGATCCACCTAGGCTAGACTGCACAAGGAATGCAATATGTTGAGAGTCCATTGGTCTATAATATATATAATAATGCTGAATATTCCTTATGGAAATCTGGTACGAGCATGTGATGCTGGCATGCCATTGTGCCTCATGTAGGTGTCATTAATATAGCTCAGCCTACATGAGCAACAAGTTGACAATTTCTACCCTGATATGGTGTTCTCTAACGTTTCAAGAGAATGTGATAATTCATTATACGCTTTTATAGATATAACTATTACTTGTATTCTAAAGAATATATTGGAGAACAAATAAATAATTTTAGATTCTTTGAGCCAAGTTAGTTGGCTTGTGATTGAATACGTTTGAAAGAAAACCTTGGTGTATCACATGATCATTCAGTAATAATTGTAAAAGATTAGATTTCAATTAATCTACACCTTACCAGTCTTAATATATCAGTGACCTCATGAGGAGGGTGATCATCCTTCAGCTGCCACGGTATACTGTGATTTAAAGCATTCTGTATGCATGCATCCTCCTGAGGTAGATGTGACCTGACATCACTGATGGTGACATTGAGTTGGGTTTGTGAATAGGCGGCGAGAAACGTCAGAATGCCGAAGATAGCCACCACTGCCACCTTAGTTGGAGTGAGACGGCAGAGTGGACAGCATCCTGTCACGCTCCATCCGGCCATGTCTTCAACGCCCACAGCTGTAATGAGACAGAGAAGATATGGATTATTAAGCAGCCGAGTCTTATTTGTAGAGCACACTGCAACCAGATAATTACAAAATCCAAGTAGATCTACAAACGCTAAAGGTTGCAGATATACCCCATGGATCAGTTGTGACCAAGGTACCATGCTTATGTCAAGCATCCAAGTAGATCTACAAACGCTAAAGGTTGCTGATATACCCCATGGATCAGTTGTGACCAAGGTACCATGCTTATGTCAAGCAGTATATTTTCTCATAAGGAGTAACCTATCATTCACTCCAGTTCTTTGATTGTGCATACATTGTACACATGTAGGGTAACCCGCCCGTGACTCGACCACTAGGCATGTTGGTACCTAAAGTCGACCATCCAGCATTATTGTGAGTTTCTCCCACAACAAATTATGATTGTTGGTGTCAATTGCAGGATAGTGTAGCTGATGGTGCAAAGTCAACTCATAGTCATATGCTCTCTGAAAGAAGTATAACCCAGTGTGATCAACTTAACGTCCCGGGCTTAAGGTACCAGCATGATACTACTGATGGCCATGTGCCTATGTACATGGGTGCTCAAAATTTTCAGGATGTCAAGCCATCACTTTTAAGGAAGAATGGAGCATCACTTTTTATGTACATGCCAATGTACTGGAAACCTTTAAAATTGTTGCCGTCCGTCATTTTGTAAAACCCCTGCGTCACGACTGTCACTTCTTAAAACCCCTCCGTCACAAGCGTCACAACCGTCACCTTTTACCCATGTATAGGCATGGCTATGAATAGACTGCCAGGAGGTTAACTGTCACTAGTCCATCTTTTATTGGTGAATGTTTGATATACGTGAAAGATATGAGCTACATTGAGTTGAATATAAAACAAGTATGTACAGTGATGCTCATGGAAACCATTTGTTAGATACGAAATATTCCTGCGGAACCAACCATGCAATAGACTGGCTGCAGACCCTGAGCTCTCCTCCCAACGCCACCATCATGACTATACCACCCATCCCTCCCCTACTCTCTCTGATGTGTACTAGAAAGTGACTCACTAGAAATATTTTTAATTTTCGTTTTCCCTCTTTTTTTTCCAATACTCTCATATTAAAATGTATGGATTTGAGCAAGTCTAACCATGCAACTACTGTCATTGATTGTGGAATTATGTTAACGCACTTCTTATATGTGAATATATATGTTATGGCCGTAGTCCTAAGAATATCCTTGTTATGATTCTAGATGGCCAATAACACTCACACTGTAAAAGGTAACTGAGCATTGGATCTACCAGGGATCCTTGTAAAACAAAACAGTGGACCACCGTAATTGAGGAGCACTATTGAACCCATTGTATGTAGTTTCAAGAAGCCCTAGGTGGCAGTATGGTGGTACACAAATGTACCAAGGAATCTCTGTGAAAATAACAACCAAGCAATTTGCTGGGAACGGATCTCTGACAACTTTTAGATGAGGAATGCGGCGTTATTTTGACAACACTTTTTTTTACAGTGCAAGTAATATCAAGAATATAAATAAAGGTTAGCAGTGTAATTTCTAATCGCCATATGTAAGCATTTATATCATACCAGCCTTATTTCGAGATTGTCCGGGTGTAGTTCTTAGTTACACCACAGTATTTTATGTTTTGTCTGGATCCATGCTATGTTTACACAGAGGCATTGGTAGCCAGCCCCTGTACCAAATATTATGAGTCCCACGCTGGGCATCGTTCCACATCTACCTACAGGATCCGACATCATCTTAGTATACTACCCGAAAACCTTTCTTCTTACTACTACATTACTAATCGCACTGCTGTTGTTGTTAAGTCAAGTGCCTGGTTACTAATGAGTGCTGACGATCGAGCTGATGGGTGTGGGCCATTATCACACTAAGAGTAATGTATTGTCTCTTTTAAAGGCTATTTGAGGTAGTGACGTGGCTTTTGATACTTACAACCATTTTTTTGTTCATACTCGATGTGCCCAAAACAATTTTTCAATATATTATGCTCTTTTAAAGGCTAAACTAAAGGGGGGGGAGAACATTAAAAATACAGTCCATTTATTACAATAATGCATAATAAATTACCTGGTTGGTACCCATAAACAGCTTGAGAGGATCAATAATATTGCATACCCCGGTACAGATATATGTGCATACATAATTCCTCTTCACATTTGACATTAGTTAAGTGCGCAGAGACTACTGGTTGATTTATGTTGCCAATGTTAATCAACCTGTTGTCAATGCTAACACAACATAGCCATTTCAATTACTATTAGTTTATTCAGAAGACTTGTCCCAAAAAGGACGATTTTCCGCAGTGCTCAATGTTGTCAACCATCACCTATATTTCCACATATAAATATATCTCAGGTAAAAACATTGGATTTGCTAGCTTTGAATCAATACTACTATTTTCACCGTTGAGATATGTCAACATAACAGCTTCCAACATTAAAAGATAATAATGTCAACAAGGAATCACCATATATAATCAGCACTTGCAACTTTCAACTTTGTATCAACTGTTGATTGCAAACATCACATAGTTGTATCGACATCGATTCAATTCAAGTGTGACCACTGGGAAGTCCCTGTCTTTCATGTTTAGTGTACATGCAGCCATAACCCTTGACAACAAAGTGGTCATAAAATGTCTCACCTTCCATTTTTTTTCTTATGTCCTCTGGTAGTTCATAATCCAAGACGATATGTCCCAGCATTTTTTCAGTTCACGAGATTTCTTCATGGAGAAGGTCAGTAATAATGACGCGTGAATGAATGAATGTCTTTCCTAGACTAAACACTATTGTGATCAGTCCAAGGGTAATGTTTACATCTCTTTATAGCTACTAGCTACGCGTTAGGGGCCGCATTTAAATCCCTAATCACGATACCATGTGCTTGTTAATCTTTCCTCTAATCTTTAGAGGTATCCTTATCGGACTAATGGATGTCTGGTCTGTCAGCAAATGCCATCCTAGAGATAATGCACACGTTCTGCTTCTTAATGCCAAGCATGTACATCATTGTGAAAAAAAGATATATATGACTCATTATGACGATATGAATAGGCGAAGACTTCTACAAAAAACCTCAAATTAGGTCTGTGAGGTGCGTGCGAGTTCTACCTACTGTGCGATCAATGATTATTTACAATCTCTTTCTTTTGTATTTTCTTTTGGGCTCCCTTCTTTGAAAACAATAACGTTATCACATAGTATACTAGAAATCATACACCTTCGGTTCAACACTGGTTTGGTGAATGGGTCAAGGTATCAGGATGATCGTATTGCAGTATAATGTTAGATATGAGAAGTTTATTGGTATATCGACTGAGTGACAATCATTATGTAAGATCTAACCATTAGGCCAAAAGAAAAAAGTTTGTTTCCGGTCACCCGACCTACCTCAGCCAAACAGGGCCGATCTCAGATTTTTTGGGTAAATGTTTGATAATTTTTGGTACATTTTTAGCATTTTTTCAAAATTTTTGATTAATTTTGAAAGTTTTTATCAGTTAAATAAGTTATCGAAGATATATGCCATTATTTACTGTTTGTTGTGGTATTTCTGAAGAAATCATTTATTTACCATAATAACAGGAGACAAATTATTTATGATATCCTTGATTCAATACAATGTATACCTTAATAGGTCTGAGGTAAAAAAAAAAAAAAAAAAAAAATCCGACCTACCTACCTCAACTTTTTTTGGCTATGTTACCGGAAACATAGAATTTTTTTTTGGTTTTGGCCTTACCGGGGGTATAGGTTGTAAAATTATAAAGTAGGACTAGTCTTACTGCAGAAGTTTAGTCGCTTTGAATTTCACATGGACACTGGTAACTAAAACAGTATTTACATTGTACGATGTGTACACAGGAGGTGAAGTTATCCGGCGTTATCCAACTATATCTCTTTATGATCTCTACGGACATGTCTTATACAATTGTAAATCGCAAAGTCTTGCATGATCTCACTTTAGGTGGAAATGTAGGATGTACATTGGCCCCTTGGGACAGGTAGGCCTAATCATCTAATGGAATCAATATGGCCCTCCATCCCTAAAATCTAAACAGTGACATTGGGATATAGGCTTTTCTTAAAATCGACATGGGACATGGACACACTAGTGACATGTAACATAGGGCATTTCTTCAATTTGAAATGTGACATAGAGCTTAGTGACATAAAATCTAACTGAATACAGTTTGACCTTGAAGATAGAGTTTAGGGTAATCAGCGTCAAACTAAGCAAATACAACCACCAGGTGCAATGTACAGCATTTTGTCCAACTTAGGGTGCACCTTATACTGGTGTGTGACTTTTCCCTCTTATGTGAGGTATTAGGCCAAAAAAAAAAGGTTTCTGGATATTTTTGAAGATTTCTTTTCATTTTTTTCCAAATTTTTGACTGTTTCATCTCAAAATTTACATTCGAATCGTAAACACCTATTTCCCCATCATTCTATCAAGTTCTATGGAGGAAACCATCATTTCTTACGATAATCAGTGAAAACCTAGCAAAGTAGACTAAATGAGGCCTTGGATTCTAAAAAAAAAAGAAGAAGAAAATCCGACCTACCTGCCTCAACTTTTTTGACCATGTTATCGGAAACATACCCTTTTTATTTTGGCCTTAGAGCAATTCTCAAGAAGATATTACTAACACTAGTGACGGGTTTATTTTCTTAGTGGCATATGACATAGGCTTTTCTTAAAATTGACATGCGACATTGGGGGCCCCAAGGGCCCCATTGATAACGGAATGACGTACTTGCATGAAGAATGCAGTACACCCGGTAGTACATTGATATGATTGAAGAGGTCTTTCTTACACATCCATGTGCATAGTGAGTTATATTACCAGTAGACTAAGTAAATGCTGTGACGACACTCCATCAAGAGGAAGAAGTCATAGTAGATCTAGTATCATCTGGTATTGTTAAGATAGTGTGTAAGTGAACAGGGAGTTCATTCAGACCCGTAGGGTAGCTTTGTGAATGTGTATGTTTCCATGCTATTCCCCATGGGAGGTCCAGGGACTGTATTTGTTTGTCACTTGGTATTGGTTTTCCTAGGGCCTTACCTCTCACCCCCCACCACGGTTCCCCTGCCCTGACCCCCTACAGTCCAACAGATGTCATACTTCTATAAATAACGGGGTAAGCGGTTTACCACCACACGCCGAGCAAGTATACATTGCATGAGCACTTGGGAGCAGATCACTGAGAGCTGTCGGCTTATCTCTCATATCCGTAGGTGCCTGATGATATATCGTAAGGATTTATATTTGCCTATTATAGCAAGGGTCGACAAATACATCTCCCTTTGAAATCTTTTCCACAGAATTAGAGTGCATTGAGCTATGTGGAATATTCTTGGATGCCAGTATTTCTGCACATCTCATTGGATGGTCTGAGATCACTCTTTATCAACAGATACTAGGCCCTCAGATATTCAGAAGGATGCATTTGTCCTTCCTCATTGCCAGTGCACACTGACCGCTGGGTAGAACGTGAGACAACACATTTTTGTGCTTTGATCCGACCAACTTGTACGCACTTGGTAACGTTTGTAATCTGTGCTGCTCTACTTCAGCTAGAACCTGAACTGCTTGGTGTGGTCTCAGATGTTTACTTTGGTTAAAATAGGTGTAAAGTTTCTAGGTAAACACAGGAAACGGTACACCACAAGTAAATGGGCAAATGTGGGTGTATGCGCCCAAAATAAATCACCCTGATGAATGGAATGCCTGACTGAAGCTAGACTACAAAAAGTGTAGACACAAAGACAAAAATGAATTGGAGTCTTTACAAAGGTCTAGATCTACTGTAAAGTCAAAGAGAAGGGTGACACTCAAGCATAGGCTTGTGAGTATTTTGTAGTTAATTATGCATACGGTACTTAATGGAACAGGGACTCCAATACCAAGTACCGGTCCCAAGTCCCCTCAACTATAGTAGAGTAAGAATGATTAGGCAGAGTAGGTAAATACTGCATGAAGGTGCCAACCAAGACCAAGTTTGGCAAAAAGCTTGTGTGTAATGTTGTTGTTTTTTTAGAGAGAATAAAAACAAAACGTTTTTAAACATAAAATCGTGATCACGTAAAAAAAGGGGTACTTTTCGTCTTTTGCTATTTGATTTGACCCAATTGTACACAAAATTTATCAAAGGAGCGTTCAACAATTACGTCACTGCTTAGGGGGGGGGGGCTTTGGGTTCCTCTATATGTTCCATACAAAAACAGTGGCAAGGGGGCTTGTGGGTCCTGGAGGGTATCTCAAAAAGATTGGGAAACCAGTTCTCACCGTAACTATTTGATCCTGCATTTCTCACCTTAAGAACAGACTTCCCTGCTTGACTTCTGCTACAAGTGAACTGCACGGAAATAGGTCGAGTTGCAAAATAAGAGACTGGACCCCTCCTATACCACTCCTACATTTCTCACCTTAAGAACAGACTTCCCTGCTTGACTTCTGCTGCAAGTGAACTGCACGGAAATAGGTCGAGTTGCAAAATAAGAGACTGGACCCCTCCTATACCACTCCTATAACTGACTCCCTCTTTACAATACAAGAGGGAATCCACTCCAGAAGGTCAGTGAGTTCAATTTTGGAATTATCACCTCCGACAGGATCAATTCCAAATCTTTTTGAGATAACCTCCAGAGAAATGCCTGAATACCGTTGACATACTTGTTGAACGCTCCCCAACTGTCAGATCAACCCGCAAGAAAAGGCATCCTATACCCGTATGATGGCGTGTCCATTGTTGAAAAAAGAATCAGCTCATCATTGATAACCTCCCCCCCCCCAACTACCATCACCCTAGTGCCATCACCCGCACATCAGCCCACGATTTCTCAGAACGTGACCTGTGGGTGCATTGGATTGGATTGGAAATTGTTTTATTTATCCTGTTATACAATGGGCTTAGAGCCTGTCTTGCTTTTCAACAGCTCAATGAAAATAATAATTATCCTTATTTTCTAGAGTCCCGATCTTACTGGCCAAGCTCAAATGAGCAGATGCAGGTGAATCTGCTACATATACTAGTTGTTGATTAACCAAGAATGTGAGTTCAGCCAGGAGGTGATTGATGATATTTCACCCCAAGGTTGAACAAAAGTGATAATGTTGATATACCAAGGTTATAAAAATTAGATAAAACATCAATCTTATTGATGTGTCATGCAACTGTGTGGTGTTGTTGCACTTGAAAACAATGATGCTGTTGTTGTTTTGGCAACATGAGATGAGAATTGTTTCTAACTTTCTTTTTTTTTTCTTGGATCCAAGGGGAATGCACTGTCCAGACCAGGAAACAGGTGCGGGGGGGAGAAGGTGTATACTCAGTAATAGTCCTTTATTAAGGATTTGTAGGACTCACTAATTTTGGCTTTAAATTTGTCAATATTTTCTATTGATCTCAAATCATTATCAAGTGAGTTCCATAATGTACCCAGCCTATATTCTAGGGACTTTCTATAACTCGGGTTTCTAGGCCAAGTGACCTTCAATAACTTTGAATCATGGGCCCTGGTGCGTATATCTTGACAATCTACCAAACATTATTTACAACTCTCCTTAAATGCGGCAATTTTGCAGTACATGTCCCTCCTTTCATGGAGTCTATTGATATTGGCAAGTTTTAGTAGTTTGTCTGTGTTGTTAGTGTCTTGTTTGTAAAATGTTGTTCTAAGCCCTCTATTAAATGGTTATCAAGCTCAGTTTTAGTGGTGGTAGTGTACAATATATCCCCATAATCTAGGATAGGTAGTATCATTAGTTTCAGGACCTTTAGGCATTCAATATCGGGCAAACTGTGTCTAATTTTCCTAAGGAGGTAGGTCTTGTGGTTGATGTTTTTTGTAAGGGATTTCATGTGCAGTTTGTAGGTGAGGTGATTGTCGAGAATACACTCTAAAAAATGTGTTTTGTTTTTAAACACTTTTACCTGTATTTAAAACACTTTCTTGTAACACTTTGTTAAACACTTTTTTGGGCAAAACACAAAACACTTTTTCAAAAAGTGTTTAAAAATTCAAAAGTGTTTTGATTAAAATGTGTTTTAGATGAAAAAGTGTTTAAATGATTTTGAGAATAAAGTATTTAGGTTCAGAAAGTGTTTCAAATGAGCTTCAGGTAAATTTATGCCCTTACTATTATTTAATTTTCCTTATAAACCCACGGTCCCAGTTATAGGATTAGTGAGTCCTTCCTACTGCATATTGCTGTGTCTCTGCAGGTACAGAATATTGAATTTATGTTGATAGCAAGTTGATGACGGTTAATCATCCAGTTATCAACATTGATTCTGTGCTAACCAGGCTTGGCCTACAGTCAAGATGAGTTCAAACACACTGATGCACAGAGTTAGTCAGTGAGTTTAGGACTGGGATGTATGTAAAAATCCTGAATGTTACAAAATGGGTGTTTATCATGGGTTACATTGAAATCAAGGTATTGAGAAGGTAATTTCTAGATATTTCTTTTACAAATCCATTCTAAGATAAAGTGTCAATGTTACGTTCTATCAGGATGCTGTGTATCATTATCATTTATACTTAAATTCAGACATTTGTGTCCACATGAATGTTACAATAGTACCATCATAGTGGGCCCCTGCCACCTGGTGAGTTGGATAGGAACCAAGTATTAAAACACTTTATAAACCCAAACACTTTTGCAGGAAAAATGTAAAGTGTTTTTGGAAAAGTGTTTAGATGATGAAAATGTGTTTTACCAAAATGTGTTTTGGTAAAATGTGTTTTGCTTAAAACACATTTTTTAGAGTGTAATGCCGAGGAATCTGTAGGTTTTGTTTGCACCAATTATTTATATTTTTTAGATCAGAATTTATGATCTTCTGTGTTTAGTGTATTTTTGTCATGTGAAATGTACAGGATGGTGTCATCTCACTGAAAACATGCCGCCATTGGAAAGTCGTCATATGTGACGAGTTTAGGGTCGTCAGAGGGTCGTCAGGCCATTATGACTACCCTAAGTTGTCATGCTGACGACTAAGGCCTTAATTACTATTAGTCTGTCTGTATGTCAGAAGATGTCTCTACTATGCATTTCAGTCATACATATGACATTCCCTGGAGTGTTAATAGGCTGATATCTTTATTGTACTAATTGTAAAGTATACTATGAATAGGGGAATAAAAGCATTATTTGATACAGATGCATTAGTAAAATGATGTGAATATGTAAGTACAAACACAGCAAAGAAATTAGATCATTTCAGTATTGACACCACTCTTATGGATATATCTAGATTATTAGTCCTTATTCATTGAGTGTATACATGTAGACTATAGTGCCATCCCAGTACTATGTAAGATTCAACTTAGCCCATGTTAGTGGGTTGGGAATACCCCTTATAAACACTGACTGATGCATGGAGGGGGGGGGGGGTACAAAATAATTTACAAAAACAAACTCAATTTCTATGCAGGGCATTGTGGCTGTAGAGGACAGCCTAAGTGCCGACTTTAGGTCGTCAGTGATGATCTAAAGTCGTCACCTATGAGGACCCCATGACGACCTAAAGCTGTAGATTTAGGTATTGTCAACCGGGGGCTTAATTCAAAAAGATCGCTGATATTGCGATCCCAGGATGTTTTGAATTAACCTCCTGAGGACCTAAAGTCGTCAGTATTGACGAGTTCTGGATCTCATAGGTTTTCAGTGCTGCATAATGTTGATATTGCATATAATTAAGAGAGATGTGTAAGTCATTAATGTATAATAAAAAATAAGAGGGGGCCTTGGGGTACTCCACATGTGACAAATTGTTCGCCCGAAATATAACCGTTTGCCTTTGTTTTTTTTTAGTTCTATTGGTGAGGTAATTTTTTATCAATGTTCTTAAGTTTATTGTAAAACCTAGACAGTGCAACTTGTGGATCAATATATTATGATTTATGGTATCAAAAGCTTTCCTAAAAACGAGGTAGATAGCGGTGGTACATAAAGTTTGATTATTGGAATTTAGAATAAAATTGGTAGATTTTGAAAGGCTATGTAAAGTGATTCTATTAAGCCTAAAGGTCAGTTACCTACCAAAAGTGAGTGGAAGTGTCTTGTACCCCGCTTGTACCAGTAAGGGAGTGTGTTTCTTTAAAAGTAATATAGTTGTTCATTAACAAGGTGCTAACTACTATTCAGCAGTAGCTGTAAGCACCCCCACAGTATGGGGGCTCCCCTTCCTATAGGAGACAACTTTTAGGTTTACTAGGGGCCTTGTTAGTCATTTGGCCTCATAGCCATCAGCTGCTGCTACCACATGAGTTCTGTTATCATACCCCATATACCCCAACCCCATGAGGTGGGAATAATGAGATAATTAAAATCATCTGACTGGGTCAGTCGGCCACCCCTGTACACATTTGTCATGTTTATTTCTGGCGCTATGGGGGTTGAAGCCGGTATGTCGGCTTTGGGATGTACCCGGGATATGCATACTATAATAATATGAGGGTTCATGCATTATCATGAATATTGCACTGACCGACCTCTTCAAATCACCCGATACATTATTCAGAACTAAATGCGTAGCCTCTCTGGTACCATTCTTTATTTAGAAAACATGTGTATCACAAAGGGATGCAGTGAGCGCACCTAGCTGATTAGATCATTCTTTGCACAGTATAAAATATGCAAAAAATATTACTTTGAACAGGTTTATTAACTGCATTAATTATTAAAGTTTTTTTCTTAACCTATACAATAAAATTTGAATGCATGTAGCTACTATATCTTGTAATTGTATTGACCAATTTGTGTAAAAAGGTGCAACAGGCAGGGGGTAGCAATGAACTTATTCTGATGAAAATATTCAGGATAATGAGCTAGGAATATCTGGAGAAATCTAGTCCTGGGTGAAAATATAGGGTAGCAATTTGAGAGAGGGAACAGTTTATTTACTCCCAGATAGTGTGAGGTGCGTCCGGAATATACATGAGTAAATAGATGAGTGGGTCATGTACCAAGGCGAGCTGCTCTGTGAGAGAACCTCTATCCAATATAACATGAGTAATGAGGTCGTATTCTTGTCATCAGGATAATTGCCACAATAAATCTGGAGCCAAGCCATTGATGTGAAGGAAACACTGTACCACATAGCAATGATCAGTGGTGGATTTGGCACAAGGTTACCTCCCTATCTTTGTAGATAGTTAAAATGTTTCTTTTCTTAATGTGGACGCAGTGCAGTCCAAAGTATTTCATTCAGGCCATGCTCCCTGACCTTCCTCAACGAAAACTGAAAACATTCAGTTTGTACCAATATTGTGATAATTATCAACGTGAAATGCAAAGGGATGAGCACAATGCAGGCACTTATATGGTATACCAAAAGGGATATACGGTACTTAGAGCAATACATTGTTATGGACTGTCCGAGTGCAAACACGTGGTTTGATAAGAGCACCTCTAGGCTCTAGTCTTCAACCCCGTCTTCAACCACGAGCAACTCACGCCCGTTTGGACATGAGTCTGTCCTCACCCGGAAACTTCTAAGTACCTCAGACATCGTCAGACAAGTGGGAACGTGCTTCAAGAGAGGGATACGAGGATATAAGAGGCCCGATAAGAGGCAGAGGAAGATGGGTAGACATATAGGTAGGAGGTACCATCCGCAGGTACCGAGTCACGCCATAAGGCGAGGCTTGGTGGCTTGGTATAGGGGGTGGGCGGATAAAGTGATTCAAGGTACCACTCAAACATGTCTAAGCGTGGGATGGGCAGTTGCTCAAGTAAAAAGGTTGTCTGTCTGGTCTGGTGAGATAATCATTTTCTAGGTCTGTAACTCAGTATTCAAAGTATAGAATTCAGTGTAGCATGTTCCTCCCTAGTCCTATTTTCGTAGCCTACCAGACAAAACAACGTCTGGTTTCAAGTATAGAGGATCTGGTATTTAGACTATCATATTCGAGGCACATGCGCATTGCTAAAACTCCAAGCATCCTGGTGTTCTACTAATTTAGAGCGACAAGGGTGTTAGGACAAAACAGACGTAGAGAACCTGAAGTGTACCTGTATATATGCTGTAGCCTGTATAGTGTGATTATCTCACTCTCTCATATTTCTAGAATCATTATCTTTAATCGACGTTTACTCTGAATGACCTAGGAAAACATGTTGAACTTACTTGCGTCCGTCCTGAACTATTTCCAGCCAGCGTATCCACAGAAATAGCAGTATTCATCTAAAGGAAATAAATATAGAGTAACCCCTAGAGGTCTGAGCAACTCGAGCTAGTATTGAGGGAACAGTGAGTAACTCCAGTAGTGAGTCTGTCGATTCATATAGCTCTGGCCGGGCTCTGTTCGCTCCCACTCCTACACCTCGGCGAGCCAGGCTCTGTCTGCCCCCCATGACCCTGCCAGAGCTGCTCTGTGAGCTTCTCCGACAGCTGGCCCCCACCTGCCCTCTGTAATGGCAGGGACCAATGAGAATGGAGACGAGTCCCCGCGTGAACCGAGCAACTCACCGCTAGAGAATCGTGCTGATGAACTGCTCATTGAAAACACATGCAGCAATAGGATGAAAATGTAAGCAGAAGGAGGGAAGAACTATACAGTAAGTAACGATCAGAGAGTAAGGATCGACTGGGGCGATATGACATCAAATGAATGTCAGTGTTAGAAGCCCGTGTCTGTGTATATGATGAGTACATCAATAATCCTATATGTATGCTTAGAATGGGTAAAGGAAGGAGACGCAAGGCAAGGAATGTTTCACCAGGTTTACTATGGTGAAAACAGAACGAAAATACCATTTCTAGATCAATAGTTCTGGGCCAAAGAATAGAAAATTATGCTAATTTAGCTAATAATAGCTGATCTCCACTACATAACACAAGGATTGATACGAAAGCATTACATTGTGGATTGCTATCATATACTGGGAATATATACCTCTACACTTGGTACTATTTGTGAATAGCCCTTACTATATCCAAAGGCCATGGTTATATTCTCCATCCTAACTTCAGAAAGAACATACCTATCATATGCAATAGAATATGACACCGGAGTAGGACAGCCCAAACAAGGCACTGCTACTTAAATCAGTCCACTGACCATAATGTTATGTAGGTGCAGTGAGGGAGGGAATAAACCAAATGTTCACTGTGTAAGAAGAACAATCAAGTATCACGAGTCTTTGTTCTAAATCAGAAAGTGTACACTATGATCCCAAGTAGCATGGACACATTGGGCCAATGTCGGCTTATATTGGGCCAATGTCGGCTTATATTGGGCCAAGCATGGACAAGCATGGCCCAATTCTCCATTGCTGATTGGGTATGCTAGTGCTTCCCAGAAAAGATTGCATTATGTGCTTTCGTGTCATGGATGGGAATTACTTAACTATAATATACAAAAGTGTATGTTAGAACATGGCTTTTTGAATTGACGAATAAGAGGACAGAAACATTTATGACGTTCCTACATCATTTAGATGCCCTCTTTCATCGGGCATCTAAATGTAATAGAAACGTCATAAAAGAGTCTCACGTATCCATGAATGTATTGCCAGTTCGACTACCTTAATCCCTTTCATCATAGGAAATAAACAGACTGTAAGAAAATCAACAGATCAAGAGAAACCTGACTCTGTAATTGAGCTACACGCCATTAAATATACCATCCATTTGCCGTCCTGTGTCTGAGAAGACCTACCATAAATTGACTGCACTGAAAACCTATGGATATAAATACGACCAACTCTGAGATATCGATGACTTTGCTGTATCTGATTGGTCACTCAACATCTCCCTATGGTAGCTAAATATAATGACCTATAGATACATGTAGTCACCATCCTACCCACAATCAATCCAACACCTTCAGTACTCAAATTGTGAACTTGATATGTAGTCGACTTGATTACCATGGGTCAATCTAACAACCAGGGTATCATAATTTGATTAAGCAGCCTCTGTTCAATTCCAATGTCATCAAACCTGACCCAAAACCCCACCTACATCTTGGTCTACTGACATGAAATATTACTATGTCTCTAAAGGACGGGGGTATTTCCCTATAACAGTAGTCTGAGACCAGAAGATTGATGGGAGTCTAAAATGTAGACAAAGTACTATTTGGATTTGGAAGGGACCTATGTTGTCCATTTGCGGTGAAGAAAGGATAATCAGAGCATTTCTTCTTACACAAACATACTTTATTGTAATTTCTCAAAATGAGGCCGGCCAAAATCTCAACTACCCATGATGTTACTTAAAACCCTCCATCTATATGACTGCGTTCAAATAAAGGCAGATAATATGAAATTTATTTTGTAGAGCAGATGTTGTTTGATAGGTACCATACACTGGATACATGGGGGTACCATTAGCTAAATACCTCAATTCAATAGATTGATTATTCAATAGAAACGCCTCGATCAAATACTAGTAGAATGATTACTTCACGTGTCATTATGACAACCCGACCTATGGGTGAAAATCTGAGATGTGCACCAATTGCAAAAGAATCGATTTAATGGCATTTATTGCTTACCACGTGGACCAGGCTAAATAAAGGATAAGGAGACCTCGTGAAATCTGTTGTAGACATCAATGCCTAAAAATTGATATACATTATTTTATCATGTATATTCACATTAAAGGAATATTGGTGACTATTTGAATATAAAAAGTATGCAAAATTACCCTGTCTTTTTGTAGGAAATGAAATGAAAATGTTCAGAAATAATATACTGGAGGTTGAATCGCTGATTATATTCATCTCTCTCAGAGGATTAGGTTATAAAATCTTTGTTGGCTTAGATATGAACATTCCATTGTATATCAACTGATTGAAATAAATTCAGAAAATTAATATACTTTTCAAGATACGTCCGTTACCATAGGTTTAGGGCTCTGGTTAAGGGGTATAATGATATCTGAATAGTTAAAATTTTATATCAGAATATATCTGTATCATCCTTCTATTTGGTGTGTAAGTTTCATCGATCCACCTTTAACAGCCTTCGTACAGCACTCACCTTTCCAAAGGCAGGCAAGAGTGTTCAAAATTGTGGTAATGGACGTATTAACCTGGCCTCCTATCTTAAATAATCATTTCGGTACTGTCCCCTCTTGGAATAGTATCGGCTATCACATATATAAAAGTGTCATGGAGTAAAAAGTTTATATTTTCAACTTTTAATTTTTAGCACCTTCCCTAGCCAATTGGTGCAGATCTGTGCAGATCTCAGATTTTCACCCCTATGCTTGTGTCTGTCAGCCAAAGGAAACAGACAATTTTTCCTCAAAGATGAAGTTTAGACAGCGGACCTGGCCAAGTCTGGCCATGGGACCGACCCCTCCAACACATCGTCTGCATTGACAACGTTTCTGTAAGCATGTTTGTTCAGTGCTAGATACAGGACTCTAATGATGAGGGTTGGTTGGAGGGCCGAGGGGCGGTGGTCGGTGAGCAGGGTGATGTGGGCTGGTGGGAGGCAGGCATGCGGGTCAGGACGTGCAGAGCTGCTCACTGGGTCAAAGGTCACAGGTCAAGTTGAGAGGTCAAGTCGAAATGAGAAGAGGGCCCACACCACACACCAAGGACAAAGGGGAGAAGGTCAATATGAATACCAGGCCCCACTCACCAGGCCCTTTGTTTAGCCTGAGGCAATTGGTGTGTGTGTAGGAATGAAGCCTGTTAGACCGAATAGGCTGAGACAGGGAGAATGGAAGAAAGATCAGTGTATAATGACGTACTAAGGCCATTCTCTGTAAAACATTGAACTATTCATTAGATAACAAGAAATGCCGTTGTGACCGCGTAAAAAAACGCCTCCCACTGTTATTTTGTATTGTGAGACCTCATCACATGGGGCAAATGCAATCATCATAGCGCACTCCCGTACCGCTTCGCGCTAAAAAATCCCTGTGTTTCCCAAAGAGAGTGTTATAGTACCGCATAATTATATGCAGTATGTTAAGTACCATTATTTGACCTGTTTCTATCATGCCCAATAATATTGGCCATTTTTCCATAAATACAAAATCTCTGGCTGCAGATCGTTGGTATTTTAAACATTCTAATATAACAATAAAAGCTGTAGTCAGTAGTAAAACCAAGACATCAAGTTCAAGTTCAATAGATTTTTATTTCTCTCATCATGACAGCGGTCTCCCTGATACAGAGAAATTGGGCTGACCAAACCCTGACGTATATTACTATAGTTTCACAATAATTCATATATAGGCTACTAATTATGTTCCATGAGACACAAATGTAGGGATAAGGAGATGAATATATAATGACATGACAATATAATGATAATGAATAAATACTTTTGATCCAACAATGATCACTAGACAGTGCACACACATGTGGTACATCATATAATATGATCCCCCCCCATTACCCAGCTCCATTATAATTTGCAATAATTCTCATGTGTGAACCAGAGTTCCTATTCTAGATGTCTCATGATAATAAAGTGGTCTTATCATTAAGTTTCATGTTTTCGTGTTTTTCACAAATAGAATACAGATACAATACATTACAAAATACATCATACTTATATGTTCGTCATAAATTGACTTTTCTTTCAACCCCCCTTAATTCCTAACAACCTAACTGTGTGTTAATCTTGTAACATGACCATTTACCACAAGGGGGTATGGGTCATGGTAATAGCCACAGTTACTATCTGTAAGCTCCAGTTGGCTGGCTATAAATATCTCAGAATATTCTCATTGGCTGCAGCTGAAGGTCATGACCTAGGTCATGAGCTATTTAGCTGGTACTGGCTGGTCTTGTTCTGACCACAGTTAGTCAGGACCAGCAAAATCCCACTTGTGGAGGGGTTTCCATCCAGAAGTGATGTCATTCAATCCATCATGGTGCCGCTGTTAACTAGACCTAGACTAACTGTGTGTGAGAGGTTCCTATGTGAATAACTAACCTACTTTTCTGGCTTCTGACAGACTTGCCACCAACTAGGTGGTTTCACATATGCATGAACTGAATTGAGAGAGCGATACTGTGTGATTGGGGGGATTGGACAATTTCAATTTTTCAATTTCTTTTATTCACAGTTCCTTCTGGGACAAAGGAAAAGACTCAGGTTTAGCCGATATTTACAGTGGCATTCCCGATGTACATGTAGCAGAGTCCTCAAATTACCTGCGGATGAATGGAGTGACAACACCGCATCACATGCATATAAATATAAAATAGTAGGCTAGTTAATGACATGTGGAAATGGTCTGTACAAGAGAGTGAGAGCATACACAGTCACTAGCATGTATGAATAAGAAGAGTCAGATCCATAAACAGTAAATATGATGAATAGACTAGTTACTAACACATATAAATGACCTAGTAGACATGATAGACCAGTTATTGGTATTTGGCTCAATATTCAATGTGTTATGATGACAATCAGCAGCTAATTGTCAACATAAGAGTTCAGATATTGCGTAGCTCACACAAACATGAATAGGTTACGTATATAGATAATAACTACAGATATCAAGGGATTACCCTGTAGTTCAAACTATAGCAAAGGCAGGGTTTAGCACCTGGTCAGAATAATCTTAATCTTATTGGCCAGTAGCTGGTCTGAAGCTAGTTCCTGCGGCCCACACTGATAAGGTGGGACCAGCATGTCCCTGGAAGTGGGTGTTCACCAGGGACAAGGTACCCATCATGGTATGTCTTATCTGTGGGTTTTAGCTCAACCAGCGAAATTCAAGATGGTGGCTCCACTAGGCCTTCATACTGAGTCCTATAGCACCCGTAATCTTACAGTGACTACAATGTTGGGGGGGGGGGTCTATTAGGCCAGTCACTAGTAGCAGTCAACTCAGCCCATGTAGGGGGAGGGGTACAGGTGGGGTTCAGATGTATGTTGCAGGGGGGGGGGGGTGGCGGCAATGGCGTTGGGAAGGCGGGTGGGTGTGTGGATGGGAGGGGGGTGGAGGAGGGGGTTCAGCGTTTTGCCAGCTCTATTAAATTCATGTCCTTGAATTTGCCCTTATTGTCTAGGAATTGTGTATTTGCTTCTAACTTATTCCACAACCACACACCTCTACTCCACGGACTCTTGTCGGCACTTATGAAAACATTTCTAAGTGGAGGAAATTTAATCATGTGATCACCTCTTGTGCTCCTCTGTGCTCGGTCAATAATGATACCCTCACTTTGTGCCTTTTTGTACATCATAATAAGGAGTTGAATTGCTCTGCATTGTGCCAAAAACTTCATGTCAAAGTATTCATGCAACTCAGTGGCCAACGACCTTTGATACATATTATTGAATTTACATACGTAGCCCCTATTTTGCATTGGATTTTCTCTATAAGATCATCTGTAGTACATTCTACTAAAAGAACTTGAGTATTCCATATATGGTACAATCATTTGTTTATATATCATTAAACAGTGCTTTTCTTCTAAATATCTTCTAATTTTACCCATCAAATAGAGTTTATGATTGAGACTTTTCAGTACATCCTTAGCATATTGTTTAAAATTCAGTATGGCATCTATGTTTACACCCAAATATTTATAATTCAGACATTTAAGTCGGGTATGATACCAGGCCTAACCACCCTCATGACCTTGTTTTTTTTTTCTTATTCTTTATATCATATGTACCATATTTCTCACATTATAAACCTTTCTTCCAGGGCTGTTAATTTAAGTGTAAATGGAAGCACTGCCTCCCGTTCCAAAGTTTTATGGTCCTTAATGATATTTTCAAAAGACTGAGGTTGGCCCCCGGTCCCTGCACATTAATTCTATTCACCCCCGCCAATATTCCAATGATAATTATGTAGAATTCTTTTGTTCAAAGCAATGCCAGCATGATTAAATAGCCATGGGAATAGAATGTTTTCAAGGAAATTTATTCTGCTATTTAGAGTTTGATATGAGGAGCCCTCACCGATACAGCCTCAAGCTTAATATGACCCCCTTTTTCATCGAGACACAGATTGTCCGTCCATAGAAAAAACACCCCTTTTTCTAGATGGCAAGGCCATGCGGACTTAGGGAAAAGAGACCCTAAGATTAAGGAAATCTCCTCACCTTCTTCCTCTCCTTTTCATCTTTAGCATTTCCTTCCTTTCTTGATACGGTTTTGAACCGTAAATGATCACACCGGAGACTCAAGGAAACTAAATAAAACAGCACACCATATGTTTTTATGATATCATGTTTATTGTACATTTTGAACCAACATTTCAACTTTCCATGCTGGGATGATTACTGATGACCGGGATTGTTCGTTTTTGCCCACCTGAAAAGAGATATTAGGATGCGAGATGGTAAATGTTCTAAAGATATTGAGGGAGATCTCTTGAAAAGGAATGTGAAAATATCATTCTGGGCAATCTCTTAGTCGCCGTGTTACACGAAGAGTGTACACAAAATGTGAAAACATTGAGAAAAGAAACGAAAGAAAAGAAAATGTAAGGTTAAAAAAAGAAAAGAATCGTTATATTTATATGCACTTTCAGACTTAATCCTAAACCTTTTAACATTGAATTACATATACTTGATGCGTAATCCCAAATGCCATTATCACAAACAACAGTCATCCAAATTTGATCTGTCTATATCTGAAAGATGAATACTTATGCCAATAGCCTTACCTATATCAAGGTTTAGGTGACATGAGATGTGGTTCAGACGAATTCAATGACGAAATGTTGGTTGTCGCTGCCCTTGTAGTCCCACATGCACAGGTGGGCGCCTGAGCTGTCGTCGTTATCCTTGATGTCTACGCACTTTCCTGGGTTCTTAGCGTTGATGATGCGGTTGTCAAGGTAGCAGAAGCCTTGCATGGCGTTGTTCATATCCACTGGGTACATTTGGATGTCATCATCTGCAGAAGAGATGCAATAAAACAGGGGATAATGATTTATTGAAAATCTTGTACGGTACATTGAATGCTTGAGTCATGTGTTGGGATTTTTCCATCAAAATTGTGATATAGTGTATCCTATAGCAGGGGTGACGTAGGCCTAACTGAATTGAATAAAAATGGGTAACTACAGGGATTTCTCTGCCAATAACAGGATAAATACCAAATTAAACTAGATATTAATGCACCTAACGACACCAACCGTGGTCACCCCCACCCCTCAAACAATTTTTCGGAATTCCTCTTGAGCTAATTTCTTCAATGAAGAATTTTGATTACAGCAATGGCGGTATATAATTATATAAAATACCTTCGTCCCCTCCCCCATGAAAATGGGCGCTTCACAACAAAATCCCTCCCCTCATGTAAATTATTGGGAGAGAGAAAATAGTTCCACACCAAGACACTAGATGTCAGCACTTACATGAGGCGTCCAGCACGAAGTTGTTGAGTTTGGAGGCGATCATGCCGAATTTGTTCTCATACCAGAGCTGGTTGTCGGCTCCTGTGAACTCGTACATGATAACGTCAGCTCCCTCATCACTGTCAGCTCCGTCAATGTCCAGTACCATGCCGTTCAATGCAGAGCGGATTACAAAGTATACCTGGTCCCTGTGAACATGACAAAACTCTAAAGTAAATTGTGGAGGACAAAAAAAGACAACTTTTATTCTTCAAACATTATACCAACCTACTTATTGCTACGTATTCATATCGTAGGGGGCAAAATGGAAAATGCCATTGAATTTTGGGTATTGGAACCCTAATATCCACACCTGCAGCGTGGCATCACTAAAGCACAGCCCCTTGATTGACATTTCCACCTTCCACTTGTATGCCTGGATCGGCAAGATGCACAAAAAGGGGCAATGATTACCTGACGACCTGCCCCTTTGGGTGGATCTACTGTTTGTGGCTAATTCTGGAGAGCATTTCTCAAGAATGCGAATTAACATGATCCTCTTGAGGTTCCATGATAATTTTCTATGGTAATGGTCTTTGAATAAGTTCATTTTTTTCTTTACTCACTGGTCAATAATGTTCCACACTTGGTTGTTTCCACCGTTGTAGTCGTAGATCACCACACGGGCACCAGTTGTGTCATCATTGTCAGCCACATCAAGAACCTGCAAAAATGTCATTCTCAGATCAATATCACTGTACACGTAGATCTATACATTGTAGACAAAAATACATGCCATTGGTATTATCTGATTATAATTGGACCAATTCAAAATGTCTGTTGGAGATTCTTAAGTCATGTTATGAAATTTGAGATTGCGTTTGGGAGTACATCACACACTGAAAACGTTGTGGGCCCTTAACTAGATGACGCCAAAATGGACAACCTCAGGTCATTAGTCGTTATAATGATCGCTTTCAGCGGCACAGAGCCGCCCCCTTGTGGTTCATGTGTGAAATATTGATATAAACCGCAGAGCGGAAGTGTGTGATCAATTTTATCTTCAAAATGACAATCTAAGCCTAAACGTTGGCTATTTTGGTATTCTCAAGTTGCCGACCTGAATTTATCAGCACTGATTGAATAAATTATCAGATAAGGATTTTATGTGTTTTCAGAGCATGAATTCTCAATATTGATGGGCTTTGAGTGGAGAACCTACCCTGCTAGGGTCTGCCAGGAGGTGGATACGATCATCACCCATGACCAACTTCTGGGTGGGGCTGTCGGGGTTGAATGGGTTGATGCACAGGTACTCATCTGGTAGAACATTAAGAAAATAATTAGATTATGATTCCAACAAAGATTCTCTCAACTTGTAGCAGAGGGTCTTCTTTTTCTGTGATAGATTCAGCTCACTTGTCATGACAACACTGACTGGCCTTGCTACCCAATGGCTAAATAATAATCTATTATAAATTGTTTGAAAGATTACGACACCAATTAAAGAAAATGATGAATACTCATGAAAAAAGGGATTTTACAGAAACAAATAAATGTCTGGAGATTGGATAAACCCCAACATCGTCACTTGCTCTCGATGTAATGAGATTGCGCTGATTTGCCATAATGGTTGTTGGTGATTGTAATGGCTGAATTTACCAAATAAAATGAAATGACAAAGCATAATATTATATCCAAAGTGATACTGACCATCGAAATCCAGCACGTAGTCTGGGTTCATCTTGGAGCGGATGACTCCCTCTGTGAGATCGTAGGACCAGAGCTGGTTGTCCTGGTTGTTAGGTTCCCACATGTGGACGTGGGCCTGGGGCTCCACACGGGCACCCTCTACGTCAAGGACGTACCCATTAAGGGCACTGGAGATGGAGAAGTAGGCCGGCATGCTGCAAATGTGGCAAAGCACAGACATGATAAAACTCCATGCATGTAATACCTGATTGACACATATAGGTGTATACATAGGCTTGATACAATGTCCACCGGTATATTCTACCAAATTATATTGTCTATGAGGACCTTCCTCATTATCTGTATACTGAAAATCATTATTCGGTTATATAAAGTACATCTAGGAATCTGAAGGGGGGGGGTAGACTTAGATTTGAACTGACCGGTAGATTATAGAGAGGCACACCTTAATCTATTTATTTCTCCTACAATTTTTAGCAACAAGGGGGTATTATATGATTTAGAACACGATGGTTGTAAATCTGGGCTGCAGTTGAGGGCATCTATATGCCATAGTCCCCTGGGTCATAAAAGCATCGTGTTCTATGTAGGTTAGACCACATTAACCCAATGTCTACAGGGTTATATAGTCCCCTCCTTCGTCGGGTAGTATAAAACCCTGTAGACACTGGTTTAAGGTGGTCTAACCCATACGTGTCTCGGGGGATGGGCGGTAGATTCGACCGGGACCTACAGAGGGTCCTTTTAATTGAAGACACTCGATAGCCGGTTGGCTATTTTAATAGACTGTAGAACACGATAGATTGACCAATGGAAGCACTGGATTCGAGAGATATAGAAACCTGGGTAATAAAAGTATCGTGTTCTAAGGCCGCACAGAAACCTTATGGGTTTCCCACAGGTTATAGACTATCTCAAACGTCGTGTGTCTATATCCCGTAGAAACCACATAACAGTTTTTATCCTATACGGAGCAGAAAAGGGGCAAATGGGCACGGTTAGACACTGGTGCTGCCACCTTATGATTTACTTGAGAACCGTATGCTATAAAAGGTTCTCATTGGGTCCACACTGGCATGCTTATAAATCAAAATGGAACACACTGCACTATGGATATCAGGGGAAATATGTTTGCGTCACTCTGCTAGGACTTTTATTGTGTTTGTGATTTTATTTCTTTGACTCAGGCCTTGGAATGTGGGACTTTGTTGTAATCAGGAACATTGCTTTTCAACAACATATATCAAAACACGATACATTTGTTAGTGTGAGCACTGATTATCCATGAGAAAGCATGAAGAAAAGTTGATCATGCGATCATAGATTATGGATAGGGTCCATCCATTTGGCCTCAAATTGAACCTGAAACCCATGCTGACCGATGTATGCATTTGGCGAAGGGGGCGGAATGATGCTACGCAGGCACAACAATCATAACAATTGTGTTCGAGAGAAAACATTGTGCCAGATAAAACACCCTACAAATTCCTCAAAATACCCTCAAAATACCTTCAGGCTTCAGTACCTCTATGGCTATGGGTACTAACGCCCCCCCCCCCTCCTGTACGCACATGGTCGCATTTGGCTTGACCCCCCCCCCCATTAAGCGTACATAGTTGATGGATGGTCCCATAGTAGGATATTTTAAAGGTGCTATCTGCATGGGGACTGAATCAGTGACGGGAAAATCCACCCCAAACAGGCGCCATTGATCATAAGTAGCTCAGATAGAGCTGGATTGTGCGCATGGTGTCACTGGAGCAAGGGCTGATAAGACGTGATAGGCAAGTGACAAACAGCCAATATCATGCACAAATGAGGGAAAATTGAGACAAATAATACAGGACGAATCATCATTCTCCTTATCAGAGTATACAAATTTGTATATTATATCATGAGTCCATTTTGGATTATTTTCACTAGAGTGTGAATATCCCATGAAGTATGTGACACATGTAATATTTCCGGGCCAGGTTGTCACTTCATGGGATATTCACAGTAGGTCTAGTGAAAATAATCCAAAATAGACTAATATAATAATAATATAATATATGTTAATTGTATATGATGTGATATTTTACTGTTTTAGCAATGGATTATTTTCCCTCATCGATCTTAGAAGTACCAGTCTCCAAATGAAAACCAACGTACTTAGACTTTTAGCACCTGTAAACTAAAATACGTACAATGCTATATATGTGTAAAGCTATCTTTAGACAAGTGCGCAAAAGAAATTGCGTAGAACAGTTTTGCAGGGATCCAAAGTGGATGGCCACAGGTAGATTCTAGTTCCAGCTTGGCTGATAAGGGGAGGTTACGTCAAACCTGTACGCGTCAGTCTACGCGTCCCCTGGTAGGCTGGTATGTGTGCTCTAGGGCTTAGGCTGGGTTTGATTGACCATAGTTCGATGTTTGGCCATCCTACCTCCTGTCATGCCCACAGGACTGTTTGCCAGAGATAACGAGAGATTACCGAGGCAAGGATTATATAATAACTGCTGATACTGATAGATAACGTTAGCGTTTCCTGCTGGCCAACTGCCTCATGCGACAGATTATGCGTGACAGCCGCACCAATATCTGTAGAACACCTAATATCCGTCAGGTTCTTTGGTAGTAAAGAAAAGAAAAATACATTGACCTTGTGCAAAATGATGAAATCAAATATCCATCCTACCCAATATTGGCATTCAGAAATCAAGGGGACGTGATCAAGAGGGGGCATGGGGCGTATCCCCATGCACCAACCCCGTTGAGAAGGGGGAGAGGACAGATGTGCGGATTTCCATTTCGTAAAGACCTGACCTACGCCCACAGTTACCCAGGAAAGATTATTTTGTCCCAAACTCCACATCCACCTTACTTTGTTAACTTTTAATATCCAACATCCGCCATTGACTGATTGGATATGTCATCTGAACCATTGCTCCTGAGGACCTGAGTGAATCCACTCTACGTACTTTGTGAAATTCCAAAAATTCCAATATAGCACTTTACTAAATTGGAAACTTACACTTTAATGTCTGAGGCTTTGAAAGGAAATTTTGGCTAGAATAACATGATGCAAATCAAATCAAATTAGCTAATGCATCAATAGTATACTCAATTGATAAGGAAAGAAAGTATTTAGAGTTGGCTTACCTGGTGGTGTTGGCGTAAACAGGATACGAGCTGGACAACGGTCAGGGGGAGGGACGCTTTACCTTTATACCTGACCACAGCTACACGTGGTTGGTCAGGAGATATGGCCAACTGACCAAAGTGACGTCATAGCTTTAAACCAATCATACTTCATGGCATGTATATAGTGTGCATGGTCAACATGGTCTCTATCCTGTCTGGATGTTATCAGTCTGTGTATGAGCGGTCGCGACCTTTTTATGATTGTAAAGCTTGTAGGCACGACCAATTCAAATTCCTGTCAGGTATTGTGAACTTTGGTCCTAGTACAACATGTGGGTTGTGGAAACTGTATCTATTATACCTACGACCGAGGGCTGGATGTTTCCGTAGGGCTATTGGTGTATGTCTTTATGTCTGAGTCATATGCAAATATATCCTAGGGTTCCATGCCCTCCTGATGACGCCTGAAATATTATGAACGTCTGATCCCTATCTTTTCAATGTTCAATATTGAGATGAAGCACAAATATGTCCCTGAAATATACCAACGAATTTCGAAAAACAATCTGAACAGCTAAAAAGAACACGCTTAGAAACAATTGGTGATGATGTGGGCATAATTCATTGTGGACAGACCTGCTATCGGTGTGGCCATGGAAGATACTGAAGACACTAAACATGTTTCTCGGGGGCTCTTCTTTCTATTTGTAAATAATTTCCTGTCCCTTCCTCAAGAATCAGTAAAATCGTAGAGTCTTCTGGACGATGCCCTGTGGATATTATCCATACCAAAACAAATTTCTCAAAACAATTTTTCTCCATTGAAACCCTATTTTGGTAGCAACAGCATGTATACATGTATATTCATTTTATTCTGGTGTACTTTAAATAATCACATTGGTTGCCTTACTGACAGATATAATGACATAATAGCGATATAATTGTATAGTTTGGGTGAAGATACTAACAGTAATGCAATGGATCAGTGGATAGGATGGGTTTATTTCAATTCAGCTGATGAGGCAGATCTTTGTGTTTGAAGGATGGTAACAGTGAAATCATCACTTTTGCAAATATTTATGCTATATTGTCAATATCACATCACCCTTATCATGATAGATACATAAGCAAATGTCAACGACCATTGAATATTTTTGCATCGTATTCCCCGAAGTGAGTCTGCCGTATTCAACGAGGCCTTATAGGCCGAGTTGAATGCGGACAGACTCACCAAGGGGAATACGATGCAAAAATATTCCATGGGAGTTGACATTTGCATTTATGTCATGGCCCTATGGGGTTAATTTGCTTTAAAATAGAGAAACACAGCTCAGATCTGTTCAGAATCCAAGATGGCGGACACCCATTGAATACGGCCACATTGTATTCCATCCCCCCCATTGAATACGGCATGTCTGGTACTATTCTATAGTAACGGTCGTATCTGCCATGACATAAAGACATAAGGACTCGGATTTCATGTCCACATGACTTACCCTTGGTGTGGTAGATAATACAATCGTGCAAATGTAATACATGTAGAAGCGTCGCACTCTGCAGTGGCGGATTTAGCCGGGGATTTAGATGGGGGGGGCGTGGGGACGCGCACCCCCTCCCTTTTGCCAGTAAGAATGAGAGCATTCTTTGACAGCAAAATGTACTTCTGGTATTTAGATATATACAGCAGGTACAGCTGTATTTCAGAATGATAAGGACTCTTCTGTAATTGTAATTATAATTAGTTTATTGCATGAGATCGTCCCGAGGGGACGTTTTTTGGCGCACACATTTGTCACAGTAGCATTGATCAGGGATGTGGCAAGTCCAATCATTTATAGGAGGCAGAATCAATATAATAGTGAATATGTCTAGAAATTTATAAAAGATAGATTATATAGTACTTTGTACAGGATAATTGCATGACTGGCCCAGCATGAAAGTTTTAATGGGGGTTAGGTGCGCAGGAATTTTTCAGCAGCAGATTTAAAGCGTTGCCGAGTTGGTAGGCGCTGGGTTGTATGATCGAGTTTGTCCCATAGACTTACTCCCCTATAATATGGGGATTTCTGATAAAAACTGGTTTTGGCCCTTCTTTTGGCGAATTTAATTTTCCTGTCTCCCCTTGTCCTACCCTCACGCTGAGCCAGCACGTCCCCATTACATGACTTTTTCCACATCAATATCAATAATTGCAATTTACGCCTGTGTTCCAAGTTATCTAGACCACATTGCTGATGTAAATCATCAATACCAATTTGTCTGATACCTCTACCAATACAGGTGCACAGGGCATGATTTTGTAGCCTCTGTAACTTAGTCTGCTCATAACAATGGGCGCTACCAGTATAGAAGGAGCAATATTCAATACTAGGTAGTATCATTACATGTAGACTGATATCCTTTGACATATTTTTTCGCAATTTACTTAGTTAATAGACTTTGTTGCCCATAGATTTCTTAACTTTGGCCATATGTGGGCCCAGGCTGAGATGACTATGAAGCTCAACACCCAGATACGTATAGCACTGGCAACTGGGCAGTCTTGAGCCATTCAATAAGATGTTGGGGATACCAAGATCTTTGAGACTTTTCTTTGAACCAACGGACATTGTCATACTTTTATCTGTATTTACAGTCATGTAGTTCTGATTACACCAGATATCCACTCTTTCCATATCCTCCTGCAGTAGGTGCTCAGCCTCTGCTGCATTGGCATGGGATACATAGAATACTACGTCGTCCGCATACATAGTAAAGCGACTGTTACTATTGCAGTCAGAGAGGTCATTTATAAATAACACAAACAAAAGAGGGTCGATTACAGAACCTTGTGGTACTCCAAATTTGACTGGGGATTGGTTAGAGATGGAGCCATTAGCCATAGAGCCATGCGATCTGTGTGCCAAGTATTCCATTAGCCATTTTTTGAGCTTGCCGTGGATATTTAGCTGACAGATTTTATGTACTAGAGTGGAGTGGTGGACAGAATCGAATGCTTTGCAGATAATCCAGATAACAGGCCACAGTTACAAGACCATCGTCCCTAGCATCATAGAGATCCTTGATGACATTAAATACCGCATCGCTAGTGCGCTTGCCTGGGCAGAAAACCAAATTGTGTATTACAGAGGATCATATTTTCTTCTAGATGATCTGAGATAATTTTGTGTATCAATTTCTCGAGTAGTTTCCCTGGTAAGGGTAACAATGTGATAGGGCACCAGTTCTTAATGTACCTGAGATTACCTTTTTTGGGGATAGGGTTCCAGCAGACCAAGCATCAGGAAATATACTTTCATTAACTGAGTTGCGGAATACAATAGTGAGCTCACTGACAAGGAAAGTCAAGGCATCTTTTAGTACTCTGCAGTTAATACCTTGGAGGCCACATGATTTGTCCACGTTGATACCTCGTACTAATTTTGCAACAGCCTCCTCATTTATGAAGGCAGAAATATCTAATTCCTCCTCATGATCACCAGGGTTCAGGTCAGGCTCAGGAATGATAATGCCATTCGTGGGTAGTTTAGTAAAAAGGTCATGGCCAATATTGGCAAAATAGTCATTTATATATTGGGCTGTTTTGTCGCAGGGAATTATCTCCCCAGTTAGGTCATTCTCTAACTGTATAATTAGATTTTTTGTTTTGGGGTTTCCAAGCTCGTTTATCTCTCTCCAGAATTTTATAGGGTCACCTTTGGCTTGTTCTATCATGTTTAAGACAAATGTAGACTGGCCATTAACTAATTGTCGCTGAATCCTGTTGCGCATGCGGCTGGCGGCTTGTAACAACGCAAGATTTTTTGTAATTTTATGTTCATATAAAAGTAGATGACGGTCATTTATCAGTTCAATTGTCTCATCTGAGATGCAGGGCTTACGCTCCTTCTTGACAGTGAATGTTTTATAAGGGCAACATGAATCTAGGTACTCAATAAGTGAGCTAGAGATAAAGTCCCACTGCACATCAGGGGTTGTGCTATTGTAGAAGTCAGACCAATCAATATTGCAAAGGTATTCATATAAATCATTGCTGTCATAGTTCCTGTATGATCTGCCAGTGAAAGACCTGGGTTCATGGCACTCTTTAGGTTTCTTTCTACATGCTAGAACAGGGTAATGGTCTGCAATTAAACAGTAGAGCGGCTTACAGAATCTGATGCTGACTATATCACAGTCAGTAATGATGTGATCAATACATGTTCCTCCTGAGTGCGTTTCATTTGGTCTAGTAATATTATCATTTTGCCGCTTAATGCTAAACTCTCCACAGATATCAAACAATTCTCTAGAGGCATGACAGTCTCTATCTCTAGTATTTATATTCAAGTCGCCAACTAGCCACAACTCAAACTTATGTCTATCTACTAGCCTCAGTAGCTCTCTGAGCTTTTCAATAAAAATATCAATGTCCTTGTTTGGTGCTCTATATACATTTAACAGCAAGAAGTTCTTATAGGTTGGCTTTTCAAACTGTAGCGTTTGGACTTCAATGCAGTCATGCATTATTTGGAGGTTAGGACATACAGTACAATAAGGGCTAAAGAGATCCCCTACATAGGTCAATAACCCGCCACCAATTTTATCCACACGGTCATGTATAGTTTTGCCCTCCTAGAAAAATAGGGAATTGTCTTTCATAGTATCTCCCCAGGACTCACAAATGCAGAGTATATCGCAGTCCAGGCTCAGCTTAATGTCCAGTAATTTTTTCCTGTTAAGGCTGCGGGCATTACAGCTAATTATGGTGATACCTTTTAGTTTGTCTGTGTAAGACTGTGAGTTAACTAGGGCTTGCCTTCTCAGAGTAGGATTCATGACCTTTATTGAGAGGGAAATACACCCTGGGTTGTACAACCAGGGGTGTAATAGACAGCAGCCGAGGGAGAAAACTCAACCTAAGCCAATGCCCAGAGAAGGGGGGGGGGATGATAGAGTCTCCTAGATATGGTGCAGGGGCTTCACAACCTCGCATCACTCAGGGAGGCAGGATCTAAATGATACAATAATACTGCATGATAATCGGATTATAGCTAGAATAAAGGGGGGGGGTAGTGTATGAAGACTGATTGGGGGGGTGACAGGATAGCTGAGGCTGGATGTATATAGGTTAAAAGATATCATATTATAGATTGAGATACCTAGATATAATCAAAGTTAGTACAATTTAGGTAGAGTCTAATAAATAGACATGTGAGAATTAGGTAAATGAACACTGGAGGTTGATCGGGAGCGTTCATGATGGTGTAGAGGGAGATTCAAGAATAATATACATCCATTAAGCTGGTGTGTTTTCAGGGTCATAGTGACAGTGTTCTGCAGTCGCCATGTGGGATAAAGGACTAGTCTTGTCTTCCAGCTTGCATCAATTGGTATGACACAGAGGTATGGCTATATATTGTGTTCACGCTGGGCGTCATAGAAGGACTGCTTAGATTTAATAACCAGTCAGTATGGTTTAATCCTACCTTCATCTCGGGACTTGTTTACCGTGGAAGGCGATCAGAGGTGTTATATCCACGTGGTTGGCGATCAGTTTTGAACATAAAACAAATGTTTACTATGGAAAACTGGTGCATATGTAACTTTATGGTCGCATATTATAGAACATGTCATCCGCTACTCAGAGCTGAAAACAGGTCTTGCAATTGAGTATTCCCCTTAGCACCATTCTTATGGTAAAATGTAATATTCTATTGGGAGATTTTCTTTTAAAATAGGGTTTATTATAATTTTTGCCATTTATCATGCGATACATTGGAATTGGAACTCAATTGTCGATTTCTGTTATCAACAGCATGGTATTTTTAAGAAAGGATTTTCAGAGAGCTTTATGTGTGTACTACGAAGATCTTTGCCTACTATACCCCATTTTAAGGAGTGTGACTTGGACTTTAATCATAGATTTCTCCCTGGTCACCGGCAAATATTAATAGACTACAAGAGAATAAATTACTAGTGAAAGCTGTCTGTCAACATCCCCTCATAGATATGCTATTAAAGAATCTAATTTTCCCTGAAGTCAAGATATGGAGTCATCTTTTGTGGTGTCCTTAAGAATACGAGATGTTCATTGTGATGTCTTTATATGAATATGGATATGAGTTATGTTGCCCCTAATGGCTATTCTATGAAAAACTCAATTTATGTACCGGAGATTATTTTTAGCCAATAAATCATTCAATCAATCAATCAATCAAACGTCACCAAAATGTATGAATTAACATCAATAGCTAGAATTCATCCCAGTCACCAAAATGCACAATGTAGCACCATAATTTCAAATGGTTTTGTCACAGGGTAATTGGTTTGCAAGAAGCTCACACATACCCAGCCAGCTGAGAGCTGCTGCCACCTGCTGTTGAATATCCATAAATGTGTATGATTAAAAAGGTCGATCTCTATGTATTAGTCATAGTGTATGGTGTAAACACTGGTGTACTATGGAAGGCGCGAAGGGCCACACCACAAAAACAATGCACTGCAAAATGAGCATGATTTTCTTACTCCCCCCCAAGATGAAGTTTGAAAAAAAATATTGCTGTCAAGGAAAAAAACATAGTATTCACATGGAACTGAATTGTGAATAATTCGTCTGAGTTTCTATTATATTTAGTTTAATTCACACCAAATCAGCCACCTTCACTATTTGTTTGTTATAATTTCAACCCTTGTGCAATTAAACTATTCCTTAAACACAAGGAATTTGGTATAAATCTGAGTGCTATGCGCAGTTTAATAGTGCCATTCTGCTCTTTTTTTGGGCCCGAAAGCGTCCGTTTGTTAAATGAACGTTTGAATATAAATTCCCCCAACCCTGATAAAACATAAAGCATTATATGGTAATGCAGAAGACTAATGATCTGAAAAAGTATCGCCCGGGCTCCAGAATATATAGGAATTCATTGTAGTATTGCTTTTCTGCATTCAACCGTCAGCATGCTATCATTTTATAAACCTAAATTCAAGTTGACCTAAATGACTGAAAACCAAGAAATTACTCGCCTCGCATGGGCTTCAGAAGTTCAACATCGTGATGCAACCATCCAGAATGTCTTCTGTACATCAAAACTCACCAAAATAGTATTTTTGAGAAGGAAATAAAAAAAATATCCATGACGAGAGTCAAGGTTAATGTCATCGAACATGAGCTGCATGGTTACGTAGAACTGGCGTCTATTTCAGAACAGACAACGATTTGCTCCCATGCAATATAGGTTCTTGAACGAAAACATACTGTACAATCAGTCAACAGATATTGAATTCTTAGAATGCACGGAAAAGAGTCCTGGGCTGTTCAGGGGGGTGTTTCAGAACGATTGACGATTTGAACCTTGTTGTAGATTTACACAATCACTGAATGTACGATTTGCAAAATCGCTCACATATTGCTTGGGTTGTACGATCATAGATGCCATGATATCAAACGTAGCCATTGCTTTGCTGTCGTCCACATATAGTGTACTTTGATTACTGCAGATATATGGTCAGATTCTGTGATCGTAGTGGTGTTTTGTAGATCGTAGAGCTATATACATAATTATATGAGAATCGTTTGATAAGGTTGTATTGAAACAGACCCCTGAAGGCTGAGGTGGGGTATATCCCGTCACGCAGTATACTAGCCTGCCCGGTCCCCGCACTCACAGTGCAACCATGACACCATCCTCGTTAAAATTTTCCAAAAATGACCCTTTTCCACTGATTTTTGAGGTGAAAATCAACCCTTTTTATTGTAAAATCGCTGATTTTGAGATCACTAAAATGACCCCGTTTCTTGAAAAACGCTGATATTTCTGTAAATACCACCCTTTTGAGAATGAATTGTACATGTTTTATGAATCAATATACGTGTAAATGTATATCAAATCACCATTATTATCATTGTCAATTTTGTTTTTCTTATTTTCCACAAAAGGAAATCATACCCTTTTCTCCAGATTTCAAGATTTTTGCAAGAAAATGACCCCTTTTTTGGGAAAATCGCAGACATGCAAACCTGCTAAAATATTACCCTAATTTCGCGATTTTTCTAACGAGGATGGTGTCAGAAGGTCTAGGATGTGCGGGGACCGGGCTAGCCTGTCTGTTTCTCATGTTGCATAGATGTTTTTCTGTATTGATGTGCATCCAAACAGTCACTACCGGTATCAAAATGACATGATAACGACCTATTGAACCTAGTCAATAGATAAATCGATATCCCTAAATTAATCCCTGGTATCCATGTAATTGGGGATCGTTGGAGAGAAATCGTCAAATCTTTACTAATGTCAAAGGAGTGCAACTATACTGCAAACCTTGCATGCCATGCGTTTCTCATTGCAATGTCCAGAAAGACTGGACTGAAACAGCTAACAGTCTGGATATACATCCCAAGCTTTCGTTATCGTGGGTACACTCACCTAGGATTACGTTTATCTCAGACAACTACAGGATAATAGTGGTAGTACGGAGCCCCTAATAGGACACAACAAAAATAATTTTTCACTAGAAAAAAATATTCTTGCGGGTACTGAACAATTCTTGCAGGTACTGGGTGATTCTTGCGGGTACTGGGTAATTCTTGCGGGTACAGGAACAATTGTTTTGATGACCAGAAACAATGCACACCAAAAATAATTTTTCACTAGAAAAAAATATTCTTGCGGATACTGAACAATTCTTGCTGATACTGAACAATACCAAAAATATTTTTTCATGAAAAAATATTCCTACGGGTACTGGAAGATTCCTGTGGATACTGGAAGATTCCTGCGGGTACTGGAAGATTCCTGCGGGTACAGGGAGATTCCTGTGGGTACAGGAACATTTTTGCAGGTAGACAAAGAATTCTTGTGGGTGCACAAAGAATTCTTGTAGGTGCTAGAATTACCTTTGTGGGTGCTAGAATTATGAATTCACCTACCAAAAAGTCTTTTTTTCCTCCAATAAAATCTTTCTTGTGCCAGCCAGAATTGTTCTTGTACCCGCAAGAATTGTTCAGTACCCGCAGGAATTGTTCAGTACCCGCAAGAATATTTTTATGGGGAAAAAAAATCTTGGTATGTCCTATTAGGGGCTCCGTACATTCGTGTCTCATTCGGGTCCCTTCTTACATGAATAATTGTGAGGGCTGTTCAGGAGGGCATTTCTTAACAATGCCAATTAACACTGTTATGAAATGCCTCACTGAATGTTCTACTTTATTTAATCGTAATTATAAAACGGCAGGCAGTGCTCTGCTGCAAGATAGAAGTGACCTTGAGTGCAGTATAAGAGTGTAGTGCACACCTGAGCAAGGTCACCATAGCTGTAAACCAGTCAAGTATCATTAATTGGTCTAAAAATACCTTGATTGGGTACTTGATTGGTTGGAATGAAATGTACAATGTTTTATAAAGACAATAGACAACTCCTTCTTCACCTCTTCACTGCCTGTTGTCCTATAATCTCGATGTGAAGAAGATCGTTGTCTATTCTCTAAATAAAGAACAGCATTTTAACTCGTTTATAGTCACCGGACAGCAGCAAGATTAAACAGCTTAAATACGTAATGTTTGCTAATGTCAATTTACACGTCAAGCTACATTCTATTATAAAAAAAAGTGTCAAAAGGCACAGCTGGGGGTCATATCTGGTGCTTTGCGTATAAGCCACGCCTTTTGTTGATTCTACGGCCAAATACCCCCTCCCAAGTAATATTGCTTCAGTAAGCAGTTGCTCCATGCGATTTGTTATAATCCAAAGTAATTATAATCACCATTTCTGATAGTAGCATAACACAGAAATCATATTCTGCACGCAACTTTATATGTTTTCCTTACTCTACAATCTACCAAATCCAGCGGCAAGGTTGGAGGGGGCCTTTTTAGAAGGTTAAAAAAAATGAGTGATGCTATTAAATCCGAGCATTCTCTAAGCAGGTATTGGAATGAAATGTATCACAACTGCTACGATTTATTGATAACACCTAAATTAGATTATAAGGTGGACCATAAAAGCATAGAGCTAAAGATGTTTTACTATAGAGTTGCGGGCAATACTTGCTCCGTTTAGAACTCCGTTCACCCCCAACTTTATCAAGTGTTCACTGACCACATGTACTGGTATAACTGGTGTGTCACGCCCGCGTTCCCAGTATGACAAATGGGTGGACGCAGGTGGGCGGGAGACTCTGGATCTCCCTGGGGCCAATAGTATAGACCTCCATTGGACTTTTGATGCACAATAAGGGCCTTGTGAGCAGTTGGCCGGGCTTACGGTATTGCCACCCACATCTCAGCCCCAACGCATTCTTTGTATTGACAAGCAGACATAGGAGGGACCATGCACGGGCACGAATATCAGGTATGGGTGGTGGCGGCCAGAGTCAGAGTGTACTCTTGTCCTACACATGCAGTGGAGGCTGTTGCGAAAAGATTGGGAGTCGATTCTCACTGAAGCTAACACACCTTCCAGTTCCAACCGATTCTCCACCCAGAGAGACCAATTCCCACCTTATATTGTAATGACAAGACAACGAGTGGAAATATACTTTGGGTAATTTAATACTTCATTGTTTAAATGAACAGTTAATCACACCTTGAGATTGAAGTATGAACCATGTAAGATATATATATTAAGCTATTAATGTATGTTTAACCTAGGACGAGGTGAGGTTTGCTGGAAATATTCGCCCAACCACACAGCGGGAGGTTGAATATTTCCAGCTTACCTCACCGAGTCCTAGGTTATAAATACATTAATGCATTTATCACACTTATTCCTCCAATTTCTTACCTTATAATCCCTTAATAAAGCCAGGAGAAGACATTTTGTTAGGCAGAGCAATAGAAAAATAATCCTCTCCATGTTATCGGAAGTCGTCCTGTGCTTTCTTGTCCATATTGCCGGGCCGCTTCGCTGCAGGGCCCGGCATGTGGATAATCAATTTCTTACGTAGAAATGCTATGATATTAAGCTTTTAACCTATCTATCCTTTAGTATAGGGTTTCCAGGATTATTTTCGACAAGTTTCAGTGCCATTCTGGTCAGTATAGAGGCTAAAAACCAACAAATTCTTTATAAATCAAACCGAAAAGCTAAGCCGGGCCGTGTTGATACTGTGAAAGTAGACCGGAAGTTGGTGCCAGACCTAGTTACGAGTCAAAGGTCAGCAAGCCGCAATGGCGGGTGCCGAGACGTATCGCTATGGAAAATCATTGGATTTTTATTTATTTCGAACAAAATGGAGAATTTAGGCATGGCATGCTCATCTAGGATATCTAAGTATGTTTCCCTGTTAATAACTCTACATGGCACCGTTGGATTCTATGCTAACAAGGTGTGCAAACATCAGGTATCAGGTAATCTATTCATGGTGTAGTTGATGTGGGGATGGGTTGTAATGACCTCACCTGCACTTCACTTCATTGTGTCTGGGTCAAATGTCAGCCAGGAGACGGGGATGGGTTGTAGTGACCTCACTTTGTTGTTCTGGACTGCTAGACTATTTAAGAAGGTGTGGGGGATGGGTTGTAATGACTTAACCTACCGCCTTCTTCCTGCAACTGCTATATCTGATATAATTGTAGCTGGATACATGGGTGTATTGATTCATGTTATTAACTTGCTGCTGCGTATAGATGGGTGCTACATATACACACAAAATTGATATAATCAAATGTACTTCGTTAAATCAGTAAAAAATTAGTCAGGTTCCCTCTTTGGATTATTAATGTTAGTTTCAGTATTTTGTGAGCTTTTTCTAAATCTCAAAATCTTTAAGTTCCCCTTGTCTCTTTATCAAGCCCAATTATTAAATTTGTGATTGTGAATTTCAAGTGTGCAGATTATGAATCTGCTTTCATGGTATTTTTCTCAACATGGATCAATTTTTTCTTGTACATTTTTCTTTCCTTCTGTATATAGTGTTTTTCTGTTACCCTTATATTTACTGTTTTCTCATCCCTCATCATCTTACATGAATCATTAATCTCATTACCTATGTGTTGAAAACTGAGAACCTTGTAAAACCTAAGGATACCACCTCTATTGTCGGATTTTATCACTCATGTATAATTTGTGACTTGGCAATAAAAACTTTCCACACCTTAAAAAAAGGTATGTCGAACTCATTTTTCAAATACTTCATGTACATTGGTTTCTAGTACCGTTCAGCTTGGTATAGTGGACAGTGATGACTTTGTATCCTTCTCCAATTTATTAACATGTCCAGGTTCAAACCAGCACCTTCTTGAAGATGAAGAAAATGTCTCAGAGTGCAGTTAAACCCAGATAACGGAATGGGTTTATGACCAAAAAGCACGCTGATGGACCTGAATCGTAGAGATAAATATGAAGAATTTGGTTCCAAAACGCAATAAATGCCATTTTGAAAAAAGAGACAAATTTTTCAAAAGCCTACAGATAAGAAATACTTAAATGTAATATAAAAACTATTTTCTTTGAAAAATAAATTTTCGGCTGTTCAGATTTTGTTTAGTAAAGATTTCATCATGATAGCTCTAAAATTATCACTTCAAAAATGGGTATTTGTTGAGAATCTGGAATGGATTTATTGTGATTTGGAACTAAACTCTTCATATATATATATATATATATATATATATATATATATATATATATATATATATATATAACAAAGAGAACGAGAAATAGGTCACCGTAACCATGGCAACCAACTACTATAGATATGATAGTATGATAACTATGAACCATAAGAACATGCGTTACAAGTATGTTAGCATTACTATGGCAACCAATAGTATTGATAATCAGTTCATGATAATCATTTGGTTATGATAGTCCTGTATGAGCGAACCAGAGTCTAAGGGACAAAGAGTGTGGAGATGGCAGAAACCACACGAGAAGATGCTGGTGATGGAAGATACAGCTTCATACCATGTTTGCCAGTCCATGTACCATGAATTGCCACATCATTCTTGTTGGCCCCGCTTCTGACAGCTGCTTGGGTCCCCCCCTCCTGAGTGAATGTCCTGAGAATTTCTTAGCACAGGGGCACTGTAGTTGTGTGAGTGCATCTCTGATCACAGTGTTAAATATGTGAAGGGTCAAAGTGGAACTATTTAATAGCAGGAATGCCGGAGATGATGAGTGGGCAGGTAATTGGTTCACATAGGTTTCCCAAGCTGTAGCCGGGCAAGCAGGAGACCCTGTGATACGTGGTAGGCAAATGACCATGGGTGGCATCGACGTGGATATAGTCTTAGATGATTTTATGGTCACCCGCAAGTTGCTAGGGTCAGATATAATATCAGACCTAGAGAGTGTATGTGGGCCATTCCAAAGGGACAATGTGGGCGGCAGTAAATTGGAGGCCCTTAAGAAAGCAAAATACCCCACACATAAGCCAGCTAAGGTAGAAGTGGAGATGCCGGTGTTGGAACATGAGGTTTTAGTGCTACAGCACCCTTATACACACACTGGGATTCATAAGATGCCAAGGCAGAGGGGTCCTCATCACGTGCCTCTATCCATTGGCGGGCTCCCGAGATGTAATTTCTGCGAGATCCAGGGGCAGCGAGTGAATTCGCCAAATACTGCTGGAACATCGCTGCATCTGAGATGGAAGGAGAGAGGACATCTACCCTGTATGTGAGAGCAAATGTAAGATAATATTCTGCCTGGCGTAACTTGTTGAGTCTAGTCTCGTCAGATAATGCTGCATTAAATGATGTTAGTGTTTGGGCACCAAGTGGGCAGTCTGAAATGGAATTCAAATGGGATCAAATATTAAAAGGCTCAGGTCAGGCACTACTCTGAAGAGGTTTCTCCTTTCAACTTCAGCTTGAGCATATAGGCGCTTGGCCGGATCGTGCACCCTGCTGAGGGCATCCGCAAGGAGGATGTCCACACCCCTTTTGTGGACAATAAATATGAGGCAGTCATGCTGGGCTGCCTCTAGCCGTAACGGCCTGGCACAAATAGCGAGTATGGTGTTTGTTGCCCTGCCGGATTGGAGAGCCTAGCTAGATGCCACATGTTCAGTAAACAGTGTGACTAGGAAGCCGTGAGAGTCTGCAGGTAAGAGAGTGCGCAGGGCAATGACTAAGTTGTAGGCTTCTCTGTGAACAATCAAGGGGTAGACTGATTTCTGCTGGTCAGTATAAGTGATGCTATAGTACTTAGTAGCAGAACTTCGAACCCCACCAGTGAGGGTTGAGTCACACTCAATCCAGAAGTGAGTACCAGATGGGTGGAGGAGGTGTACCCCATTTGATGTACGAGCAAAGTGAAGGAACCATTGTACATCGATTTGAATGACCTGGATATGAACACTGGACCCTTCTGAGGTGCCTGTCGTAGTGTCTGTAAGATCCTGCACATGAACCTGCGGGCTGAGGGGATGCAATTTGAGATGTGAGTAAGTTTTCCAACTAGTGACTGAATACTTTTAACAGAGGCATATTTCACCTTCAGCCATCTTGCACATTCCTTCTCAATCTCAGCTATTTTTTTGTTCAGGGACGGTTAGGGTCATTGAAACAGTATCCAAGGTGAAGCCCAACCACTCCATTTGGGTCGAGGGGGGTTGGCACTTATGTGGTGACAGAACAATACCAAGTTGGTCAGTGAAGTTAAGGAATGCCTAGTAGTCATGCTGGGCCTCAGTAAGTGTATAAGCGGCACCACAAAAGTCGTCAAGGTACGCTAGGCACTAGTGCTGTTGTTTACTGAGGATATATACCATAGCACTGGTTGTCCTTTGACATGCTGATGACGACAGGCATGCACCGAAGGAGGGTCACAAGTCAATATAGAACATGCCATTATATTCAAAGCCAAGTAATGGAGTATTGAGCATATCTGTCCTCAACTGTCTGTAAGCGTGAGATAAATCTGCTTTCCATAGAAAACACCCCTCCCCCAAGAGTGTAACCTTGGTGACCAGGTCTTCAATTGTGGGGAGAGTGTATGGGTGGAGTTTACCATCGAGACAGTGCTTGGTAATACCACCATTGACACCATTACCATCAGGATATGATAAATCACCCTTCTGTCGTGTGATTCTTTTTTGGGAGCCGACATTAGGTGAACCGTATTGAACCATGGGATAAATGGTGGCTGTTCAAAAGGGCCGAGGAGGCCTTGTAGTTCTAGCTCCTTGTCGATGAATTTCTGTATTTTTATAGGGTAGTCAACCACCGTTTTGTGGTTACCAGCATTGTGGATAGGCGGTTCATGGGCTGTATACCCAACAGGCTAACCATACCTGAGATATGATACTAAAATCATTGTCATGATACCCAACCAGGAGCTCATGCCATTTGTCCATTTTTAGGCCCGAGGCAGATGGTCAGGGAGCAGAGAGCTACGTAGATTGGAATATATCATAGCATATTGAGGGTAATCCTTCCATTGATTAGTATTTAGGTGAGGCCAGTATTTATCCTTAATGGGGACGAAATGGAGAGGTGTAGGTCCTGGAGGAGGTTCAGGTGACAGGTGGTCACACAGTACACTCTCAGTAGCCTTGTCATGCATCTCCAGTTGAGGTAGTTCTTTTGCCACAGAAGGTACTTCTGTAGGAGATAAGGTGTCATCCAGTACATGGTAATTAAGTAAGTCCTGTGAACCGTCATTATCAGTGTGATCCATGTAACCAGCACTGCTGGTAGGGCAGTGAGGTGAGTTAACGGTTAAGTAAGGCACATTGATAGAGGCAGCAGGCCAAGTTTGAACCACAGTAGAAGGATCATACTTAGATGAGGACGGTAAGTAGTTGGTGACAGCTGTGTTGTCATATAGGCATGAAAGCACGAAGGAGGTTTGTAGTTGGTTTTAATGTTACAAGATGTGTATGGGTGAGAGTGGATGAGGCACCAGCTGCAGTGATGGCCATTATTTACTCCTGTAATATTATGGCCGTCCTCCTTTGTGCAACCAGCAGTAGAGGTGTACGCCTCACAGGCTACATCAGTGCAGCCTTGGGATGAAGGAGCCCTACGTTTAAACCTGTTAGAGGACTTATTGTGTTGATTCTGGGGCTGCTGATTAGAGGTGGATGTGCTTGTTGCCGTTGGGGCAGCCTTGGTTAAGGCATTAAGCGTCGGCAGCAGCTTGAGCAGAGGCAGTAGAAGGGTAGAGCCTGTCTTCTCTTACACGAGATAGTTCAGAGCGGGTAGTAGGATCAGTCCACAAAGGGTTAGTAGGATCCGACCATCGGATGGTGCCATCTTGAACACCCGATAAAACCTCTTCAGACCACTGCCTGACCTGCAGCCAGTCAAAATCTTTGGCATCTACAATAATTTGGTGAAAGTGCTCAATTTTTTTTGTCTTGTCCAGTGCAGGTGTTTTACCATCATTAGCAAGGCATAACAAGCCATATATGTACTCAGCGGGATCTAGTCGGTTGAGAGTAGTCTTCATACGAGTAGGGCCCCTAGTGATGTATGAGTGGGGGTGAGTATGTTTACCTTTAAGAATGTAATATATAATGATTAGACTTGAACTCGTTACTCAGGGGGTGATAAAAGCATGAGCCGGAGGCTAATTCTTTGATCAAACCCATGAAGCCAACGAGTTCAAGTCTAATCATTACACATTGCATTTATAACATGGTTTCCACCATTAATTCTAAGTATTTACCTTTAAATTGATAGAATCCATTGTTTTCTCTTGGGAGTCAACGAGATGGCCCTCCGCCATCTTGGTTTCATGTTGATGTATGATTAAGCTGGTGAGCTGGTGCAACTCCCATTCTCGTAGGCCTACTACCGCGAATACGTTAAGACAGAGCTGTGCCAGTCTATAGCCTAATCCATTCTTTACACGTCAGATGGAGGCACCTGTAGTACTGACAGAAAGGCGAAGATGCACGGCCAGTCACTCGCTTCGAAAGTTTACTATTTTTTTATATTAAATACAGCCATAATATCAAGGATTCTAATCGACAGGGAGGTAGAATAAGGTTTCAAGGATGTTATGTCCAAAGCATGTCATCAGATTTGGTACATAAGCTTCAAAAATGGAGGATTTACCTTGGTCTCAACTAGTTGTCAAGGTATGTCCGGTCCGCTGTCAATTTTTGGGTTCTTTATCCCGATATATGGGAACTCGTTTTATCTACTTTCAGCACTCAAATCAGTGCGTAAACTCGATAACCATGTTATAACTCCCGAAATATACGCTGAGCAGTGTCGAGGAGGGCTTGGACACAAGCATTGATGACCGGGTCTGTGGTAGGCTCCATGGACATGGGGAGCGCTGTGGGTACCGGTAGAGACTTGAAGGACTGAAGTAACATTTGTGCAGTAGGCTGAGTGCCGAGAGCATTAAATGCTGGCTGGATAGGGTGTGTACTCTGGGCTGTTGTGTATAGGGGCTGTTGTAGTGTAGAGCCAGGAGGAGCAGCCGTGTACAATGGTACTGTTGAGTGTCCAGTTATACCGGGTAGAGTGCCCATAATCGGCTGTTGCATGTACTGTGCCGATGCCTGAGGCTGGAGAAGCTGGGCGTACATACCACCCAAGTAACATGCCCATCCAGCACCCAGGCGGGCTTACATTGGGTAACCCTGGGCTGAAATGGGCTCAGTTTCTAGGTGGGCTAATCCATGGGTTTCAGTTGGGGCCCATTTGGGCAAAAAGAAATTCACAACATGACTTGAAAGTGTCCCATACACCATGAATCATGCTGTCTTCAAATAAATATGGGATTTGGATGTTTTTTTCTCAACATTTTGTAAGAAATATCTTCATTGGGCTTTTGATGGGCTTAGGATGGGCCTGTTGTAATTCACCAAATGATGTATGAAGGCTCCCAATAGAGTGAATCAAGCTCCCCTTTTGACAAAATTTCAGTTTGAAGTATATAAAATAGATATTTATAGAAAAAACGTAAGTGGGCTAGAGATGGGCTGGAAGTGGGCCAGCTGCTACTCACAAAATGACTTTTTGGCCATCCCTAGCAAATCAAATCGAGCTCTCCTTTTGATAAAGGATATTTACAAACATTTCTGAGGGAGATATACACGAGAGATACAGCAGGGCTTTTGATGGGCTTTGAATGGAACATCATTTGACTTTATGAAACAGCAGGGGGCGTCAGCATCTCACCTATACTGACATCTAGTGGAAATATTGGGCATTAGTATGCAATACCATCATAGGCCTACACTTCTAGGGTTTTACTATGATAAAACAACGATTAATGCTAAAATAAATATTCCAAGAAGCTAATTCCCTTTTCATTGTATATGTGTATCTTATTTCTTCTCTGTTCTTTAAATGAAATAAGAGAAAACAAAAGCTCTCAGTGAGTGAAGCATGAAACTCCTATAAATTGGTGATGCTAGCCCATTGTGAATATTGCACTTCAATGATTGTCAATTTGTATGGTTCATTCAATAAATATGGTTATTTTCTTTATATTTATGCAGACATATACGATTCTAGAACAGGGTACATGCCATTATTGTGACCCAAGATTTATATTTAGTGGATAAAATGCAAATACTTTTGTCTATGGGGTTTAACACCTAGTTTGGATCATCCACATTTTTCTACACATGTGGGCAAATCTTTGCTAAATCAACACCACAGTAAGACTATTTGATGCTCAGTGAATCGTATGACATAATTTGTTTTCATGAAAGCAGGGGCAGACTGACAATATGATGGTATTATATGTTCATAAGGACGATATTTGGGGCATCTACCATTGAATCTAGTCTAAGGGTGGGTGGAGGGGTGAGAATAGCCGGGCTGGGGCTGTGTGTGTATGGGTGTGTGTGTGTGGCTGGTGGGGTGTGTGTGTTGAGTCATACAGCGGTCAGTGGCGTGAGTGGAACATTACTCACTCACACACTCACTCACGAGCAGTCAGTCAGGCATTAAGAGTCTTCACAGTCACTGGCAGCAATTCACAACAGATTGAACGACAGATCCAGCTACCAAGACACACCACAAGGTAAGATTGGCTATGTTAAACATCTTGTTTATCCCTGGGTAATTAATAGATTAGAGGAACAATAGATCTATTGGATCTATAAGTGTCTACACGTACAGGTACATGGGTCAATGCATGGGTCAATGACAGTGGTCAGGGGATGGTGTCATGGCAGCCTGATGAATGACAACTAGCTGCATCCTTTATCAGTACTGTGTTGTGTCCATTGCACTGGAATTGTGGTTTCCCTTTTACATTCAAACACGAGGGAATAGGTGGTTCAGTAAACTGGGGGTGGTGAAGTGTGAAGGCATCACTCATAGGTAAGGGAAACTGGTTGGGGAAGGGGGAGGAATGCCCGCCATGCAGCAGTCAGAACACGTGGGTAGTAAGCAGTGACAGTCACAGCCACGCTACCACTGGGCGGGTGGAGTGCAGTTTGGTGGGGGGGGGGCAGCGTTGCCACTCCCCATGCCCCACTGAGTCTGTGTACGTCTGTGTGTCTCTCTCTGCCTGTACATCAGATGAGTGTTTACCCACTTGGCAAAAAACGTGTTTGTAACATTTACAAACATTTTTATTTGGTTCGGTTAAAAAACGTTTTTAAAAAATGTTATTTTGACGTTGAAAAAACGTTTTTAAATGTTTTTTCAATCAATTTTCAACCAAATAGAAATGTTTGCTTTTTCAACCAATTTTCAACCAAATAAAGACGTTTTTTATTTACGTTTCTTTTACATTAAAAAACGTTTTTTTAACCTGATATAAAAACGTTTTTATAAGAACATCAAAATAACCAAAATTAAACATTTTTTTGATGTCAAAAAAATGTTTTTCTGCCAAGTGGGTATTAATACTTGAAGTTATGTTTCATGAAAATAGATTACAGTATCTTAATGTACCTGAATTTTGGATCAGCCTCTTAAATCTATCCACATGCATTTATGAGAACCCCTCCTATACCTGCATTCCCTCCCCACTCAAGTAAAGAACATGAAATATCAGACGGGACCTCCAAGAAGTGGCATTGTCCCATGTCTCTAAGCCCATGTCCCTTGTCGATTTTAAGAAGTGGCCTTGTCAGTTGTCTTCAACCCCAGGTCCCTTGTTGATTTTAAGAAGTGGCCTTGTTCCACCGCGATTTTACCTGTCTAGGGCCCTCTGTCAATGGACCATTCTGGGTATTATAATTATTTTTCATGTTTACTAATTTCTTCGCCATATAAAACCTAGGCTCTGCTCACGATCCACACTCAACAATCTCCTGTATTCCCCAACAGGAACCAGGATCCATAAGTTATCACGAACCCACTTCCTCCATGAGACTCTGTGACATAAGGTAGACGGATGTAATAACATTCCAATCATATCTACACCCACACAGCCCCGCTGGAGGATGTGGGATCCACCTGTGGTGCCATATTTGGAATGAGAGGATATTTCACAATCTCCTCTCAATCCTCATTAACATGATTAACCCACAGGTGGCAATCTCTCCCTATGACACGTGTCTCTATTTTACTGAGCCATGTGTATAGAATATTTCACAATACTGTGAGCTGCTCAAACCCTTTATATAAAAGGCAGCTTGAGCAGCTCCCAATCATCTCTCCCAACTTACACCTTACACCTATACCTAGAACCTACGACAGGTTGAGCTATAGGATCGGAGGCAGAGCTTAGATATTGGCGAGTGTTATCATTGTTACCACCTTTATGAAACACTCATGTCAGCTATGCAATAAAAGGATCAAATGAACTTCTCTGGATTCCGTGTACATTCACTTCACCACATGTAACCGTCCGTTGACACCTCATATAATTATATCATTTATTTCATCATTATCATCTTATCATTTACAGGTCTTGAACAAAAGTACCAGTTGCCCTTGTCGTGGAATAGCTACTATGTAAGTAAATCAACATTTTTATTTGACTTTGGGAGGTGCCTCTTAATGCTGAAACAAATCTAGACTACTGTATTACCACATAAGGCGCACTCTGAGTTGAAGAAAATACTGTAGGGTGTATCTGAGTGGCAATTTCTGGTGTTTTAGTATTGTTCCTTGAGTTCGGGAGTATTCTATAAGTAGCAATAAGAGTCTGTCCTTATATACAAGTCATGTCTTAAACCTTTAATGGCCGCTGATGCATTAGTGCATCATGCCCATTGGTCTTCATGAAGCACCAATGAAGTGCTGGCATATCTGCTCAACAGCACTTCATTGGAGTATTATGCTGACCTTCTGGGAGAGTATCAGTCCTGTAGGGTTGGCATGATATATGAATGTAGCTCTGGCAAGTAACTTGTCAGAGCTGCTTTCATACATCATGCCAACAAATGGGCATTATGCACTAATACACCAGCGACCATGAAATGGTTAAATACAAGGTAAAAATGTTGGTGTAGCTCATTATTCTCACAAGAACTATGTACCGTAAATCCTCGCATATAAGACGCAGCTTATGCACCAAAATTAAACTCTCTGCATCCTATAGGATTTACCCAACTCAGGGTGTTTCCTATATGCGAGGATTTTACAATGTAGAACAGTACTAAAATGACCAAAAATTTACCCTATATGCATCCTACATGATTTTACTCAGGGTGCATCCTATATGCAAGGGGCGTCCTATACGCGAGGATTTATGGTAAGCAGGATATGGGATAAAACATGCATTAGCATTCATAGAGCCTATGGCCCTCTGGGTAAGAAATAGGCATTATTATTGCCTGTTTCAACTGAGTTCAACATGATAATTTGCATTTATGGGAATAAAACAACTGTTAGGGAGTGGTCATTATTTATCAATGGGGGGTGGTGAGTTTGAGGGGGGTAAAATCTTTTGACTCATCTTGAGGGGGAGCATTAAAAAAAGCCTGTGCATGTCTATAGATCAAAGAGGGGTGTGGAAATCTTCCATGCGTCTGGTGCGGGGATTGGCCTAAAAATTTTGACCACCATTGAGGGGTCCGTAAAAAGATTTCGAGCGTCCACGCGAAAACTCACCACCCCCTGTTGATAATGAAGTCCACTCCCTTAGGATATTTCCTCACTAGGCTCAATGTGAATTGATCCGTGAGCCACGGGAAATTATAATATACCATTCAGAAATATATAAGAAAGGATTAGAGTGTGAAGAATATATATAAATGGCTATAATTTACCTTGTAATTGGAAAATTTGAAAACTTCTTTCACTGTTTGAAAGGTCATATCCTGGTTATTACAGTAATGCCACTCCTAATATTCATACATTGGTTCACATTGTGCCACTTAGTCTGGCAGGGCAGAACCTAGGCCTGTTCAATAAGGGATGTTTTATGGTATTTACAGAGAACCATGGCACACTCTCTTGAGGGCAGCAAAAAGAAAAAGCGTAGGAAAATTAATAACCTGGTACAGGAGCATCTAAGAAGTATTGATATACAATCAGATTTTGAGATATCAGCTCCAACAAGTGATGTCAGTGATAGCCTACCATCTGAAGACAGTCAGGTTTTAGAGACACATATTGAGCAACCTGACGATCAGGGAAACGTATTTGAGAGACACCTTGACAACATTGAATATTACTCATGTAATGAAGATGATGCTTTCGACATTGAGCTGGAGGAGAATGAGGAATACTACTCATTTGATGAAGGAAGTGAGGATGAGAGCAAAAATGAGGGTGTAGAGTCTTTGGATATGAGAACATGGTTGGCAGATTGGGCCTTTGAGCACACAATTTCTGGTTTTGCCTTGAAGCCATTACTATGTCAATTGATCAAATTAGGCATAGATGTTCCGAAAGATCCAAGGACCCTATGGCGGATCCCAACGAATTACAACATAAAAGATCTAGCAGGGGGATCTTATTGTCATATTGGCCTAGAGGAGAACATAAGAAGTATATTAGATGCCAATGCCCACAATGGGAGCATTACAGATCTAACCCTTCATGCCAACATTGATGGGCTTCCCATATTCAACAGCTCAAGTGTGCATGTCTGGCCTATATTAGGACAGATCAAGGAATTCCCTGACTGTGAACCATTTGTCATTGGAATATATTCTGGAAAGCAGAAACCACAGTGTGCTGCTGAATATCTGCAGGAATTTGTTGAGGAGATAATTTCCCTTCAGACTAAAGGGTTTTTATACTGCGGAAAAACCATCTGTGTGACACTTGATGCAGTAATTTGTGATGCCCCTGCTAGGGCATTTGTCAAGTGTGTTAAAGGACATTCAGGGTATAGTGGTTGTGAGAGGTGCACACAAGTAGGTGTCCACACTGGTGGATCGGGTGGGAAAATGACTTACCCAGAAACCAAGGCACCACTACGCACAAATGAACAGTTTAATGAGATGGTTGATGAAGATCATCATACAGGTACTTCCCCTCTCAATTGTCTCTTCAACACAATCGGCTTTGGCATGATTACACAATTCCCTCTGGATTACATGCATCTTATCTGTCTTGGGATTGTGCGGAAACTTATACGATTATGGTTGAAAGGTCCTTTAAAAACAAGACTGCAACACAGCAAGATAGTGGAAATATCAAACTGCCTTCTGAATTGTAGAAGCTACATTCCACGTGAATTTGCTAGACTGCCAAGGACTTTGCTAGAGATATGTCACTGGAAGGCAACAGAAATGAGACAGTTTTTACTGTACACTGGTCCTGTCATCCTAAAAGATGTATTACCGAAGGCAATGTACAAGAATTTTCTTCTCATTTCTGTTGCCATTAGAATACTTCTGTGCCCTGCGCTCTGTTGTAACTTTGTAGATTATGCTCAGAGTTTACTGATGGCATTCATTAAAACTTTTGCCTCTATATATGGGAAGAATATGGTCGTATACAATGTGCATAATGTGATTCACTTGCCTGACGATTCAAGGCGATATGGTGCCTTGGACAATGTATCAGCCTTCCCGTTCGAAAATTATCTGGGGAAGCTGAAAAGATTGGTGAAAGGTGGCAAACATCCACTAGCTCAAATAGTAAGACGTGTTGGAGAAAGACTACATAGGCTGGGTAAAAAAACAACTCCTGATATAAACACAGTAAAAAGACAACATTATACTGGGCCTCTACCAGAGGGTCATCAAAACTGTCTTCAGTATAAACATTACCAAGGATCAAAGTATCTCATCTCAAATACAAGAGGAAATAACTGTTTCATGCACAAAGGAGACATGGTTCTAGTGCGTAACATCCTAGTGTCCCAGAGTGGGGCAGCATATGCTGTAGTAGAGCCATTTCAGAGAAAGGAGGACTTTTTCAAATTTCCTCTCACATCATCCTCACTAGGAATATTTCTTGTATCAAGACTATCTGGAGCATATAGTGTTGTTCCTATAGATGAAATTCAGAAGAAATTGGTCCTCCTCCCCTACAAACGCAAGTTTGTAGTCCTACCTTTGCTGCACTAATTAACAGTGTGAGTTAAGGTGCCTCATTTACAGAATTAATATCTAAACATGACGACATTGTTATAAAACTCACTTTCAAATGCCCCATAGCATCTAGAATCATATGAAAACGCAACAAATCCATTCAAGATTTTCAACATAAACCTATGTTTGTAGTGCTCCCTTGAAGTGAATCCTGGTGCTATTATAATAATATATACAATGTAAACCCTCACCTATGAGCCAACTCTGACATTGAGACAAAAATATTTGACCTATAGGAAAATTATTAAGATTTCAATTTGTCTTGATTCTATTTATGGCAGTTTGAAGACTTAATATTTCCCTAGTGTATTGATTGTCTTTACCTCTTTCTGTTTATTTAGGTCGAGCAAAGAGAGACCAGCTGATTGTGTTTATGTGGTGGTTCAATTCAAGAGTGATAACACAGTGGCTGCAGTTCCAACGTCTTGGCTCACCGGTAGCAAGCAGAGAAAGTGTTTTTGGCCAGTCAGGATCAAAGGAGGAGAAAAACCTAACATTTCCAACCTTGTAAAGCAAAGGCAGAGGCCAGGTGGAAAAGAGTTCAAGTGGGTAGATCACCGAATAAAGTCTATCATGGGATGGGCAGGTAATGTTTACTTCATTGTACAATTGAACATTCTGTCCCCATACCTATTACAGACTCAAAAAAACTAAGTTGGCTTATATACACAGGGCAGACTTGTGCACAGAACAACTTTCTCATAGTTTCTGGATTTCTGTATCATTCTTTCATCATTATTCTAATTTTTTTCAATAGTTTTCTAATCAAATCATATATGCCATATCTTTGTGAATACTTGTTCCAGCAATAATAGATATGGAGGGGTAATATTGCCCCGCCCTTATAGAAGACTGTTACTTATTCAAGATCTAGTTATAGTGCTTAAGAACTGTTTCAGCATCCCCTTACGGCTGGTGCTTATTGAAGACGCTTATCCACAAACTGTCTGTCTTATACAAAGGGCCTGGCTTGTACAATTTCAGTCAGTCACCAGGATGCCATGTACAAGGAAGAGCTGGGGACAGAACTGTCTTGTGTTGACACTGCAGCTGAAGACACGAATAAGCCACGACCCAAACGTAGATGTAGGTTAGTCCCATTTTTATCTTCAGTACACAGCCTTGGCTTCAGAGACTAGAACCTTTAATTGTGTCATATTCCTTGCTTGCAATGATGCAGCAATATTGTACTGGTGAGTCCTCAGGCCAAGACATACATCATATACAATATAAATGATAAACCCCCAAAACTTTGTCATGATGCACTAATTATCTGCTTGTGATTCTAGTGGAATTACATGGCCCTTTAAATGACATATTGATATGGTAAAACAATCAAACATTGTGTATATATCATAATAATTCCATTCATTCATGTATTTTCTAATCAAGAAAAAGCGATTTTGCTATGACCTGAAGATTTGGGCAACCAAGCTAACAAAATATGTTCCATCTTAGAAAACTGTTTTCATGGGGTTTAATGGTTTCTTATTTGTTTATTTCCAGGTTGCCATCCAAGCTGAGGGACCCAGACCCGGAATCTAGTGCTGATGAGGATGACAGTGAAAGTGAGAATGAGATACGTGCTCCAACACCACCAAGGTCCTTAATCAGAAACAGTGTAGGTCGAGAGGAAACACCTAACCAGCTGCAGTCTGCAGCCAATCATGGCGATACTAACCAATCCAGATCCAGAAGCCTGACACCAATGCCAGACACACCAGAGCCAGACACACCAACAGCAACTCCACAAAATGGTCGATCAACAACATCATCACTTGTGCCAGACACTACGCCTGGTCCAAGATCTTCTAGGACCTGGACTCCACTCTCCTTCAGTACGCCAGTGTCAACAAGGACAGGTAATTGAAATGTTATTGCAATTCATCCTGCTATTATAGATGTGAAATCACTGTTATAATTTTATCTAAATTCAAAATTGTTAATGATAAAGAAACTACTGATACCAGAAGAATGTGAGTATATTATATCCACCTGTTAGCCCTTTGAAGGATGATAGTGGATTAATGCATCATGCCTATTGGTCGACAAGTTGGGCAAGTGACTTACCAGGGCTACATTGATGCATCATGCTGAACTTAGGCGGTTGATACACACATTCCTTAATGGTCAGCATGATGCCCCAATGAAATGCTGGTAAGCAGACTTGCCAGCACTTCATTGGTGCATCATTCTGACTAATGGGTATGATACTATCCTGTACTATTGGCCCTTAAAGGGTTAGAATTATACGACTATTTGATATATTGCACTTCTCCAAATCTGAACATGTTGTTTAATGTAATTTTACAGGACAAGAACGCCAATACACATTATCAACTAGCGCTTTGTCATGCGTGCTGGGATTGTTAGAGGACGTGAGAGAAATACAAAGAATTCACACAGCCATGCTTAATGGCATTATTCGTAAGATTACTGGAACAGTAGACCATGGAGCCGTACCTGATGGGTGTACATTCCCTCTCCAGACTTCAGAGCAGTTGGAGGAATTGGAGGAAAAACTCAAGGAGGACACCACTAAACAGAGATTTGTAAGTTTTAAAAAACAGTTATAATCTTGTAGTCAGTGTACTTAATTCAAGAGATTCATACATGATTTTAAAAGCAAACCTGTGCATATAGCTCTTCTATGAGCTTAAAATCAATATGTAAAGTCATGTGTTTGAACTGCACCCACATATAAGCCACACCCCGATTTGGGTGAAACCAATTAGCTGCATCTAAAGCCTGAAAAGTTTGCCATTCTTTACTGTGATCAATATACAAAACCCTATATATAATCTGCAATATGTGTAAGTACAGCATAAAAACAGTCTTATAACCAATGCCATCATTTTCATATCTTTTTTCTAGGTTCTGTTTCTGTCTGACCTGGGTGGCTGTGCCACATATGATGCCTGTAAACGGATGCTGGAATACACTATCTCAAATGATCTGTCAGGGGAATACACAATCACTGGACTAGGGAAAAACAAGAAAGAATTTGGAAATAAGCTGCTTTATGATGTCATCTATCGTAAGTACTTCTTTATGTACAAAGAAACTTTATATATAAAGAAAACAGAAACAAAGCAAAAGGGAATACTAGATCAACTTAGGAGATTAAGTCTTTTTAATAGTGAAGATTTCGTTTAACCATATATAAGGAAATAAGGATACCATATTTGAATATAGGAAACAGCATGCATGAATAAGTTATAAATGGATTCTTTTTAGTTTTATGATAACGGCTATTTTGCGCCTTTCATTGCTTAAGCTTGCCAAGGAGATGATAACAACATACATATTTCTTCGTTTTTTTTGTTTGTAACAATACAATGTCTTTATTTCTATGGACAGGGGCAGTAAAGAAAAACACCATGACAGCAGCGAGTTCACGAGATGATGTTAAACAAGCTGTGGGGAAATGGCTGACTGGATATCGGGACCGTGCAGGCAACAGACTGAAACGTGCAGAACGAGAACGTGAACTGAGACTAAACAGAACTAACTAAATGTTATTCTCCTACAAGTATCAAACAGCTGTTATGTACATGAATCATCTTCAGTGACAAGTCTTTTTATACAGGAGTTGGTAATAAAGTTGGAATTATCAATAACATCACAGCTTTGAGTCTATTTATGTACAGCATTTATGAGTCCATCTTTCGATACTCCTCTTCAGGGCAGTCACCCTTAATATCTGATAAACTGCTGTAGTAATATCTAAATCATTTCAGCTATCAAGGCCATATCGACCCAGCATTTCATTTAGATCAGCCCAGTTAAACCCCTATTACAGGATGATTAGGATAATCCAACTTGAACCGAATTAAGATCAGTATTTTCAATCCAACCCAATCAACTGATTATGGTCTGCTAGATGTACACAATGGTTATAAATTCATGTCTTACCAATATATGCAACCCTAAAAAAGTCAAACTGGGCCCCAGATGGGGCCCGGCTGGAGCCCACTTTGGGCTAGCCCAATGGGTTCCTTCCATAGCCCAGTGCCCGTTCTCGCAGGGCCCCAAACGGGCTGCCCAAATGGAGCCCAATGGCCAGCCCAGCTGGGGCCCAGCCGGGGCCCACATGGGCATGTTACCTGGGCAGGTGGTTGTGTGGATTGCTGAGGTAGTGATGAAGACAGGGTGGCGGCATCAGGTTCAACCAATGGAGCCGCAGCAGATCCAGGGTAGCTGGTAGCGGTTTGTTGTACGTTGACAGCAGCAGGCGGCATAGCTGGAGCAGTGACAGTGGGTAGAGCAGGTGTGGCGTTTTGTGTCACGGTGACGGCCATAGTGTCCGTATGCTACTCACCAGCCCTCCACTGTGGTGGGAAACCCTACCTGGCCACCCCTCCTGTTGGTACCACCTTACCTACCTGTCACCCCTCTATACACTTCCACTCTCCCCTCCTGCTCATATAGTAAAAGGTAATGTCCTGGGCATGATACGCCCCCACTACCTCCCTACTATACTGATGACCTGGTTGAGTTGATAACAGCTTCTCCAGAACCATTATATATGGGTTCCATAGACATCCAGCATGCTTACAAGAATTTCCCCTGCTGTCCTCTTGATTACCCACTGAACGTCTTGGAGTGGCGCGGTAAGTTCTACCTTGAGAACAGGATGCCATTTGGGGAACACTTGTCTTCCCTATATATGCAGCGTATAGCTTGGTGGCTATACTCTGGGACAAAGGTCACACAGCCCTAATTTATCTTGACAATATATTAGTGGCTGCTGAATCGAAGGAAAAAGCTGAGGCCGCTTACTTGGCGGCAATCGCCCTCCTAAACGAACTGGGCCTCCCAATTGCCAGGGATAAACTACAGCCTCCCACTACATGCATTACTTGGTTGGGTGTAAATTTGGACTCATCACTATGCCAAAGTCAGTACTGGGCAAAATCGACCATCTCTCAAAAGCTGTGGTACCCACTAGGCTATTTGTCTCAAGACTGCTTCATGCGCTTAGGCAGATGGGCAGCACCAGGAATGTTGCCACAATTGGTTCATGGATGAGGAAGGACTTTCAGTGGTTCATTAACTTTCTACATGAATATAATGGGAGGTCGATGATGATTCCAACAGGCCCACCTGACATTATCATCGAGGCTGATGCGTGTGAGCAAGGAATCGGGGCATTTAGTGATATGTTCTTCTATGCCTCCATTGTTCCTGCGAAATATGCTGCCCACCCACTATGTGATATTGAGGCGGCGAACGTGGCACTAACATTTAAGACGTTTATCACACCTGACCATGCTGGCTCCACGGTTCTGATTGAATCAGACAATGCAGCGACTATAGCAGTCCTCCAGTCCGGCCGGGGCCGTGATCAAGAATTACTACAGGCGGCCCGAGATATCTGGGCCCACCAAGCAGCGTGTGGGGTGAGAGTGATCCCCATCCATGTGCCTGGGAAGTCACTGGTCCTGGCTGATGCCCTGTCTCGTGGGTCCATTAGTGCCTTCCACCGCCAGCTTTCAGATGCCCTGGTCCAGAAGAGGGGCCTCTACAGATTGTACATAGACCCATTTAGCATGTTAGATCATATTGATGTTTGATCTGTTTGGTTGCAGGGTTCTTATTTCATTACATGTGCCAACAAGCCACTTTAAGACAGGCCCTCAATCCTCGGACTGAAGCCAACTACACCAGGGCCGTGACTGTGTTCTTGTCATTTATGTTGTATTCTGGCCAGGATATAAACTGTGTGTCCGTCCAGAGCCTAATGGCTTACATTGAGTACCTGGATACCTTTTATGCTCCATCCACTGTTCCAATATACTTTCATGCCAAAACCTTTCTTCATGATACAGACAGGCCTACAGACTCATTCAGGAGTAGGTGTATAAGGAAGGCACTCAGGGTGATCACTCAAGATAAGACATATGAGTCAAGGGCTACCTTGCCACTCACCATTCACCAATTTAATTTGGCCCTGTCTGCCATTCCAACCTCGCCGAACCTAAACACATACCTTACTGCCTTTGTGTTGATGTTGGTCTGTGCGTGGCGCCCCTCAAATGTTGCCCCTGCATCTGCTGCCCAGTTTGATCCTTCAAGGCATCCAACTCGTGATGACTTCAAGTTGGTACGAGGTAATCTTCACATCACTCAGAAATGGGCAAAGAACATGCAGGAATCAGGCCGTACAAGGGATATAATAATTTACCCAGTTCAAGGAAATGACTTATGTGTGGTGAGCTTATATGCTCGTATGTTAGAGCAAACTCCGAACATCTACCGTTCCCAACCTTTGTTGGTATTTCCAAACCCTTATACCCTAGTCACGGCCCCTCACCTTGCTCAGGTGTGGACTGCAGCCATTCTGGCGGCAGGCCTTTCTACAGACAATCACACACTGCAGAGTGCAGTGCATCCGAAAAATGGGTGCATCAGAAAGAGACATTATGGAATCGGGCTTATGGACTTCCCAAGCATATCTCCGCTATGTTCACACAAACACTTCAACAATTCTCCGACACAAAATTGCTTTCAGTATCACAGGATTATAATCATCCTTGGTCATCTTAAATTTTGTTCCTTTCATCAATTTTGTGTTCAATTGTGTTTATGTTCTACTGTGTTATTCAATTTATGTTATTCAATTTATGTTCATTACATTCAAATCTTATCAAAACATCACCATATAAGTCTGTGTTAATCAAATAAAGAATAAAGGTGATATTTTACTCCAATTCCCTCTTCCTTGTTCTTGGGGGGCTGGGTTGTAGTTGCGTCCGAGATTATGACGTCAAGTCATAGTGTCCGTATGCTACTCACCAGCCCTCCACTGTGGCGGGAAACCCTACCTGGCCACCCCTCCTGTTGGTACCACCTTACCTACCTGTCACCCCTCTATACACTTCCACTCCCCCCTCCTTTCTCGCCCGGCCTTTGTCTTTCACCCCCATTCCGACCTCCACAGTCAGACCCTAACGACGTCCCTCCACCTACCCCCTTTCTCCTCCAATTTTGGCTAATTTTCCTCGGTTATTTCAGAATCAAGTCAGTCGTCCAACTCGCCTACACACGAGCCCAACTCCGCAGTCGTCCATTTTTTGTTATCCACAGAAGCCTGGCGGTGGGTAGAAGTAGAAGAGCCTCCTGGTATTATATTTTCAGGATTAAGTTACAATAAACTTTGAAAAAAGAAAACAAAACTTGAGGAACGATGACCGGTAGATAAACAAGATGGCGACCAACGGGTCACCGTGTATGGTGGTAGTAGTGAGCGTCCCATGTAGGTGGCGCCACTGAGTTTCCCGCTCGTCGCTGCCATTATCCTGTAATTTGTCAATTACTGGTAATAGAATTGACTTGCTCTGAATTAGACTGCATTGCGAAAGGTTGGGAACTAGTTCCATGATTAGTTCCACCTAAATGCTTCCCATTGTACATAGGCCAGGGAATTGGAAGAAGGAACTAGCTGAGAATTGGTTCTCAATTGGGAATCATTCACCTATTCCTGACCGCTCCTAACTCACTTCCATGACCAATTATCTGTTGGCAACTCAACAGGGAATTAATTCCCTGTGGTCAGTCAGTTCCGTTTTGGGAATATTACCTCAGACAGAACCGTTTTGGTCAGTCAGTTCCGTTTTGGGAATATAACCTCAGACAGAACCGTTTTGGTCAGTCAGTTCTGTTTTGGGAATATAACCTCAGACATAACCTATTCCAAATCATTTCACAACGGCCGCCAGACTGCAAACCGCCTGCATACTTCTTCTGGTCCTTCCACCTCAATGAAGGATGGAAGCAATGTAGCCAAAAATAATTTTCCCACAGTTTTTAGTGTTCTGAACTAATTTGAGATTTGATATGAGTAAACTTGTTTTCTTAAAATGACATCATTCTTTTTGGCTGTGAAAACATGAAGACGTCTACACGGCTACTGTAAATCTTCCATATGGATAATTTCATTCAGGCCGTTGACTATACCATTTATGGTTTCTTCGATGAGGAGAAACCTTTTTTGGGAGGTACCAGAGTATATAAATCCAAAGTGGTGTGGTGATCCTAAGCCTTCGTTCTTTAACATGCACGTCAAGTTCCAGAAGATGTCTACAGAACGCTCACCAACAATAAAGAGCCAACATCTAGATCTAAGCTCATTTTCGGTCAGTTTGTCATCCCGCGTGGGCGAGGTGGGCGAGTCAATCAGTATTATTAACGAATGAGTCGGTGTACAAACCTGGACTTCCTGCATTAATGCGAGCTGCTCTCCAAAGATTCTTTACCTGGTGAGCTGCTCGGACAAATACACAATCTACTTCCAAAGCCTTCCTATGTCAATTCCAGATTTCTCATCCTGTCACTATTTCTCTGTCTTATCTGACTCTTAAATGGGAAGGCTAGTATTATATATATCAAATAGCACCTGAAGCAAAGCACATCTTCAAATTGTTCTATTGCCAATAAGAAGGAGTAAATAATGATAGAATAAAGGATAAATATAAACAAAGGGGGTGAAAATTTCCACTCTATATCCAATGCAACTATTACAACACAATGCAAATATTACAACATAATGTTGTAGACAAGCATAATCGTTTATAATAAATCTGAAATTTTACACCAAACAGTTAGAATAGGTGGGATTTTATGGGATTTTATATTATAATCTCGTAGTGGAGCCCCAGTACTGCATTAATTCATCTAATTAAAGTATGAATCAAAAGGTATCAAATGGTTAATGTTAACAAGAAGTAGGCTGGGATTTCAAATTATTAGATGTGCAACTCAGCTGCTATCAGTACAATCATAAGGACAAGTGTCTGGAAAGAGAGTGGCTACCTACATTTCCCAACTTAGCAGTTTACAGGAAGCAAGACTTGATTCAAGAGGTTGTTGCATATAAGCTAAAGTGACCACTAATTAGGTACCCTCTCATTATTAAAAAAATCAGCTGTACTTCACCATTCAACTTGTACTCACCACATTGGACTGAAAAGGCACCTGCCTCATTTTTAAATTATGTGTATTGCACAAGCAGGTACCTTAATGTGTGACACTCTTTTTAGTGCTTTTGTTTTGAGTAGCTATGATCTTTATTGATAGGTCCTTCTACCTGACTGACATGAGCACTTCTGTGCAACACAAATCAAAATCAGGACTGAAAAGTGACTGCTGCAGATGATGCACTTCTAAGGCAAAACTACCTTTTCCCCTATGTGCAACAAACTCCAGAGACGGTCCATATAGTGAGCGTGGGCGGAGCTATTATCTGTAAGTGATTGGCTATATGGTGTTTCTGGGTGAAAGATGGGTAGAGGACAAGCAATTTGATCTCAAATTCTACTAAGAGAGAGAACATGTAATTTAGATTAACCGGAAGTCGGCATCAAGGTGAAATCATAGACAACTTAGGGTGAAAATAGATAAACAATATTCATAGCGACACTTATATCAAAAGGATTTATCAGGGAAATGAACATGTAGAGTCATTTTCTTCTTTTTTTCTAAGAAATCTACATTTATGGAGAAATTCAGAATAAATCATGTCAAATAGGCGCACTTCGAGACAATTTTAGATAAAGATATAATTAGGTAATCGTAAATGGGATACTATAACATTTCTCTTTCTACAAATGTTTTTCCAGATGAGTAATACTTCATCAAATTGAGAAATAAGTGGCAAGGGCTGTGGACTTCAGTTTATGTGGCCGAATTAAGGTAAACCTACCTTACAGATATCATGGAATATTCCTTGTAAAGCAAATATCGTGTAGAGACCACCACCCACACCTGAACCAATCATATGATGGGTGTTGTATGTACAACAGTCAATGTCCGACCCAGAAATAAAGAATGTAGGGTTTGGTCTGGGTACATTTTGTATTCCTATAGTATGCATACCGATGATTTTCTATTTCTAGCCATAGATCAACACCCATCTAGAAAGTTACATAGCCATAATCAATGTGTTACTGAGAAAAGCAAGGCAGACGTTGCCATGAACTACAATGTGGAGGTACTATTACAAACTATATATATATATATATATATATATATATATATATATATATATATATATATATATATATATATATATATATATGTATATCAAACACCCTGTTAATGGTTTAAAAGTCAGACCTATCTCATGTTGTGTGTGGGTGATAGGATAACCATATGACGCACGAGCTACGGGTGTTAATCAGTTAATACATTAATGGTGTCTACATATTCACTATGGATATATTTCAGAATATGTGGGCAGATTATGAAATCTTTTGGAAGGTCAATTTGAGACTCTCCAAATGAAATACACTCGATGATAGTTTAGAAACTGTTTAACATTTTACGCTACATGAAATCGTTGTACGTTGTATTATTTTTGCACAAATGCTGAAAAACAAAGAATAATGAAAAAGGGGGGAAAACAACAACAACAACAACAAAATTAAAACGCCATGTATAAACGTTGATTTCGCGTAGATAAAACGCAAAACACCAAAGTACGTACAGCCAGAGTGTAGAAATCTTCTGGGTGATCCATCCATTTACAAGACATTCATGACCCCTTTACAGAAATGCAAATAGGCTAGCTGGGCTATATCCTTCCCTGAACTAATTGTAGGTGGCGCCGGCCTGTCTAGCTGTAGCTGGTTATCAGCATGTACTTTACACTGGTTGTAGGGTACAGTTATGTAATATCTGGTGGGAATCCACTCTGTCCCACCCTACACACAAAACTATCATTATGACTCATTAAGTAGCACAGTGTGGCTTAAGAGTATAATTACGACTTAACATAAGTTCAAAGATATGGTAAATGTAGACTATCACTCATCACACCTCCAGGTGTGAGGTTTTACAGGTGTGGGGAGTAGCCCATGTATAGAGTGTCTTCTGACCCCTGTAGCTGCAAATCTCACGAGAATTCATGTTAAGTAGGCCTGAGCTGGTAGCTGCAGTGCAGCACACCTGTATGGGCTGCCTGTATGGTACTAGTGCCCACGGGAAGACTTGCAACATTATTTGTGGAAACATAATGTCATTCCATATATGAATACTGATGTTTGGTTTAATGAACCTTACAATACAAATATCAATATTATATTGATGTATTTCAGACAAGTATTATATGAAATGTCCATCCTAATCCACTGATTAAGTGGCCACCTGGTGAGATAAGCTGGAACCAGGTTTAGACAGATCAATACTGACACTTTTAGTGTAGTGCATAGTGGTTTCACCTGAGTACAAGAGCACATACAGGGAACACTCCTGATCGAAAGAGTGAATAGCCTGCTGCATACATATAGAGGGGAGGGAGGACGTTTGCTGAGTGTCCTTGAGCGCTCTTACACTGTTAATTTGGTGTTTAGCAACCAAACACCAGTGTTTAGAATCTAAACACATAGCTAAACACATTCTTGTCCCACTTTTCTTAACACATATTTTGGCTAAACGCTTTAACTTTAAACATGTTTAGCTATCAGGCGTTTGATTTAACAAGTTTTTAGTTTTGATAGGTGTTTAGCTTTAAGGTGTGCAGCATGAGTAAATGTTTAGATTGGTAGTGTTTAGCTTTAGGAGGCGTTTAGATACATAGTGTGTAGCTTTAGGAGGTGTTTAGATACATAGTGTTTAGCTTCAGGAGGCGTTTAGATACATGGTGTTTAGCTTAGGGAGGCACTAGCTTTGGGCCATAGGGTTGTTCACCAGGGTGGGAGGGGGGCTATGGCTGAATCATTTCATTTTTATTATTTCCATCATTTATTTTTCATCTTCTTTTCATCATTTTAATCTTTATCATGCCCCTTAGGTAAAAAAAAAACAACAAACAGGAAAAAACACAAAAAACTACTGAGTCATCGGGAAACTGGGTGATATACAACTATAAAAACGAGGATACCATCCTTTTACTCATTTTATACATATTATACTTATCTTATCTGCTTATGATTCTTATTAGATGGCTAAACACCTGATGTTTATCTTTCAAATACATGTTTAAGACTAAACACATAGAGACTGGATGTGTTTAAACTCAAACACCTAAACACCATGGTGTGTAAGTGTTTAGGTGTGTGAGAAGTAGGTGTGTAGTTTTCAGGATAAGTGTTTAGAATCTGATGGTATTTAGCTGTAAGTGTTTGAATAACATAGATGTGTAGGAATCACACGCCATGTAGATAGTGTGGTATGTATAAACACACACCTTTTTTGCAGTGTAGGGCTACTCATGCGCTAAGTGCACTGTAAGGTAATTCTTCCCTTCTCTCTCTTTGTCCTGGGGTGAGGGCACAGTGCTTCTATTAGGCAAGCATAAAATTTAATCATACATTCATGGGAACAACTCTTGTATACTGTACGGGGTCAACTGCACCCCACATGTGCTCTTTTGTTAGTCCATATAGGGACGAGGAACGATGATATAAACACTGTTGTGAAGAAGAGTGGCTCCACAGCTTTTCCTTTATTTTGGGACTCTTACCCCTGTGCCCAGTCAGTACTTCTTGGAATAGTGTAGGAGGGCTGAGGCTAAGATCGATGCGATCTTAGTGCTGGCTAGGAAATGTGAATGCAGTCTAATCTTAAGATTGCTTAAGAGGATAAGGTAGAAAAAATCCTAAGATCGCTAAGGTTGCGATCCCAGGATGTTTCGAATTAACCTCCTGGATTCCCGTTACTCTATGGGATTTGCGTGCCAATCCTGCTTTATGGCGTGGAAGGGGCAGGGGGTGATAGGGAAAAGAACTATACCTGGGAACTATGTAGTATCTTGGTATGTTATTACTGGGAATCTACCCAATTGTATAGTCACTAAATAGCTGCCCTATCATTCGTTGTTTATCCATGACCCGTGGACAGAAAACACGCACCTTTAAAGCCCTACTAAAATATCAGCGTAGAGAGGCGTTGTCAGCCATGCTATCAGACATGAAAGGGGTGGACCCTTGATCCAGGGTCCTGCTCCTCTGAATTCCTCTACCTCTCATCAGGTGACTAAAATGCTAAATTCGCTGAATCTAATAAGGTTCCGTCCTCATATAATCTCTAGAAAATGTATTTTATGTTAAGAACGACGTTCATTATTAATTACTCGTATCATACACATAACAACACAGTGTGATTCATCTAGAAAACTCGTCTGTTTTACGCAAAGAGATGTCCATGATAACTAACCCAATGACTTCAATAGGGATTATTCTATTTGAGTAGATTCTTTATATAAACACCCCATCCCCTTACAAAAGCTTATCTGTTAACCATTTTTATTGTCATAAAATGTCCAAAGTTTTCTTACCTCAAAAACACTCCGTAAAGAGATGACGACATGCTAGAACCCTCTGGTGGGAGTTATTCTGCAAAATATGTCATTTATTTTTATCTGTACGTTAAGTTATATTGGCTATGCAAAGAAAAATACGATCCATCAAAGAGTAGAAGGACCATTTTCTGAAGCTTAAACAGGTACATACACTGACACTACACAGCATCAAAACACTCCAATTGTTTGCATACAAGATGTTCAGCTTGGTGGGTTGCTATAAGGTTTTCAATCGCCCTGACTCGATGATGTTGACATTAAGCCTTGCTACTTAATGTAGCCCCAGGCATGTTTATACTGATTAAATATGTGGATCAACAGGGTAAAAGGTACGCCCGCAAGGATGTGCATGGACATACCTTTTACTGTGTTGATCCAAATATACGTAAAGTAACTTTGGCATACCAAGTATCTCATAAAATGAAACGCGTGTTTTCATGTGTACGGCTTGGGGTACCATGAGGACAGTGGGAGCCACTGTATGCATACCACTTTCGAAAAAAAAAACAAAAAAAAAAAACACACACACACAACAAAAAACTATCCTAATTAATAAAGAAAAATCAGCTGATCAATATGAATAAAAAATGCTGAGTGGTTTATCGACATTGTTCAACCAGCTATTAAAATTGATTTGATGTTATGTACCCACCGGGATGATAGGCCCTTCTCTACAGACCGCGACACTCAAAATATCTTATGCATTTAGCAAAGTTTTCACAATATAAAACAAGAGAAGGGTTATACTTATTTAGGGGTTGGGGAGGGGTATTCTAGCGAGAAAGGGCCAAAAGTAACCTACTAGGACGAAAGGGTTAGTACACTAGTACCTTGCTTGTGATAGTGGTGTTTATTCGAGATATGTATCTGCGCACTATTCAACTAAGAATAGCTAACACTTCAACGATTACCATACTAGACTTTTAACGGAAATAACCTTCTAAACGTAAGGTAGACGTGGGTGTATATTTGTAGGAGTTTAAAATGGTTTATAATCAAGAGTAGAACTTACCGGTAAGACCTTCCTTGTAACCGCTCTTTTGAGACACAATTCCTGAAAAGCAGGTATAATTTTGTTCCGATCCACCTCTGTCTATCACCTGTGTAAATTAAAGGTTAACACAATGCCGGAAATAGAAAAAGTAGATTTTCTGATCTTCCTTTGGGTATTTAATTGAAGGACAAAGGAAATACCAGAAACGATACCGATTTGCATGGTGTTCATATATTTGTAGTGAAGAAATGAATGCGCTTACAAAATGATCTACTCTAGATAGACCAGAATACAATCTTCATTAATGCAAATGACTCAAGGTCCCCATGTAATAATATGTCATACGGCCATTTCTACTACCAAAGGTACAAAAACTGCACATTCAATGATTTGTTGCAATTTATATAGTTTATGAAACAATGTAGCTTTAAAGCTATAATATTGCACAAATCGATTCTATCAAGCCGAGGGAGACTGTGTAATATCTAACTTGAGAAAAATCTATTGTATAGAGGATGAGGCACTCCTGTAAGAGCAGAATATATTCAGAGTATGGACACCTTTTCTGTCTCAAACTTCATTATGTCGGGTGGACTCATTGGCCTGAAATCTACGACTTTAGTGTGATTTAGAAGACAAGTAAAATGTGGCCCTGGGTCAATACGCTATCCCTTTGCATTGGTATCACACGTATAAACTATTCCATATTGGGCTTATTCATATTGGGGTAGAATAATTGAATCCATAGTGACATAGGGAAGGGGCACGTTAAAATTTATTCTATAAATCCTACGAATTCAGCATAGAATTACAAAATGAAAAATATCCAAGAGTCCCCAAGTCGATGTGTTGTCTCATAATCATCACTGCTGGGGGGTGTTTCCAAAAGATCGAAACCCACATGGTGAAAAGAGGCATGGAATTGTGAATGTGTTGCGTTTGTGGAACTCCAAATTTACAAGGAATAACTACAGAACGGTGTATCGAATGCAAGGGTGCATGTTGTTGCGTTTTCTCATTTATACTGTTTGCGATATTTTGCCTTCTGTGCATAATATTTTTTTCTGGCCTAAATAACAAAAGAGTGCTTGCAAATCAGACCATTATTAAGGTTTTTCGCAAATAAAACAAAAAGCAAGGCTGTTTATTAAAGAGTTAAACAATTAAAATGGTGTTCGAGTGAATTTATGGTTTTTAATTCTTGTTTTTTTTGTGTTTTTTTTTGACAAATAATAATTGTTAGGTATATTCGGTCCTGCCGAAATCTGTAGGACTGAATGTCTTGCGATTCGAAAAAAAAAACACTTTTCCTATAGACTGTTTCCAATATTATGGCCAAATGTACGGAAAACATTCCCCATTATTGATTGTTAGCATAATTATGCTTATTAGATGCACGATTTAATTAAAACCATGAATGGTAGAGCTTATTGGCTGCATTGATATGGTTACATCAAGTTTAATGTTCATGAAGCGGTAACTCCAAGACCAGAAGGGCAATCTGCAAGTGTTATTACTCATTCTATAGCTAATGATTTCAATCTTTTAAATGTTATATTTTACCCTTGAGGACCCTTTCCCCTCATCTGTTCAGCTTTAGTTGTCACAGCTAATTAACAGTGTTATGTAACGGGATCAATGGGTCCGTTTGTCTGTGTCATTGGTCTTGGGGTACAAAGTGGTCGTTTATTAAAGTTAATTAGAACTTCTCTAGTAGATGACTCGCCAACTACCAAATAGCTTTATGGCCGAATTGTGTTTACTCTGGCATATTGAATGCTTATCATTATTTCTGTGAAGGACTAATTGTTATTCTCATAGCAAAACAAGTGACTTCTAGAAAAAAAACTAGGACTCGCTACAACTACTTTTGTTAACATTTAGTAATAATTAAACGACGTTAATCATTGAATCTGCTCCATTGTCTGTTGGTATATCATATTTACCAACTGCTAGCCCGACTTTTTAGTCACTGAACTACCTAGGCGTCAGATCCCCTTTTCTTCAGGATATACCAAATTCTCGAGAAATTATAGAGGTTAATAATAAAAAAAAAAGATTTTGGCTCCCTTACTTTGGGTACCTGTATAGTAGCAAACTAAAATAATATATTATTATCAAACTCAGCTACCTACTAAGCCTTGCCAGAGGTGCGAATAGTCTGCAACAGCCCAATTCTCAATGCTCAAAAACACCAAACCATATTTGTATACTCTCCACTCTTTATATTCATATTGAAGAAAAACAAGAATCCACCCTTTTGCAAAGGATACTCTTTTGAAAATTTATCAGCCGTTGAGATTGTAGTATTCGCATGCCCATTGCGTACCTCTTCTCACAATTATAAGCCACCATTTTGTTGGCTCATGAGACCCAAATTACAGACTTCAAATACGTTACACCTATGACCTATGAGAGCTACCTCCACTCGAGCGTGAGATGTAGAACTGATTTCATTACCCTCCACCAGGTAGGCTAGGTGTTATTTCATATGGGTGGTCACCTTCTATATTGGATCAAATTAGTAGTAAAATCAACAAGTGTGCATAGATGTGTGTCACTGCTCTATAAAGGGAACGTCATAGAGAGGATAACCATAAGCCGTAATAATAATATGCACGGTAAAGGTAAAAGAAATTAATAAGTACTGGGGTTATGTCAATTTGGCCACACATTGCATCCCCTGAAATGTTAGTGTTGGATTCAGTTTTGGCATCTATAAGGAACAGTGCTAGTGCACTCTTTAGGTAGAAATATTAGAATGCTGTTTAGCTTTCAGCTAGAACAAGTGGGAGTACACTGCAAAAGCAGTGTTTAGATTTTAAACATGTTTAGGTCTAAACACGTTTAAAACCTAAACATATATGTCAGTTAGGTGTCTCATCTACAACACATTTAAGAAATGAACACTTTTATTCTAACTACATAAACATTTTCGCTAAACATGTTTAGATGTTTAGAGTTTAAACAGGTTAATAATAGGCTTTTACATTTAAACATCATTATGTTTAGATACTTGGATGTTGAATCCACACCAGGTAGCAGCACTACCTTTAAATGGACTATCTTTACACAATCATAATCAATTTTTATAACAAATGTACCCAAACCGCATGTTTATTATAGTTTCTATTCATTAAATGTCATGACAATAGAAAGGGCAATAGAAAGTTGACTAGATTCACCTTACACCATCGTCATTAGCATGAAATAATCAATAAGCTCAATGACTGACACCCATTTTATGTTATTCTGGAATAGACAAAGCAATTTTCTTTCTGCCAAGCTGTTGTACTTTTTCAAGTCTCTCGTTCTGATGCAGTGTGTACATACACGCACACGTAAATATGTGCAGCTGACATCTTTGGAGACTTTGGCATGTAAATACCCCCTACCCAAGTAAATGAGAAAATAAACAAAAGACATCTTTTTTTTAATGTATACATATCTGCACACCCTAACTCTCCGTCAAAGCATTCAGACATCTAAACACAAAAATTCATAAACATCTAAACACAAAAATTCATAGATATCTAAACACAAAGTCTAAACCTAAACACCTTGATTTCTAAACATTTGAGCTAAGCACATTGTTTGGCTAAACATGTGTAGGAACTTAATGTGATTAAAAACGTTGCAAGAATATGTTTAGAATTGTGTTTAGGATCTAAACACCATTTTTGCAGTGTACCATTGACATATAGAGAGTACAATGGTGTGTTACCGTGTGTTCTCTGAGTCACCCAGTGTTAAGAGTTCTGCTGCTCTCTCCTCACACTGCTCACTAACAGTGCAGATCAATTTCATAGGTGCAGCCAAATAAATAACATAGCATACTGTTCTAGGCATACCTTCCATTAACATAGCATAGAGTGCGATTTTAGACCATATTGAAATAGACTCCAGTATATATGATATATGTGGGATCTAGTCATCTGCATTTTTCTACCATATGCTGTTATAGAAATACAGGACATGCTGTACCCGATGTCAATGATACTGGTTTGAATATCGAGTACCTCATCCTCCTTAGGGACCCTGGAAGCTAAGATGTGTGAATGTATACACTGATAATAAAACATATAGTCAGTAGTGACTATACCAGCATATTTTGAGCCCTGTAGTCATTTGACTATATGTCTTAGTCATATGTTAGTCACAAGAATAGTCATTCTGACTATATGTAAAGCACACAGATTGATGATGTCACAGGTTTCTGTGCACAAAAAACGTCATCAACAAAGAACCCATGCTTTCTGGATGCTTAGACTAAAAGGAGGCTTATATAATTAGGCTTTATCTTCATCTTAACAAGTTCATCCATTGAAACTCAATATGTCTGGCTGTTGATAGATAGGTAAGCCATCTGTTTGTCACAATATTGTTTGGTATTGCAAGATAACACATGTTATATTTGGCTTGAAATATCCATCATTGGGAAGGCATGTGGCAGCCATCTTGGAAATCTCTCTATATTGTTCTGTTTCAGACCTCTATTTAACATTACAGGGCAATGAACATTGATGACAAAGAAGGAGATTGAAAGAGGGTGACAGAGAAAGAGGGATCAAGAACCAAGACAGCCAGAGGGAGAGATAGAGACACAGATAAAGAGACAGAGACACAATGACAAAAGAGACAGAGAAGAAGCCACATGGTTATAGTCAAAGAGACTATACACATCAGTCAGTGTGACTAAGTCTGTGATCCTAAGCATCAAGTATGACAATATGCTGACTATATGACTAACTTAGGCTAGTCACAGGTTACTATAGAGGGATAGCCATAAATCGCACCATCACTTGACTAACTTAAGTTAGTCACTACTGACTAAGAAATTTAGCCATATTTTTATCAGTGTATAAGCTCATCTAATCAAATGAGAAGGGAGGAGATTAGATGGTCCTGATGGTGATTGCAAAGACATTAAGGAAACTGTCTAGATTCGCTGTGGATGCTAATGCCCAGACCAATGCTGCAGAGGGTATCAGTCCTGCTCGGAGGACACAAGGGATTGTGTCAATTACTCAAAGACCTCGGCTGGCAGTGCACTGCTCAACTCAGATCTGCATTTGTGCATTATAGTGCAACAGACAGTCTTAATGTGAAGACAATTCGTCGCCTCAGTGCAACAAGGTTGTAACTGACATTTTGGCAAAGTTGAGTTTTCTTCTGTTTTCTTCTATTGACCCTTATCTAATCTATGAAAGTATTGACGCTCTATCTATGATATATGTGTCTACAGGCCCCAGTGCAATGTTGCTGTTTTCACTTTGCTATAGTAAGTGCAACAATTCTTTTGCCTCTCCTGCAAAACTTGAAATATGCAGATACAACAAAAAAGAACCGGGTGATTCCAGGGGCGTTGTCATACATTGCATGGGACTAAAACAGGGGACTACGGTTGTAACCATGTCAGTGGAAACATCCATTGGTAGAGTCATGGGGAAGAACAACTCGAAACACATGATTAATGTTGTTTTACCAATTATATATAAAATGATAAAATGGAGTTGCCACCATGACCATTGCAAGTCTTTCTTTCAATGGATGGCAATCAACCTGTGCAGTGATGTCATTCACTGTATCAATATGATGACAACTATGCCATTCACTGCCTGAATAGTTGGTAGTCATGCCATTCACTCTATGTGTGGTTTGATAGTCATGTCATTCACTGTATGGATGTGACAGTAATGACTTTCACTTCATGGATAATGTGGTAGTCATGTCATTCATTGTGTAAACAGAGATCATGTTATTCTATATGAGTAGGTGACAGGCATAATCACCCACCCCATGGGCAAGGTTGAACACATTTTCATTCACCAGTTCACTGCACTAGTAGGGTCATAGTCATGCAATTTACACCACATTCCAGATCAAAAGGTGGTTGAAGCCATACTGGTTACTGCAGGAATAGGTATGCCAGATATGCCATTAAATGCATGGGGTGGATAGTAGTCATGCCATCCACTGTTCATACTTACTTAAGTGCTTGAAATGAAAATTTTCTGTTTCTAATCACTTAAGTATTTACTCAGTGCACCCTGGGTGGACACCTGAAAGTAGTGCCTTGAATTTGTATAATCAATACGGTGGGGAGGCAGGGATCAAATAAAGCTGTCTGAAGTTAACTAGAGAGGTAATAACTACCTCATAGGATAGGCACCCAATTGATAGCCTTTGTTATTACATGATTTCTGGGATTCTGAGTGCTTTTCCTGGATATTCCCATGCACATACCTGTCAATATTGCATGGAATGATGCCTGCATCATGACTATTGTAAGGCATGCGGTTATCCATGGATAACATGCCTCCTTACATGGATAACATACCTCCTTACATGGATGACATTACCCCTTACATGCCTCCTTACATATCATACATTGCATGTTAAAACCTACGAGAATTCTATTGCCAAGGGCAGGGGTCGAACCCATACCCTCCAGGTTGGAAGATCAACTCCCTATGCATTGCGCCACAGGGACTGACGAAAAGTGGTTGGCTAGAACCAGGTCTTGATATGATACAAAGCCCGGGGAGGCAACAACTGCGGGCTGTCCGCTACCATAACCCTGGGATGCATTCAAACAAAGCCAAGCCGAGACGGGCGCCGAGGTGTGAGACGTAGTGGTCTAGTGGTTAGCTTATTGTGCTCAGCCATTAGAGGTAGGCAAGATGAGTCCCTGTCCGGGCGCATCTTTTTTTTTGCCGTGTGTCCGCTACCATAACCGTGGGAGGCATTCAAACAAAGCCAAGCCAAGATAGGCGCCAAGATTAGAATGGCACCAGAAGCTGTCCGCGTTTTATTGTGTCTAAACCAACGGCTGTCGGGCGCTGAGATGTGTGTACCGATGGTCTATTGGTTAGAATAAGGTTAGAATAGCATTATAATTATAGAGGACTGCGGGACACGTTCAGACCAAACCAACGGCTGCCAGGCACTGAGGTGTGTGTACTGATCGTGTAAACACACTATGGCAGTCTTCGAGTCCCGGGAGAGGGAACAATTTTTGTTTTCAACTTAAATTTATTGATATTCTATTGATTATCTATTAATATCATGTAATAAAATAAGTAGTCAATGGATAATTCATGACTTGTGTGTCTTAGCAAAGGATAATTACACTTGGGCTACGCCCTCATGTAATTATCCTTTGCTAACACACACGCGTCATGAATTATCCACTGATTACTTGTTCACTATCATATCGTACAATGTTATTATGCACCTGTTGGTGTACAGACCAGGGAAAGGATTGAGTAGTTAACTTGGATTGAGTGGCTATTAACATGACAGCGCACAGCTCAGTGCCTTGTGGCTGGGTGTTAGTGGTAGATTGTTATGTATAGTCTACCGGGTAGGCAAGGGCATTGACCTAACCACACACCTGTACTAGCTGGAGCAGTGCTGCCCAATGATTCCTGCATCTAATTAACCACTAAAGGCTAGCTTCCCACAATGAGTGAGTAAATATTAGATGTTTAACGCTGCTTCCCACAATGCACTGAGTAAATAGTAAGTGATTAGAAACAGAAAGTTTTCAAGCACTTAAGTAAGTATGATCCAATGTATACACAGACATATTTAGAACATAGTTTCAAAGTGGGGAAACAACATCTTTGTCTTTTGCATAGGTGTAGGGTTGTGGTCATGTCATTCACTGCACGCTGCATTATCAGGCTCCATGGTGTCATGACATGTACGGGCTTCCTAGCCCACTTAAAAGGGTCTATGTCTCCTCTTTTCTATCTCCTCAGATGTGTGTGGTGCACATATGCGTGGGCACTGACACATTCCTCTGTGAAATTGTGTAATGTTGTTCTCGCCATAAATATGACCTTAGCTGTCGAAATGGCGTTAAACCTCTATTACTCACTCACTCCTCACTCATGACATGTACCGTAGAAATAGTGCAGAAGTCATACCATTCAGTGCATGCACTGGTGACAGTCACTTTATTCACTGAACATCCAGGAGGGCATTTCAAAACCATAGCTATAGATATAACTTGTAAATGCCCTGCAGATGGGGTGGTGTGATGCCATTCACATTACGCCTATTTGAATACCATCTCATTATTCAGTGCATGCATTGGCGACAGTCATATTTCATTCCCTCAATGGTTGGGTAGGTGTCATACCATTCACTGTATGAATATGATAAAAGTCATACCATTCAGTGCATGCATTGGTGAGAGTCATATTACTATCATTCACTCAATAAGTGAGGTGGTGTCATACCATTCACTGTGTAAATAGGATTGAAATTCACTATATGAATACAGAGGCAGTCATGCCATTCAATGCAACAGAAAATAAATCAATGAACCTCAATCTACTGTACTGCTGATTCTATCGCAGTGAGAAGTCAATATGACTTATTAGACACTACTGGGGTGGATAAATATCGCCCTTGTGCTGTATACACTATATCAGCCCCGCTCGTCTTCCTGTTGGGTGTATAGGAGACTGGGTGGTGGCTGGTGGCAGATCAACACTGAAGGCGAGTCTGACAGGAGGTAAGGAGAAAAATATAAGTGTCTGTGCTACAAGTCAGGTTCCCTGCACCCCACGTGCCCTCTGGCGCCGGGGCAAGGCAATCATCGGCAGAGTTCGCTTGGGTGACATCCATATTTTACAAGACAAGTATTGAACGTGGCCGATAGGAATTGGTGGTGTGGGTTGGAGCCCAATGTATATATGTTGTGGCTGTGGGATGGTACTGGGGAAGTAGAGTGCCAACCACTAACTGACTGCGAGAAGCCACAGGGCTGGGACACGCTCAGGTCCTGCTCCATCAGCTTAATGCCTGTCCAATCCTCCAGGGTCTCACGCCTATACTCCTGCTTCCCACCCAGAGCATTCACCTGCCCGCCTACCTGCTTCCTCCTACCGCTCTTGCTGTTCTTCCCACCCGTCGCCACCACTGCTACCAGTCGCACCACCGCCAGTTGCCCACCACCACACGTGTGTATATATACACAGGCACTGGAGCTACCAGGATCAGTTCTCATCGCCGCCCTGGAGCACGCGTCCTCCTCTTTGGCTTGAAGTGACACGCTTAGTAGGCCGTGTGAGCAGCCCCTCCAACTGAAGTCACAACCTACAAGAAGCCGCTCGTGGATCCTATAAACATGGGATTAAATAAGGCCAATGGAGTAAGCTTGCTTTCTCGAACAAGGCATTGATTCATACCCCTCAGCAATTGGATTAGTGAATGGCCCAGCAATAGGATAGCACGCTACTTCACATGAAATGCCTACATAAATTCCACAACTGTATACAGGCTTTTTGAAAGTCTATGCGGTATACTTTTAAATGAGCACTTGGATCCCCACCAGCCCATCATTGCGTGACCCCAGTGTTGTATTCCAACTTCATCTAATTGATCTGATGGTGAACGTGCCATTGATCTAATCAGGAATTCTATTGAAAGCAAATATTAGTTCTTACTATACAGGCCTCTCTAGGTGGGTGTATATACTCACAGGAGTGCCGAATTGATAAGCCATTATTTGCACAAAGGTTTCTAATACTTCTCGAGGTCATGTTTATATTCTTGTAATCCTTTGGCAATGTGTACGGATTGCCATCGGGCTGTTGCAGTAATGTAGCATTGCCTGGACTGGACCTATTACAGCTAGCACCTCCTTTGTATAGAAGAGGTCAATCCAGGAAAGCCACATCATGCCCTCAGACAAGCTTAAGGGAGGTGACAGTGGGATGAAAGTGCCAACTCCACTCATAGACCCTCCTCAAGGAGGGGAACACTGTGTATGCATGCTACCAGACTCTGGAGGGAGAAGGGCTCCATCCAGGAGGGCCTGGAGCTGTATTGAAAAGGGCTTGTTTGTTGGCCTTAGCCTAGCTATATTGGTCATCTGCATCCTATTGATGGTCATCTTCGTAGCTCCACGAGCTTTACAGGATCCAATGATGAAAAAGGTAGGTCATGAGCATAATATAAACAATACAAGTATAATATGTCAATAGTTTGAATTACATTACCTGAGGCACCGCATACGTCAGCTCCGAGTAATGGAAGTCTATGTGATTCTGAGCAAATCATTTCAGTTAATTCTTATTCAAATCTTCAAAATACTTCAAGTTTGATATCGAACACTCCATGATGAAAGTGACATTTTCGGTGATCAATTCACTAATAATGTTGATAGTAGACTTAAGTCGCCATGGCAACTGGGTAAACTTTGAGAATATCTGACCCTAACAAAGTTCAAACATCGTTTATATCACATATTATCCGTTGGTACTATACAATGCTTGAAAATGAAGTAACAGAGTATTCAACAACTGCTGTATAGCTTTACGATATATATGTGCCAGTTCGAACTAGTCCCATTGTAAAATGATCACTTGAATCATATATTCTTCTTGTTCAGTACCACTAAATAGAGTCCTGGACATTAGTCACATGGGATAATGCCTCAATACACAGTCTTTTCATCCCATTGCCACTAAGGTAGATCTATGTACTACACACATTATGAGCTACATGTCTGTATGTTGCGTAATTATCAAGATGTAGATGATATAAGTGCACCTAGTATGGGACAAACTATTAGGCTTCCCACTGCCAGCTTTATGGTTCAGTGAGTTTTATACAGACCTCAATAATTGAATACGTTCTTCACAAAATAACTGCGTCTGTGTTGATCTGCAAGCTTACATCCGAGTTGCTAAACCTCCCTAATACCTAGAGATTCCTCAACCTAAATGGCTCACCTCAAACGAACATGATACCGGTATATTGATGGACCAAAAAACATACATAGTACATTAAAGCTTGAACTTGAATGATAGACCTTAGTAGGCAACATGCATACCACACCCCTGTCCCTTTGCCTGAAATGATTCCAATTTATCAAAAGATAATGCTTTGCTGTCATTGTAACATATTATATCACTCTCTAAAACCTCTGCAATTTACATTTGACCTACCTCACCTTCATTCGTATGCACGACCTATGATTACAGCAAAAGATCTCACCACCTAAATAATATAAAAATCCTAATTATTATAGACTTAAAATGGGAAAGTCCCAATATGCATGACCCCTTCTTATAAACTAGCCTTACCTGTATGGTAATGTATACATTCCTTTCATGAAGTTCAGTGAATTGAACCAAATGCCCTTGGGCCTCATCCCCTGATTGTCAAACACGCCGTCCTTTCAGCCCGCGCCTTTACGGCCGATCACCTCTCCATCCCCCAAGAGGGCAAACCCTGGTGGTTTAGCCAAACAGGATCAATTGTTAAGTGGATCCCCAATAGACCTACCCTTATTAGGCTCGGATGGGGCACTCAGTGCCTTATCACTACAGTGTGTATCTGGACTTCTCAGAAGGGCCGATGCGTGATGTTTTGTTCAGCCAATCGAGTAGTGGATGGTGAATTATAGATTTCCCAATGTTACGGTCCCAGCAGGAAAGGTCGGCTATTGAGGATCATGTAAGGTGCCACAAATAATGAATGATGCTCAACTCCAGGGTCCTCCCAAGCCCTTTATGGGGGCATAGTTACAGTCATGCAGGTGTGGGCACCCCTCTTATAGATAGTGATAACCGTGACTGAATCGATTATATTGCCCCCTTAACTTTATAGCCACCCAGTCTGTTCCCATATGGCACTAAATCTGTTTAACGTAGAATAGTCAGCTGGTGTGGGGTGGACCCCGGGGGATGGAGAGTTAAGAGGGAAAGGGTTCAATGTCATGTCACCACGAGTTTCTATCCATAAATGTAATGATTTGTGCTACTACTGATACATTAACAATCGTCCAGGGTCATGACAGTTTGATCAAATATGACAAAGCAGTTAATGAATTGGGAAGGTAAAAGGCAGACCAACGGAAGTTTTCACTGATTCTGCTTTTTGTGTAAATTTGTTTGCTCAGATACGAAAAGGTCGAATCCCACGATGCAATTTTTACAAAAAGATTTCTGCAATATATCAATCTGATGCAATCTGGTGTACACCCTGCATATTGAAAGAGATGTAACAACTACAGGTATAGCTATGATGGCAAGGAGTCTTGCAGACTGGCAGACAAATCAAGATCTAAATATTTAGATATTTTCCTCTTGTTTGAATGAAAAGATTTTGCAATTTGCCAGATTCTGTTGCAAATTTTAGAAACAGGTAAAACCTGGACATGAAGGTATGCTTGTCTCCTTCAAACTGCAACCCAAGTTCCACTTTGCATTTGTGTCTGCATAAACTATATTATGCACAGAGTTCAATCTAAATCTAATTGTACACTGCGATTCCTCCCTCACAAGGGAGTTGTAGTAATAAATGTGACACGATCTGCGAAAAAGGCCCTTAGTGCAGGCTATATTAAGGGCCCTATTCCCAGTACATGTCACAAATAATAACTATCCTTAACAAGCAAGAACACTACAAGCATCCTTAAAAGGATCCTCACTCTCCAGGTACATCAATTGTCTCAAATATATGCGATGCCAAAACAGCTACAAAATGGACTCCAAAATCTGATCATTTAGAGTACTTCAGTAGCTATGTTTGTATACTTAAGCAACTGCCTGAAGAAGAAATGTAAATTATTTCGAAACGTTGTAATAAGTAAGATCACATCAAAACATCAAAAGAAGTGCAAAATGGGTTCAAATGTCAAGATATGAAAATAAATGTCTTAACTTAATTCCTTGTGTCTGGCTTTGTGTGATTTAAATCTTCTACAATATAAGCTTGAAAATGTCAAAAATCAAGGAATGGCAAAATATTTTCACATTGCATAATAGTCCTTGCAATTTGCAGTATAGGCAAGAGTTCCCAAATTGCAGAATCTTTTGAGGCATAAATCTCATCGTTGGATTCGACCTAAGGCAATATTCTTGGAAGTATGATTTAAAGTAAATGGTATAACACACTTTTGGCCAATAATATCCTCCACTATATGTATACAGATATGTAGACTATAATATGGAAACTTTTCAATCTACATGGTCCATTCTTAGAAACCAGTCTTACCTTATATTACACCATTGCTTTCATGAACTTAATTCAAATGCCTAGTGACACATCTACTCTTATCCCGTGATGGGCAAACAGACCGGGGAGCCTTTCCCATTGTTCACTCTCTGGTTTTAAGGTATGACTGTTTGTTCAAAAGCAATCCCAACAGGTTCTGTAAAGAGTTCTTGTAAAGGTCGAATTCCATGACGCATTCTACCACTCAAAAGACCTTGCAATTATGGCCTCTTGCAAATTTTGATCCTGCTTATAGTTAAAATTGCAAGGGTTATTACAGGTACCACAATTGTCTCAAGACGTAGTGTACTCTGCAATTTGGACCATACTGCTGTGATTTTTTTCTGCCTTCAGATCTTTATTTTGGGGGCATTACTTCACATAATCATGTCTAGGAAAATTTCACTATTGATATTTCATCAAATCATGCCAATAGATAAAACACACCTCTTTAATGTTGATTAGCAATAATAGACACACATTTCACAGAATGTCATGTCAATAGTCTATAAAATTATATGCTCATAATATAATAGATATCTTAAGCGACCCCCTCCATTTTGACTCCTGTCAGTTATACTGTAAATTGCAGAAAACTTTCAGTTCAGCAAGGAAAAATATCTAATTATCTGGATCACAATTTTGTCACCCAACATGCAAAGGTCTCCTTGCCTTTATACCTCTGTTATACCTCTTTCAACTTACAAACAGAACACCAAATTGCAACAGTTTGCCAAATTGCAGAACCGAAACTTTTCATCGTGGGATTCAACCTTAAAAGGTGAAATACAAATTGCTCTTTATAACATCCTCAATAATCTTTAAATACATGAACTTGCATAGAAATATTCATGATAAGTAAGACAAGTATATCCTTTGTAGAAACTACCATGAAGAATTCAATTCACTTATGTCGATGGCGTAAGCGATAGATCCACTACCAATCCATGACTCTTATACGTCATCATCAGTCCTATCTATCCAGCAAAATCTTTATTGACAGATAACAGCAGTGGAGATATGCCTATAGGGTGTCACTAACTAGTCATAGATCATATTGCATGCCTCTAAGAGCTAATGGGACTGAGTCCAGCAGCACATTAGCAGATTACGTATAGCTTTGTAAGGTGACATTTCCAATAGAATCTATCTATAGTTTAGCCAGTATTACCACACTAACACGTACCTATGGTGTAGACCGGGTTCCCATGCTATTATCAATATACCCAGTATCACTGGGTATATTGCTAATATAGGTATGATATAGATACAATAATCTATGTATGTCTATCCTTAGTTCAAACAAGTCTTCCAGTGTTCAAAATAATCACATCAGAAGGAAGTTTCCCTGGAGGCTGTTGCGAAAAGATTGAGAATTCAATTCTCACAGTAGCTAACTCATCTACCAGTTCTCCCTGATTCTCCACCCAGAGAGACAAATTTCTGCCTTTTACTCTAACGGAATTGACTTGTTCTGAATTTGACTGCATTGCAAAACGTGGGGGAACTGGTTCCAGGATTGGTTCTGCTTGAATGATTCCCATAGTAGGTAGTCCATGGAATTGGAGGAAGGAACCCTGGGAATTAGTTGTCAATTGGGAAGCATTCACCAATTCCCAACCACTTCTAGGATCAACTACCTTTTGGCAATCCAACAGTGAATTAATTCCCTGAGGTCAGTCTGTTCCATTTTATTGAATGGCACCTCCGACAGAACCATTTCCAAATCTTTTCACAACGGCCTCCTGATCCACAGTATTGTGGATATAGAGGCGAGTACCCCTAGGGACCATTCATTCTAAGTGTCAAGTCATGCGTGGCAAATATGGAGGTAGTCCATAATCTAGAACACGAGATCGGGTATATCAAATTAGGCACTGTCACTAAATGAATGGATTCTACACTTACCTGTCTGGGAGAAACGTCTGAATTTACAACAGGCCAAATCCCACAACGCAACAAAGGAGCCAAAGAAACTTTGTGTATTAGGATAATGGCAAGGTGTGTATATGTGTGTGTCCAGGGTGTGTGTGTATTACGAATATAGGTCGAATCCCACATGGCGAAATAGGGCTTCAATATCTCTGCGATTTTGCCATCTTGTGAAGGCCATAAAACGTGAGGATTGATCAACTCATTCCGAATCCCACAGTGGTTTAGTGTCAGGTTTGCAGTATTCCCTCAGCAAGGGCCATACAATGCAAGAGACAAAGTTACAGAGATATTAAAGCCTTATTGCGCTATGTGTGGTTCGACCTTTATATCCTAGAACAATTATGTATGTCAAACCAGACAAATCATCACACGTCAAGTGCATTCGATAACAGGGCATTTTAAGGCATGTCAAATCATATGAGGATTACTGTGTGCTACAGTCGTCATGATGTCATATGTGCACATGTCCGAATGATGTGTGCTCTCTGTGTCAAATCAAGTTGACCTGGGTATACATGCCAATTTGACAGAAAACCCTTTTTAAGTGTAGGGTTATATATTGCTTGTATATGTCCAAGAATGAATTGACTAATTGAAATTTGGAATTTGAGAACTGACCACAACTGTGCGTTTGACAACCCTAGACTTGTGAGAGTTGATCACTCATCGCCAATATGCCATTTGACAACTGTAACGGTTTAGTATTTTCATTTGCAGGCTAGTCAGTCAGGTTACCATTATATTTGACAACCATGCAGGTACATGCCAATCATACAAACACAAACAAAATTACCCATTTAGGATATATGGATATTATGGTCACTTCTACTTCAATGTGAACCCAACTTAGCATACTACTTTACCTTACTCATACTGACTATCCTTGAGTCGAGACACGCACATAATTCAACACTAGTATTGTGCACCTTACCTTTTCATTTCGTAACTGGAAAGTGTTTTCCCTTCACTGCACATGAAGGGATGTGTGGATAAGCCTACTAAATGTACATGTCTATATATGCCTACTTATAGCAATTTCGGGTGGGGTTGAGCGGTCTAGTGTCTTTTGGGTAGAAAGCCGCAAAGCGTCACATGTTGGATCAGCAATAGAGACTGACAGCTCTCTGGGCAAGGCCTGCAGTTATGCCAGGTTTGTGTTAGACTATGCTTCAGTTGGCACAGATAGAACAGATAGCCTCAAACCTGATTTTGATTTGCTTGGTCTGCAGGGAATTTCTAAACACTTAGAATTGACAAGGATTACCAAGGGATGCCCACCTGCGCTTATGTACGTGAAATTGCAACTTGATACCTTGATTTGATAGTTATATTAACAATTTATTTGGTATACTGGTGTAGGGGCCGGTATCGTCGTATATATATTAGTGCCGTTCATCCGAGAGACGTGTTCGTGTGGTGCCTGTTCCTTCTATGCCAGCTAGGTGTCGCTTCGTGATACCCCGTTGGTACAAGAGGGGGCGGCACCATGCCTCGCGTCCAGCTCCTACTAAGGATCCGGACGAGCGGCAGAAGGTGACTGGACCTAGTCCAGTCCAGACACGCGGCTTAACCTGTAGACCAGAGTGGAATAAAGTCCTACCCGAGAGGTAGGGGTTTCTGGGGCTTTGCCCAACCCGAACTACTCGTGTTGTGTTGGTGTTTCTAGTGGTAAGCGAGCCAAAGAGCCACCCAGCATATAAGTCAATACGAACCATTACACTGGTGCCGTGACCAGTTGGTTCGGGGGTGGTGCGCGGCCACATTGGCCGAAAGCCTCGGGAAACCCGAAGCGGATCCCCCCAGCCCTGGGCTAGAGGGATTCGAAGAGGATGACTTCACATCCCAGCATCTGTTGTTAGACTGGAAGCCCAGTCAACAACAAATGTCTGATGGACGGTACCACGGGTGATGGTATCGTAAACTTATCCGGGTACACCGCAAACGGTAGTACCGGATACGGGATTGTTTAAGGGAGTAATAAAACCCCCAACTTTAGACCTGAGTGATTGGTCCCAAGCTATAACTAGCAGACGCCAGCTGTGTCCTATTGTACCAGCAGGCTCGGCTAGTAACTTGGGTATCCCAGTAGCACAGAGCCCTGGGACGCGTACTGCAACCCCCCCGGAAGCGGTACCGAATGGTGCAAACGAAGTAGCCCCATTAATGACATCATCGGACCATAACAGCGACGATGATAAAGCCATAAGGGACCCAGTGGTCCCAGAAGTGAATGCAAAGATTAAGCCTAGGGATACTGAACCGAAAAGCTCGGAAAGGCATCACCTAGGCCGATCTCTAGACGAAGGCTTGTCTGACTCCATGTTTAACCCTGGAGGCAGCCGCAGGTCTATATACGGACGTCGGATGGGTCCCGGGTATAAAACTACCCCGGCTTATTTGAAAGCCAAAGAACAGGTAGAGTTACAAGCTAAGAGGCAACATGAACAATTCATGGCGGCCCAATTAAAAATAGAAGAGGAAGCTAAGTCTCGGATCGGAAAATTACGATCCGAGGAACAGGAGGCGATTCTAAAAGAATCTGACCTAAAATATCGTCTAACTTCCGTAACCCATCACTTGGAGTGGAAGGAGAGGGACGAACGCGAGAAAGAGAAAAGATTGGCCGAGTTAGAACTCGAGGAAGCCAATAGACTTAGAGCAATCGAAAAGGCTAGAGCCGAAGAGGTTGCTAAGGCCCGGGATGTAAGCAGATTACAATCCGAGTTGCATGCTATGGAGGAGAAGCTGAAGAAACTTCAACTCCAGAAGGCGGAGACGGAGGCCAGAATGGTCTCGGAACAAGCCGAGATAAGGAAAGAGACCAATGAGTACCAAAGGTCTCAGAAAGAAAAGGGTGAAAAGTACCGCCTACTGAAGGATACTTTTAAGCGAGAGGCTTTGGCCGCTCAAGAAGAACGAAACCGAGCTGTGGCGGACAATGAAAAGATTTGATCCGAAATCTTAGCAGAAAACGCACAGCTGAGGGAGGAACAGCGAAACCTGACTACAGATTTAGCTACCCTCACAATAAATAAGTCTGCCATGGAGAGCTATTTACAGGAGCAGGAGCAAGCGAATGCCCCTCCGGCGAGTAAGGATATAAACCCGAACTCGACGTTCGTTAAACAGGGTGACCCAGTCTCCTGTTCTACGCCGAAGCATCCGCCGTATAATCCTTTTATCAATGATAATGCGACGCGGAATGTAGATCAAGGGGGAGTTTATATCAGAACCCAAGATAAGCATGGCCGGACTAGTAGAGTCCGGATAAGTGAAGTCCCCATAGTCCACAACCTGGACCCGGACTATGTACCCCGGGATGCCTCCGACAGCAGTGTGGAGACTAACGGATTCCACATACATGTGGATCCGAGAGATAATGTGGGGTTGGGAGCTGGTAATGACAGCAGCCAACCCAATCCATCGAACGATGGCAGTCATCCGACGGGAAACCAACCTTCCGGCGGCGGTTATCAAAGCGCGCAAGGAGGGGGCGGTGCCCCGGGTACCACAGGTTACAGTGTTACCTCGGGTCCCGGCCCTAACCAGGGTGGTGCGGGCTATACGAACCACAGTGGTCTACAGTGGTCGTATACACAGCCACCACCACCACCACCGGGCAACACGAGCTTCGGTGGTATAGGGGGCAATCGAACCTTGAATGAAACCAAGGCGACTGAATGGAGCAAACAGCAATGCACTAGATTGATGTATGCTCATAATTCTGCCCGAAGGGTAGCCGTTATTCCTAAGGAATATGACGGTACTCGACCATGGAAAGAGTGGTTTGAAGACTTCATCGATGTGATGAACTGTAATGGGTGGACCCCATACGAGGCCAAGCCGCATCTAGTAAGATGTTTGAAAGGCGGGCCGGGTCGCATGGCTGTAGAGCAATGGCGGACCTGGTACGGTCTTGTAGGGAGTTTTGAGCAGTTGGTAGAATCTGCTAGCGGACTGTTATGTAACATGGTCAAGGAGGACCCGATGGTCCGTTTTAAGAAACGTACACAGAAGCCTAACGAAACTTTCCGAGCATATGGTATGGAGCTCCATGCCCTGCTAAGCAAAGCTAGACCCGGTACTGAAAACCAGGACTGGTATATGGACGATTTGATTACACAATTCGTCAAGGGTCTGAGAGACCGAGACGAGCAGATTGCTGCCAGGGATGCCTGGAAAGAAGGCGTAACGCTTCACGACATATTTAATGGTATAGATATGGCCGTGAAGAAGCGAACGATGTTAGCTGGAGACATACCGAATGCCAGCATCTCGGCTCCTCTGGTATCAGTAGTCCAGCAGTCTGAGGTACAAGTTCCCTCAGACGATTTCGAGTTGATTGAAATCGAACAGGAGGACGGTACCTTCTGTTCGGTTCAATTAAGGAAAAATACTACAGGCAGGAAGTATATTCCAAGGAAGGCGCTCAATAAGCCAAGGGACTCTAGACCATCACCCGAGGTCAAGAGTGACCCGAAGGTCGGCGAAAAGGCAGCCAAACCTCCCGTAAGCACTGATAAAGTGAAGAGTCAGTCTCCAGACATGACCAAACTTATGGAGGACATGTGTAAGAAAATTACAGATGCCATCCAAGCCAGTCGGCAAAGACCCCGAGTGGATCGCCGAACTGTAAAGTGTTTCAGGTGCCAGCGCATGGGACACTATTCATCTGAATGTACCGCTTCTAAACCGGTAATGGCTGCCTTCTATGAAGCCGAGGACAATGGCGAAGGAAGGGAGAACTCTACGGATTCCACCGAGGTGGAAAACTAGTGGGGGTTGTATCAACGGCATCTGATATGACCCCGAGGAAGAACGAATGCCAAAATGCTACCGGGGGTGACCCGGTGGAAGATTTCGAGTCAATTACACCTGGAGGCCGGGTGGCTGTGGGTGCGCACCCCTGCACCTTGGCCGGGGCCGGGGACCCTAGTGCTTGTATGTACGGGAGTGAACATATGGAGGCGAGTGGCCGCACTAGGGGAGAGGAAGGATGGATCAAAGAGTTGATCCGAGTGTGTGGGACAAGCCTTCCCCCAAGTCATCCGTGTCTGGAATTCCTGAGAGGACTCGGATTGAATCTTGGTGATTCGGGAGACTTTCACCAGTTTACCAGTAACCCCTCACCTTTAGGGGGGAGACGGTGGTATGTACCCATATCTGTGGAAGGCCGGGTAGGAGAAATCTTGGTGGATACCGGAGCTAGCCACTCCTGTGTGTCCAAAAGATTTTTCGACTTGGTGGCCGGTAGCCATGAGAACCTCAAAACGGGGGCAAATGCTTGCACGGCCGACGGAAGCAGTATGCGTACATTTGGTAGGACGTTTATGCCTATCCGTATAGGAGGCAAAGAATTTGTTCTTTCGCCGACTATAGCAGAGGTTAGTGATGACGGAATCCTCGGACTGGATTTTGCAAGTTTATACGGGGCCGTCTTGGACCCGAGGGACGGTATGATGAGTATACGGAACCCGTATGTCCAATGCGTATTGAGACAGGTGTCTTCGGCCGCATCAGTGATACATACGGTGAAGATCCCACCGGGTACCACTTGCGACGTCCTTTGTGGCGGGTCCATGGCCCAAAGGAATGAAACTGGAGTCTATGAACCCGATACGGTGTACTTGTCGAGCATCGGGTTGGACTCAGTGGATACATTAGTGGCTAATGCAGCTTGGACTGTATTACCCATGACTAACCGAAGTGGTTCGGTGGTTTACTTGAAACGAGGCGACAGTATAGGGAGGATGAGCTCGGTAGAACATGTCGCCGAGGCTAAATTCAATAAACCACTGAACCCCGTTAGTAAGCATCCTTTGGATGAAGAATTTCAAAAGCTGATTGATCAGTCTGATTTAGAGAATACGGAGGATAAGGATTGCCTAGCGAAACTCCTACAAAAGTACGAGAGTGCTTTTGGTAGGGAGGGAGGACCGGTGGGTAGATCCGATAAGGTGTTGCACACCATAGATGTGGGCAACGAGAAACCTTTTAAAATTCCGTATCGTAGACTTCCTCTAAAGAAGAAGTTAATTTGTGAAGAGGAAATACAAAAACAGTTGGACCTAGGGGTCATCGTGCCTAGCTCGAGTCCCTGGTCCAGCCCTGTTTGTATGACCACTAAGAAAGACGGTACAATCCGCTTTTGCGTCGACTACCGGAAACTGAACGGTATAACAAAGAAGAACTCGTATCCTTTACCAAGGATAGACGAGACATTAGATAGCTTGGGCGGAAACCAATGGTTCTGTACCTTGGATTTACAGTCCGGGTATTGGCAAATACCGATGCACCCCGATGACAAGGAGAAAACAGCGTTCTCCAGTCATATGGGGCTATTCGAGTATAATGTATTACCCTTCGGATTGTGTAACGCCCCCGCTACATTCGAGGCTATGATGGAATCCTTACTGAGTGATCTTTTGTGGAAGAAATGCTTGGTCTACTTGGACGACGTGGTCGTGTTCGGCAAGTCGTTCAAGCAATGCCTGGCGAATCTGCAATTGGTCCTCGACCGGATACTGTCAAACGGCCTTAAACTTAAACCCAAGAAGTGCAACTTGTTTAAGAAAACAATCACATACTTGGGAAGGATCATTACTCCTAACGGGGTGAGTGCAGATCCGGAAAAATTAGAAGCTGTGGAGAATTGGGAAAGACCCACGAGTGCTAAGGAGGTGAGATCATTTTTAGGATTCTGTTCCTATTACCGTGATTTCATACCGAATTACTCTCGTGTGAGCTTCCCCATGCAGTGCTTAGCTCACTGGACCCCGGGTAGGGCACGGGACCCATTCCCATGGACCAGCGAGCAAGAAGAATCTTTTAATAAAATAAAAGATTTGTTTAGGAATACACCCGTGTTGAAATATCCCACTCCCGAGGGACATTTCATCTTAGACACCGATGCGAGCAACGATGCAATTGGGGCAGCTCTCTCTCAGGTCCAAGAGGGAGTCGAAGTGCCAATAGCATTTGCTAGCAACACGTTAAGCAAGACTCAGCGAAATTATTGTACCACCAAGCGAGAACTCCTCGCTGTGGTGGTGTATACGAAGAAGTTCAAGCACTTCCTTTGGGGAAGTGACTTTACCTTAAGAACCGACCATTCGTCTCTTAGGTGGCTCCTTAACTTTAAGGACGCCGAGGGGATGATTGGACGATGGTTAGCTCACTTATCCGAATTCGGATTAGAGCATAAGCAAATAGAGCACCGACCCTGTGCTAAACATATCAATGCGGATGCCTTGTCGAGACGACCTATCCGAAGGTGCCAAAATGCCACTTGTGAAGACTGCGGGGCCCACAATGCTGTGGTAGCCGGGATAGTATTTAATTATACCACCCCCCGTATTCCCTGGGAGGAGGCTGTGTGTAGCTATCTCGATTGGTCCCCGGAGACCATCAAGAAGTTCCAACAGTCGGATCCCACCACTGCGCGCATAATGGAATACCTACGGTCAGGTATTAAACCGGCAAGGCCGTTAGTATCCCTAGAAGATAGGGAGGCGAGGCGATTGCTAGCCCAATGGACCGAGCTAGAGATCCGAGACGGCATACTATGTAGGTGGAAGACAACTCCCACCAATGGTAGGCTGTTGCAAATAGTGATACCCACCCGGATGAGGAGGGATATCATGTATTATTGCCATGGTCATCAAACGAGTGGCCATTTCGGTAAGAAAAGGTCAATAGAGCGCCTACAAAGGCGTTACTACTGGCCCGGTATGAGAGGCGACCTGCTCCAGTGGATCGCCACTTGCCCGGATTGTTGTAAAAACAAGCCGGGACCCGGCCTGGGTAAGCAACCCCTATCCCAGGAATTGTTTGGTATCAGGTTCGCTCGAGTGGCGATAGATATCATCAGCGGAATTAAAACGACGCCCCGAGACAATACTTGTATGATGGTCGTAACCGACTATTATACTAAGTACACTCGGGTGTTCCCCCTTCCTAACCACAAAGCCGCCACGTGTGCGGAGGCATTTGTGAAAGGCTGGGTGCTCCATTTGGGTGTCCCCCTTATGATGCACAGCGACCAAGGAAGGGAGTTCGAGTCGGAGCTATGGCAGGAAATGTGCCATTACCTAGCCATTTGCAAGACCCAAACAAATCCATACCGACCACAGTCGGATGGACAGGTAGAGCGTTTCAACAGAACCCTCATACAAGTGCTAAAGCCCCTGGTTAATACCCACCAGGACAACTGGGATGAGCAGTGTGAGTTTGTGGTACATGCCTACAACAACACTCTCCATTCATCCACTAATTGCACTCCCAACATGCTAGTGTTCGGCGAGGACATCATAATGCCCGCCGACTTAGTGTATGGAGTGGTTGGGATAGACCCGGAGGCGCCCTGCACTGTGTTGTTTGTGGAGTCATTAAGGGATAGGTTCAAACAGGCATACGAGGTCGTTCGGAAAGAACTGCTGAAGAGTGCGAAGTGGCAGAAGGTGGGCTATGACACCAATGCTAAACGAATTCGTTTTAATGTTGGGGACAAAGTACTAAGGTATTACGAGCCGCTAGAGAAGCTGAAGCTCGTAACGCCTTGGGAAGGTCCGTTTAAAATAATTCGTGTCATCTCCGAGTCCACGGTGATGATGGAGGACTGCCTAACTGGTAGGAAATGGAAGACAAATGTCGGAAAACTTCGGCCCTGGAAGGGACGCGAAGAGGCAGAGAGGGAGTTCGGTTACAAACCACCTGTATCTGTCCCTAGTGGACCGAGCGTGGTAGTACCGATGAAGCGCCCTAGAGGCCGGCCGAGAAAGACGCCGGGAGACGAGGTTATGGTGAAAAAGAAGACGAAGGCCAGGAAACGACCTCATCGTAAGAAAAGGAAAAATGTCTCGCTGAGTGAAGGCATTACGTATGGGAAGGTGCCTGCAGTGGCTAAGCGGAATCCGGACAAGGCCATACGTAAAGCCGGGAAAAATAAAAGGCTAACCGAAGGCGTTAGACGCAGTCCCCGGTTGAGGTCTGCCGTTACCTAACTCAGTACACAACGAGCTGCTGCGTGTTGTCCGCCATAGGCGGGTAACATACGTTCCACGGCTGGAGATGCCGAACGCGCCCTCCCCGGGTAGCTGTATCCCGTGAGCAGCGGCCGGATTAACCGGTACATTCGCTTTGAAGCGTTGTATACACCGCCAAACTCCAGCAGATAGCACTCGGGTGGTAGGCCGCGTCTCGCATGTCGAGTCGAATGTTAGTTCGGATCTAGTTCCCTAGGTGGCGCCGCGGGTGCGGCGGGAAAGCTCGGAACTAGGTCACCGGATAGCCACGGCGGGATCTCGCGAGACGAGAGGTCTGACGTCATACTGGTCATAACTAGAGCGGACTCGTGGTGGTTAGACGCCACCCGTTTTTGCTCTAGTTAGTGTTGGCAGTTTACAGGCCCCTAGCTGTCGGTTAGCTTGCCTAACTTCAACCTTTTGTTGGACGAATCCTTCGGGAAGAGTCCAACACAGACGCCAAATCATTTGGAAGTCGCCCTCAGTGCCATGGCACAGGGGACGATTGACGCCGCGCGTCAGACTGCCAACGTCCTGTTGGAACTAGGCGAGGACCCGAAGGTCCCGTCTTGGGTCGAGGAATCTATGGATTCTTCGACAGAGGAGGCCGCCCGGACGCTCTCGGCTATGGCCGAGGCCACCGACCGGGAGAGGATGCCACCTCCACCACCACCACGCCCGGAGCGCTCGTCTGCAGCAGCCGCTTCGGGTAGCAAAGTGGATGTCCTGGACATTCCAATGTATCCTCCGGGATTCAAGACTCGGATCGAACGTATGGCACACGTCGATCGCGAGGCCGGTGTAGTGTACACTTCCTGGGGGACCTACATCCCCATGCACGCCTCCATGTTCGGATGCAGACCGATGGCGGTGGAGCAAGACGTGCCCGAGCCCATACCAGATGATTTCAAGACTCTGGTAATGGACTCGTGCAGTGACGAGTTGGCTGACAATATGCCAGTCTCTTGGCTTCACAACTACCTGAAGTTAGCGGAGAAGATGGCGGGCAACGAGAGTCTGGCCCGAGCCGTGCTGATCTCCGAGGGCATCACCCGAAAGGCCTCGGAGTTAAGAGAGTCTGAATCCGACATGGATACAGACTCCACAGTCACTTTGTCCTCGGTGGAAACCGACCGGGTCAAGCGATTGACCCGCAAACCTGCGCCGAAGGGTCCTCTCACCGAGAGTGATCTGGAGGCTGAGGATGTACGCATCGCCGTCGAGAGGTCCACAACCGAGACCGACCCAGCTGCCGACATTCCGGACGCACCTGGTGAGATCTCGGAAGAGGACATCTCGCGCCAGCAGGCTGCTGTCGAGGCCAAGCGAGCCGAGCTTGCCAAGCAGCAGAAGCAGCTCACCGCAGCTCGCCGGGCCCATCGCAAGCAGCAGGCCCAACTAAAAGCCAAGGTCTCTTCCGACTCTGACTCCCCGGTCAGCGGAAGGAGGAGCCCTCGTACAGAGGACAGGAATCCACGGGAGTCGGATTCCAGTCCTGAGATGCCGGCACAGCCAACCAAGGTTCAGCGCTGGAAGAAGAAGAACGGAGCGAAAGCGTCTCCGGCAGAGCCTACGCCCCCCACCAAGCCAAGGGGTAAGGGCCAGCCGAAGGCGCCCGCCTCCACCACCACAACCACCACAGTAGCCACCTCGGTTGCTGCAGCTTCCACTGCCAGTACCAGCGGAAAAAGCGCCAAGTCCTCTACCAAGGCTTCGGCTGGTACTACCACCACCAGCCGAGCCAGCCGTAGGGGAGCAGGTATCTACACGGACAGTGAGGACAGCGACAGCGATCCAGAACTGCCCGAGTCGGCCAAATCTGATTTGGAGTCCGTGACAACGTGGGAAGAAATGACCACAGATGTCCCGAAGGACGACAATCAGAAATGGATGTGGAAGAATGCAGCCGAGGGGTTCAAGGAACGGACTCCCTGCTGCTTCGCGGACTGTGCTTATGACACGGTCCACTACATGTGTCCCGGCGCCGTCAATAAGGACGGTGACAGCGATGACGAGGAGTGGATGAAATCCGGCCCCTCGGATACTCCTGTAGGTAAATTCTACCTCATTTGGATTGATCAGCTGAAATCCAAATTGGGGTCGATTTACAGCTACGAGGCCCGGACAAAAGTTCAGTGGGCAATGACCCAATGGGGACCAACCGGCAACCGCCGAAGGTGCCCATTCGAGTCGTGCCAGCTGGCTCTCACGGGTGAGAAGATGTTCGAGACGAAGCCTCGCTTCGCTTGCCACATCGTAGAACATCACATGCACCACAAGCCTGTGATGATGTGTGTGCTAGGGGACCGCCCGAGCAAACAGTGTGATGGCTCGTTCAGCACTCACCGGCGCCGAGACATGGCTCTGCACCTGCAGAAAGCTCATGATATCGGCCTGGAGAAAACCAGGAAACGAGCCATCAAGTGCTTCAACGAGCTCCTAGCTAACTGGGCCTCGTTGAGCGTGAAAGACGTTAAAGAGCAGGCATTCGAGACCGGATTCTGCTCATGGAAGAGCGGCAACTTGTTGACCTTCTTCCAAATCAACTTCTCGTCCACGAAGTTCGGGATGCCCAGTGAGGTGCACCTGAAGGTGAAAAAGTGGCGAGGGGACGATAAGCGGGAGAAGGCCAAGGCCTGCTCGAAGGGTCCCGGCGGAGGCACAACCACAGCTACCGGTGCTTCCAAAAGGACCCGAGCAGACCGGTCCGTAAGCCCTTCGGGTGGCAAGGACCAGCCAAGACCAGCAAACCCAGCTGATCGTCGCAAGTCGGGACAACAAGTCTCGGCTCTAGATATGCCCAGCAACCAGGCCCGTAGGGCGGTTAGCCAGGCGGCCACTCCGGCCACACCTTCCACCTCTACACCTGCACCCGCGGAACAACGCCCGGACGAAGCCTCTGGCAGCCATGATGATGGGGACGAAGTCTTCGCTCCCCCATCTGCATATTCGTCCTACTGGGCTGGAGAGGGATCTTCCGGCAAGCGCCCCACGTATAGTGAGTACGTGGCGAAGTTCCCTGCTATGGGACCAGCTGGACCCGAGTCGCAGGTCCTTACCTCCCTGGGCCGGACCAAACCCCGTGGTAGAGGCCGTGGTGGGCTGGAGTCCACCCGAGCCTCCCCGGGTGGTGGCCGAGGCCGGGGCGGTATCACGGTTGAGGGCCCGTCTGCTCCTCCAGCAGGTACTCCGCCTGCCTCAGTGGAAGCCACCGCGCCTCCACCAGTCATAGCTCCACCAACGGGCCCTCGGGCACCCCTGATGGAGCTAATTTCGGATACACTGTCAGGTCTTCAGGATCCGAACACGTTTGTTGACCACCGGGATGTCCAAACGGTTCAGATCCAGAACGAACTGATGGCAGAGTGGCAGGCATTGCACCGCCAGAAGTCGGTCGACTACTGGCGGGTGATGACTGAAGCCACCCTCAATCTGGTATACGAAGTCCAGAAGAGGGAGGAAGATAAAATCAGGCAGCTGGAAAGGAAGAAAGTCGAGGAGGCTCTCGAATCCTGCCGGCGTCAGCAGATGGAAGCTGAAAAGCTTAAGGAGTTCCACCAAGCTGAGAACGCCAGGTACATTCACAGGTTCAAGGAGGCTGACCTCAAATTTTTCCTGGCATTCGGGAAACACCTGGAGGAGTGGGACGGCTTACCGTCGTCCCTTATCTTCATCCCGGATGTCCCACCGGATGCCCCACCGGTCCCGGCTGCTCAACCGGTTCCGGCCACTCCACCGGTCCCGGCTGCTCCGTCAGTTCCGGCAGCTCTCCTGCTTCCGCCCCCTTCTGTCACCCGGACTGCTCCAACTGCCACGGTTGCTTCACCTGCATCCGAGGCAATGGACAGTCCATCCGCGGTGATGAGGGCCTTGAGCTTGGGGAGCGATACGCCCAGCGAGGCTTCCGCGGCGCTCTCTGCGAGCAGCTGTAGCAGCTCGGCTCCATCTGCCTCAGTGGAGTCGGCTGAGAAGATGGACACGGATCCGGAAGATCTTTAAGTGTCCATCTGACGGTGTCTTATTTGTACCCGAGGGTAAAAGCATTTAATATGCCAGAGGCACTGTTCCTTACGCTGGACCCTTAATCTGGAACGGAACCTGCAGTGAAGATGGACGCTAACCCGACACACCAAAAGGATTACCACACCTACCCGGGGCTCCATCTTCCCATCTTCATCAGGGCACATCATAACAGCAACGTGGCTTGCCACCACACACATGTCGCCGGGTGGAGCTGCAGAAACCAGTCGTTCCAGATTCGCCGGAAGTCCGGTATATTGTAAGGGTGATCCTGCTACCCTGGTAGGACACCTATATTTATCAGTATTATTATTTTTGTATAAATATATTTTTATACCATAACTATATTCTTGTAATTAAAACAAACAAAATTTTTCTCGGGTTATCTACCCCACCTCGGGTCGGTTAGTTAATACTGTAAAATTTTATTCACGTCATCTGATTACTCGTCTACAACTTTTAAATGCGTCTCGTTTATAATAATAACATCATTGTAACACTGTTACTATATATCACCATAGGTCGATGGTGCATAAGGCGCCACTTCCTATTTGTTATTATTAATTATCATTACTTCGGGTTATATGCGACGATGCCTCATTATGTACATATTATTTATAATGCCCCTAAGTGTTCTATATCCTATACGAACTGTATATATAGACTTACCTATTTGTGTATAATATTACTGTATAAAGCTAACAATAGGTACTTGTTAATTACACCCAACCCTAGGTATAGTCTAGTGGGGGTGGTGTAGGGGCCGGTATCGTCGTATATATATTAGTGCCGTTCATCCGAGAGACGTGTTCGTGTGGTGCCTGTTCCTTCTATGCCAGCTAGGTGTCGCTTCGTGATACCCCGTTGGTACAAGAGGGGGCGGCACCATGCCTCGCGTCCAGCTCCTACTAAGGAGCCGGACGAGCGGCAGAAGGTGACTGGACCTAGTCCAGTCCAGACGCGCGGCTTAACCTGTAGACCAGAGTGGAATAAAGTCCTACCCGAGAGGTAGGGGTTTCTGGGGCTTTGCCCAACCCGAACTACTCGTGTTGTGTTGGTGTTTCTAGTGGTAAGCGAGCCAAAGAGCCACCCAGCATATAAGTCAATACGAACCATTACACTTAGATGGTGACTGTGCGAGTCACACAAAACTAGTGCAATGGCGCACAAGTCCAATACCAACTGGGATTCGCACCTGGGTCCTCCAACTTAAAGGCGGATGTTCTTACCAATGTTCTTGAGCTATCGGGACGGTGCTTAACCAACATGCAACTACTAGTGTGGATCATAGCAGTGTCGTAGTAGGGACACGTAGGTGGTGCTGTGAACCTAACCCGCTACACTACTCCCCACCAGTTTCTGCTAGGGATAAGCCCTAGATCAGAAACATGTTAAGCTAGTGATACAGCCTGAGCAGAAACACACCAACCAATCTGTACACCTAACAGAATTCCATAGAATGTGCGGTTGGGATTCCAGTATAGTGGCACAAGTGGAAAAGTCCAAACCCTACTGGGACTTGAACCCGGGGTCCTCCACCTCTGAAGCAGATGCTCTTACCACTGAGCTATCAGGATGGTGCTTAACCAACGTGTACCTACTAGTGCGGATCATAGCAGGGTCATAGAAGGGAAACGTAGGTGGTGCTGTGAACCTACCCCGGTACACTAGTCAAGCTAATAAATATTTGATAAGCGTATTACAAAACAATCAACACAGTTATCAGAATGACAATGAATAAAGGATAAATAACGGCCTTTAGCAATCAACATTACAAAGTGGATTTACCGCCCACTTCATCAGTTTTTCATTTAGCCATTACAATATTTATGTTCCATTAACTTATGGATGTCAGATATGTTACCAGTAGGATGTTCTAAATTTGGAAAACATTCTGTCTGTCTTCATTGGCTACTGGGAAAATATTCAAAATTTAAGGATAATAGATACTATCTCAAAATCATATGGAAACCTCTCTAGGCTTCTCACATGTCATCTACAGTCCATATTCAGTACCCAAACCAAAAATGAATATGATTGCCCCTATAATACTGAAATTACAGTTATCCAAATATTTGGGTACTTTATGTAGGAAATGGGAGTGTTCAATCACATCTTATATTTTCTAATGAATGATTTATAGCACCTATACCAAACTTGCTTACATCTCTTGTATAAGATATCTCAGAACCACAATGGTTTACCATACTATTTCTTTCAAAAATTAAAAAGGTTTTTTCCTTCCATTGAGGAACCCCATACTGCAGTCATGCACCATTGACTGCTACAGCAGTATGCTTTTTCTAGTACCTGCCTGGTTAGATCAGTTGGTTGAGAGGTTGACTCCAAAGCCTAGGGTCATGAGTTCAAACCTCTCTTGGAGTTTTTAACTAAAAACTTTTCTCAAATGTGTCAATCATCAGGTGGAGTTAGTGTGCATGTGAAAGTTCTCAAAATGTCTACAGGGTCCCACCATCAGTTTCTCCCATATTGCCTTAAGCCATTTCCACTTGACTAAGACAAATAGGTAGGGCATGGATTGTTTCCTTAAGGATGGAACCTCATACATGAAGCTGTTTTTGTTCTCTTTCAGGCTCCCTGTGGAGACTCCTCGTGTGTTAAGGTTGCAGGGGAGGTGCTATCCAAAGCTGACCTGACAGTCGATCCCTGCTCTGACTTCTACCAGTATGCCTGTGGAGGGTGGCTCAATGATCTAGTCTTACCACCAGACAGATCAAGATTTGGAGTAGCCAGCAAACCAGTAGAACAGAACAAACTGCGCCTCAAGGCGGTAAGTAAAGGCAACGCACTTCTCTTTTCATTTCCAAACATTAGAGAATAATCAATGGGAACCCATAATTAAAAGTTGTTTTACACTGGAGATTATAATTATCATTACATTGTACCACAACGCAGTAGCAGACCATTGCTTCATAATGATTGGACTAAAACTGCATCTTCAAAGTGCCGAAACCAGGTCAGACGTTGCAGAGGGTGTCATGTTAGGCCGTTCAGTAAACACCTGATGGCAATGTTGTAAAAAGAAATATCTCTGCGATTTAGTCTGTAGCACTGTATGGCCCTTGTTGGGGCCACAGAATGCAAGGACTACTGCAAACTTGACTCTAGACCACCGTGGAATTCGGAATAAGTTGATCAATCCTTGTATTATATGGCCTCCAAGTGGGCCACGCAATGCAACAGACAAATTTGCAGAGACACTGAAGCCTTATTTCGCCATGTAGGATTCGACCCGCGGATTCGACCTTAAGGTTGTAGTTGTACACCAAGTTTATTCTCACAGAGCGTTGAATCAATAATGACAAATGGTCCATATGTGGTGACCGTGTTCATCAACCTGTTGTCAATGCTGACTCAATGTCACCACTTCAATGTTGTCACCCACACTTATTTCAACATCAGATTATATTCTGATCCTGAATCAACGTTATATCAACATTGAAGTGTGCCCATGCTTGGAAGTATGGCACTCTTTTGCTGATCAGGCACTAGCAAAAAATGTATGTCATGAAATGATACAACACCTAGGTCACACGTGTGGAGAGCCTGCCATTAGGAGACGTTATCTTGTCAGTCAATTTAGTGAAGAAATGACTTCTATATTCTAAGTAGTAAGCTGACTAGTATCCCAGGGGTAAGTAGTAGCGAGCCCCAGTTGGACCCTTATCCTATCTCTTAATCTCTTATCTGCGATTTTCTCAAAACTCTTCACGTGTGACCAAATTCTGATACACATAAACAGCATAAATTAATGATAGTTAAGAAGTAATACACCTTTGAATTTGTCCTTTAGGTATTGGAGAGTTCTGGAAACCTCTTGTATGGAGAGCCGTCCTCGGCTGTCAGAAAAGCAAAGGACTTCTACAGAGCCTGTGTCACATATCAAGATCTAAGAGGAGGAGCCTATAACATTTCTAAGGTAAGACTAAAGAACATTTGGCCGTGTCTGCTATTGCTATATAACTCAACAAATGTGTTGTTTCTTGCTGTTTCAAGACTACACTGACTACCAGCTGACTCGGACAGAACTAGAACGCCTACAGTCCACATTCTGACGGCCCATTCTGATACAAAGTCACGTATCCATAAACCTTTCTATTATATACATTATCGAATTTGGCCTACAATTATTCTTGAAGTGATGCGACAGTTATTCTGAGCCCCTTTGTAAAAAGGATGCGAGCTGTCATGGTATATGAATAAACTGAACTTGAGTAGGGAGTCCCTATGGACACAGTCTGGAGCGTGTTGCTCCTATGGTAAAAAGAGCTGTCAATAGGGTCCCTCTTTTCAAAAGAAGTCACGCTCTGCTTCACCATTCAACTTACACTCACCACATTAGTCTGAAAAGTCACCTGCCATGTTTAAAACAGAGAGAGCTGCACTATCAAGTACCTACTCATGTCATACACTCTATAGTATATTATACTGACTGACTTCTCCCAACCTACTCAAATCCCCCTTTTTTAGCACCCTACTTGAATGTCCACTTGTAAGCAACAAAAGGGACAAGTTATAGCTAGATGAAAAGAAAGGACTGGAAACGAGGGCACTTTTAGCCAGCTCTTCCTTTTACTATAGGAGCAACACCCTCCTGGGACTCCCGCTGCTTTTGCTGAAGCAAGACACCATATATCAACACTGGGTCATCTGCAGGGGTCAACTGGCAGCAGTCTTGGGAGTCTGGACCCACTGTATTGTTCCGACCAGGATTAACAAATACATGGGATGGATAAGGGTCAGAGGTAGTGGTGATAGCCTTAGAACAACAGTAGGCCTGGCCATAACTACATTAGAGCTCTCTCCGTCTCCCGTTGGACCCCATTCCTCTGCCACCTGAAGAGGAAAATGCTGTTCCCTAGCAGCCTCACCTACTGCTATCCCATTACTGGAGGATAATAGACAGCCGCTCGGCGTGACACTATTATTGAACTGCCTCACATTTTCTACTCTAATTCCCACATGCGCCCTATTGAATTATGAATTCAATTATAGTTGAGATGATTAGAAAACCCACAGACTGGATAGACTTATGGATTCCAGACTCTGTTTAATTTGCTGGAATGTGGATAGACTTCAAAAACCTCCATTTCCAGGTTTTACGGTTCGTTATTTTCGATTTCTGAATCACCTGTTCTTATCAAATTGTGCTTGCCTTGATGGAGATATTTAATCAAACTCATACACTAGTATGACGTAAAGGCAGCCATGGAACATCTCTCTCATGTGAATAACTTGATTTACTCTCCTCGTAAATTATATCAGAATCCAGGGTCTGTTTGATAGAGTCGATAAAGTTGGAAAAAGTAGGTGTAAAGAAATAGCATACATGGGTCAATTACAACATTCTTAGATAACCACCGACCTATCAGGGGTTTTACAGATAAACCTGAATTTCATCTTGTACAATATACATATTGTATACCCTCTCCGAGAATTCTACCTACCCTGCAATAAACACGTTTAGCTCTAAACAGGGTTCAGTCTTTTTCTACTGTTCTAAATACCTGAAAATAATAGATGCTACACATATTTCACTGAGGAACGGCCAAAGAGCAACTGGGATAAAACCAACTAATCTTGGTCAACTTAAGGGTGCTGAATTCAGAAATCATAATGATATTGCTGGATTTCTTCTCATTTCTGAGCTATTTGACATTAAAAATGCATAAAATGCAATAACACCACTGATTCAAGTGAAAAATTTGGCAGGAAGTTATTTTTTTTCCATCATTAAATTAACATAATTATTCTGGATAATACATGTCTTCAACATTAAGAAAATGTGGTATATATTCAGTATGAACCTATTCATTGCCTATAAGAATATGATTTTCAACTTACGATTCTATTATATTGGAGAGCTGTTTGATAAGATGCATCACACACTTCATCATATATGCTGAATATTTTCCTTTTTGGTTTCTCTTGCATTGACTTGCTAGATAATCATCATAACAATAATGTGTGACCTTTACATTAGAAAAAAAAATGTGCTTTGTCGTGTATATGAGTCAGTAGTATTACATAAATGCAGATACATTGACATAAAACTTGAATAATGTCAAGTTGAAAAGCATTATGTTATAGGCAATAAATAGGCTCATTTTGACTATTATACCACATTTTCTTAATGTTGAAGACATGTATTATCCAGAGTACATGAATTTAATGATGGAAAACATGAGCTTCCTGCCAAACATTTTACTCATATTGGTTGTGTTATAGCATTTCATGCATCTTCAACATCAAATAGCTCAGAAATGAGAAGAAACTCAGCAATTTCATTGTGATTTCTGAATTCAGCACCCTTGAATTGACCGAGATTAGTTGGTTTTATCCCAGCTGCTCTCCAAAACTGCAAAAATGTTCCTCAGTGTTATGTTTAGATAAATCTAAACACGTAGAAATGGAGGTGTTTAGAAAATATAGAGTGAAATGTCATCACCTATATCATTTGGTATATAACACTTGCCATTGTCGTCTTAGATCATCCGCCGACTGGGGTCGTGGACAGTGGCTAGGCACCATGGACACTGGGAGGAAGGGACGTGGGACTTGGAGCATGCGCTGTACACAGCTAACCAGTACCAAGTATGGCCGCTGTTTGACAGAGATGTCCGCCAGGACGTTCACGACTCACGCCACATGATTATCACAGTGAGTATACCAAAAGAGCATAATCATTATATACTATGACTATCATTCTACCTGCTGATATCAAAAAGAGATATGCACACGGAATTACTTGATTGTTTATTGGCTTATAAAAGATCCCCGTGCATAGTGTGTGACAATTTGACATGAGAAGTCTAGAATACTTGCGGAAGAGCTCCAATTGATCTTGAAGGCTCTTTCGCTTTCGCTTTTGATGTTATTCTAGCTCAACACCTTAAAGGGACTCCTGTTCTATATCAGACTTGTGGCATGGACTGGAAGAAGGGGTCTTAGAAGTTAAAACACTCTGCACTAAGACCCCTTTTCACAGATCGTGTAGAATAATTCTACTGTTTACCATTTTCTCTGTGCACAGTGGATATTTTCCATGGCATGCACCCAGAGAGGAGACTATAATGGTGTACATTAACATTGTACAGAATTGCCTTTACTTCCTGAAACAATGAGAAGGGTGGGCAGCCGGAGTGTTGGGTGGTAGAAAGCTTGCAGTGCAGTAGTGTGATGGGTCTCAGGAACTCTGTAAAATAAGGAAAATGTAGTGAATTCATAATATTATAGGAAAGGTTTCCTGCCAAGGTAGCTTGGTAAGATGGGGTAGGTAGTCTGGTAGCACAAGTCATGTAAGATGCCAAATATAGGGAACATCTGCCAGACAGGGACCAGAGATGGTCCCTAACTGGCAAATGGCCCCGACATGTATTAGTCTAGGAGATATAGCATCAGCCTTGGCACTTTTGACAGAAAGCATGAAAGATTGCATACAGGATTTTTTGAATGTGCTGAATCCATTTCTAAGTGGAAACATCATTTTTGAGAAACGTTTCCCTTTCTAAATTGACTTTGAAAAGAAAAAGTAAATAATTCATAAAAAATCACATCAGAATTCATTAAGGATTTAATGGGGTGGGGAATAGACAGGACAATAAAAGCCATGTGTTACCTATTGGAATATATTATATTGAGTGTAGTGGTCAGTGAAAACGTCTCTGGAGACACCGGGATTCGAACCCGGGTCTCTCGCTTGCAAGTCGAGTGCTCTACCGCTGAGCTACATCCCCTGGCCTGACATACCCTGTCAGCAACACGGCCCCACTGACATTTCCACCTTCCAACTACCCTGGATCGGTATGGTATACATAGGGGGAGTGACACAACCAAGTGAACAGTCCCTCTGAAGGCTCTGCGCACCTGACGGGGGAACGAACCCCTACATTGAGTATGGCCTGAAAAAGGTAGCCATTACCAAAATTTCTTATTTTTGCAATAACTCTGCAGTTGATGATGATAGACACTCATTTCAAGGGTCTACTAGCACATTTTCAAGGTCTAGGAACTCATTGGTAACATCCTGAATCTTCTCAGACTCACGCTAAGCATATTATAGGTCTATTTCACCGAAATTCCTTATTTTTGCAATAACTCTGCAGGTGGTGATGATAGACACTCATTTCAAGTGTCTACTAGCACATTTTCAGGGTCTAGGAACTCATTGGTAACATTTTGATTTTTCTCAGACACACGCTAAGCCTATCATAGGTCTATTTCAGGTCGCCATCACCAAAATTTATAATTTTTGCCATAACTTTGCTTATAAGACAGATAGGTATTCTTCTAGTGTGGCTATATCCCCATTTTCAGGGCCAAGGAATACTCTCCTATGTACATCTATCAGCCTATCATAAGCCTGGACAAGGAAGCCATTACCAAAATTGACTACTTTTGCCATATTTTGCTACCAAGGCTGATAGTCAACCGACTGATGGGGCTCTATATCCACATTGTCAGGGTCTAGGAACATTATAGAGGCCTTCTCCTTAATCCTTTTGACATTGTGTCTACATCCACATTCAGGGTCAAAGAATACAATTGAGGAATTCTCTCTTTTCTTCTATCTTTATTTGGCAGCATTCAAGCCTAATAAGTACATTACTAGGCATACAAATTATCCTGTATCATTTGTTATCTTGGATAAGGCCTAAATATGGCTGGCATAGCAGAATTCCTAGTTATACTGAATCTACCACAACCTGGGGAGGCCCCTGACTGTGGGTCGTAATCCTCACTATTAGTGATACACATTAAAACTATCAATTGAATCATTCTCTATCACCCAATTTCTCAATCTAAGATGTGGTTTTACAACAGCCATTAGAGCAGCTCCCCACACCTGCTACCAATGCCTTCACACAATGGGGCCTTCTGTTTGTTTTTTTGGCAAGTATCATCTTGATTAGACCTCCTCCTTTAGGTGTCAATTGGTCCCTTATAAAACAGTGACCACTATTAATTTAAGCAATGCACCCCTCATGATGAAGTCATTAGCCAGGCCCTTTGTAGATGCAGTATACAATGGAGTCATAATAATCCAGCCTGTGACAATTCGATCCCTCACCTTACAGTCAGGGTTAACTGGGAATGGCTTTTATACCATCACAACTGCCTCTGATAATCCAGTTGTTTGGCTCCTAGTCCCAGTCAATGAGTTTGGGAAACAGTCTGTCTATTCAACATTAGATTGTGGTAATTCAGTTAGAGAGATTTCAGGTTCAGAAATTGGAGACTTAACAGTCTAGAAACTAACAGGGTAAAGTCCCAGTCTCATCAGCGTTCTTTGGTATTACTATGACCTCCCCTGCCTTGGAAATCAAGAAACTTTTAACAATTATCTCACTTATTGGTGAGCCTTTACTATGGGTCACCACCCACAGGTCACTAATTTTTTTATTGGATGGCTGAACACCTTTGTCGCTGTTATTAGAATACCCCCATATCTACCTCTTTAACACTGTTGAACATTATTTTTCTAATCTGCCATGGCAAACTTAACACCCTTTCCTCCCACCCCAACCATCCTCTTCAAGCATGCTTCAAACTGCCAGTTGATCCAACTTCCAGCCACCCTCTTGCTGTGACAGCAGTGGTCAGATTATTGCAACATGACTGTGCATGTATCTTAGGAACTGAGTCCACTATACTGGGAGTTTTGGAGTATGGCTTGTGTAATGTTAGAGATATTTGCTTATAAATGTACTCAGTTACTTAGAATAGGGAAACATTTTATTCTCACCCACAAGATGAAAATTAGGCATATCTAAGTTCCTGCACACCATAATACCCTAAGCCATGAATTTTTCTTCAAATTTGTTGCCAATGTCTGCCCCCTGCCCTGGACTCTAAATCCTAATAGCATTCACACAGCCTATGACATCATAGATTTAGGAGTGGTTACACATTTGAAGATGAACCAAGTCATTTTAAGTCCAGCATAAGTGACTGACCATAAATGATGGATAGCTGAAGCATATGACCAGTAATCATAAATCGTCGTTATCCGGGCTCTGCCAGGGGGGTATAAAAAATATTTTTGACCAGCCTAAAAGGTTTTAGGGTACATCTAGTACAGGTGTTGGGGCTTACAGTCCATATATGCGGGTAGCTTAAATATCATTTAAGCAGCTACTTTTGTCTCATCCTATCTATTTTATGACAAATGCTGATTAGGTAAAATGGTATCTCAAGTGTCCACAAAACACTGGTCAAAGGCATCTATCTGCAAATCTTGGGTACCAATTGGCAAAAGCAAGCTAGCCTAAATACAGCTCAATTTAAAGATTACCTTTAGATATACAAAAGCCTATATAATCTAAGTGAAGGTTTAGTATTTCTAGATTGGTTATCATTAGGTCAGTAAGGAGCAAACCTTTACTGCTAGGGCTCAGGTATCCCAGCTTATTGGGAGGGGGGAAGCTTTCTTCCCTAACACTAGTTTGAAAAGAAATGGAAAAAGCAATGAGTCTGAAAAAGATAGATATGAATAGGGCCATATTCAGCAACTCATACACAGAATAACAAAAAAGACACCTTAATTGTGTTCCTAGATAGGATAATATGGATATAATTATGGACTTCCAATCTCAATATTGGCTGCCCTGTACATGCCTATCATACACCAATAAGTACACAGGAGAGGAGAAAAAATGCCCCTATAATGTTCCTAGACCCTGCAAATGTGGATATAGAGCCCCATCAGATGGTCGACTATCAGCCTTGGTAGCAAAATATGGTAAAAGTTGTAAATTATGGAAATGGCTTCTTCGTCCAGGCTCATGACATGCTGATAGATGTACATAGGATAGGAGGAACAATGCTTCTATTGTATTCCTTGATCCTCAAAATGGGGATATAGCCACACTGGAAGAATGTATATCTGTCTTATTACCAAAGTTATTGCAAAAATTATGAATTCGGTAATGGTGACCTGAAATAGACCTACAATAGGCTTAGCGTGTGTCTGAGAAAAATCAAAATGTTACCAATGAGTGGACTACACCCTGAAAATGTGCTAGTAGACACTTGAAATGAGTGTCTATCATCACCACCTGCAAAGTTATTGCAAAAATAAGGAATTTCGGTAATGGCGACCTGAAATAGACCTATAATAGGCTTAGCATGAGTCTGAGAAAATTCAGGATGTTACCAATGAATTCCTAGACCCTGAAAATATGCTAGTACACACTTGAATTGAGTGTCTATCATCATCACCTGCAGAGTTATTGCAAAAATAAGGAATTTCAGTAATGGCTGCCTTTTTCAGGCCCTATTTCAGACAAAAACAATTTGTATGCATGATACCGTACTCAATGTAGTATTTGTCAATGGATCACATATGGGTTTTATTGTCCTATTGTTTATTTCCCACCCCATTACATCCTCAATGAATTTTAATGTAATTTATTATGAATTATTTACTTTTTCTTTTCAAAGTCAATTTAGAAGGGGAAACGTTTCTCGAAAATGAAGTTTCTACTTAGAAATGGATTCAGCACGTTCAAAAGCCACTATGTGCAAAGTTTCATGTTTCTGCCAAAAGTGCCAAGGTCGGCCCAAAATCATGCTCTATCTCCTAGACTATATGGCTTAAAATTCAAATAAGGGACGTTTAGCAGAAACGGACCTCGCAATAGCTAGGGTCTGTGAGCATTAAGCATATAGGATAGTGCTCACCATAACTATTATTTTCAATATATTTTATTTCATTTTTCACAGTTCTCACCTCCGGATCTCAGTGCTCCAGGAACCATCTATTATCTTGGACCACCAGCTGCGAAATTCCGGGCTGGCTTTAACGCCCTCTTTGCCCAGGTGGCATTAGTCTTAGGAGCGGACAATACTACAGCATATAGAGAAGCAGACCGAGTGTGGTTATTTGAACGAAGAATGGCAGCAGTAAGTGCAGTTATACCAACATAATGAGTTCAACTTTTTTTTTCATTGACGTACATATGCCCAATGAATTACCCTTTGAAATCACATATCATTTCTCGGTGTGGCACACGTTCAAGATTGTATGATTGAGTTAGCATTTACACTATTTTAGATTAGAGATCATTAGTAGTAAACTCGTATATATACCTGTCAATTACAGAGGGGCACTGTATCATTCACGTCTCTTTAGAATGTATACAGTGGAAGAGCGGAATTTTACTCTATTTGATTAGCAATATATCTCTTGAATGTCATTCCAACAAGCGGGTGTATCTCTGAAAAGCTACCCTTATATATAGTATGCATCATAGGGGCACACAATTATGTCAACTTGTCTGAACAGTGGGTTAAACACCCATCACATGTCACACTTAATCAGCCTAGTTGTTGACATAACCCCATAATGTATGCCAAAAACTACGCTATTTTACTATGACCGTAGATAGGTCGCATTGAGAAAGAAATGCTGTCAAAATGACAGCAACTGTCTGGTTCCCAGCAAATTGTCGTGAGTCCTCGTCAACCTGTGTGAAGTGGCTCACACATGTCGCTAGATGGAACACGACGTTGTTATAGCACAAGATCACCAGGAATAGCAATTGCTATGCCACGTGAGTCTAACACACAGTGGCGAAAGATGACGGAATGAGTTATCACTCAAAAAGGAGTGACCATTGATGACCAATCCTTTATCAACTTATGATAGCCAGACGTTTAAGGTAGTTTTCAGTGCATTGTATGTCACAGGTATGACAAAATGACCGTAGTTGATGTCTCATTTAAATAAGTTCCATTTTACAAGATGTTGCTAGGCATGGAATGAAAATGGAACAAAAACGTTCTTTTTTTAGCTTATTTTTCTTTGAAGAGCATCATGGGATGGAAATTCAAAATATTTATCAGTTCTGATGATTGGAGAATTATTATGAAGTCATTTCATGGGGACTTTTTATTTATTTTCTAGATATTCAAATTATTAAGGTCAGGAGAGCTCTTCAAAAGGATGAAAATCGCACTTTTTGTCATGCCTGTGACAAATAAAGGACAAAAATGTATTCAGCTGAATTACCCTGGAACCCTACCTTAATATACTGACATAGTTTAGGTGTGCCCAGTGAGTAGTTTGTTAAAGGTAGAGAAATAGACAGTGTTTTTTTTTTGCTTTTTTTAATGGGGAATACATACATGCCCACGATATTCTCTAGTTGCCTTTAGTCACCATAGAAATACAGGTATTTGAGGCAGGGAGGTCAACGCAATCCTTGAGGAGCCTCCCTTTCCGACCTTGATCATAGAACTTCCTGCGTCTTATCCGTGCATATAATTTACACTGGCCCCAAAATGTAGACACATAATGAATCTAAGGCTAGCTCTGTCATAACACACTCAATTCCTTCACCATAGCACTCTTAGCATATGCATCTCAAAAGGACTCTTATTTGATTCTTCAAAATTAGAAGTCACTGGAACAGAGGTAACTGCGATTTGGATAACATTTATTATAAGTAATAAGAAGACATTGGTTAAAATGTATGACAAAAGACATAATGAATGATCCACGTTGCTAACAGATAACATGCCACACACTGGAATAGATAGTTATCAATCAATTAATCAGCTCAATAGCAATAAAATTACATTCCATATCAATTTAGAAAAATACCGTCTCTTGAAGGTCTGTGAGCGAAAACTTCAGTTTTGTGAGTCTTTACAGATTTAGGTGTGGGTGGGTGGGTGAATTGATACAAATATGTACTAATTCTACCAATACATGTAACGTCCAGGGGGGGTACGGGGAGGGTGAGGGCACACATCATTGGGACATGTGCACATATGTCACCATGACAACTGTAACACACAGTAATTCTCATATGATTTGATGTGCCTTAAAATGCCACTTCATCTGTGAGTTGACTAGTGTCGAGGCCATGTCAAAGACACTTGACATGTGATGGTTTGACATACATAATAGTTCTAGGATATTCCACTAGATGGGGCAAACAACTATTTTGGTACCAGGATTAATCACTACCAAGAGGTACTACCAACACTTGAGACATTTGATGTATCTGTGTCATTTTGTTTTCATGAAGAATAGATCACTAAGGTCTGTAAATACTATCAATGAATGGTAGTGAATTCTATTTCATTGTTAAATTTGCATTTGTTGTTGAATATCAAAATAGACACCCACAATCCTGAATTCTGAACTGGAGAGGTTAGACACCTTGTGTGTGGGTCAGTGAAAATACCAAAAGATTGTATGCTAACCCACAGTCTATAATCTCAGTATCCTCATTGCATGGAGATGGCATTACCATGCACCTTCATGCCCTTTTCTTATGGCCTGCATAGAGGTACACAATGAAAAGTATGAACCCTCTGTCTCTATTTTTTTCTATCTTTCTTTCTTTAATTCTAATTTTGATTTTCCAGGTACTTAAAGAAGGGGAACATGAAAATAGACAAGAAAAGTATAGAAAGGTGACACTACGAGAACTACAGAATGCCACTGGAACGTGGGTAAGTGCATTCTTCAGATTGGGACGTTTACAAAAGTATGTCTCATTTTTGCCTCAATTAGATATAAATGAATAGAGTAAAGCAGTACACGTAAACGTACATTGATATAAGCCTCCAGAATCAAATTAGAGCTTTCTCCTGAAGGATTAGGTTTTCATTCTAAAATGGAATAATTCCCTATTATACTATACATTTTAGATTGATCTTGGAAAATATTTATCACTGGTTCATGAAGAAAAGGTTCCCGACACAGAGAACGTGGTCGTCATGGATCTAAAATATATGGAACAACTTCACAAAATCATCAACTCTACTCCAAAGAGGTGAGCGTTCTGTTCCTCCTCTCTAGATCCACGCTTGTCCATAATACAGCAATTTTCATTTGTTAAGCATTTTTATCATTATGTCAGTTTCGGTCCGTGTAATGATAAATAGATTGACCATACAATCATGATCATGTAGATGTCCCATTAATCTTAAAATGTAGTAGCGCTTGTTCCCTCAATGTTACACGATCCCATGGAATTGGATTAGTGTCTTAGGAGGGTGTTTCCAAAAGAAAGGACGTCACTTTTCCTGAAGCAGCACCTACACTGTCAGACCATGGCAAGGGTTTTACAGTAGATTGCTTCTATTTCTTGAAAACAGTGGTAGGTGCTGTCATTACAAATCCAATGACGTACCCAATGTGGGTTGTACTGTACCAACTACAGTGGTATTTATAGCCCATTTACATTTGGGGCTGAGGGTGTGCTCAAAAAGAAGTGACTATCTTTGTCACAGTCACATCTCCCTAAATTAAAAGGCCAATAAAAAAAAAGTGCTGAGTGAGTATACCAAGGAAGTGACTTTGCAGTAGGCCTTCACTTTCTTTTGTACAGTGATCTCAGTAGGTACCATGGTGTAGGTTGCAATTTCTATTAGTGCATGAGTCCTTGAGATTCTTCATTCATCTTCAGTCAGCATCAATTCAGGTAAACTGAAATGGCACTCAGGTGTAGCCCAGCAAGGAAGTGAGTAGAGCCCTTTTGACAACACAGCGTGATTCCTAGTAGATTGAGCGCCTTTTCAGCCTGGGATGATATATAGTTAAGTGCCCTTTGAAGGGTGAAGGGGAGCATGACTATTGGAGGTGAGGTGCCTACCATGAAAAGCCACAATCCATTGTTTTGGAAACACCCTCACGATGTACAAGATAAAATAGGAGACCCTAAATGAATTTGACTTAAACCTTGTCTTGGTATGCAGCACCCTGGCTAACTACATGGTATGGAAGGTGGTCAAATCCCTCATCCCCCATGCAGGGGCAGACTTTAGGTCAGCCAGACTACGTTTTAAACAGGAGATGGAGGGAGTGTCAGACCTTGGTGCCTCATGGGACGCCTGTATCAGCACAGCCACACAGGTACTGGGACAGGCCACTGGGGCCATGTTTGCCGAAATCTACCTCTCTGAGGACGGTAAGGAAAAGGTCAGTGTCTACAACAAGGGGAGTTTCAGGGCTAATGGTGGGTGTACAGTGTATACATACGTACCGTAAAACCCTGCGTATAAGCAGCTGCTTGTAGGCTATTTTCAGTGTTCCACTATGACAGATAGAGTCTTCCTGAACCTGGGATGCGGCTTATACGACAAGACTATATATTACTGATATAGTAAAGATAGTAAGAATTAACAAACATTTAAGACCCACACTCAGGGAGCGGCTTATACAAGGGTATGGCTTATACACGGGGTGTTGGGGTAGATGCACTGTCAGCCCAGCGCACCAGTTTTACAGTAGATTGCTTATTATTCGGGACTACACTGGTAGTTGATGTTAGTACAAACCTATTGACCTGATTTGGGTTGTAGTGTATGTACTACAACGGTATGTACAGCCCATTTACAATTGGGGCTGGGGGTATGCTTTAACTTATTTGTATTGATCGAGGTATTCTCTGGTATATACAGGTACATGTGTGATAGAGTCATTGCTTTGTCCTTTATCGATGCATATGATGAGTTAGATGCGTCCACCCATGGAATTGGAAAATACCCATATCCACAGATTTATTAGGATAATTCGTACCTTGTTTTGAGTACCACATGCAGTATATATGAGTACCCTGTGCTGCATATCCCACTAGATGAAGAGACTCATGATAGATGCATATGATGCTGGGTTCATAGTCATTAGAGTATCGAGGATAAACTCTTTAGAACCTGTCCAATTGTTAGGAGCTCTCAAGCATTCCATATTGAACACATCACCATTCTGCATTTTTATTTGAATTACCATTATATTATTGTGCACAGGTCTACTCTATCATATTTATCATCAGATTCCAAGAGTTATGTTTAGATAACAAGGGTGTGGCATATAATTTGAGCATGGCACAGGCCTCGATTTAGGTGTTCTACAGAATACGTAATTACACATAATCCATGTAATTTGAATCATTTCACCGTCTAGGCGCTTGAACTACTACGCCTTCTGAAGGCAGCATTCCTGGAGAATCTGCCCAATGTAGATTGGATGGTAGAGACGACTAGACAAAAGGCAGCCGCTAAATTACGAGCCATGGTCGATATGGTAGGCTACGGTAGCGTCGCCGCCAGTGCTGGGGCACTGGACAAGTATTATAAACAGGTAGGCTGGCACGAATCAATGATACAAATAAAAATATATGAAACACTAACAGGAACTATGTCCATGTATTTATTCTGCATTGCTATGTTCACGTAGCTGACAATGAGGGAATGGCTACAAGGAAAATAGCAAATTAAAAGTCTGTACCTTACAAACACAGGAGACTAATATCTACTTATAGAGCTTCTAAAGTTCCCAAACTAACTTTATCTGTTATAACCTTTGTCTCTGCAGATGACAATAGCTGACAACAATGCCTTCGGCAACTGGATACAGGCCGTCCATTTCCACTTCCGGCGGGTGAGAGGCATGCGTGGTAAGCCTCGCGACCGCACAGAGTGAGATTCATTTAGTTTATGTCGGTACAAAGAAGCACGTTTAACTACTCATGGTTCATTATTCTTCATGCATGCATGTTTATTTATATGAACGCATGCATGTGACTGGGTTTCAGAATATGTACGATCGAGACGTCCAAAAAGCTTAGCATTTATTGCCATGCCATTATAGTACGGGGGAAAAGATGCCGATTGTATAGGATATAATGTGTGAAGAACCACGGTTTTTGGCATGAGTGAAATCTTAAGGTGTGTGTTTATTTATTTCCTAACAAGATGGGTTTGTGGTTTATTTGGCACCGGATGTTAAGAGAGGGAGCATTTTATTCTTCCCACAAGCATAGATCTACACAGTATATTGTGTAGGTCTATGCCACAACTGTTCAATGAACAGGATTAAGCCTCTGCGTCACCATCAACAATCCAACATCGAACAATGACCACCTCCTAAGTAACTGAAAGATTACTTTTGATATTCAGCAAAGCATGTACTTGTGGAAAGTTACCTGTAGAGCAACATTTTCAGGACTTGGGTTTCACGAGATATGCCACTAGTGAAATGGTCTCAAGGTCCAATCCCACATGGCGATTTTGGGCTCCAATATCTCTGCAGATTTGTTGTATGGCCCTTGCTGAGGCCCTGAAATGGAAGGATTACTGCAAACTGAACCTGAACATACTGTTGGATTTAGAATAAGTTGAACAATCTTTGCGTTCTATGGCATCAGCAAAGGACCAACAAATACAAGGGATCAAATTGCAGAGATGTCTGGGCCATAAACTACCGTCTGAGAGTCGACCCTTCATGTTATTACGTTTCCTATAAGATTACCTCGGACATTTTGATGAATGTTTAAATCTTGATTCCCTTACAGCTGGGGTTATACGAGCCCTACAGCTGTTAACGCTTTTTATCAACAACAAGACAATGCTATGATGTTCCCAGCTGGAATTCTGCGTCCTCCTTTCTTTGATAACTCCTATCCCATGTAAGAACAGTTTTCTTTTATCTATCTAGTTAGCGCTGTAATTATATCTTGGGGATCCTCATATAGGTGAAACTGGTTTTAAAATCGAGGGCAAAAGAAGCATAATTATATCTTAATTGGGGACGTCCGCTTTCTCGCCAACCATGTGATTCAAGATGGAGGATAACAGAGAGACTGGACATTGAACCATACTGGCTTGAGCATCCCGATGGCTAGATATACATGCAGGATGTATAAGCATTGTTAGGAAAAGTAGTAACTACCGGTATTACTTCTGATCTGATTGCCAGATATTCTAGCCCTAAATCGCCATGTGGTAATGGACCTTGTGATCCATATAATAATGCTATTCTCCCCTTTCAATACCTGGACCTCTAAAGGGCAATGAACCTAGGGGCAATTGGTACAGTAATGGCCCATGAGCTGAGCCATGGATTTGATGATCAAGGTAGGAGACTCTCGTGTTATTTTTGGCCATATAATATTCATGCATGGTCATTCATCATCGATTCCTGTTGAATTCTATCATTGAAATATGATTAGTAAGCTATGCACAGAGTAGCAAGATTGTCGTGAGAGATTAGGTAGAAACTTAAAAGTCTAAGGATCGAACTATCTAATAGATATGAGGACATCCCGTAAGGAGGATTGACCTACGGCGTCAGAAGTTAGAATTGTGTGTATTTACTTTTAGGACGGAGGTATAATGACTGGGGCAGCCTCCGTGAATGGTGGGACGATGTGTCACTTGATGCCTTCAACCATCGCACAGAGTGCTTCAGAAAACAGTATTCTCGATACAAAGTGGAAGGTATTAAGGTAGGTATTGTAGACTGGATTCAAAGCCACGTTTTGTACACGTGCAGTGGCCATACCCAAGCATAATGTTGTTAGTAGAGGATTTAAAGGTGGATCCCAATCAACTCCTAACAACTAATTATTCTTTCCATTATCTCCCCAATAAGATACATTAAACACAAACGGTATAGAACACAAGTATATCCAAGAACATTAAATTTTGTAAACCTGTATAAAGATGTGATATTTTCTCTATGGTCAAGTGTGTTTAATGTGTGATGTGTTTATAAGGTCGTATCCCAAATGGCGATTTACGGCCCCAACATCTCTGTAATTTTGTCTATTGCGTTCTATGACCCTTGCTGAGGCGAGGCCAACACAAGGGGTGTTTAAATCCCACAGTAGGCTAAGGTCCAGCTTGCGGTAATCATTGTATTTCATGACCTCAGCAATGGCCATACAACACAACAGAAAAATCGCAGGGATATTGGAGCCCTAGTTCGCCATGTGGGATTCGACCTTAGATCAACGCTGCCCCTCCAATTAAGATATCTGCCTTTACCAGCCATGGCCTGTTATCAGCAACCAACCCCCCCATGTAGCTACTAATCTGGCCGTGTGTTTATACAGGTGAATGGTCAGCTCACCCTGAGTGAGAACCTGGCAGATAACGGAGCAGTACGTACAGCATATACGGCCTACCAGCAGTGGCTAGAGCAGAGGGGTGGACAGGAGCAGGCTGCGCGCCTGCCTGGTACCAACGTTACAGAGTCACAGACATTCTTTTTAGCTTATGCACAGGTTTGTTCATTAGATATCTTTTGAGAGTTCACGGCTGTTGGACGCAACGTGACTTTGGATGGGACAAAGCACGTAAGGCGGGGTGCTTTGAATATGCCGGGCATAGGGAGTGAAGAGCTTTGGATTTGTAGAAGGGTTTGGCCCTTTGGGCATGCCCCAAAAGGACAATTTTAAAAATGTACTTTTTCTACTTTTCTTTATGTCAGTTTCTATGTAAATGACCAAGTTCGCCATAAAATACAAATATATACATGGTTTCCATGGGGGAGGGCACCCAATCATGATATCTGCTATCGATAAAGAGCATAACAGAATGGTTCCTGTAGCAGCAGTCTAACCGTTTTCCACCATTTTGTATGCGAGGGATCTTTTTCAATGGTTTAGTTATCCTAAAGTCATCAGTATCATCAGTTTAGAATGAGCCATTCATGCCTTTGGAGGTCTTCTCAAAATATAGCTTAAGATTTGCCTTTGAAATGTTGATAATGCATTTTGATATGATATCCTCTCTCTTGCAGTTGTTTTGTACATATTATACACCTGAGTTTGCCACTAGACTACTGTATACAGATACTCACACACCAGCTAAATACAGGTGAGACATGGAAAGTTCACTCCAAAAGAGATGGACTTTATGACCTTTTATACTAATCAGCCGCTAATGATTTTCTACTCAAGTGCCCCTGTGGTGGTCTGACATTTCCATTAGCAGCATATTAGTAGACATATGGTTACGAATATGCTAAGCAGCTATTGCAATGCTAATCAGTTCTAATTGTGATAACAATAACCAATTTTCCACTTTTCATAGTGTTAAGGTGCTGAGTATGAGATAAGTGTGTTATACAAGGTGATAAATACATATGTCTTTTAACTGTTGTCAGTTAAATGATAATCTGGCACACTTAAGCCTATATATAGGAGGCACTATTGGTTATTAGTGTCACTGATATATCCACTGCAACTACCCTCCATACTGATTAAGAACAATCACTACACAGCAGTGCAATTCACTGGCGTTTTACTTACAATCTTGGGCATAATTAGTCTAAGATAAAACAGCTATTTATTATTACCTAACAATAGGGGCCCATTGTGTGGGTCAACAGAGAGAGAGAGAGAGAGAGAGAGAGAGAGAGAGAGAGAGAGAGAGACAGACAGACAGACAGACAGACAGACAGACAGACAGACAGACAGACAGAGACAGAGAGCGAGACAGGGACAGAGAGTGAGAGAGAGAGCCAGTCAGAGACAGGGGAGACAGCGTGCGAGAGACAGACAGACAGACACACACACACACACACACACACACACACACACACACACACAGAAGAAACAGTCAGACAGACTGACAGAGACAGACGTACAGAACATGCAGACAGACAGTCAAGGTGATGATAAAAGTGTATTGAATGTCTCCCCTTTGACCTGAAGAGAAATATCTTTTTTTTTTATTTTCAGAGTGATAGGAGCACTTTCAAACTTTGAGAAATTTTCTGAGGCCTTCAGCTGTAAGCCGAATACACCTATGAACCCGAAAGAAAAATGTCGACTGTGGTGATTCCCTCTGGTGTGAACAGAATGCGCCACCCTGCTGTGATACCCTATTATCGCCCACTATAAATCCACAGCTACACTCGCCAGACATATTATTCATGCCCTTATAAGCATATATTTCATTCTCCTACCATATATTATGGTTTTGGAGTTGATAGCATCACACTGCGATATTTCAAGATTATCTGTCAGTGAACTAAAATGATATGACCATAGAGCTATGAAAATGGTAGCGTCTATGCCCATGGGGCATTCCAATCTTCAGTTTTACGAAACGCTCTCAGCCTCTAAGAGGGTTTTATGTATACATCAGTAGCCAGAGGAAGACACTGGGGACTCGATCGCTGTTGTTGTGGAGTCAATACAATGTGTCTCTGAGGTTTCAAGTTTGTCTCATGGAGGACCAAATGTCTCTAGATGAGAATTCCGTGAATCTGTGACGTGAAATAAAAGTGATGCGTTCATTTGAGTGTAATTAGGTTTAATAATATCCCCTGGGTGCTTGTAGCCTTTTTCAAACATGATAGTATGTAGGTATATCGCTGTGCACAATTGGCTAACACTTCTTGCAATCATTGACAGAATAGTTATCCCTATCGACCAGTCAAATTGGTTGCATAAGAAGGAGCAAACCTTGGCCAGAACAATAGACGACGCCAATAGAGATGACTTGAATCGCGGTTGAAGCAGAGTAACTTCTCTGAGGCAGATGGCTACCAATCATTTAGGGCATTTTAGGGAAACGCGACCTACGGTAACAATCAGCGATTAAACAGCGACGGTTATAGTATCATTGCCACTAAGCATAACAATAGCAGGAATTACATCATGGATCACTCATAACAGTATATCCTGATCATCTCCACACCCGCTTCGGTTGCCATAGGTGAGAGGGAGGCGGTAATAGATTACAGAGCAGGCGCTTTGGGACTGGGCAATCACCAACTGAGTGGGCAGATTGGCGCCGGGGATGGGCGATGGTCCCGTCCCCCAACCTGTCAGAGATGTCGGTGTCAGAGATGGCCGACACCAGCTTCAGGCAGGATGGTGCACCTTGTTGCCCGTTACCAGGGGACGCCGGCAACAGGCACTGCGCTATGTACAAGTCGGCGTATTATCGCCCATGGGGGGCGCTCACGTGATTGTCTGGTCTGAAGCCCTGTCCTGCCCCCAGACGGCAGAATGTGGAACTGATAATGGCGCGCTTTGGGACGTTGACAGCAGACGCCAATCACAACGGAAGGTTTTGTCAATAGGCCCACCAGGAGCGCTGGCTTTTGGGACGCCAACTATATGCGATACTCTGTATGTTGCTGATATGAACAATTAGGGGATCACATATCTATATTTTACAAGGGTTACGACCTATTTTACACATTCGATACAACCACTGTATCTTCATTTTCCCTAATGTCTCTAACAACGAACATCCTGATGTCAAATTTCTTGTTGTGCAACATGTTTATCCCCATCTATGTTACATATACTTATTTAATGTCACAATGGATGAGTGAAATGGAATAGTGGTATGGTATGCTCTTAGTTTTATATAGCTGTCATATTGAATGAAAAGATGTGATTTGTATTGCCATGGGGGTAGGCTTACACATTCCCTATTACCTCCGCTGAATGTCACCCATATAAACTAGAATAGCATTCACAATAAACTCCTCGTATTATCATTCTTCTCGTCGCTTTATTTTCTCCCAATACAATTAGAGTTTAGCACTGAAACGGTCTTATCAATTATTGCTATAACCCGGTGATACCAATAGTCCACTGGGCCCCTTCGGTCGACTTCTTCATACTATTGCTACACAAAGTCGGCTGAAGAGGCCCAGTGGACTATTGGTGTAAGTGTCAACCTGATACAAATCCCCTATTTCCCATACTACTATGGCAGACAACAATAACCGCGGCACCGGGCGTTGTGTGTTTTAGCTCTGTAAATTCAGGGTCGATCCTACTGGAATTTTTGATATTCAAAAACTCTTTTGGTCTTAAAATTCCGTTCTAAGCCTCTTCCTTATCTAACTTGCACCGGGTGCACGCAATGCATATAATCCCGAATCCTCGCTATATAAGATTTGACATTCATAGAGCTATGGATACTTATTATATGTGTAGTTCAAAAAGGTACAAGGTGTGCGGGGCTTTTAGCACTGGCGTCAGTGATCAGGGGGTTCGACAAGACTTAAGAAGTGAAAAAAATGATTGAACAAAAGTTGATCTATGCTACCGTCTGATGAAGAATGTAGTGAAACTGTTTTGAAAGTTCCATTTAAAGATGAAAGCGTTCCATATCAAGATAAAAGAGTTTCACCACGTGTGACATGGCCCCCTCCCCCACACTCGCCCTTCCCAATGTCTTGGAGCACTGTGGTGCAGGACGCATTGCTGAGCTTCAAACATCCTTAAAATCCCACGTGACTTCTGACCAGTCACTGTGATTTCTGGCTAGTCGCCATGCAAGCCGTCCGCCACAACAGTCATTACGAGCCCACTATACTATAATGCATGCTTTGATGATACCATGTTCTCTTCTCTGGTGTATAGTATTACCTTGGAGCAAGGAAGTGTACCACTTCTGCCGAAGACATTAGCCGATACTCGGAGGTGTCCAGCCCACACAGGGCACCCTGTCGGGCGTGGACTTGGTGGGCTTCTGACAGCAGCTCTAGACACCGAAGCCAGGTGAACGAGACACTTCCTACCGGGTACTACTACTAGTTCCTTTTCCCCAGGACAGGATCTTATAAAACATCCCAGTTCAACATGTGCCATATAGTATAATTACTGTGCCACAGTGGCCTGCTTGAGCGGCCCGCCGCTTGTAGGTTCCACATTTTGTACCACCCTATCCTCGACCCTCATTCAAGACCAGCGCTTACTGAACAGGGGCAGTTCCAGAAGGGGTGGTCTAGGGGGGCACAAGCGGGTTTTCGGGCCATGTTTCCTATAGTTAAGAGTCATAGCCTGGGCCAGTTTTAGGGGGTCTAGGGGGGCACGTGCCCCCACCCCCCTGGATCCGCCCCTGCTCAAGACAGGCATTATTATCAATTTCAGAACCACTACATCTCCCCGGCTCTTATTCAAACCCAGCGCGCATTCAAAGACCCGATATTTATTATAGACTTATTCCTACCAGAGGCCTTTTTAGTGGACATTTGTTGTATCCACACTGACACTTCCTTTACATTTAAATGACATGTAGGTGACACTTAATGGACCCTGGGGTCTGTTACTCCAATAGATACTAGTATGAAACTTGTGTTAACACATCTTTTGGAGAATTCGTGAGTAGCAAGCAAGCAGGAATCTAGGTTGTTGCACAGACAAAGTTGCTTTAACGCAAGTGCACAAACTTGCGTTAATGCAACTATGAGACTAGAGACAGAGTATAGTGAGTGATAACAGGGGCAATCACCAAAAATTTGCAAAATATGTGAGTACGGTACAAAGTTGCATTAACGCAAGTCCAGGATTCATGTAAATAGTATACTAGAAATTGGTGGTTTGAATCAGGCAGTAAGTCCTGTACTAGCAAGTTAAGTGTGTACTTTCCGATTTCATACTTGCAAGTTGGGCATACTCCCCAGAAAATCTAGGACACCTACCTGTGCTGTCCTAAATCTGAAAGTGGTAAGTACGGTACTCACAGCTTTTTCATACTTGCTGAAACACAATAAGCCTGCTTACCACTAGTAACTATTGGAGTAACACATCCCTGGTCTATACACTGCAATGTGATACAGTTCTGAGTTAAAGGAAATCACAAAATGAAAGTTCCTCAATCTACAGGCAGAGTAGTTTGGAGATACCGAGTTGGCCTGTATAAGCGCCCAGGTGCTCATTAATTTCAAATGGGCCATACCCTCAGCCCATCTTCAACACCGGCGCTTATTCAAGACTTGAATAAAAGAAACGGCACTTATACATGCTAATGCGGTACGTACCGCACGGTAAATGCATGACAGGTTGGTGAGAAAATCCCATCGACCAAAAATCATCTTATGAAATAAACTCATGTAGGCTTCCATTATTCATTTCCTTTACAATTGATTATTTAGTTTAGGAAAGCAATATTTGATGAGGTTTAAGTGAAATACTGAACTCAAGGCTGGAGTCATCCCTCTGGTAGACCTGTGCATACACCGTGAAAGCCTACATGTTATGATTGGACACAATGTACCCTTTGCTGGTTTTGATAAACTGCCGGCTCACTTTATATTTTGCATAATATATGGTCATAATTACAGATTAAATGAAAAGTGGCAGGCTCCAAATCTCTCATATAAACTTACAGGTACATGGCTTATACAAACATACGATGAAGTAAAAACTCACCCAAAATTAGCTGGTAATGCATCTTTAATGGAGTAATGGGCTTTAAAAGTATCTACACCTAGTGACTAACATGCTCTTGTACCAAGATAGTCTGCTCCATGCATTGAGATTCGTCCATTGCAGTTTGGTAGACATATCAGCTTGAACGAAGTCCTCTATTATCTCTATAAGTCCTGTATACTCACTGTGAGCGTAACATAAATACAGCTGGAAATGCCTTTAAATTTTAACAAGGAGTCGTAGAAAATAAGAGGAACGCATGTGATACACTGGGATATCTGCATGTAATTGGATGTTAGCTATAGGATATCCAGGTTGACTTGTTTCTGTATTTTCATTTCTCACTGTTTCTTATTGGCAGTATAACAATCAGTACATATATAATCATATAGTGTCAGTCTTAAATTTTTGTTGATATTGATATATAGAAATAGGGAAATGGGAAAGTTCCCTTTACTGCACAACTGGTAGATAATTATAATAAGATAACGTATACAAACCGGTTACAGGTCAATACAATGCTTATAATGTTACAACGCGATCCGTGTATAGGTATACAGCTTATTTCTACATTACTAAGAATCATCTATAGAAGAAAACTGGTTCTTCTGTTTCAACGAGTTACTATAATTTGAATAACAACAGTTCTAAGTACAGTAACTTGTACCATTTTGCATGGAAACATAGAATACAACCTCAGGTATAGAAGCACCAATTTAGTTAGGCATAAAGCAAGCAATCCATGCAGAATAGAGCCTTTCATTATATTGACCTTGTCTAATAAAAGAATCCTCATTGCCTCGATGTGGGAGTGGCTCGGAATTCAATATCTACAAAAATAGCTATCAATTTGAGTCAGGTATGGACCAAAATAAACGTGATGATAATCATTCCGGATATCATGGACTAAAGGATATCTATTATAGGTAGTCAGCTGAGGCTATTGCGAAAAGAATCGGATGCGGATTCTCACTGTCATAACTCACCTTCCAGTTCCTGGCTGTTCTGCTGCTCAGAACCAACTTCTCACCTTACACTCAGAATCAATCCTCTTAGTGTGAGTCATACTGGGAAGCATTCCCAAATTCATGAAAACTTAATAACCAATTCTATAACCTATTACGTTGCTGCAAAACAGGGTAGAAGTCATTGCCTGAGGGTAGTCAGTTCCCATTTGGGAATAGCACCTCCGACAGAATTGAATTCCTGTCCTTTCGCAACACCCTCCTGGTAATACAACACCCACTCAGAGCCACTCCCTGCAGGTCATGAAATACGCCAACATATCTATACGTGTCTCAATGTAGTACATTATTTTTCAAGCTCATTCAAGCTAAATGTACGACAATTCTATTTGAAGCCATAGACTTAGACCTAAAATGAATTCCAGTCACCCGACCGACCTTAGAAAAACAGGGCCCAATTTTTTTTCTTCTTTGATTTTGAAGAATTTTGTCTTATTTCTTTCATATTTTAAAGAAATTCTTCATTACTCTTTGAGGATTTTTACATTTTCTTTTCATCCATTTCCTGTATCTTTTTTGTATTCTTCCTCTATCTCACATTTGTCATTTTCCCGACATTATTTTACACTAAAATCAAAGAATTTGATACATCCATTGATATGTGCACCAACATTTCCTATATAAATGTAAAAAAAAAAAAAGAAAAAAAAATTAAAATCCGACCTTCCGACCCTACCTTTTCAAATCATGTTACTGGAAACAAGCCTTTATTTTTTGGCCTTATGGTTTGTGTACAGTCCCTAGAAAAATACAACTAAATGGATATTCCCTTGAGTTATTCATAGTTAAAAAGTCGACCATCGTCGGTCGTTGGACCGAAGTGGTTATAAGAACATTTCTAGACTGGCGGCAGTCCCTGAGCTCTCCTCTCAACGTCAATATACCCCCATCTCTCCCCCCCCCCTCTCTGCTGTGCTCACAAGAAATTGATTGACTCGAAATACTTTTAATATTCTTTTTCTCATTATGGTAATCAATAGACTTGAGCAACAGCCTCTCCCTTTTCATGAACGAACACGGTATATGCACACAATTTGCCCGGTAAGTACACTAAAAGAAACGGTCCAAATTCTCAACGTAGCTAGTCTCTCTTTTCAGTGCCTCCAACTAGTGGCAAATAGATAAAAATGTTCAAACCTATTAGGGCCAGGGGGCACCACTGTTAGTATCTTTAACCAGTGGGGTTACTGTGGGGCACCTTTGCCATTTACTTGGTATTAGGGTATGAACCTTTTGGTGAGAAATATCCGAAACAAACAATTATGCCATTCCGCCATCTGTCTAACAAGTGGAAATGATCGGCGTTTGAATAATAATCCATTCCAGTTCTTGTTACTTCTTCACACAACGTTCACTAAAGACATTACTCTTTGCATTAATATATTGATTAGGTCATATATTATTCCATTAAATGTACAACGAATCAGTTGTACGTTAACAATTCTAGGATAGAGTTCAAAATCTGTCATTATAACGGTGAAGGTCATAGACTATCAGTTTTCCATTGGGCCTGTCACCTCCATAGACCACGATGATGAACCATTTCTTATATCTTACCCCAGACTCTATGTAGTGAATCAGCTAGGTCAATTGGGAAAACCAGGCTAACATTTTCACCTAATATAAAAAACATAGATAGTTTAGCCTAAGCTTTGTAAGGAACGTGCACTTCCAATGCTCGATGATAAAATAAAACACTCCACACTATAATTTTGAATGACCTTTGTTAAAGCTAACCCATATTACCCCCCTGTAAAAAGAGCTAAGAAAGGATAGACGTACAACAAAAAGAGCAGGAATAAAACCCACAAAATTAAAGCCTCACATGTCGAAGGGGATTTCCCTGACTTAGCTTTATAATCTTCATGTTTTCCAATAGTAGGGGAGACAGAGAGGCACAGATGTGCATGACACCAACTTGACCTTGACCCTGACCTATATGACCTGACACGAGTCGTGAGTCGTCTGTTTTTGAATATGTGAGCTGCTCGGCCGTGAGCAACTCAGCAAGTGACGGCATGACCAAGGTATGCAGAATGGTGCCAAGGGATTTACTACAGTTTGAGCTACTTCACCTTCCTTCATTTAAATCCTATATAGATGTTGAATATATCCACGGTGGTCCAACTATGGCATCGATAGATGTGTGAAATAGTGATTTGATTCTCCAATACCCAACCGATGTAGTTCAGCATTCTACTTCAAGTTGAGAGAGCAGGGGCATATAATCCAATGGAATGATAATCTTTGAAATCATGGCTATGAAAACAGCAAGATATCACTTAATATGATGTCACGGTGACTAGGAGACAACTTATATCAGAGACCGTCAAAGTTCCTCTCACTGCAGTGAAAAAGCAATGATTGTGTGTGCACTGTAAGAAAAACTGTTGAAACTACCAGGGATACTGGTAAACTGAACAGTGAACCACTGTTATTATATAGCAGGGAGCCAGTGTACTTTTTACAAAAGCCCCAGGTGGCAGTATGGTGGTACAAGGAAACCCTGTGAAAATAACGACTGCGTGAAAATAAAGACGGATCTCTGACAATTTCAGACAAGGATTCCGTCGTTATTCTTGCAACATCCCTTATCTTACTAAGGGTTTATTACTAGCGGTTAGGCGAGATAGTTGATCTTTAAGGCGTGTAAGGCAGTAGGTGAGTTGAAGGAAATACTATAACTTTATAAGACACCATGCACGGGGCCTTGATTTTGAGCAGTTTGGTACTGTTCTACAGTATAAAATCCTCGCCTGTAAGGCACCCCGTAACTTCAAGCAGATTAAACAAGAGGTACTATTACGGTAAATAATGACAATGTTACAATATAGTGGTTTGTATCCAACTACATAATAAACTGTATTGGGAAAGTTAATGGATAGCATGGAACCCGAAAGTGTGCAGTGGTGAAAGAAGGAGCGCAGCCTTTTAGATCTGCTGTTTTCATTCTTTCCCCCTGATGTCGCCATGATCGCTGTCATGTGGCTATAATGAAGATAAGTTGGTTAGACCTATTGGCCAGTGGTATATAATGTTTCACAAAAAGTAGCCTTTAATTCCCAAACTCCTCATTTCTTTTCCATCCATAACGTCCGGTGTCATAGCACACGTGTTAGGGTCCCACCCGAACACTGATCCCATTGTGCCACCAAAGACTCTGTAGATCAGTGGATCGTGAAGGAATGATGAATGGAGGGGACATTCATTTTATTTGTGCACTCCAGATAGTAACATGCTGAAGGAAGACCTGCTAAGGCCATGCTACCACATGTTGAATTACAATGGTAAAGCTTGTCTGTGGCAGTATTCGACACATTCCTACACTGAAAATAGGTACTCTGTAGTGATGAGTTTTATTCACCTTTTTGATAATGACTTATTCCAAGGCCTTATTCCATTTCAGTCAGTGAAAGTCAAAGTCCAGATTAGTGGACTGAAAAAGCTTGACTGAAGAAGTGGTACCTGATTCCATTGTGAAGTTGAATTTTTCTGTAAATTTCTCAGACAATTTTCAGACTTTTCTAGTCAGTTCTCAGACTTTCTCATTCAGCTCTCAAACATTTTCAGTCCACGTCTGACTAGAAGTCAGTACGTGTACCTGATTTTGGACTGAAAAGACTGAAAGGGTCAACTTTTACTGACTTTGTACCTGATTTTGGACTGAAAAGACTGAAAAGGTCAACTTTTACTGACTTTGTCCGACTTTCTGTGACTAAAAAGTGGAATCCTGTCTTTTTCAGTGTGCTGTCTCCAATTTTCACAGATTTTTCCTGTTTACATGATTACATTTAGACTTTTTCTATCAAAATCGACTGAGAAAGTCGACTTTCCTCAAATTTTCAGTAGACTGACGGTCAGTGGAAGCAGTTTTCCAGTCAATGCCATATTGTTTCCTGGTGGTTTTCGCCTTTTATGCAAGTATTACTTTTTTTTAGATATTTCAAAAAGTCAACTTTTTCAGATAGATTTTGTCTGAGTTTTGACTTTTTCAGTCAAGTCAGCCTTTCTCAGTCAAATTTTCTATAGGCCCATAGAATACATAGGGACGTGAAACGAGTCGAGGACTCAGGGTATGTGGATGTCAAGGTGAAATAACTTCCATCTACAATCGTATTCAATTGACTCTAATTTCAGTTTTATGTGCTTATACAAACACAGTCAGTATATGCACCACAAGTTATTTCATAGACCGATATTATATACATGTAATCTTCCCATGTAAATCCCATGACTTCCTTTTCCACTTAGGATGGATTTTCTTTTCCTGAGGCTGTGTGGTCATTTCAACAGTTGCGTCCAAGCAGCGCGAATATCCATCATCCCGTTAGTTTACTGACATCTCATGACCTCGTGACATGCCACGTGACTTGTATCCATGGTGACACGAGGGTCTGTCATGAAGAGAACAGCAAGAATGAATTTAGAGAAAGGTATTCCGACAATATAAAGTGTATGTTTTGGTTGTGGTAAAGTAAGGGGAGAATTGTGAAGGGGTATTCCACTACCATTGGGACCCTTTAGAAACAGGTTGAATTTTGTTTGTACTGTCAAGGTCACCGTATGCCCTTGGCTAGTCTAGATTAAGCATATTAAATTTTGATTCGTATTAGAAGAAATATCGGAGGTGCATTTTAATCATTGCGACAACGAATACATTTCTTTCAACTGACAAGGAAAAGATCCATTTAGATATCTTAGAGTGTGATTGAATCTGTCCAGCAAATTGTCGTTATCTGTCGCCATGATTGGTCATCAATGGTGACTCCTTTCTGAGTGATAACTCACTGCGTCTTTTGCCACTGTGTGTCAGTCTCACATGGCATGGCAATTTATCACAACAGCCGCCAACATGATCTCACTCACTGCGTGAGTATGTGCCACCCCTTGTCATCCCTCACAAAGCATGGTGACGTATCATCACCATCGCCAACATGGATCTAATTCACTGCGTGAGTATGTGCCACTGCCTGTCAGCTCTCATTCAGAATGGCGGCTTATCCCAACCATCGCCAACATGGATCTGACTCATTGTGTGATTATGTGCCACTCCCAGTCAGTTCTCACTCAGAATGGCGACTTATCACCAACATCGCTAATATGGATCTCACTCCCTGTGTGATTATGCGCCATTCCCAGTCAACTCTCACTAAGAATGGCAGCTTATCACCACCATCGCCAACATGGATCTCACTCACTCCGTCAATATGTGCCACTGTTTGTCAACTCTCATTCAGAATGGCAACTTTTCACCTGCATTGCCACATGGCTCTCACTCACTGCGTGAGTTTGTATCACTCCTAGTTAATCTTCTCTCAAAATGGCAACTTATCACCACCATTGCCAACATTGGTCTCACTCAATATGTGAAGTTCACTCCAAGTCAATGCTCTCTGAGGATTGCATCATCTGTCACTCACTCTCACTCACAGTGGCAATTTATCACCACCATTGCCAAAGTTGTTGAGACAGCACCACTGTTCAACATGTAGCCTATCTAGGAAGTGTGGGCATGAAGTATAAGTCCCATACGTATCAAATGTGCTTTGTTTCACACTGATTTCCATGTAATACTTCAGAGTTGAATCAAACAAGATTATATAGAGAGAATATCAATTGAATTTAGATAGAGATATCTCTAAAATGAAAGCCACTATCCATAAACACCTTTTCTCTGAACACATGAACACCTTGTCTGTGGTTAGAGGGAAGATACATATGGCAATACCTTCTCTGGCAAAACATACTTTGATCTGGCAGATGTGAGGCTGCATGATTACTAATGTCGATGATCATGAGCTTTTCATCTAACAAGGTGAGTGATCACCAGCGTAGCCATCACTGGTGAGTCTGAGTGATCACCACTCTCGCCATCCTTGGTGAACCTGCGCTATGAAGTGGTGCTCGTTTCATCTAGCAAGGTGAGTGATCAAATGCCTTGCCATCCCTGGTGAGTGTGAGTCATCACGATCCTTGCCAACCGTGGTGAACATGCGCTATGGCATGGTGTGCATTTCATCTAGCGAGGTGAGTGATCACTTGTGTCGCCATCCCTGGTGAGTGTGGGTGATCAAGATCCTCACCATCTGTGGTGAACCTGTGCTATCACGAGGTACGCGTTTTATCTAGCGAGGTGACTGATCACAATCCTTGCCATCCGTGGTGAATGTGCAGTATGACGTGGTGTGCGTCTCATCTAGCGAGGATGAGTGATCACTCATGTCGCCATCCCTGGTGCAGATGAGTGATCACGATCCTCGCCATCCCTGGTGAACATGTGCTATGACGAGGTGCGTGTTTCATCTAGCGAGCTGAGTGATCACCCGCGTCGCCATCCCTGGTGAGTCTGAGTGATCACCATCCTCGCCATCTGAGGTGAGGCCATGTGATCACCACCATTGCTATTCCTGGTGATCTTGTGCTATAGCGATGTCGTGTTCCATCTAGCGACATGTGTGAGCCACTTCACACAGGTTGACGAGGAGTCACGACAATTTTCTGGGTGAAATCTGAAAAGGGTGTGCTAACTAGTACTAACTATTCTAATGCATAGACTAAAATAGAATTACAAATCGGGATGAGGACAACGATCTCAGCTGTGACATGATATAAATCATGATTTTACATGTAATCAGAATCCTTACCCCAGTGGAATACACTCTTTGATAACAGAGTGTAAATCTTGGAGGCCACAGGTAATAAAACCCCACACGTGTCTTGATATGACATTATGATTATTAAAACATAATCAGAGGTCTATAAGCTGGGTGTATCATTACCCCCTGTAGAATCCACTCTTAGCAAAGTGCACATCTTAGAAGCCACAGGTAATAAAACCCCACAAGGGTCTGACTGGGTATGTCTGCATGTCATCCGACGCCTGTTGCTAGCAGATATCATAGCGGATCAAAGGGTGGGTGGGCAATCAGCCGATGACGGAGAAGGTGAGGGGTGTGTGAAGGGAGGGTGGTGGTGGAAGGGTCGGGGTGGGGATAGATCAGTTAGAAGTGAGAAAAGATATCTGTGCGGAGTTTCACAAGCAAAAGATAATAATAGTCATAAAAATATCCATTTCTAAAGCCAAATTATGACTGTTGCAAAGTTGCAACCACTCCTATCTTGGCATGGTCATACAGAGAAATACATTAGAACATACTGATGACTTTTATAGAAACACCTGCCATGGTAAGCATACAACCAATCTTAAAACTACTAGTCTAGTTATGACCGGTTGTAAACATTGCCAACTTGTGAAACACCACACCAGGAGGAGGTGGGGTTGTGAGGCAGGGGTTAACTGATGGCAAGGATGGGACACGTGTCGTATGGTGTGTGTGGGGCCTCAATGAAAGGATGAACAGAAAAATCTATATATTATCTTGTTTATGTAACTATTGACGCTATAACCATGATGGTGTAGCTTTATGACATGCGATCAACGGGCACCGACCATTTAGTGGTCTGTGAACGTAGCATTACTTTATGCGACCCATGTCCCCTGCTTTACACCAGTAACAAGGAAGGATTGAATTGTGATAATATTTATTATATTTGGAGTTAAATAATATTAAGTACATAAATGTGGATAAGAACAATTGATGATGAATAAAATTGATATGACTTATGATTAAGTAAGAGGGTATGTACTTAATAAATGTAAGAACAATATAATGTATTAACCAGAGATGTTGTATCACAGGATTTTGAGATAATGTAAATACGGTATGAACACTAAAATACAGGCCAAACCCAAAAGTGCATGAGAGGTGTTATTATGACTGCTGTAGAGCCCGAACCAGCGCCAAGTTCACCTTGCGCCTGTCGGCCCGGGTGATATAGGTCTTGTACGACCCAGAGGTCCAGCCTCCAAAGTGCTGGACTTCGAGTTCGGTACACCCATTGTTGTAAGCTGTGGTGGATGTAGTCTTACGGATAGAATGAAGGGAATATGTCTTGACCGGGATACCAAGCTTTCGGAGAGTATTGTCCCATAGTGTAGTCACCTCGGACAGCGGGATAGGCACTGAGGTGCCTGGGTGTGTAAACATTGCCTGCTGTGGGTGAATAGTGGGTGACAACGTCAGTACTTTCTTGAGAATGGCCACTGGACAGAAGATGGGGTTCGAGGCCGGGTGGAGTGTAATGTGTTTGTACTGCCCCACCTTCTGCATATTCTTGGCATGCTTGATATACACCTGGACCGTGTCTGATACGCTCACATCGGCCCTGGTGAGATGATGAGCCGGAGTAAACTGTCTGATGGAGTGCGGGGCGACCTCCGACTGTCGAAGGCCAGCGAAGAAGATTGTGAGTAATATCGCTCTCATCGTCACTCCCGTGGGGTCTCGGGGCAGGTTTGAGAGCACTTGCTTCAGAATCAGTAGAGGTATCTCCGGTTTTGCTCTCGGGATGTATGTTTTGTCTCTGTCGATCGAGTCTAGTGCCCGACGTACTCGGGGGTGGTTGATTCCTGTAGACTGGCCCTCTGCCAGTTTCAGGAACTGGCGCACATGTGACAATTTGTTGGCCATGGTGCCCGGAGCCAGGTTGTTGAGCATTTCGTTTTCGATGTACATCTAGGCAGAATTCCACGTATGCTCGGATAGTACTGTTGTGATTCTTGATGGTGGCTTTTGCTCTGGCACCCTTCTGCCTTTTCTCGGCCAGTGCCGCGAGGGCATTCCATCTGCCGTCTGTAAGTAAATGATGGTTGGATTTCAGACAGGAAGTACAGGCAAGGGGTGATTTCAGTAAGATTATGTTTTAAAATGAGGTTGTCGGTCATGCGGCGGTTACAACGTGACATGTGCGATCTGCTGAGCGCGTCGGCGATGTTATTGTCTTTGGTGTTAATGTATTCGAATGAGAGATGAACTTGTAGTTTCGCCTGTATTGCCCAGACGGCCCTGGATGACTGATTCAGAACCTCGTTACAAGCCCGGCCCATGGTGAGGGCGGCGACCGCGCCCGTGTTATCGCAGTGGACTCTGACATGGGAGCCTCGGGAGGCCGACTGCAGAAGGGAATGCAGTGCGACTACCACGTTTGCCGACTCGAGTTCAGTTATGATGAATAGAGAGCCTGTTGGGGGGCGTATTTCTTGGCAATATGCATATTGTCGGTTTGCCGCGCCAATGCCCGTAAGGGAGGCATCGACCCAGATCTCGTCGTTGGGTGTGAGGGGAGGGATAAAACCTACACCATTCCAGCCTTCGCACAGTTCATAGATCACATGTAGGTCGGCCACCATGTTGTGATCAATGGGGGTAGATTCCCTGTGCGTTAGTCTGAGTGCTTGAAGCAACGAGTGGAGGAAGGGGCGGGCCGGCCCAATACACTTAGCAATGTGAAGTAGTTTACCCAAGAGGGATTGCAGGTCCTTCTTTGAAATTACATTAAGCGACAAGGACTCCGAGATAGATTTCTGAATGTCACGTAATTTGTCATAGGGGACGGAGATGGTCATATCGTCGATATTAATGATGACCCCTAGCCAACTGATGACCCTGGACGGCGGTTGGGCCTTGTCAAGTGCCTCCGGGAGGCCTAATTCTGCGAGGAGGGATTTTACACGTGAATATTGAAAACTGGCGGCCTCCCGATTCAGGGCCACGACCACCAGGTCATCAAGGTACATTATCGCGTGAATGCCTTCCTCCTTCAGGATACCTACTATTGCCTCGGCAACCCGCTGCATGTGAGCCGAGCTGCAGCGAGCGCCGAAGGGCATTGCCACTTCTACGTATGCCGAACCCTTCCATTTAAGGGCCAAGAGGGGCCAGTCCAATGGATCAGATTTGAAGTTCTTATAGGCGTTGGACAGGTCCAATGAGAACATATGTGCATGGGGGCCGGCGTGTGTGACATAGTTAATGAGGTGGTCAATGGTGGGGAGACCATGCTCCCTTACTTCCCCCATAGATGTGTTTTTAATGATGTATGCATTAATGGACTCAGATGAGGGGAAAGTCAAATTGGTAATGATTCTTCGGTCCCCCGGGTCCGACTTTGGCCCCGATACCGAGTTCTTTACGTAGGAACTTGTCGATTTGTTCCGGGTACCGTGAGCCACTCGGGTGATTATCCACGTAGGGGTTATGGGAAACTGGCCCCAGATAACCCATGGGGAAGCCGAAGTGGAGGTAGTCAAGGAGACGGTGATGCGCAGAGTTGCCCCCCAGGTACTTCCGCCAAGTGGGGAGGTTGAGATGCGTAGGTAGGACTTCCCGTGCTGCTAGGCACTTGGGCAGGCCTGACTCCCTGACCTTCTCATATATCCGTACCATGTCAGAGGCATGGCGACCCAATGCACGCCATTCTGGACAAGGAGTCGGCCAATTGTCTATGCGGTGTCTGGCAAAGGCGGCAGGAGATATATCAACATTGTCCAATAAGAAATCGAACTCGCACATATGGCGAATGGATTCAAAGTCTGGGTACAAATGTGGTGATTCGTCAACTAGACCCGGTTTAATATCTGTGGCCGGAGGGCCACTTGGGAGGAGAGGGGGGATGTTGGCCGCGTTGTGCTCCCCCCATGATCCCTTACCGAGAGCAGTTGGAATGAGATGGTCGGGTGGAGGGGGGACCTTGTCGTACTTATCATGATCATGTACATGTATTTCAATAGGCGCTGTACAATGGTCAGAATCACTATATACAGAGTTAACGGATTCTGAGACCTCAGTGAGTGACTGCATGCCGCCATCCACACATGAGACACTCACCCCTAGTTTTTTGTAGGGAAGAATGGTGGTGCCTGTTGCCTGAGCTGTGGCCCCTGCTGTGAAGTGTGGGGGAAGGTGTTGCTGTTGGATTGTGGCTGCATGCCGAATGTCTGTTGTGGCGGTGCCCACTGTGAGTACATAGGCTGGTGCGTGATGTGTTGTTGTTGGAGTTGGGGGGCCATGTAGGTGGCCGGTGTGTGATGCATGTTGGGGGTAGGTCCTCCCTTTGCCCTGCAGGTGGGGAGGGCATGGTGAGAGTACTTTTTCCACCCGCCCTGTGAGCTGTGGCAATGCGAGCAAAAGTGAAGTAGCCTGAGATTTCCGGAGTAATGATGTTTGTTATGAGAACACCCTTTAGCCGAATTAAAGTCATTGCAATTTACCTCCCGTATGTCGCTGTGTTGTGAATTGTGGTTGTTTTGTGGGGTGGGTTTGGGTTTTCCCCGGATAGCAGCCCTCAGTCGGTCATTTTGAAACCGACCCTGGTAGTGGTCCCATCCCAGGTTCTCAGATTCCATTGTATCAAACAGACCCTGGGACCAACCCTGCATCACCTCGGGGTCTACCATTGCATCTTCAAGGATGTGCTCCAAATGGAGCAGGTACTCAGGCCAGAGCGGCTCGAGGCCTGCCCTGGGGTCTCGGACCATGCGCACATAACATGTCAAGTACTCTATAAAGTTCATGCTGTCTCGGAGTTCAAGATTTTTCTTTATATTGTGGGCTCCGGGGCGACGGATGTACATATAGGGCTTTACCAATGCCTCATTAATGAGAGGGTCAGCTAGTATGTCATCCTTACCGGAGGTCCTATGAATGGTGAGGCGTTCAGCTCTCAGGGAGCTCTCCAGGGCCTGCTCCTGACTGACCGGAATGCGGCCCAGCCTGTGTGTAGTGTTGGGAATATGATGATCCGGCACCTGTGGGTGTGTAGGGCTAATGTGCCGAAGGCGCTGTATGTTGGCAGCAGTGTGAGGGTGGGCGGCCCGAGAGGTATCCTCCTTGGTGGGCGGTCTCCCGTACCCCTCCTCATGCCGCCGATGGCCGTCTGTAGCAGCGCTAGCTGTAGACGGGAAGTTGTTGTCAGCAGCTGAGTGAGTGCCCGCTGTGCGGGCCGTATGGGACGACGGGCGTTGAGCAGGGGTGATGGGTTGGCTGTCGGAGTATGCCAGATCCTGGAAAGGGACCGGCATAAAGTCCCGTGGCTGGTCATCGCCATCTTGTGTGTCGTCGGGCGCCTGAGTGCCACGTAATGCAGGTACACCATCTTTGGGCCTGGCGCCGCCGTATTTCACCGTAGCCTGGTTGGGGCCATTTTTAGGGGGCAGGGTGCCATCTTGGACTGTGTGGCGGGAGTGGCCATTTTGTCCGGTACGGTCCGTTTTTAATACCTGCAGAACCTCCTCAAAACGCTCTGCCATCCGCTCAACGGTAAGCTCCAATGCTTGTAAACGAACATTTTCAGTCCTTTGGGAGTTATCAGAGGTTTTACCTTTGCCCTTTTTTGCAGAGTAGGAGGCGGTGTAGCGCTGAGCCCAGGGTGACTTGTCCATGTTGTCAAACCGGCCGTCGTCATCACTGGCACATTGGTAGTGCACTGTGGAGCCGGGTGAAGTGTCCCTAGAGGGGGAATGTCCAAGGTATTGTGCCATATTGTCCATTGTAACATTCACTTAAATGGCCATGAAAAGTTCTCCGTTAAGAGTAGCATGCTCCGTGAAAATTGGAATGAATTGGAGAGTGATACAAAGCAAATTGAATGACGACGAAGAGAATGTTTTGATTAGTGTGGTGGGGCGCCGTGGGTGGCGCCACCAACCTGGCGTTTCCGCCGGGTAATTGTGCCGCGCGCAATGACCCGCCATCCCTGTTGAGGGATGACGAAACAATGATAACAAGAACTGAGAAATAGAAGTTCTTGGTCTGATGGGAAACGATGGTACGCCAACTAATAGAGGACGAATACTATTGGCATATAATCGGTATAATAGCTTTTAGGCAAACACAATAATTGGCAGACATCGTTTTAGAACGTCAGATACCGTCACATCTCATGTTTACGTTGCAATAAATATCGTGCAATGTGTTTCAGCTGATTACCATTCATAATATAACTGAATAAAATGCTAGACAAGTTTCTGGACACACGTATAGCCCCGGGCACATAACTACCCTGGTAACTACCATTATAAACTTAGATTTTTAAGTGTTTAGGTCTGGAATCAGGTATGTGCATTGTATACTATGTTTGTATATCCATTTATAGCGTTTGCTCGATCACATGATGAGATACTTCCCAGCTAGCACTTTGATGTTTCCCAAACATACTCTTATGTTGGGATGACATCAGTTTCAGATGTTAGCTAATTGTGTCCATCCATTTAAATTATCAGCCCCCACAGTTCAATGCTGACATGATGTTGGTCCAACATCTAACCAAGCTTTCAGATTTTGACTTTGGTCTAACGTCTAGCCAAACAAAATCAGCATAAAATTGATGTCAGCAACTGATGTTAGTCCATATTGTTCCAATATTGGTTCACTAAATTTCAGATGACTAATACCACCATCTGGGTGACATTTTATCTTGCACATCAATCTAAATATTATCAAATCTATCCAATAGCTGTCAGGAATCATCATCTTAGAGACAACAATTTACATATCTTCACCTGCCATTTGCCAAGACGTGATACAAATTCATCAGGTCTTATGTATCCATCTTTATACACACGTAATATATTATGCAGTAGTGTATAGATCCAACATCTCTATAGATGTACAGTATATGTATGTGTGTGTATATGTATATATATATATATATATGGGTGGGGCTCCAGAAAATGTCCATTAAGCAAATTTGTCATGTTTTCTTTAATAACTCTGTAATAAGATCATTTCAGGTGATATGAACAGCATGGTTACAAAGATCTCAATGAGTACTTATGTAATAACTAACGAATAGATTATATTTTTCCTGTTATTTTCTGAATTTACCCATATTTTGCTTGAAAAATACCAAAAAATCCATGTCCCCTGAGAAAAAAATGATTTTCATTCAATTTTTTTCTCTAATTACATTGTATTAACCCATTTTGCAATTAATACAACATATTTTAGAGACCCTTCTGTACATCACCGTGAATTTTCAAGAAAATTTTCAAATTTTTTCATTATCTGATGAAAATCTTTAAAAATAGAGTTTTTCTCATAAAATCATGTTTTTATTTAAAAAATGTGTTATCTATATGAAAAGAATGCGTTTGAGGTAGTTTTTTGACAGTATGTAGAAGTCTGACACCCACATATTGGAGCAGATATGCAAAAATCTGAATATTTTACTGGTTTCTCTCCATAAATGAGGCCCAAAGAGGGGTAGAAAAATGACCCTTTTAAGGCTATTTTCTTTGGGGAATAATTTATTATATAAATATAAGGCATATAAAGATGAAATTCAGTTGACACTGTGTGTGGTGGGGGCCTGGAAAGGATCTTGCCATTTGATTCCGGAAATTCCACTTCAAAGTATGATAAAAGACAGAAAATTGAAAATGTTACGTTCATCAGATTTATGTTACGTTCATCGGATTCACATGGATGATTTACCTCTAATTTGCCTAATTCTTCAATAATAGTTAAAACAAATATCAATAGGGTACCCAAGTAGTGAACTGCACCAGCTAGTGTAAGAATTTTTTCAATGTAGATTATTGTTTTGCTGTAATAGGAATGCAATCATAAATGTTACGTTCATCAGATTTATGTTACGTTCATCGGATTTATGTTACGTTCATCAGATTTTTGGTGTTACGTTCATCAGACTGTTACGTTCATCGGATAAACTGATGATAGCATATGTATGGCATAAATCATCCATGAAGAAAGTTTTAAACAACCAGTAAACCTGAGAAAATCAACCTAATCAGCATGGGATATTAATTTTCCAGATAGATATATTCTTTAAGGAGATATTTCATGATTTTCCCCAAAAATGTTACGTTCATCGGATTCAGGCTAATGACTTATCAAAGATAAAATCCTTTATAATGCATAAGTAGATCAAAGAAATATCTTTAGATATAGCTAATAAAAGTGAATACAATCATTTCCAATTGTCAGTTAGTGGAACATTGTTCAATTTTATATTTTTGTTGTTGTTTACAAGAATTTTTAAATGAACTTAGAGCAAATCCATCATTTTCTCAATTTACCTGATATTTTAAGCATGACACAAGGTATGTGGAAACGAAGGAAAAATTTATATATGGTATTCTGTGCATAGAAGAGATACATCTCTACCAGGTTCCAGTGAATATATATCATGGTATATTGTTTGAAAATCATTTTTCCACAATTTTATCTCATTTAATCAAATCTGATGAACGTAACACCCCTCTTAATGCTTAAAATATATGCATTTTGAGCTAAAAAATAGAAAATGATGGAAAAATCCCAACTTCACAATATTTACCATTCTCATGGCTTATCACCTCCTCCACAGACATGTAAAACTATAGAAGTCTAAGGGTAATTAAAAAATTTGATCATTTTTTCTCAAAATTGGACATTTTCTGGAGCCCCACCCATATATATATATATATATATATACACACACACATATATATATATATAAATATACTTATATATATATATATATATATATATATATATATATATATATATATATAACATACATCTGAATGATCTGATGCAATTAAGAGCTTGTAATGATAAGATATGAAGTGTCTGTCACATTTGATCTGCTGGGCGAATTCCTTTCATATAGCCCACAATGTCCTCTAGTGGAGGTTGGACATATACATTTTTAAATTGAAATCAAAGTTTATTGAGCCTCTCACAATTTACAGAATCGTGGTAAATGAAGCACAACTGGAATTATAGTCAAACATCTATCAGTAAGTCAAACACAATCATACAATCAAGAAAAAAAAGCTACAAATCATATTCATACGGTTAAATAGATACCATATCAAATTGTACACCATATCAATTTTATAAAAGATACATACAATTATAGACACAACAATGAATCATGAGAAATATATGTAATAATGATAAATAATGATAGACAAAACAAGCCCAGACAAACAAGAACAAAAGTAACACAGGCTAAGGCAGAAATGTACAGGATTGTTGAAATTGCGACTCACAACACACACCAAAGCTTCTATAAAGGAGGTTTAACAATGTACAAAATTCTAGACACAAATATATTATGCTCAAACTAGTAGGATCATGTAAGGATAAAGTAAGAAAGAAAACAGCACACTGACATTCACACATACACAAGGCATGATAATAACAATAATAATAATAATAATAATAATAATAATAATAATAATAATAACAATAACAATACTAATACTGATATTGGCTGTTATTTCTAATGATGATAATAGTAATAATACCAGTGATAATACCAGGGATCAAGGTAATGATCATTTAGGTCATTGAACGCAATTTAGAACTCTATGGGGTATTAGGCGTGATCTCAAAAGCTGTCTGTATTCTGTTTTAACCAATCAGAGTACCACTACAACCAATGCAAGGCCAAAAAGTACAAAATACTCAGATGTAACAACAATAAAAAATAAATAAATAATAAATCAATAAATGCTTAAATGCTTGCATAGCCTATTCCAGGATCAGAATCAGAGTCCAAACCATCGTCACTGGTCAATATCAAGCTCCCGACTTCATCAATGGAGTTGTCATCATTATCATCCTTGTCACCATCATCGCCAGGACCATCATTTGGTACTCCCAGATTTTCAATACGTCTGACTCTCTGCTTAAACTTCAGTTTTGTTTCAGTATGTTGATACCAGGTTCCTAATAGCGACCACAGTTCAGCACCGCGGTATAGGGGTGACCTTTTATATGTACTTAGCCTAGGTTGTTTAACCAAAAATTTAATTTTTTTATCTGACCTAGTGACCCTGTCACCTCTATGATGATCCAACATATAATTACATCTAGAGTACTTATACATCAATACCAATAACATTTCATCACGTCTTCTATCCAAATATGGAACCTTGCTCCTTGTATGGAGTTCCTCAACAGAGAGACGTTGGCATGATGTTAATATTCCAATGTTGGTGCAATGTGAATGATCTGATGTTGCACCAACAATGATAGATCACTGGGAGTGCTGCAAACATTGGTACAACATTGATCTGCAAACGTTGGTATCAACTGCAAAACAGAATATTTCGTTCCTCAGCACCTACCCACACAACAGCGAGGCACGGTAGGTACATGTGCATTATTGTAACAGAATATGCAAACATTGTAAACAAAGCTATGGGATTTGACTACACTGACAAAAAAAAAAACGACATTCAGCACATACGGGAGAAAAAAGGCCCTTTCCCATGATGATCCTCAACCCCAGGGTGGGCGATAATAGGGGTTTCTCTGCAGGTTCCCACGCCAGGAGGTCTGGGCTGCGTCTGCCGCTCCCTCAGCGTCCCTGACGACGTGGCCGCGCTGCCCCCTGGCGGTGTACCTCAGAGGCGTCGGCGGCGCCGTTTAATTTACACCAATTTAGAGATGGCCAGCGGCAGACGTCAACGCCGGCCAGTCTGTGCCCGATTTATTATCTGATCAGCCATCCGCGTTCCAGGGCACGCTTCTATGGTCAGCAATAAACTATACAGACCCCAAGTTTGAATGTTGCATGGGTTGAAGATGGTGGGTGGCTTTGGCCAGGTGGGTAGATGTACATGACTGTGGGGAGGATTGATGTGTAGCAATGGTGTTCCATCTAAAGGGGGCGTCACATATAGATTTGTCTCTGTGGCCCAGGCCTGTGGAAACGTTGTTGATACAGGTTTATAGCAAGTATACACTGTAGATATTGGATCTTTCCTTTTCAAATTTATCGAATTTACAGATTTATGAGGTCATCTATCTTAGTCTGAATATTGACATATGTTTAATAAATAAGTGTACTATTTTAATTGCAAGATCTTGTTGAGTCTTTCTATTGGCTTTGGATAGGCTGATCAATGTGTAGTTCTGTGCTTTGACACCAGGTGACCTCAGTATGCCACAATGAGAGAATTTCAAACAATGCAGGATCTTTTTTTTCAAAATCACATAAATTGATGATGTATAGTAATGAAAATATTCCAGTTTAAACTGACATAGTCCGATTTTTTTCATTTTTCAAATCCTGTTCAAATGTGTTCCACATACTGTAATAGCACCATATTCAGGTCTCTGTGGACTATTTACTGTAACTTATATTCAGCTCAACCAAGCATAGAAAGGGGGTCCCATCGACCTAGCCATAGGCGTTTTACAGTGTGTTCCCAATGGATAGACTTTTGGCATGCATGCCAAAAGTAGGAAATTGGGTACAAATCAGACAATTCCTTTAAATATGAGCTTAATTAAGGGGAACGAGAGCAAATAAAGTAGTCACCATTGGAAGTTTGATCTATGTGAACATCCTGGTTCATTTTTGAGAAGATTTATTCTTCATATTAATTTGTAAAATAAAGCAGAATCAGAATCCAATCACATACCTTACCTGTAGTATGAAGTTTAAACTAATTAAGTATGTGCACCCAGTGTCCAGATGTATCAGGTAAAGACCTGGTGGCAAAGATATTGCTGACATCCATTTCCCCGGGTCCATTTCATAAGATATAACTACAGCATATATTTACAGGAATATACCCTACAGGCCTATAGATACTTACAGCAAATTCTACTGGAACCAAAGCTGCCAGCAGCTTTTGCTGTACAACAACAGTAGTACTATTTAGAGTAGACGTTACTGTAGACTGACAGTGCACCTAACTGTGAATTCTACAGAATATTGCTGAACCTTTACAGCTAATTCACAGCTTAACAAGTTGGTTGCTGTAGACCTACAGCCAAGTCTATTGGAACCATAGCTGCCAGCAACATTTCCTGTAGGTGTAGAGTACATACTTTTTAACACTTCAATCGCGACAATGGTACATGTTCAGTGTTCATCGATATCCTGCATTAATCATTGTTAATATAAAAAACGTTTCATGTGATGCACGATTGCGCTAGTAACACTCAGTGAGTAGACAAGACCAAAAAAAAAAGGCTTGAATAAGTAACATTGAAATTAACTGTGTATATGCATTCCAAAAGGTATGTAAGAGTATTGCGATGATCAGGCATTTTCTCGATCAGAAGAAAACTCTGGCCAAGGTCAGGAGGGCATTTCAATACGATAGCCATAGATATGATTTTGAAATGCCCTGCATTAGCTTTTTAGCGTCTCTAGAAAGTTGAAGTGGTCAAGTTAGTGCACGTGGCGACTATATTTGCATTCCTATTGGACTGCCGTCTGGTGTTAGAACTAATATTACTTCAGGGGCATACCGTCACACAGTAACTAAGTAATGTATGGGCTAACAGGCACCTCATTGCTTGTAGGTGTACGATACAAGCAATGAGGTGCCTATTAGCCCATACCTTACTAAGTTTAATACACGATTCATCAATGAATTGTCAATAAATAATCAATAGAATATCAATAAATTCAATTTGAAAAAAAAATTGTTGACCTTCCCATGGGACTCGAAGCCTGCCATAGTGTGTGTAAACACAAGGCTTGCCAGCTTGCACCCGAAAAAGATGAACCAGGCCAGGACACGAACGCCTGTACCTGGGGTTTGGAGCCTGACGCGCTATCCACTATACTATAGGTACACACATCTACTTCCCCGGCAGCCCTTGCTGTCTATAATTATAATGCCCTTCACACCTTGCACATGTGAGAATTGCTGAGGTCGCTCCTAACCAGGTTGAACCTATGGCATCATAAATACATATACAGGCAAACACACACTGTTTCTCGTCAGTCCCCATAGCGCAATGAGGTGGTATTAGGATCAGTAGGGTATGGGTTCGACCCCTACCTTTGGCAATGAAATTCCTGTAGGGTTTTACATTTGACATATGACACATGACATGTCTCAAACGATGCTGATATCCACCCCAAACCATGCTGATATCCACCTTGCATCTGTTCACATTACAGTGCAAATTATGCAGGAATATCAGCACGGGGATAGTCGGAAAAAGCACCCTAAATCACAGAAGTCGTGTAATAAACACATACATGTATATCCTAACCCCAATGGTCGCTATACTATATAGGGTACCGCTACCCTTGGTATTTATAATTAATCCTCAGTCGAAAGCCAATTATTATGTCACATAAATTTGTCAGGACTTTAGGAGAAGCTCCACCTTCAGGACTGCTTTATCTATATGATGATGGGTGGTAAATATGTGAACCGTAGCCCTGTTGCACCACTGATTTGAACCCTTGAGTCCAAGAACCTCATACAGAGCACCTTTGCACAGTAACCTGCCCTCTAATTCTGTGGCATACCCTGATATTTTAAGGTTTAGGGGCATGCCCCCAAGGAGAATTTTGAAAATTTAGATAGCGATCCTGCTATTTTGGTCAAATTGTGAGCAAATGACCAAGTTCACCATAGAAGTATATATATTGGTTTCAAAATTTTGAAAGGGCCAAAAAATATACCCACCCCTGGTGGGGGGATGGCATCGCCCCCGCCCCCGCCCCCACCCCCGCCCCTTATTCCGACGCCCCCGGGCCGACGCCCCTGCTGAGTCAGGAAACAGCATTGAACTGTTAAAACGCCATTCCCCTGACCGTGTACAGATCCACGTTTAAAGGGGTCAGCTTCCCCCAATCAGGTGCAGATCACTGTTCAAGTAGGGGCTGCCTGCTTCCTGAACGCCACTCCTCTGACTATACGTGCATGTATCATCCTGCACCTGCAAAGTGCGGCACATATGCTGGGACTATAGAGCCAAGTCAGGAAGTAACCAAGGTAAGTTCAGATTTTGAAATCTCTTGGCTTACAGAACTACAATCCATGTTGACAAAAGATTAAGAAAGGTTTATATAGGTTATATATTAAAATAAAAGGAAGGAATGGAGACCATCTCAGGCCCCGATGCGGCTTATACGCGGTGTTTCACGGTATGTTATTATGCTTACTGGGTTGTTTAGGCAGTCTGAAATAGAATTTCAAAAGCACAACACTTCAATCAGCCATGGCTAAAATAGTCATGGATGGTGTATATTATTTGATGGAACAAGTTGTCCACTCGTATAAGTTTGGGAATCACAACTGTATACATAATTATACCGGGGGACTTCAACTGTCTGGTATGAATCTACTTGGATACAGGTCATTTCTAAAGGTGCCATAAGTAAATGAGACCTATGGCAATGTGCATTGGTTCATTTTCTCATTTGGTTCATTTTCTATGCAATGAAGCGTCAAAACCTAAACCATTGTATATTGTGCTCAGAATGGACAGGCTGCTGCATGTTGAGCTCGTTGTGCGAGCTGCTCTGAGCTGTTCTCTAGGTGCAGACATGGTGACAGTGACCACGGTGGGCGGTCGGTGCCTGCATGTCAGTCAGAGGACGATAACATTGACCTGTCCCTCCCTCTCTGCTGACAGCAATATGCTAGCTGTCGGACGAGGTAGTGTGAAGGTACAGTGAAATATATTTCGTACTTCAATGCTGCACAAAGCAAAGTAAATCAATAAAAACATAACTTTATATGCTACATCTATGTACTACAGGGTTCCAGACGTATAGAGCTAGAACAGCAGAATGGGGTGCATCCTGAAGTGGTTACTTAATTAAGCTTTCAGCTTTTGTTGAAAAAAAGGACTCAGATCTGTATCTGCTCTACGTTATCCATGACAATAAATAAAGCCTAGGGCTATTCTCCTGTTTTAAAATAGTGAAATGGATTCCATGGCAAACAGAAAGTCTCACCTGAGCCAATCTTAGCATGGGAAACCTTCTTTTCACATTCCAAAACTGATATCCATGCACCAGCAAAGGGGATGTTCCAAATTCCATTCTACATGTCTACTCTCATATTTCTCATCCACTTTTCACAATTTGCTAGTTCGGTGCAGTGGAAGAATTGTAAAACCTCCAGGGATGTCGATAGATGAGATAGGGGTGGGGGATGTATAAATATTGATCTGAGTGGCTAGGCTATGCACTATAGCCACGCTCGGTATTCTAGGCGGTGTATGGGATGGGCGGAGCTGTTACATGTATAGCACGTTGCACTCCCATCTTCTGCAATGGTCTTTTCAAACTGACCAAACCCTCCACATAACGAAAGCCAGGCTTGTAGAGGCGGCGGACGAGGTGCCCCAAGTGGTTTCAAGTGGAAGTCTGCTGGTTTTATCACAAGTTGGCAGTGTTTGCAGCCAACACACCTCCTTTATCGAGACCTGTTTTCAGGGCCCTCTCACACCCCCGGACCCCCATGCTTCTAAACTCTGTCCGACTAGGATATAGAGACAGTGTATGGCAGTGTTGTCCAGTGTTGGGGGGTGGAGGAAACTCAGAGAAGGTGGTGGTCCGGGGTGGTGGTTTTCTGCTATCTCACCTGCACCCCTGTACAGCGTACTTTAGGCTGGAACAGTGGACATAAATCACCATACAGCTAGCTCTGAGCACTACAACAAATTACCCTCAAAATAATGGTGACTTCCAGGGGGTGACTTATGATATTTTTCCAGGGGACTTTCACAGGGCACCATTTTAAGCTTTTTCTTAATGTAGTGCCAATCAATTAAGTTAATTACATTGATTAAATATATAGTTAACCTTACTTTTTCAAAACAGTTTTATTGATAGAAATCACCTGAATAATCTACTAGATTAATTTCCTAAATGACTAATTTGGCTCCATTGCTCATCCGGTTGTATTCATCATCCATCTCAGTACTAATGTCAGGGTGCCATATAGGAAGCTAGCAGGATGCACTATCTACCGGTGAGAGTATTTTTTTACATGTTGAACTTCAGGGTGAAACTGGTACCTACTATCAAAACTGTGAATGTATTAAGGAATGAACTAATATAACATTATTGTTTCGATAAATCCAGTCCGTCCTCCCAGTGGAAAACTTGGAATTATTCTTACAGTATCTGTCTAATATATTTTTCAACTATATTTTACAGGTAGAAGAAAGAAATCCAAAAGAGAAACCCAATCCACATGTACACAGGCTATACTGCAATTCACAGGCTCACGTTTTGAAGGAGTATCATGTTTGTGGCACTATTTATGCGGATCATTATAAGTCTTAATCAATTTCTTAATCCAAATTAACAGCCGTCCCATCCCCACGTCTCTAAGTGAATCATATATCACCGCCCATGATTTATCCTATATATCACCCTTTCTGTGATTTGTGTCCTACCCTCCTGGAAGCGTGCAAGGGGAATAGGGAGATTACCACAAGGCACTGTTGGACATAAATCTGCTTCTGTTGAGGAGAGATGAATGGGAATCTTTGCTGCTGTAGACAGAGTTAGAGACGCTGTTACGTCAAGGCTAAACGCCTGACTCACCACTGTACAAATCTCCCACACCACTTAGTGAACAAGTAATCAATGGATAATTCATGATGAGTGTGTGTTAGTGAAGGATAATTACATGAGGGCGTAGCTCGAGTGTAATTATCCTTTGCTAAGACACACAAGTCATGAATTATCCATTGACTACTTATTTTATTCCACGATACCAATAGATAATCAATAGAATATCAATAAATTCAAGTTGAAAACAAAAATTGTTCCCCTCCCCGGGACTCGAAGCCAGCCATAGTGTGTACAGGTACATACACCTTGGTGCCGGGCAGCGGACAGCGACAGTGCGCATCTCGGCTTGGCTTGCTTTGAATGCGTCTCGCTGTTATGGCAGCGGCACACGGCAAAAAATAGTGTTTGTACACAATCGATACATATACCTCGGTGCCCGGCAGCGGACAGCGACAGCGCCCATCTCGGCTTGGCTTGCTTTGAATGCGTCTCGCGGTTGTGGCAGCGGCACACGGCGAAAAATAGTGTTTGTACACGATCGGTACACACACCTCGGCGCCCGGCAGCGGACAGCTACAGCGCCTGTCTCAGCTTGGCTTGCTTTGAATGCGTCTCGCGCTTATGGCAGAGGCACACGGCGAAAAAAAGATGTGCCTGGACCGGGACTCGATCTGCCTACCTTTGACGGCTGAGCGCTGAGCGCAATGTGCTAACCACTAGACCACCGGGCCATATACCTCAGCGCCTGTCTCAGCTTGCCTTGGTTTGAATGCTTCCCACGTCACGCGGTTATAGCAGCGGACAGCCCGGACTGGGACTCGTCCCGCCTATCATATCAAGACGTGGTTCTAATCAAGCATTTCTCGTCAGTCACTGTGGCGCACTGCATAGGGAGTTGGATTTGGGATTTGAGACTGCTGGTTCGATCCCTACCCTGGCCATGAAAATTTCGTGGGTTTTAACATGTAACATATAACATGTAAGGACATGTAAGGCATGCAGGTTATCCATGGATAACCAAACTGGGTGCCTGTTATCCTTGGATAACCGCACGCCTTACAAAAGTGATGCTACAGCCTTCATTGTGTGCAATATCAACAGGTATGTGCATGGGAATATCCAGGAAAAGCACTGAGAATCCCAGAAATCGTGGAATAACTTGCCCTAAGGTCAGCAACAGAATGAATGGAGTGTGTCAGAGTACAAAGGGTAGGGTAAAATACTCAACTCATAAATGCCAGCTACGAATATGTGAAACAAAGAATTATTTGATTATGTTTATAATTAGGGTCATTATCCATGATTGATATGTATGTATACTAAAATTCGGTATCTATAGTTTGATATCTTTAATCTCTACACATTACTTCCTACAATGAGTAATGTTTTAGACTGTGCAGCTCATCCCTTTTTTCTATGAGGACTGGTGGACATTGTATCACCCTAAGCACCTCTGAGTCCCTCTCCTAGAATCTCTTCCCATGGCCTATAGGTTATAAGGTGACGTCATGAGGGGCAAACAAACCAGTGTTACTTTCCTCTCCATGAGTTGGGCGGAACATGTTCAAACGAGCGACAAATTGTTGGAATGGGATCTTTATTGAGTCCTGCCGTGAGATGGTCCCATGTGGTGTTTAGGGCCGAGTTGGACGGACGCTGAGTTGCTTACCATTGGTATCACCACCTTCTGGTTCTAATAAAGCTGAGGAGTGGGCAGTGGGGGCTGGGGTGGGGTTATGTGCTGACAGCTGCATTATGGGTGAATAGCACACAGTTATCATAAAGTCATTCTCATATAGTCATCGTGTATAGGATGTCAAAACTCAAAAAAAAACACGTTAAATATCATTATGTGAAATGAAGCCCGCAACACTTTGGGAAAGACCTCAGGCTCCCTGGTATAGGTTCATAAAACAGGGGTGTATTAATTTACCTTTGGATAATCTCCATCTGTAGTGTAACTACCCATGCAAATGGTGCTGTCCAATCTTTATGGATTTCGACAAATGCCTCCACTCATTCCACATCATCTTTGGCATTGCAGAGGCTTGAGATTGGAGGAAGATTTTTACCTCCCACATTGCCTGAATTTCAACCCTAAGACACCCCACCATACACGATTCTCGACAGTATCGTCCAGCGTGCCTCCTTTGAGGTTGGCGCCATCAATTAGAGGAATGTTCTGCCAATGTGAGCGTCAAGTAACCCTGACGGCGGCCATTGAAGGCAGTGTTAGCTCTCAGTGAACCCTGGAGGAGGAATCCTATAGAGGTAGTCCACTCCAGGGTGGGACTTATCTACCACAGCATGTAATGACCTAATCAGAGACCAAGCATGGCATTTCTCTGTCAGCTTGGAGGTGGTCATGGACCAGTGCATACTTCACGCCACCTTTTCAAGGCATATTAGGGCAAGCCGATAAATTGCATCGCCTTCTAAGATATGATTACCACGTTAGATGGAGTTCTTATCACTTTATTGAACGAACACCATGATCAAAGCATTCAGGTGATCATAGAGCCTATACCTTCCAAGATTAATTTGCAAAGATTAATTTACAGATTGACATTGAATATAGATCCCAATAGAGATAGACTTAAAAGTAAACGATATCATCTTTGAAGTTTGTGATAACCTTAACTCTCCAAAGTTTGGTGACATTTAATTGCCATATTCAATTCCATGGAAAACGCTTTATCTTGTGGATAAAGGGGGTAAAGCCGGGGGTAAAGGGGCATAAATGGAACCTCTCATAGTGCACGCTGCTTGCAGAATGGCTACATAGCATTTCAGTCTTGTCCTTTCCTGCTTTTAAAATTTAGGCAAAAAAAAAAAGGTTTGTTTCCGGTAACCCGATCGACCTCAGCTAAAGAGGGCCGACCCCAGATTTTTTTCAAATTTTTTTTCAAAACTTTCCTGATTTTTTAATGAAGATATTTGAAGTTTTTTTTCAAAATTTTCGTAGATTCACTTTCAAAATGGTTATTTGACATGTATGCACATATTTTTCAATGGTTTTCTAATATCCCGTGCAGGAAATGAACAATTATTACACCCACCAGTGAAAAACCAGCAAAGAATGACTATATAAAGATGAGACCTTGTACCAAAAAGAAATTAAAATAAAAAAAAATCTGACCTACCGACCTCAACTTTTTGGACTATGTTACCGAAAACATTAAAATCCAAAAGTTATGATCATAGTCATAGTAGAACAACCTAGTCGTGTACCAATGCATGTGGTAGCACTTGTTCTGGCTACAGGTTCTTTGGTGCACCTTGAAGATAGCCTTTTCCCAGCACACACTTTACGCTCATTGCTGTGAGTGCTGGAGCCATCGCTAAGCCATTGAGGAGTCCCTGTTTATAATCCTGTACAATCCTTGCTCTGTGCTTAGGGAGTGACAGCAGAGAGCATGGAGAGTGAGATGCGACTTCTACCTTGTTGCTTGTTCAACATAAAGTTGAGAGGTGGCGTTTGGGTGCCGGCGACTGGTTAGTGTCGGAGATAAATCCTGGAGGTGGTCACAACTTCTCAGTCAGTACCTATAGCTCCCACACTTCCACCTCCATCTTACTCTAGCCATTATTACTAAATCTTTCCTAGAAGTTGACCTATCACAGCAGAAGTCCAAAATAGAGCTCAGTACTGCATGGGCGTGCAGAGTGCTAAGTTAGTCCTCCTGACAAGAAAGGGTGTAGACCTTGTCCAATTATTCGCACACTCCAATGATTGTGTCAATCTGTGTTTTGATTTCTGTCAAGTTCATCACATAAAGGTGAGGTCTTCCTTTACGGCCCATGGCACAAACTATACCGGTCCAATGTATTGAGAATCCCATGCAAGTATGGCCAGAATTCAATAGCTCTCCCTGCAAGCAGTCCATTTACATTGCCTCCTCACTGACAATCAACTTGTTTTCATATACTTCCACAAATATATACGTCCCACCCTGTGAGTCCAGCACGAGTCAGTAATAGAACATGGAGAGGCAAGATAAAAGGCTGAATATAAAAAATGTACACAATGCTTAAATGCAACAGCTATCAATCAGGGACTTTGATTCATTGATTTATTGAATGTCTTTGCTGGGGTTTACCCATGATGCATAATATTGAGCTTGTGAGTTTTATCCTCAAGTTAGTCTAGGATGCTTATGACTGCTCCTCAACACACTGTATGTAAATGACATGAGCCTTACCCTGGTAGGTATACATGAGTAGTTACATGTATTGGTAAAGACAGCTGTTGAGCAATATACTCAGGGTATGGCTTTAATTGTATGGACAATCCTTAACCTGGTTGAAAGTTGTTCAAAGGGTGTGTTTATAATTGATTATATAAAGGTTTGAACATGCACCCTCCAGCCATGTCATCCATATTAATTTTCTCTCACTGAGCACTATGCACATGTCTGAATGGGTGTGTAATGTGCATGTGCCACTGCCAGTTTGGGAGGGGTAAGGGTTAGTAAGGGCTCTATGCATGGACAGGATGAGTGGGTTGTGAAGTAAATGAGAGGGGGCGTAACACCTGTGGGCTGTCAGGTGGGACTCCAGGTGCTAACATGGAGCGGCCAGGTGAGACGGCAGGGCGGGGAGCATCTCAGTATGGGCGGGGAAAGGTGGAGCAGCTCGCCGGTCGGCACGTGCCCCTTACACCAAAAGGGATCCTGGTGAAGGAGTTACCAACTTCCCAGGGAGTCTGAATTGGTAAAGTGGTCATTTGTGGCTTGAAGGAGAGCACTTAATATTACAAATATTGTCATCCCTATCTACAATTTTTTCTCTTACTGTGGAAAGTAGGATCACAACCTTCCAATTTATAATCATATGTCCTGTTTCAGCTAGCTTGTGTGGAGAAGATTAGTGCAGTAATCATACAAGGACTTCAAAGACTTGCCATTCCTTGCTTGATCATTTGTTTTGAGAATGATAATAATAAAAAATCGAAGATCTATATGCTCTGCATCTACATACCCCGGTAGTATATCCTTGATGCTATTGCGTGCAGACGTAATATCCTTTATGCATGTAGGCTTATTGAACCCATTTATAAGCATTGAACCTGGGTTATCACTCATAATAGCAGAGAACAATGGAATAAGGAATAATGTCCAATGTCTCAAATGTCAGGCATTTTGAGATGGTAGAGATTACTATAAACGACCTTCACTTTCGCAATGGCTACAATGTGTACAATACCAGCGGGGAATTCCCCCGCCCTCACACGCTGTACAACCACTATCTGTGTAAACAACCGCTATCTGAAGTATTACACATAGATGTTGACCATCCAACCACTATCTGTGTAAAAAATCAAAGCTATCTGTAGAAACCATCCAACCACTATCTTTGTAAATTAATGCTATCTGTAGAAACCTTTCGAACAATATGTTAAGGCACACAAGCAATATTGATGTACTTAATGTAGGGGAAATCTAATGTGTCTTTGATATCAATAACATCTGTTCGGCACATTGAGTATGACATATATAGCGTTAATCTTACACAGATAGCAGTTGGATGGTAAGCCTCTACTATAGTTCTTTTCAGAGATAGTGGTTGTGCACACCCACCTCAGGTTCGGGTACGGATATACCACCATGGATCTCGCATACAGTTACCTAGATACCTTAAAATTGCTTTTCACGGTTCAATTGAATTCCACTATTGATGACTGAGTATCCTTATTGTTGGCCTATACATGCAGACTTGCATTAATTTATATTATGGGATAATGTACAGTGTTGGGCATGTTATTTATGTTTTTGCTTTTGGTCTTTTCCCTTTTCTTTTTAAGGATTCTGTTGTTCTTATGAACTTCCATTCAGAGGTTCTAATCTGTTTGTTCACCCAACGGAATGACCAGGGTATTTTTATGTAAAGGAAAATATCAGTTTTTCTTTAGGGGTTGATTCTAGTGAAGGTGGACAGTAATCAAATAATGAGATGAACACTGAAATGAGGTTGAATAAAATGTTTGACTGAGAACTGCCATTGTCACCTTTATTGTCAAAGGTTTCCATAAAGGTGTGGCTTGGTATTGGGAATCAGTGGGTGGACCTGGTGGTAGGTGGGGGGGGGGGGGCGGATGAGAGGAGGGTGGGGCGGTTAACTACTGGAGGAGGGACTACATGGCTCACTGGTCACACGTCCCGCCCTGTCAGCGGGGACCCTGGAGATGTGCTGCGTCTGTTCACCTGATTAAATTAGCGCTATGTGTAGGGCATAACGCTGAGGCTCGCCTTGTATATAACATTCCACTTATAAAGGGAAATGCATGACTATGGTCAGATCTCTGACTGCTGATTTGAAAGGAATCAGGAATTCCCTGGTTGGGTGGTCCTAACGGTCGCTGCTTCCGCTAACTTGAATGGTTTGCTCGCTAAATTTCACATGATCATAACGTTTGCTTTCAGATAATTCATGAACATTAATTGACACGATATGGCTGGTCTCCTTCAGTATTCTTCTTGAGATTGTAATGTGTGTATGTCCTCGTCACGTGTTACTCGTGTTTCAAAGTATCGGGTAAGCATGCAGGTTACATAATTATATCATTCTTAGTGGAGTTTCTACAGTTTTCTTAAGATAATAAATTTGCATGTCTCATTAAGTGTCACTATATTGTTTCAAACTGACGATATTTAGGTTATGCATTATTCTTTGTTGGGTTTCTCAACCCCATCCCTTGCTATTGACTTGATTTGAAATTTTAATTTGATTCTTGTTTTCTTTCTGTTTCATACCCTTTTCCTCTCATATCTTTTAAAGGCAAATATACAGACGTACATCTTGTGCCCTAACAGCTGTTGGCATGTGTCCCCACGTGCCGACCCATTACATGCTACAATTCCAGCCTACCTACCATGACACACAACCATCCACAGGCACCCACGATATGCCTCAATGTATCAATTCCATACTACATAGAGGATGGCGCTCTTTACAATCCAAACTACCCTCAGTCCCTACCACAACAAACCAACGCCTCCTGCACCTGCACCAGACCCCCTGTCCCACAGAAGTATCATTATGGTATTTCATACCAGCCCTGGAGGCACAGGGGTTGTGGACATGTCTCCAGGCTGGATTCGCTTTGATATTGGTTCATATTGCTGCAGTGCTGTAGAGATAGTAGTTGATGGTGCCTTGGTTTAGTCCGAGGGCGATTTTCTCTGGAATTGCCACCACATTTCTGCAGTGCGCCAAGGTTTAAGGGCGCCTGCCGCCTCCAGGGGAATAAATATACTGAAGGAAATCCCAACCTCCTTGTTGCTACTGGAGGACTAAATGTAAGACATGTGAGGATGGTGTTAGTATCAATTCTAATCTGTTATTGGAGACAACCTATGTTTTTTTTTTCAAGATAGTGCACCATTCCAACCATCAAAACTATAATGTTTCTAGGGATGCTGTACAGTCTATATATCGGAGCCACCTTTCGAAATAGCTATCGTACACCTTTCGAAATAGCTATCGTACACCTTTCGAAATAGCTATCGTACACCTTTCGAAATAGCTATCGTACACCTTTCGAAATAGCTATCGTACGCCGGTGGTCATTGCGATCTAAGAATTGAAAGTAATGACCTGGACGTGATTTCAAAAGCTTGGACAAAGGATAGAGCCAGAAAATAGATTTGTTTCCTGTCATCCGACCGATATCCACTTTCTATCCTATTATACTCACCATACGTCTTTCATATCACTTCATATATTTTCATATTTTATCTATTCTTTTATTATTATTTTACTTTCAACCACAGGAGATGAAAGCAGTTTGTCCGATTCCTTGATAGTGTGTCTAGTTTACTTCTAAAGGTAAATCACTAGAAACATCCAAACTTGTTATTGGCCCTGGCCCAGATCCAGGCTTATTGTGGAGAACAACGCGTTTAACGTGAGTTAGCACTAAAAATGCTAAACATGTTTAGAGGCTACGAGATCTAAACGGTTTTCATGTGTGCTAAACACATGATTTCTAAACACTTTAACAGCAAAGATATGGATGAGTTTAGATGTATAACATTTAAACACCCCATGTGTTTAGTTTTAAAACACCAATGGTTATGAGTGCTTACTCCTTAAACACTCATTTATTGTGTGTTAACCTTTAAACACACATTTTAATCATTAAACTTATGTGTTAAGGCATTAAACAATTGTAATTTATCCCACTAGGTGGCATTACGATTCATAACAGTATTTTCTCCACACAACCTATTACAATGTATTTGTGGCAATAAGACACACAAACATGTAGTTTCTCCTGCATTAAAAGGATCTTCTTTGCAATTTAGTGATTTATTATGTACACAAGAGAAGTAGTTTGCTAGGACACGCATTATATGTGGAATATAATATATCCGTCTGTGAAAATGGGGCTGTTGAAAATAATCAGCGTTTTGTCTTTACCTTAAAAGTCAATGTTTTTCCACAAACAGGTACTTCTTGGCATAAAGGTCCTTGGCTGGCTTTGCCAATGACATCCCTGTATAAATGTGGGAACTGTTGCATACATTGTACTATTTATATCATATATATTTCATAGATTGATCCCAGGGCTGTCAAATACCCAAACAGGTGCATGTATTATAAATAATAATACACTCTGTGAGCGGAGGGGGGGGGGTGTAGTTCTACATTTGATGCTTAACCTGTCGTATAGAATGTAAAAGGCCATTTAGTTTTATTTTCAAAATAAAACGTTATGGAAGCCCGGTCAATTTGGTGGCTTTTATTCAGAATCAGAATTGTGAATGTTACCCCCTGATGGTTAATAATTTTGCTATACACACAACCTAGCTGTTTTGAAATGAAAAAGAAGTGTTTAGCTGTTCATATACCTTTTCCAATTAAATGAAATATAGGAGCGACCCTAAATGTCATATTTTGGGACTTTTTTTCTATTTACATTTTTATTTAGAGGAGACACGCCACATTAAAAAAAAGAAACTTTGCTCACTTTACTGTTGCTCACGAAAGTCACACGAGAGGACAATTTTCCTCACTAAATTTGAATAAACAGGCCAATTTATATGAAGACAAGCCCAGCAAGTGATAGGTAGTAATTAGGCATTAACCTGTCCTTGGCAGTTAGATCACAAACAAACTGAGTGAGCTGCTTGATGAGTGGTAGGACTCAGCTCTATTTACTCAAGAGCAGCTCAGGCCTGCTCAGTTAGACTCCCTGCCATGGATGGGCTTCAGTCTGACACGCACAAACACACAAAGTCAGCAGGTGATGCCAGACCCGCACATGTGACAGCTAGGGTGAGCTGGACGAGCTGTCATACTAAGATGTTTGATACGGAATGATGCATTAATATGTAGTTTCTCACCACCCATTTTGGACATGAGTTGAATACATTGGACTAGTAGTTAATATAATGTGTAGGGACCGGTCCTTAGTAGACTGGCAATTGTTTGAAATATGGCACTGCATGCATTTATTTTAAAAACGTGAAAGTCATGCCAAAGTGGAAAATAATTTTATGGAAGGACCAATCTTTCGAAAAGTGTCGCTTCGTTTGAAACAACATTATTAATGCATTTGTTCAGTAAAATAGGCATGTAAAAGTAGAATTATGGCCTTAGAAAAAAAAACATTTTAAAGGAAATCGTTACATTGTATCTACTTTGCATTTTCATTACATTCCAATATTATGACACCCGGCGATTACATTTACAGTGTTAGGATGTTCCCGGTATATCTTGCAATAAAAAAAAAAAAAAAGATCTATATGCCTCACTCCTGTGTGAGATAAATGGCTGTCAGTATAACTATTACCACCTTCCGGTACAGTATGACTACATGTGTCTGGTTATCAGCTCTACCATGGGTCAGAAGAGCCAAACCATATTGGATCCGCACCCTAATGAGCCGTAGGTGTAGATAGGATAAAGTGTCACAAAAAACACACACACAAATAATACTAATACCATTAAAAAGCCCCTTCCTGTAGTCTATATCTACACCGAGGTATTAAGTATACTGACAGTAGGGTGCTATGATCTCCCACAGGAGGAAACACACAAAAAGATTTAAAGGGAAGTGATTCTAGAAAGAGGTCTTTGCGGGAGGCTGCCATGCCCTTTTTTCTATATATCTAGTAACATATGCGACTGTGGTGCCGCAGGAACACGCGTGCTGGGGTGGAGGGGGTCCATCATCAGGCTGTCTTTTTGTACCACAAATCACAGTTTTAGGTTTCTGAAGTGGGTTTGTGACTGAAGGATCAACAGGATGTGATATGAGTATAAGGGAGCACATTCATAAGGCGATGTGGATGAGGCTGTCTTCCTGCACATGTGTAAATACTGTGTACATGTACACATGAGATGGTCAGGGGTACAATGTCATAAATGACTTTAGATGATACTGAGAGGTTTGACGGAGATATTTAGTGCAGTCTCAAGATGGCATACATATTTAATGACATTGAGCAATATATTTTTGTCTACTCTTTTAGTAGATCGTTTTCTGAATAAAAGTTGAAGTTGTACAAAACATGAAAAAATCTCTATCCTTTAGCTACATGCATTTGGAATGCTCTGTATGCTCCTCTACTTCTTTCAAGTTTGTTATAATTATGTAGTTTTCTCTTAATCCAGATGAATAGCCCCAACGTATTGCGCGACATTGCATGCTTACAGATGCCACGGACATATATTTGTCCATTAATAAATACTGGTGTCTAATGTAGCTTTCCCGTCATGAACATGACCTTAGCCTTCGGAATGATTAAACAACTATTACTCAGTCACTCCCTCATATATTTGATACCTGTCTTTGACCTCGTGTTCATCCTAGTATGTGGTCTCACATCCATGGTTGGACATTAAGTAGAATTCGGAATCTCATCACCAGATAAGAACCTGTGCCCAGGGCTACCAACTGCCGTCAGACACATGTGGTGTGGACAACCCTGGGACAACCTACACATTCTTTATGCTGGAGACTTGGTATATTCTTTCACAACACTTCGATAGAGCTATACCCAAACTTTCACCCCTCTTGTCCTCACAGCATGTATCTTCACAGTGTGAAGACCCCTGCCCCCACCCACCCCTTCCCCATTCACTCCGCAGCATAATCATTCAATAGTCCAGAAGAAGTGAAAGGAAGGGGTTAACTTTATAGAAATGGATAGATCTATAAAGTGTTATTATTCCGAGTTAATGATTATCTCATTGAATATTCAAGATGGCTGCCACCTACCTATCTAGGGTAGTTGTATTTGAGTTCCCAGACCTCATGAATAACACTAACAGATACGTTATGGCCTGGGTTACTGTGGGTCTTTCTAACAGTATCCTTTCTTTTCCCTGTATATTAAACGTGTGTATATTATTAATGCATATACGATCTTTCACGATCTTTTTGTGGCCATTTCTGGACAAGGCTGCTGCTGCTTCCCAGATGCTGCACAATAGGATATGCCCCAAAATTAAATAAACATAAATTGGTATAAATCATTTGATGGGTTCCTAGCAATAGCCTGCATGAATCACACAAGTCAAATAACAAAGTCTCTTGGAGTTCGCAACCTTCACTGCATCCCTGGCCTATATATCAGCTCCCCTCCGGTGCCAGTGGGTCCCAAAGGAGTTGACTAACAGGCGTGTCATTGCTCTCCACCTCCCTAATTAGGTTTAATTGCCAGCCAAGCTAAACGAGCTGCTCATTCCCATGACGGGCCTACTGTCTAGCTCCTATACTGTTCAGGTCTGCCCTCCTACCAAGACACTTTTGTTTATTTTAAACAGAATCATTTGATTGACAGGCAAACACAACAATTCTAGGATTCCTATCAGTCATGTATCCGTGATTCTGCTGTTGATATTGGTGGAGCCACTATTTAGTTGTTGATAGTGATAGGAGCTACTCTGGAGCTGCTCGATGGGTGTCAGGTCAACCGTCAGAATCCTACATTGAATAGATAGCAGATAGGGATAAGCCACACCCATTTACCTACAGAGCCAGTTAGAATGAGTCACATTATCATTGAAAAGCAAATGAATGATACAATATATGTAATTGTCTTCAGCAATCCAAACCTGATTCCAAACGTGATCATCAAAATTATCAGAATGTATTACAGAAAATGATTTCCTCAGAATACATGTAAATGCCCCCCCCCTTTACAAGCCCATTAGCAGACCCTCGTGAAAGCAAGTGAGTGAGGACATGGCAATATGAAATTCAAATAATTTTAAAGGCAGAAAATGCAGGTCATTGGCATCTTACAATTACATTTCATTGGCATCTTACAATTACATTGGCATATATATATATATATATATATATATATATATATATATATATATATATATATATATATATATATATATATATATATATATATATATATATATGATATACACTGTTTGATTATCATCATTCACATGTCGAAACTACCATGGAAAGTGTGTTAAAGAGGCATGATATGACCTTGCAATGAAGATGTCATGTACGTTTAACTCGGCTAAAACCTAAAACACAACAGATCATTGTTCTAGTGAAGACAACTCTCAAATTAGCCAACTCCAGGGGATATCATGTTAGCCCTCTGTTTACACACATGAAGAATGCAAGGGCCCTATCAGAGCTGGGGCAGGGCCAAGTTACAACGCCGCCGGACTTGAGCTGCTCACCCTGAGCTGCTCCTTCCACCCAGCCCTGTTTGTACTCTAGATGAAGCTCAGTTGAGTAGCACCAAAAGTAGACACAAACAACAGGCCAAAGTGGTGGTTTCAGATGGGGAATCATAAATATCTGATATCAGTGTCGCTGCTGAAGCATGGCGATATACATGTCAGAGAACACGGTTCTGATATTACCCTTAGCGCTGGGGTCACAGCAGGCTTGTGTTTGGGCACCTACCTACCAATCGGCCAATCAGCAGGAAGATAGCTACGATTGGGAGTGGTAGATATGCTAATGACCAGCGGGAAGCCATGTTGGATTTCCTGGGTGGCTGACTGGTGAGAGCGACCTCTGTGGCGGACGCGTGATATACTCCGTCAGTGAGCTGTTCAGGGAACCACTCTGAGCGACTCAGTTCGAGAAGACGGAGTGCAGTGTACGCCACAAGTCTCTATTTTGAGCAGTACCATTTTCAGGAAAGGTGCACCAAGGATGTTATCACAGAGTAAACCTGGAATTTATACCATGCTATTTTGAGAATTCTCTCAGGTAAGTTTTACAACGCTGGGAACTTTCAACACAATTTTGTTTCTCTATTCATTTATTTCTTTTTATATATTTTGTGTCTTTGATGGCGTATGTGGACTGGAAGGGGGGCAATGAGTTCACTGTTGTAGTTTTTTTTTACATTGAAGTCATGCACGGTCATGAGGCTTACGGTACCACGCCACATTATCAGCACCAAGTACTCTGTTTGAAGTTTCGAGTGTCACTCACGTGTACCTGAGTCAACTCAAGGCTCAAGGCAACTCACTGTGTTATAATACGTCTGACAGTCTGAAACACTCAAAATTGATGGAATCTTCTCTGGGTTCAGGTTCAGTAGTACACTGGTGCCACCGTTACTGGGAGAACCTCCCTCCCGGAGGGGGTTAGACCTCTGGGATTAAGTGCTCAGATCATGTCACCTACTGGAGGGGATCCAAGGGCTGACTGAGCTCGCCTGGGCACTCCTGCAGGAGAGACGGGCTGGCCTAGTGAAAAATGGTATCCATGTGGGGTTTATTCGGTACTTTTCCAAACCCCACGACGTGTGGGCTTACCTGATGTGCATCTGCTTATAATATAAGGATCCCATTGGATGAATTTATTTCTAATAACTTGTAAGGATATCACCGGGATGTCAACACACCTAGAGCATGCACTTTAGTTAAGGGCGCCTTTCGGTTAGAGATGGGGTTATATATAGTTGAAGGTTGACTCAATGAGCTTATATTGAGCAAATATCAAAATCACTTCATTCATGTCGTGCAATTTGCTCAATAAAAGGGCTGGCATGATTAGTGCCAGCCTGCTCATGAAAAAAGGGGGCGGGCAAAATCGGGATGCATATTTTCTATAAATTCCACCCCCACCGTAATCGAAATCCTCCAGTGGCGATTCATAGTGCATTTCAAATACGATCTATAAATTGATAAAGTAAAAAAAAAAAGAGACAATATTAAAGCTGAGAAATATAAGGTGTGCATTGTGGGCACAACAATCTGTTCTGTTTTGAATCAACGTGAACTGCTGGCAACGTTGGATAATTTTTGAGCTTTATTATCTATCATGAAATATGTAACTGTGGGTCTGGACTATGGGTACAGCCAGAAAGGCAAGTTTTTTTTTCCAGTCACCCGGCCGACCCTATCAATACAGGGCCGACCCTGCGTTTTTTCTTCTTTTTTTCTTAGAATTCTTGTGACTTTTTCACACTTACTTTCTATAATTTCTTATCCATTATTTTATTAACAACATCTATGGGTCTACAGTTCAAAGCTTAGATAAACATATCTTTTACATATTTTTTTACATTTCTCATATTTCCCTAATTATTTTTACTGTAAAATCAAAGAATCTGACATGTCTGCCCTATATTCCTATGCAAAATTAAAAAAAAAAGAATCCCCAGTAACAATACATGATGAAAAAGGTTTAGGTTGGTAGCTTGGATTTTTCTCCTTTTTACTGCTTATGCCTTATAATTATGCATATCGGTCTGTATAAGTGCCTGTCCACTGATAGCTTTGATATATTCAATGGTTTTATTTCCGCATTTGTGACGAGCAGAGTGCAAAATAATTATCATTTTACTTCGACAATTTACCTCAAATCTAAATGTGGAAGAGTACACAGTTTGTAGAGCCTTGAAATACCAAGACGCCAGTGCACAGATATTACTGCATTATGTATTCACCTGTAACGGTCCGAGATATTGCGTCACAATGTAATCACATTCAGATCGTCCAGCAAGTGAAAATAAGGCACGGTGCTATCCCATGAGGAAATGTCAACAAGCTTACGGGGTTAGGAATGCGATAGGTCACATGGGTGCCTGCAAATAAACAGAACTGTATGGTCACTGTGTGAACAGGGTGGGGCAGTTAGCATAGTATAAACCAAGTCACTGAGATATCAAATCTCACTCTGATATTGTCATGGTGCTGGACCTATGGGTTGAATTACATGCTCTCTCATATAACTCAGATATAGACTATGGGTATGAGGAAGATGGTGCTGACTTCATGAAAGACATCATTCAAAAAGACATTCTCCCCTCTTCATTTGATCCATCAAGTCGGGGTGTTAGTATAGGATATATTTATATAAGGATCCGAGTGAGAAGAGAATTGAAATTGTTTTCAGCAATCATGCAATGGCTAGATAGCTAAAGAGCAGATCTCTCGAGACAATATCTGTGTGGGATTTAATATCTTAGTGACTGAGTTCGCTCTGTGATCTATATTGAATATGACAAAATTAAAGTGAACGTATTTTTGTTTCTTGCAGGGAATGTCTTTAGAAGAGTGATATCCACACTGGGTTATAAGTATATCATTGGACTCTGGAAGACTGCCGTGGGGGAAGATCAATCGGGCTCTTATCGCACTGTCACCAAGAGCAGGTCGGGAGCAGCTCACACCCACGGCTACTGAGTAACTCAGCCCTGCCGACACCGGCACTGCGCACCGCCGACAACCCCGACATCCAGACACTATAATACATGGCCCGGAAACGGAAGCACTCGCCCATCGTCCATCAGTCCCCTCCCGCTCTACCCGCTATGCCCCAGGTAACGACACAGTCTTCAAGCAGCCACGCCCTGGCGGCAGACTTTGACTCAGATTCACCCATGGGCAGCCCAGATAGCTGCAGCTCAAGATCAGGGGCTTCTTCCGCCTGTTCCCCCTCCTCTAAAGCAGACAAGCCGCCCATGGTGCGCTCCGCCGCCAACGCGCGGGAACGCTCCAGGATGCGCGTTTTGTCCAAGGCCTTCTCCCGCCTGAAGACGACGCTGCCCTGGGTACCTGCAGACACCAAGCTGTCCAAGTTGGACACTCTGAGACTGGCTTCCTGCTATATTGCCCACCTGAGGGAGATCCTGGCTGACGATAAGCCCGTCTCCAGCCTGCCCACCGACTCTGCCGCCGCCAAGACCGTCAGCGCCGCCACGGGCGCCAAGAAGACAGGCAGCGGTACTCAGACACCCATCCACCCTCTCAACCTGGTGAGTATAGCGTATCAAATGACCTAATCTGATATCTTATAAATAGTTCTGTGATATATCAGGCGGAATAGAACAGGGGACCACTTTCCATAACATATCACAACAGATATTGTTTGTACATTGCGATTATTCAAAGTCACAAAAAAGATGTTGAAAAATTGATACCGCTGCGAAATCAAATAAAGACGCGTTCTTGAAACATCCGCCACACACGAGTGTCCTCCGCGATCTTCTATTCTACGTGATATTGTAAAACGTATATATATATATATATATATATATATATATATATATATATATATATATATATATATATATATATATATATATATATATATATAATTTTGCATGTATATCGTGTTCTTGACCCCAGGTCTTGACCCATGGGGTGGGGTTATTTTTCCGGACACCTGCGTCTTTCACCTACCGCATCCATTGTGTACATGTTCAGCTTTAAAATGCATTGGCAGATCCCGGGAGAGGGTGACGCACTTTTGGCTTATACTATGGGCGAAAATCCACACTAGAAATTAATCAGAAATCCCAAAAAGGAAAACCCTCTTACCACTCTCAAAATATTTTGCCCACTATAAGCCAAAGGGACCAAATAATCTCGCAAGTCTTGGAAATGGTATCACGTTCGCGGTTTTTCACCGAAATCTGGTGAAAATAGTGTGCTCACCTCCTACAGGAGCAAACCCCCAAGGTTTTCGGGCACTGTCACATTTATCTATGTACAGTGGCTTCCCCAGCTATTTTCTTTTTTTAAAATCTGATGTATGTGTATAAGATAATATCGTACAACACCTCCCCGGGAACACCTTGCTTATAAAACGCTGTTTCTACGTGATTCTATACGAACCTTTAGCTATACATGCAGGGAAGTTGAAGTCAGGAGGGTGTTGCTCCTATAGCAAAATGGAAGAGCTGGCTAAAAAGTCCCTTCTTCTCATGTAGCTATAACTTGTCCCTTTTGCTGCTCACAAGTGGTCATTCAAGTATGGTGCTAAAAAGGGGAATTTGAGTAGGTGCCTAGTTGGGAGAAGTCAGTCAGTATAATATAATATAGAGTGTGTGACATGAGTAGGTACCTGATAGTGCAGCTCTCTCTGTTTTAAACAAGGCAGGTGACTTTTCAGACTAATGTGGTGAGTGCAAGTTGAATGGTGAAGCAGAGTGTGACTTCTTTTGAAAAGAGGGTACCTACTGACAGCTCTTTTCACCATAGGAGCAACATGCTCCAGGTGTCCAAATTATAAACATATATACTTTCATTATATCAAACAGTGCTAGTCCTTCCGAAATTGACCCTCAAATACTCCATACATGGCATGAATATGACCTCAGAGTGTGCATATATACATTTATCTCACGATTCTGGCCTCTACAGTGGCCTCTACAGTGCCTTTATGGTCATAACCCCCGTATCAGGGTTTAACCGCAGGGGCGGATCCAGGATTTTGAAAGGGGGGGGGGGTCCAACCCTGTGGGCCTGGGGCAAGCCCAACGCTGCGAGGGCGTCGAGAGGCTGCAAGTGCAGCACCGCGACATATCTAGTGGGTTTGGGGGCATGCCCCCCCCCCAAGAAAATTTTGAAATCTAGACATCAAATGGTGCATTCTGATGCATACAAAGTGAACATCTTGGGTGGGCCCAAAAGGGGGGGGGTTCCCTTCAGGGACCCCTATTTGGACATGTTATGGGTGGATCCGCCCCTGTAACTGCACTCTGAGACCCTTAATTCTTCTCCAAGAAGCTGCTGGTTTCAACCTGGACATGTTTATAAATTGGAGAAGTATACAAAGTCAACCTCACCATAAATTTCCAGTTAAAACCATTCAGGGTTCTATGGGGAATTGTACCCCGGCCGCTGTGGCAATAGACAGACTCACTATCCAATACACCAAGCCGAACGGTACCAGAAGCCAGTGTATATGAAGGATTTGAATAAGTTGTCCGCCATACCTTGGGCTTTGCACACCTTTTTAGCAAAGAATCCAATGGTGGCAGGTGGAGTTATTAACAGGGAAACATCCTAAGATATCCTAGATGAACATGCCATGCCTAATTCCTCCATATTAATCAAAATAAAGAAGAATCCAATGATTTTTCATAGCAGTACGTCTCGGCACCCACCATTGTAGCTTGCTGACCTCTGACCCATAAGTGTGTTACACGCCAAGTTCCGGTCTAGTTCTACAGTGTCAACACGCCCCGGCATGGCTACCCGCTTCGGTTTAAAGAGAATTTGTTGGTATTTGGCCTCTATATAGACCAGAATGAAAATGAAACACGGTGAGAATAATTGTAGGTTCCATACACTAAAGACTCTATAGGCTTAAAGCTTAATATCGTAACATTTCAACGTAAGAACTTGATTATCCACATACCGGGGCCCTGTGGCGAAGAGGCCCCGGAATATGGACAAGAAAGCACAAGACAACTTCCGCTGACAGCCATGGCGAAGCGAACCGGGTTGGTTCCACTTAGAAAATCTATTCTCCTGCATTTATTATGGGGTTATAAGGTAAGAAATTAATACAAAATGGAGAAATCTGTTAGATAAATGCTTTAACCCATGTTTACCCCAGCACTCGTTGGGTTTTGTACCCTAATAACCCAACTCATGCTGGGGTAAACATGGGTTAAACGCTTAATGTCCCACTTATAGAAAGGGCATTGATTTATACGGGAAATTCATTTCGCAAAATTTTACATAAATCAAGTACTTCATAGCTATACAAGCAAGCGATGCCACTTTGCCACTCTTGGTTTGCCAGGAATTCCCGGTTATCTTTGGAGAGATTTCATCCTGATTATGTCAATTTCCTGGGAATATGTGTCCAAAACCTAGGCATTTTTCCTTGATTTTATCCGCCAGCAAGTGGTATCTGTGACCTGACTAGTTACAACAAAGATTGAGGAGCTTTAACTTTTTGGACATCACCTGAAATAGTCTATAAAAACACTGCTTATACGCGGGGTTTTAAGGATATAATGTTTTCTGAGGTTTAATGCATATATAAATTCGAATATGCTAAAATCAAATTGAAATATAGAATTCTGCCTTCAGTTTGGCGTAGTCTGAATGGATAGGATCTTATCGGAATATTGGTGTACTGCTCCCCCGCCCCCATTGTTCCTGTCACATTCATTGGTGATCCCAGACTAACTGCATGCAGTGCCCTCCATTCGATCTCACCCACCTTTTCATGATATTAATATACTGTGAGTGGAACTCTCACCGACCAATATATTTATCATATCAAAATGTACTTTTTTATGACAGTATATCATAATCTCTATATCATTTTGAGAGCTTTAGGTGAGTCTATGGTGGTTTGTCTTTCTGGGTTTGACAAGTCAGCCTGGACCATGCATGTGTAAGCCCGAGGTGTATACGCCAAACTCTTACACTAGACATCTCATCCTCGTTGGGTACAACCTGTAAAAATGTGTCCGGGAACTGTTATAACTGCACATACAGAGATTTGCCCAGGCACGCATATAGGCATATATATGTGGTATAATTTTATGATGATTATGGATGCACAAGTTAACTTTAGGGCCAGATAAAAACATGAGATGAAGCAGAGTGCTTTTTATCTGGGCTCTAAAGTCAACGAGTGCATCCATAATCATCACACATTGTATTTATACCACAGTCTGCATCTCTAGGATGCACCAAAATGCATCAGAATGCATTCTGCATTCACATACAAATAATTATATTATATGGTACCCATAGGGTCCCAGGTATATGACGCATCTACATGTATAACCAAATACCATCATCTGGAGTTTAATTCAAAAGGCTCTGCCATCGCTACCTATGAGATGTTAGTGATTTCCCTCCCATATTCTATACTGCTATGGTAAGGTAGGCCTGCCTTCCTTTTTGATAGCCAGCTACTTTTTAGTGAGCGATGTTAGCCTCAGCCCTCCCTTCACTATTCCAAGCAGCTAACAACTGTGCAGAGTGGTAACAGGTCCACAGAGAAAAAATAGCAGTGGAAGGTAAAAAATAGCAGAGGAAAAACTCGTTCTTTCAAGAGTGGCTACACTGGGGTTCTGCTAACAATGTATACCCAGTCGGGCCTTTTGACCTCATGCATGGGTGCAGCACTTTGGATCAGAAGATTGCTGGTTTTATTCCCACCTATTTTAAGCTTCTTCCGTATTATCTCCATAATTGTCAAAGTCTTATAGATATAGTATAGAAAAAGGACACTGTCAATGTTTAAATGTCAACTCAGTGACTTCATCCCATGAGAAAAACTCTCAGATTATCCAGTTTGGGCACCCAAAATCGTTCTGAAATGTGATTAAACCGTGGTATTATACCTGTATACTTAGGCTAAATAAGACTTGCATAGGTCTCTGGTTATGTCATAGTGATCATGATATATGATGCAAAAAATAGTAGTGAGGGACGAATCCACTACTCAGCCAATAACATGAAGTGGAGGGGACTGCAGCCAGTCTATTGGGCATTTGCTGAGATGGGCAGAGCCCGCCAGAGGCATGTACATCATGGGTGACACTCGGGAGGGTGGACACTTGTACCCGTCACAACCTCTCCATCTTAATACTGGACTTAAGCCATTAATGCCGCTAGCCTCAACAGTATTTCAAGTGCTTCCTAGCATCATTCACTACCAATAACCCTGCTGTGGTGTGAGTCACAAAGGCAATCAAGAGTTATATTACAACTCAATCCCCTATATCTCTGACTCAAACAGGCCTTTTGATGCACCATGTTGGTCATTTTTAAGCTGTACTTTACAGTTGAGAATATACCATAAAGTGTCATTTAAAAGTCCAGGAATGTAACATAGATGTGTTTTTTAATGTACCTCTTTTGATTTTTCATGACATGCAGGTAAACTATTTATAAAGGATGATGTAGATAGTGACCCGGGACAGTGGCCATCCATGTACATGTAAATAACTATAGAACTGTGCAATTCAGTTGGCATAACCCAAAAGGCAAAGAAAATGGTTTCTTGATGAGCATGAATTGTAAAGTGGGATATGAAATGTCTGTAAGACTTATTGCCAGGTCATCAGAGGTTGTGGAGGGGACACCTCTGCCACCCACCCCTTGACCAGTAGCTGCTTGTTGATGGACATGACCACACTGGGGTTCACCATGGTGGCAGTGTCCATAGTAACGCAAGCTGCCCTCGCTCCTTGACAACCAGAGAACATTCTAGCGTCGTTTACAGCGTCCTGTCAGCAGCCCAGACCCCGCGTTGACCAACGATGGGTGCCTGGACATTTCTCATTGTCGTAAATCTGTTCCCTAAATATACACCAGCCTAATGTCCAAAGGTCCCCTGCAGTATGTCCACAGAGGGGGATTTTCTTCGCCACTCAAGTACACTCTAGCCTCAACCTTAGAGACAGGAATCTGGATAATGACACTGCCGTGCTGTCGCTGCACGTGCAAATGTTTACGTGTAGACAAAGCAGTTATTGGTGAAATATGATGCGACTCCATGTCAGCCTACGCCCACCTGTCCATATCATAGTTCTGCAGGTGGTGTATCCATACGCCACTTGTAGCATGTGATCGTCCGGCACTGACAATATTGTTTGTACATTGTATCCCTCCACACGTGCAGTCTGGGAGAGGATCATGGTAACGCCTTTATCACATGGCTGGATCTCCAAACTAGTTCTTTGTCTACGCTGAGAGAAGATTCAGGTTTACTATCATAAGGAGGAGAAATATTTGTAACATGTAATTGGGGAAAAAATAGATCTCAGTGCACTTTGCAGTAAAGGCCCTTTCCGTGGATCATACACAATTTTGATTTCCTTCTCTTTCTTTGATGTTTATCTTACAAGAAAAGCTATGAAATTTCCCAGAAAGGTAAAAAAAAATATGATGTTCTTTGTATACCTTCTAAGGATCCAATGTCAGGTGGATATAAATGGTTTGTACACATAAATAATGGTCATGGAGATCCCCTTTGATATGCTATATAGCTGAGCTCACACTAACAGGCCGATATGTAGAATGCTTTGTGCTGACCTTTTTCATCTATTTTCAAAATTTCCACATTGGATCATCTTGTTGTGTCTCACTTTGAAAGCAGGACCACCGGGAATACCATGCAGTGACGTCGTGACACGTTTACGATCCAACACATTGGGCAAGATAATCTATAATTACATACCAAGAACATTTTAACACTTATGTGGACAAAGGTACATACAGTTTGCAGCACTTATGACTTGAGGTACTGAGCCATTAAGGATTTTAAATACTCGTGAACTATTCCTTGTTTACCTTGACACTATTGTGTCCTGTTCCCTCTTGACGGCCAGGATCTACTTTGTTTACCATAAAACCTGCTTATCTCAGAGGAAAAAAGAAAAATACAAAAGGGAGTATACCAAGGCTGGCATTGGGGCCCATGAACTGACCACAGGGGTTGTTTCACTCCCATTTACACAACACTGACCCTCCACAGATGTCACTTCTCAATGTAATGTTAAAACCTGTCGAGCTGCTCCCGTCAGCGGGCACTGCTCTACCCAATGATAAATCTGAGCCGATATGACGCTAGTGCTGCCGGTGGTGACTGGAGGAACTAAACTTCAGTTTGCTAACGACTTATTGTTTGTTGTCGGCTGGTGGGTGAGACTGACGGGCCCAAGTCTGGTCAGTATCTAGGAGGCCTTGCCGGGATGGTCTGCTGTCAGCACCCGGCCCGCCCGGACTCCACGTCCGTCCCGCCCGGCGCTATTCTCCCTCCACCAGGGTTGACTGACTGACAAGGGAAAGTCCCTGCGGGATCAGAACCCTTTCTAAATATCTACGAGAGTTTCAACTACTTCTCTATGTAGTCATAAACCCTCTTTCCCCATCAGGCATTCTGTTCTAGCTGAACATTACCGACAATGCCACCTGTATATGGGCTCATTCACACGGTTTCCATACCTTATAGCCCGTTATAGCCCCTCTTGTTCCCTCAGGAGGATCTTGCCATAAGATAACTAGGAAGAACCTCTGTAGATTTTTTTCAGAGAGTGCTCAGGAAAACATGTATAGTATTGACAGATAAATTACATCAGAATGCATGGAGAAACACAATTTGAATTGTACAAATAAATGTGCACGTTTCATCTAAATGAGTTTGTGAAAAGATATTTAACAATACAAACACGTGCACGTTTCATTTTTAGTTCACGTTTCCTTTTTGGCAAGACCCTCCTGTGCAGTATTAGGTTAGACGTGCACATGTGAGGTTGTCGGAGACGACTCTATGTCAACTATATCTCTTACTGGGCGTCCCACTCATATTTCACGTGCGTATCTAGAGCTATATGTATATCAATATCCATTGTGGACTATGCAAGCTTATATATAATACAAAGTGGACGTTATCAACTGACCCAACGCCCACCGTCTTGCCCGTCAGCCGAGTCGTGCACAGAGAATGACTGTTTTACACTTGGATGGAGCGGTTCAATTGAAGAAAAAGAAGGATATTCCGGGACAGCCCACAGTAAAATTTTCAAACAGCATGACCATTGTACACCCGCTATCTCAGTGAGAGTTTGTAATCTTGGCGTGGCAGCTGTGGTTGTAGTAAGCACCACGAATGGGAGATAAAGATGTTCTCTAATTTCAACCTAAGGAATCGTCACCTCCCTTCATGGAAATTACTCTATAGACTCGTGAAACCCAGACAGGGAAATCAAGACAAAAAGTGAGAGATAATGGCATGGGTATAAGTATTTTCTTGGAAAGCCTTAAGTGTAATACTTTTCGATCCAGGAAATGTGGGGAGGAAGGACACCACGTTCGACTATTATTGTATGCTACCCCATGACACATTATGGCATTGCCACCATTATCATAAACTCGTTATTTTTTTAACTTTCACCCACCACTCACGTATAGCTTGGTAAGGGTCTCTAACATCCGGTAGGTGCAAAGTTCACTTTTGATCACTATTGATGAATAATGCATAGGTTATATCTACATGTATACATACATGTGGCCTGTCAGCAAGAAACAAGCCTCCGTGTGTGTGGGGGGGGGGGGGGGGGGGGTTAGTACTGGTTGTTGCCACCAGGGGGCAAAAATAAGGGCAAACACTGAACAAATATACCAGAAAATGACTTAATCCCAGTTTTTCATGAGGAATCCTCTGGTATTATTAAAATTTCTCCAATTTTAAGGCAAACATTCCATTTTGGAATGAAGGAGGAAGGTTTTTCAGTGGAAAATAGGCATATATGAATCTTTCTTGTTGCCGTGGTAACCATTCCATTTACAAAAATAGGACATTTTCCCCCAATATTTTGGAGAATCCCACAAGGATTTCATAACTGAAAACAACCCTTGAAAATTCCTTCTTGAATCAATTTTATGACGTTTTTCAGCTCAAGCTATCTCATTCTAAAGCCTGTTACCTAAACATTAAAATGCCATTTCCCACCTAGAGGCATGTTATTACTCGTCTGGTGCCACATGTACTCCTAATATCATAATTAAGATACATCCCTCAAAGATGAAACATGCTCAGCATTGGCCAGGTGCGAAAATCCCAATCACCCAAAAAAACATTATCGAATAATAAACCTACTGTCTTATATATATATATATATATATATATATATATATATATATATATATATATATATATATATATATATATATATATATATATATATGCACCTGTTATAACGACCATTTCATGGTGTACAAAAAGGCCTCTGTTCATTGGCAGCTCCTCAGAATGCATCCGGAAGAAGGAAACATAAGTCGTGTTTATATGAAAGGGTTTTTTCGGGCCCCGGAAGCTTTCATCGACGGAAACGTTTGTCAGTCACCGGTCGGCATAGGTGTCGATTTGGGATTCGACTCTCCTCTCTTAGTATGTGATCTCCACCCACATCCATGCTTTTATAGCAGCATTTTGTAGAAAATGTTGTAGTTGTCTTACCTTGAACCTCTACAAATTAATCATAATTAGCATTAAATTGGTTTGCTCTAAGGCTAATAGGTCCGCTAATAGGACCATCCATGCATGGTGTGTGTTGTGATATAAGGAAGCGACATTCTTCAGTCGCTCCAATCTTATATAGGGACACTATTTCTGACGGGACCTCACTTATTAGTACGTTCCAATCATTTCAATAGTGTACATTACTTATATATGACAATAAAACTTAAAAGGATATCTACTTAGGGATTTTTTATTAAAACACTAGGTATTGGTATCATCATCATGACTCGAGCATCTGTGACCATGCATGTTTGCAGGTCCCTATTATACGGTTACATTGGCCCTTCATTGCCTTTTCAAAGGGGACGTCCATAAAAAGACGTCATGCAGCAGGTGGGGGGGGGGGGTTCTAAGCCTCCCATACATTACTACGAGAGGGGGGGGGTCAAAAATGGTAAAAAAAAGTCCTAACGTCATTTATGGACAGTCCCAAATTTACAGTATATTTTCTCCAACGTATCTAGAAAAAAATAGCTCAACACAAAGATTTTTGTATTTATTTTAGTAGTGATGTTGGTATTTTGGTGTTGGTATTTTGGTGTATTTTTTTCCAGAACCACATAGATCTATATATGAGGTCATCTTCCCGGGGATGCTCTATTTCCGCACAAGGAAGTGTCATCAACCATTCAACAGTTCATTTCATTGAGCAGTCCTCCTACATCGGTGAGGGCTGCGAATAAGTATAATCTCACGGGAAAGTGAGGATACCGTCTCATTCCAATTAACACAAAGTTAACCAGTCCTCATCCACAACACGGCCGATAGGCATCACTGTCAGCTGTCGTCAAGCATGACGTAAAGTCGGACCCCATGACGTACCCATGATGTATAAAGGGCCAAAGTCGTCTTCAAGGAGATCCCTAGGGTTATCTTTGGTGTGCATGCTTCACATGTGGGCATGGTTTGGGGGTTCCATCTGTTGTGTCACACACATTGTACATAGATGTGTCTATATGGTGTGAGGAACATAATCCCTACATACATTCAAGGCATTGCTCGAATACTAAAGAACCGCAGAAAAAAAAAAACACGAATGCCTGTCATGATTACGCTTCATTGAACATGTACTTGTACATTTAGATGGTAATCTTAAAACTGTGCTATATCAATCGCGCGTATGCACAGGAGGAATGGGCTTGCAAAGACAGCGATTGCAGAATTATGTGACAGCTACCGTGGGGGGGGGGCACTCGCACATATTAGAATACCTTTTGTACTCTCGGGGGTCCTTGATAAGCGATGCAATTTAGGCAATTTTGAAAGAAAATGATTGATTACGTTATTAGACTACACATGCAGTGTCTCTGTTGCTATTACGGGACTGTTTGTTAGGGACTTCGAGGAACTGGGGGGGGGGACTATTAATGCACATTTTGGGGACTTTTTCCTAACTAATTTTGAGAACGGCTCACATTTTCAATGACAAAGGTACTCATTAAAGAGTTAAGTCCATCGACTCGGATGTCCATTTGACTATAATCCCGTGAATAGGTGTATTATCCGGAGGTATTGGTTTTGAACATCGAGCATCCCTGTTCAAAAACTGTTCAAATGGATGCACAATTTTAGGAGATCTCTACACATGGACACTATAGAATACTTTGGGAGTGTCTCGGGACACGGCTATTCCCAAGCTCAATTAAAGGCATGTCCTCTATGGGGAGGAGAAGATGGGATGCGAGTTGAGATGGGAGGAGGGGCGGGGGGGCAGCATAACCTTCATGTCCAGGCCAGGAAGAGACATAAACAGTGTAGAGTCAGTGGCATTTGGTGGGAAAATATGTGGGATACAGGCTAATGACGTTATATGCTGAATGTGGATTAGCTGAGAATGTCACACCTGGACTCCCTCAACCCTGGAGGGGGGGAGGGGTAGCAGCCCTTGAGTTGGAGAGGTGATGACTGACTAGTGCAGTTCTGTTACACCCAGACAGGTTTACACCGTGTGAAAAAGTCGCACATTTGGGAATCTGCTGAGCTGGTATAAATTTCTCTAGAAAACCGTTGTATAGGGATAGAATTGACAGTAGGGAGGCATAATCTGAACTAGCACGTAGAATATATTTATAATTGATATGGGAAATGACGAGGAAAATGCACATTACACCCCCGCCAAAAGAAAATAAAATAAAAAAAAATAAGATAAAAAAAAACTCATTGAATGCATAAGGCCAAAGATATACCATGTATTTGGAAAGATCTACATTTATGTAAAACCATGTGAGATAACCCTCTCCCGTATCTCCCTACCAGTTACAGCCATCCTTCATGGCCAAGATGATAATTTTAGGATAAAAATCAATTTTCCCCAACAATTGAATGAAATGTCGAATAGGTTCTTACTGGAATAGCATGAAATAAATGCCTAAGAATAAATGCCTCGTGAAATTATCCTCAGTCACATCAATCCTCGCTAAACCTCCGCCAATATGTACCCCATCTAACTTTTGCAGAGACTGCTTTATAAGATAGCCGTGGGAATCCCTAGGTGTCTATGTTAGTGCAATTTGAGTGTCCTCTAATTAGAATGAAGTACCCCGGGGATTTAGGTTGTCTTGACGCTGTACCTTAAGTTAACCAGGAGCTTCCACAGACACTGTGCAGGGGTTTGTGGCCTCTATAGACATGGCTACAGCACAGGGTCACAACCAAGTGTCCTCTCCAACGAAGGGACAGGGTTTACAATAATATAGCTAAGAAATCTATTGCTAATCATTATTTATTTACATGTATGAAATTATAAAAGTTATAATAGGAAGAGAATAAAGAAGATGATATACCCCCGGTACATCCCAAATAAATCATGATACCTACGCATTAATGCAACGGGTTGCGCACAGACACATCTGCTTACCTTTACAAAATGGATGCCCTATATTCTCTTTCATATAGTTACGGTGACCTCATCAGCTAATAATAATTATGAACTGATGAGGGCATATATTATATGTGTTCATGCAGATCATAAACACTAATAATGCAAAAAATACAGTTTTGTGGAAAAATAACCAAAGAAATGTGACGTTTTTGTCATAAAATTGGTTCTAGAGGGAATTTTTGAGCTCTGTTTTCGGTTATGGGTTCCTGAAGGAATTTCAAAAAGAAAATTGTGGCATAAATTCCCAATTGGAATAGGGGAGTGGTTTCTATGGCAACCAGAAATTGCCTAATCTACCAATTTTCTATGTTTCCATGGCAATCAACACTCCAAAAATTGAACATTTTCAGGGGAGATGGAATGATTTTAAGCATACCACTGGATTCCTTATCAGAAATCGGTCTAAAGCTATTTTTAGCATATTTTTCAGTATTTTACCCATATATACTGCCCTCTGGTGGCCAAAACCAGTACTAAAAATCCCCCGGAGGCGCGTTCTCGCCTGTTGGCCATCAATATTGTTTATTTCCCTCTGTGGGCGATTGCCTTCAGTTCCATATCCCTCGTTGCCTATAGGCCTACTTACACATAGGGCCTATTTAAGTCGGGGCCTATAATTCTTCTTTGGTTGTGTGAAGATGTTCTGCTGGTTGTCTGGGTGGCCAAATCTGTTATTGTCGGACTAAACTGACCGTGTTGGGCAGCAATTTGACCCTCCCTGCCTCAGCCATGGGAACGGCAAAGTTAATTCTCCTATTAATCACGGTGTACGAACCAATCACATCACAATGTTTGTCTTCACTGCGGGCCGTATTAACCAATCACATCACAGAGATGCCCTAACTGCAGCCCACCCCTAGCAGTAGAGGGAAATGCCTCCAGGGCAGATTTCATGTTCACAGGGTTGGTTTTCAGTGATGGCGAAGTTTTTCCCTGTGTGTAGGACGACCGGGTTGGATGCGCCCCCCCCCCATACTGCTGCCACCAGTCTAAACCCTTAAAATACCTCTGTACCCCCAATCATTATTTGAGACAGGCGCTTATTTGAATGCTGTTTTAGTGCTTATAACAATATCCCTTTATGCCCGGTGTGTATTTGAAACCGGTGTTTATATGTGACACCGGCGCACGGGCCATTACGGTATAGAAGGTGGCATCAACGATTGGGTTGCTTTAAAATGGAATGTGGTACAAGTCGGGGGTACAAGAAAGTCATTTATTGAATCATATTCTTTTGTGCATACTCTCTAATATATAGTCAAAGAAGCATACTAATGATGTCGTTATTTGCCATTCCAGACTTGGCCTTTCACTTTCAACGGACGCGTGTCCCTGACGTCTACCTCATTTTCAGACGTCACGTCGCGACAGAAAGATCCCCTCCACGTCACCAACACCAAAACGTCAATCACTGGGTCGACGTGACAATCGACCTGACACCAAGCGGCCAGCAGCAGTACCAGAATATATAGGATTGCTGGAGCCACCCTCATGTACATATCACGTTGTGTTTCTTGAAAAGAAAGAAAACAAGACAGTCTCATATTATTTAAACATTCAACTATTGGTGTGTCGTATCATCCCTCACAGAAATGACAATATTACTCTAAATGTAATCAAATCATTCATTGCTAATATGCCATATATGGTTGTGCTATGGGAACATACCTGTGCATGTAGAATGAATTGAACACACTACATTTGCGTATTAAGATTGTAGACAACCGGTGGATAAACAATTGTCAAAGGAACTCTTTGCACTGAAGAACCAAAATGACTCTGTGGTTAGGGATAGCCTCTTTTGGGAATAAGTATCCCACATCAAACAGAAGACGCTGATGTGCCATGCGCATGCGTCAGGTCATATATCACCTGTTCCGGTTCACATAGGTGGCAGCACTGCCTGGATGTTCTCTGCCCCATACAGCATCAAAGCCATACAAGAAAGGACCCTGCTTTTTCATCTTTCTCATCTGTTTCTTTCTTTCTTTCTTTCTTTCTTTCTTTCTTTCTTTCTTTCTTTCTTTCTTTCTTTCTTTCTTTCTTTCATTCTACACTCTCTCTCTCTCTCTCTCTCTCTCTCTCTCTCTCTCTCTCTCTCTCTCTCTCTCTTTCTTTTTGTCCTCATTTATAGATTTCCCTTCTCTGCAGAGGGGACATTTGGACATCAAGTCTATCATGTGTGAACATGTATAGTGAACATGGTGATGGGACAGCCACGCGTGGGTGTTTAGCCTTTGGTGACAGGGCTGTGACGGGTGAGTTGGTATGCCCAGGAGACCAGTGTATGAGTAACTCAACACCAGAACCTATATCACACTCCACTTCCGACTCAGTCTCATTTCAAATTAACTCAAATAACCATGAAATCATCACCTCAGTGCCTATGGCTAATGTAAAGGAAGATCTCCTTTAGAGGTCATTGAAGTATAGTTACAGGTTTCACCGCCTCATGTTAGCACTCTATACCCAGCGTGATTTATTCGTATAGAGCTTGTTCCAACAACATGTACATGATTTTTAGGAACAAGGAGAGACCTCTAGATAGTACTTAATTCAGCTGTTTCTAATTGTTTTGATGGATATAAGATACCGGTATATCAAATGGGTGTTATACTTGTTATTTATGATAATTATTTATGTACACTACTTGTGAGAATAGCTGTGTGTGTGTTTAAGCACGAGTGTCTGTAGCATTAAAGTATTCAGTGTTTCATGCAGTGAAGCCTTTTTCTGCATACCAAGCCTGTGTCTATGTCATGTTAACGAGAGATATAAATGCAAATGATAGATGAATGTGGTCTATATGAATGGTTTGTTTTGATAAAATTAGAATAGCGAGTAGCTCAATAGTTTCAATAAAGTTTTCACAAAACTAGGTATACTATCCATCAACGACTTTTCATCTTTCTTCATCTGAAGCCCGGGGGGAGGCACTGACTCTTCGATGGTAAAGGAGTCAACTGTGAAAGTTTTGCCATTGAAAGCTCCCCAAAGAAACGTTAAAGGCAAATTAATTTTTACAGCCCTTATTTCCAAGAAGTCGGAGGACAGTCCCCCTCCCACTCTCCCCCTTCATAATTCAAAGTTATTTAAGGGTTTAGAAACATGTAGTACTGTGCGCAAACAATGTCAGCGTGTGAATAAAGCCCAGGGGTAAAACCATAGGAGTGTGCATTTGGGTTTGTGGACTTGGGCAGACTCAGGGTAGACGCGGGTAGACCTGTGGGAGAATGTGGAGATTTACGGTAGTACCTCTCCGGTTGAGATCAGACCCGGTAGACAGGATCAAGCTGTATTATTGGATAGTGGCAGGGGCAAGGGGCAGGGGTGAGGATAGAAGTCAGCATGAGGGGTAGACAGGCGGCAGGGGGTTGCCGCTTGTTTTGAGAAAGTTACCCGCCTTGGTCTGGGAGAGAGTTGCCCGAGCGCCGCCTGGGATGTGCAATACGTCCCCGTCACACCAGATGGCGCACGTCCACTATCGACCGCAGAGACACCTGCCAACAGCCGAGGTAACTACAGCAGTGAGCAGCTCACCCAAGCTGGAAACGACGAGTAAGCTAAAAGCGCAAATCTGAAACATTCCTAATTAATTCAAATGAGAATGAATCTTTATCATTCAGTGGGTATAATGTGACATCATTTGTCTTTTATATCAAAGATAGCAAGGGGTACGTAATTATGTAAATCTTTAATACCATCCTACACAAAGGTTTGTTCATTTGATCATATCATAGATAACGTGTCTTATAAATACATTTATAATGGGGCCTTGTGTAAGAAATGGATAGCAGACTAAGGGGTAAAGGATCAAACATATTTATGCAAAGTGAAACCTTGATATCAATAGGGAAAAGGTGATAATACAATCCTATCGATCCCTCTAATCTCATATAGTTCAAGATTATAGAATGCATCGCTTTTTTCTGGATGGAACATCGATATTTTGACCAGGACTGGGGGTTACTTAGACTGGCGTCAGTCCCTGAGCTCTCCTTTCAACACCATTATACCCCACATCTCTCTCCTCTCTCTGCTGGGTTCAATTCACTAGAGGTCTTCTTAATATTTCTGTTTAAAACTTTAATTAATTTTTATTTCAATTCTCTTTCATTAAAACTGAGAGACTTGAGCAAGTCTACATTGATAGTCAATAGCTTTCAACAGCAATAACTCTCCATCCTTATGACATTGCCGCAGTTGTATAGGATTTGATGGAGCAGTCGTAGTCGATCAAACACTAATGTAAGTCTATGTCAGCAGTATTATTGACTCCAACTATGATTTTGAGCAACTCAGTCATAGCATCATTTACAGTGTGTTCAAGGACAGAATTAAAGACACTGTTGTGTTCAATAACGTTGGCTAGCGCCTGCTTCTCAACAACATAGGTTGTAATACAACACCATATATCCACATGATACATGCAAAGTTTCCGGCCGAATCAAAGCACTCACCAGGATAAACATCCATAGGGTACAACACCACTCAGAAGGTCACCAAAGGGCACACCATGAACATAGTATCCCGTGTTTTAGGGGTCGTCTAGAGGCTCGGCCCGTGGGGACAGGAGGTTCTAGGTGAATCGGTCGTAAATCCCAGTATCATGCTTTAGTATTTTTTTTTTCACAAAGCAGTCAAGGTAAAATTAAATGTAAAAGTGGTTAATGGTACCTGAGTGTACCGTGAATACTAGAATTTTTTGGGTCAATTTGATTTGAATAGATTGATATCCTGTGTTTAAAGTTGCAGGGTATGTGGGTATTGTAAGTTTCAAGCAGTGTTTATTTTTTGTTTTTAACAATATTTAAATTTTATTGACCAAAAACAGGTACCGGTACATGTAAATAAACAGAAAGTAATGTGAATGTCCCATTGGGACACACCATCTTTTAGCCCTTTGGTACTGAAAACTGTGCAATATAGATACCACCTTCATATGCATGTTGTTGTGGTGGTTCCATACAATACTACTTGTGCCTTTATTAAAACAGACAGAACTTACCATACCAATAGCCATTACGATAAATATGTAGTAGAAGAAAACCATATGCCAGACATTGAAGCATTATACATGTATCCACAGTATATATAAACCGTTGCAAGGTTATTCTAATTTTGGTATAGACTCGATCTTTAGATCTATTGTTCACAGGTAGAACATTCCCATAGAGGCGCTACACTGTTACACGTAACTCTGTTTATGGGTTTATTGTACTCACCTTGTCTACTTCTCTTGAAAGCAAAGACCCTAAGATGGTGTTGTCAATAAGATGGTGTTGTCTCCTATAAATCAATTTAGCTACATTAGCTTATCCATGGACTTTATCAGTTGATGTAAGGATATGATAAGAGAAACACGTCTTAAGACACTTATTCTGCAGCCTAAGTGTTGACCCTAAGGGCCGTTTTCCACCATCCGACAGGGTACCTCTTTCCGCCGACAGCTGCCACACTCAACCACCTCGGCCGACAGGGCTGCCATAGGGTTCAATGGTGGGGCATGGTCTCTGTCGGCCGAAAATAGCATCTACTATGAGTCTAGCGGCCGACAGAGGGGACATATCGGGTGGTGGAAAATGGCCCTTAGCTTATCATCCTCTGTGTCCACTTCGCCCCTGTTCATGCACATCAGATATGTGTCCCTTCTCCATGTACAGCTGCATCGTGTTAGATGGCCGTGTGATGGGAGAGAGCTGTTTAAGCCACACGATGCCACGCCACAGAAACAAACAGAGCCGACCATAGCGACCAAGACCACCAGTGACCATGCATTTATAAATGTTTAGATACTTGTCACCAGTGCATTCAGAACGGTCTACGTTAGAGTTTCAAACCATAGTCCATTGATCTTTGTTGAGATAGGACACCTTGATACATTTTCTCCTAAGCGTTGTTGCAATAATGACCCAGGTCTGTAGAGTTTAATAAATGCGTGGTATAGAGCAGAGAGACTCTTTATGTTCATAATATATTTTTTCTATTCTAGTTTTTAGCACTGCAGTCTCTAACTTAGGGTTAAAAGCTATACAGCCATGTAGGGGACAATGTAGTACGTCCAATACGTAGGCCACTGAGCAGCTCTGCACAAGGTGTATTCGCTATTAGGAGGCCTTAATAAACCCTCGATCCCCTCCCTCTATTATCCAGGTGGCGCCTCAGTAAGCTAACCAGCTTCTTCTTCCATTTCATCAGTATGCTATATCTACACTAGGGGGCAGCAATATCCACATAGACGAAATGCATGACATGTGGGTAACAGGTTGCAGAACACCAATTGGCGGGAGGTGGCAGCAGGAGACACTTTGTAGCTCCGCACTAAAGGGTGTTGTACAATGATTATTGGTCTAAAATCTGACAGTGGGTAGGCAAACCAGGCATCAAATTAATCCTTAGGATGTATATTAATCGATTTGAGTGTTATTTAGGCTGATATTTGAGGGTAAGTTGAGGGGGGTGCACTCTTTTCAATTACAGAATTTATTGTAATCATTCACTGCAAAACCCCCAAATTTGGGTATGTCCGCACTCTACGGCCGATAGCAGAAAAGTTAATTACATTGTACCACATCTCATGGCCCTAAATTAATGGGAAAAATGTGTGCCTACATGAAAATAACAGTGGCTAAGACCAGAAATTCGCACAAATATTTTATTTTCGCCCATATGCTATATAAGCCAACAGTGAAAAAATAATTAGTGTCCTGCAGCCTCTACAGGCTATATAGGGCCTTCTACCAAGTTTGTCAAATTTCGCTAAAATGTGTTTATTTTGCTTAGGGTAAGTCAGTTTGACAATGTTATGGTGAGAAAGGGCAAGGGAATCAATAGAATTAATGAGAAATCACTGAAAATTGTAGTAGCGGAGTTTTGGCCTTGGAGAGGTTTATGAGAAATATTCTAGTGTCAATCCGCAAGCCTGATACTTCTCTCTTGGGGGTGCCAGATAACCAAAATTATGGTTTTCAGGGTCAGAATGACCTGACTTTTACATTCTCAGCTGTTTCCATCTATTTCTATCGTCCTCAGTGCTCTATGGGAGGCCTTTTCATGCATCGGGGGAAAACATCATTTTTCTCTCCCCGAGATATGCAGCCAATGAATGTCTACTGACACTTGATAAAATGTCCTTGTATTCACCATATCTGGTTTATTTTTTCGTCCTCACATGGGGGAGCTTGAATAATGTGAAAATAGGGCCATCTAAGCCATTACACATGGAGTTAAGATGCATTTTGTTGAATTTATTTCATTTTGACATTATATTTCTGAGGGTTTTTCATACATTTTAGCCAGATATTTCTGTGAATTATAGCACCTAGAGAGAGAATAACACTCAGCACCTCAGATGGTGCCCCTTGGCTATCACCATGTCAAATTTCTTGGCCCTGTGACCATTTTTTCTATGGGAAAGGACCAAACCTCCATGTCAATGCTAAAAATCGATGAAATCTACGGAGAGCGCACAGACTGATACCCGCTCTGGGAATTGATTCTCAGAGAGATTTGAGAGGCCTGAGGGGCCTAAAAGTAAAAGATTCTGGATAAGACATTACTGGGCCAGTGAATAAAAGCTTTCCAAGCTATTTCATTGACCACCAAGATTCCAACCCAGGCCTTTAGGTTGCAGAACACCAATTGGCGGGAGGTGGCAGCAGGAGACACTTTGTAGCTCCGCACTTAAGGGTGTTGTACAATGATTATTGGTCTAAAATCTGACAGTGGGTAGGCAAACCAGGCATCAAATTAATCCTTAGGATGTATATTAATCGATTTGAGTGTTATTTAGGCTGATATTTGAGGGTAAGTTGAGGGGGGTGCACTCTTTTCAATTACAGAATTTATTGTAATCATTCACTGCAAAACCCCCAAATTTGGGTATGTCCGCACTCTACGGCCGATAGCAGAAAAGTTAATTACATTGTACCACATCTCATGGCCCTAAATTAATGGGAAAAATGTGTGCCTACATGAAAATAACAGTGGCTAAGCCCAGAAATTCGCACAAATATTTTATTTTCGCCCATATGCTATATAAGCCAACAGTGAAAAAATAATTAGTGTCCTGCAGCCTAACATGCTGACGTCCAAATTCATTCTACAGTTGAGAGGTAGTGGGGTAGGGTGGGTCTTGGAGGAAGATGTCATGGCATAGATAATGGTCGAGCCCCTCAGTGGATCAGGACGATGAAATGAAGACAAAGTAAAATTTATAAATCTTACAGCCAGGTATTTGGACTGTGAAATAGACTTCTGCCATGCATCAAAAGATTACACAAGTATTGTGTCTGGAGAGTGTATGTAAATGGTGCACGGAGCAGGCCCCAATCGTACATAATGAGGGATTTGCCTGACATACCATTTGAAATAACTACTATAAACATTTAAAATTCTGCAAAGGTTTATGTGGGAATATATGTCGGTTAGACCTAATTCTCTATCCACCTAAATGCTACAAAATGTGTTAAAAATTGAAAGACTTTCCAGTGGTGTCACCAAAATATAAACACTGGTATTGTGGTGCGTGTCAATGAAATGGCAACAGGTTAGTACAAAAATAGCATGCTCATTGTATCATGTTACAGAATCAATACCGTGGCTGCAAATGTCATGTTGGCCTGGTTGTCATCAGACTAGTAGTAGCCATGCTAATGATCCATGCTAATATCATAGCAAAGTGACTGCATTGGGATGAGTTTGGTATCCACACACAGAAAACCTAGGCTAGTTGAAAAGTAATCAATGCAGATGACTTTAGGTCATCATTCCTCATTGATGAAAGAAAGTAATCATTTTGATCATACCATTTCTCCCACCAGGGGGCCCTACTTTATGATGATGTGACATGTCTCATACAATCCAGATCATTGTTGTGGTAAAATTGATATAAATAATTGCCATAAATGTATCAACATGCATGTTTAAAGTGGGGAAGTTATGTAAAATTGTGTTGAAAAGGGGATATGTTGTAAAATGAGAATGGAGGTAAGATAGACATATTCAGAGCATAAACACCTATTCTTTGTCAATGGTCCTATCAAGTAGTATGAAGATAGGCATCAACTGCTCCAACTTATATAACTATGAATCCCATATCTTCAAGAAGACCCACTCTAATAAACGAATGGGGGTCAGGTTGATGGGGTGGGGTCGGGGGAATTCCAAAACTATTCTTTTATTACTCATTTTGGGCAACATTGTACTTCAATTAAATTGCTTATCCAGGTAATTATTACCTCAGCATGTGAAAAACTAATCAGTATTGATGACCTGAAGTAATCGTATTGATGACCTTAACTAATCACATATGATGAAAGGGGTACTCTCCCTGGTCTGCATCAAATTGAGCACCCTAAAGTGATCACTACTGGGTAGTTTCTGCAGTCATAGGTTTTCAGTGCACGTATATTCTATCACACCCTTTTACATCCAAATAGATGTCATTAACTGTTTTTAATCGTGTATGTATACATGTATGCATGCATATACGTTTGTATGTACAGGCATTCTGTATATATATATATATATATATATATATATATATATATATATATATGTGTGTGTGTGTGTGTGTATGTATGTATGCATAGATCATAGGGGTATATACCGACAACAACAAAAATGTTATAAGCACATGAAACCATATACTATATACTGTTTGTCTCCTTAACTACCAGCGGCTTTTAAAAGTACCTCCTTCTCACGTGTATACACCACACCATCTCAATTTCCAATTAAAATCATCTCGCCAAGATACCCCCCCCCCCACCCGCTACTCAACCTTTTCAGTCATACATCGGTGAAATTAGATCTCGGACGGGACTAATTAAAATGGAGAAGATGACAAGATAAAGACAGAGATTAGTTAGACCATGTCTGTCCTTTCAACACCCGCCCACTACCTAAATCCCACCTACCCTAGATCCCGTGACCTCAGTTGTCACAGTGACACGGTGACCGATCGCCCGGCAAATTAGCCACTCTCCATCTACTACTCACGTCTGGCTTTCACCACGACAGGAGCCTGCGAGGGTGTAATGCAGCTGGGGGCCTCCCTGCACCCTCTTATAAATGTCTTCCAAGTGTCCTCTCCATCTTGCGCATTTCATGATCTCTGCCCTTGAAGTGCTACTTGGTTTCTGTACTACAATGATATCATTTCTCTTTTGTCAGCGGTCTAATGCCCTTCTGACTGAGTGGTTTCATTGCGTCTGTACATACATTGTACATGTACCTGGAACTGCACTCTTTGTTATTGCTTCTCTATATTCAAGATAATCACACATCAGCCAACCCTCCTTGTGTCATTTCCTTCAATATGCCTCTTTGTCTCCAATATGTACATTTCTTTTTGTTTAAACTTACCCGGTAGTTCTGTCGGTTATTCTTAACTCAGTACCCGCCTCTCCTTCAATAATATTTCGTTCCCATGCAGTAGCGACCGATGATGTCCTCTGTTTCTGTATTCGTCTCCTTGCCTGTCTCTCTGCCTCAGTCTGTGCCCCACTCTGTCTGTCTGTCTGTCTGTCTGTCTGTCTCTGTCTGTCTGTCTGTCTGTCTGTCTGTCTCTCTCTCTCTCTCTTTCTCTCTCTCTCTCTCTCTCTCTCTCTCTCTCTCTCTCTCTCTCTCTCTCTCTCTCTCACTACATGCATGAGCAATCCACTTAGGCAGTTCAACACCTATAAAGGGATGGATAATCAATGGGTTGTTTCAGCGATAGTTACACAGAGAACATAAAATATAAACTCTTTCTTTTAATTTTCGTGTCATATATCTTTCAATTTTTTAAAGTATTTTGTTCAGTTCTTTATCGTTGGAAATGTTGGTGGTGAATTTTGGCTGTTATGTCAACTCCATCTCAGGCTCCTCTAATACCGAATGCATTTTGCAGAATCTGATTGTCTTGAAAACAATGCCCCGACCATAGGGACATGTATCTAATAGAATATTTATATACACCCAGTAAACAACATCATCGCCTGCCATGTGCTGGCCATGCCTGATGCTGCAGCTCGGAAATGTTCGGTGCTCACCGGAGATTGCCGAGCAGAGCCTGTGCTCGCTCGCTGGCTGCGTGGATTGGATACCGGCCTAGCTGTAGAATCTTGCAGCTCTCAGTGTCTGGCAGTGTAGAGACGTACGGAATACAGACCACCCAGAGACATTGGATCCTATTTTACAACCCAGTATGTATCGCGGAAGCCCAGAGGAGTGATTTGCCCACCAGGTAGGTGCAGTGTTTTGGGTTGTCAAGGGGTGGGGGTGGCGCGGAGGGGTGGGGTCTTGTTTGTAAACAGAGTAGGTAAGATGACAGCCATGCAGGAGTGCGGCTGTATTGTACTGCAGCAGAAGCAGCAGCAGTGAGGATGGGGAAGGCAATAACCGACAGCCTATACTGTAAATGCATTGGCAGCTACAGCAGATGCTGTCTGGCCCATTTGGGAAGGCCTTTTAACCCTTGTATCTAGTCTGTGTACAGTTGGCTCAGCCCTCGTGTCTGTACCACACCCCAGCTCCAGGGTACCCAGCGTCAGGAGCACACCCCCACCATCCATGACAATCCGTGTTAAGGCCGTGTATGACCATAAAAGGCACGTCGTCTCCTCTCCTCCCACACATTACCACTTAATGGCGGACTCGCCGACTTCAGCAAGGAGAGGAGACTAAAATAATACTGCGCAGATTTATCACCTTCCCATCCTGCCCTCTCCTGTTAATGACCTCTGTGATTTTGATAGGAATCAAAGGCTTACAAATGAAATGTCTCAACTTTATGTGTCATGAATGATTTAGCTTTGTGACATATATTTTTTTACAATATAGGCCTACCTAAAAATCAACTTCTTGTAAAATAAGACTCTACCACCATCACATGATAACTAGCTGGGAGTAACACTAATATGTCTACATAGTTATATCAATGAAAGAAATATGCATGAAGTACAACATAGAATATGGATAACAAATTTCTATGAATGCAAACCTCGATATACCTATAGCGTATTATCTGCACATCTATACCTGAAATATCTAGCTAGATTCCAATTATCTTTCTATTAAAGTAACACCGTCCACAGACACAACTCGTTTGGGCAAATGTAGATGCAGGAATCGACAGATATCTGTCTAGACTGCGCCATTTCCTTTCAATTTGAAGCAGCACCCACACCCTATATACAGGGAACACCTTGAGTAGATGCACCTGATCTAGCCAGCCCAGCCTAGCCCACCCCTACCCTATACACATGCCATTAGTAGCTGCTGATAGAAAAGGTAGATACATAATTACTTGTGGTGACGTCATAAGTCCATCCAGGCAGTTGTTTGTTCTGCCTACATGGGAGGCACTCACAAGGGACCACCTCTGAGATAATGCTAGATATTTAGAGATGGATTACTACTAATGTAAAGCTAACATAATGTCTTCTATGAAGATTACATGGAGAGTTGTTATCAAACAAAAGCTTTTAAGATTACCATCGCAAAAGTATAAGTTGGATTTCCTTTAAGAGAATTCATAGCAGGGAATCAATTGTTCTCGATTATATATAAACATTAACAATACTAATGTGTTGAATGGGATGAGACAACCAAGAAACAGCTTTTATGATATATATCAGAGAGGAATATGTAGTAGGTAAGTCAATGAGGAGCTTGTTGAAGGCAGTTTGGAGAAATGAGCTACTCGGGCAACGTACCAGGGCTTGAGCAGATGCCAAATTCGGTGCGGCTGCACCTTACGGCCTGAGGCCTGAGGCAACCTCATAAACTGGCAATCCACCTAGCCGGATGTTCCTACCCAACATACACACCCTCACCCAGAACAAGAATTTTTCATGTCCACTGAGACGTAGGGCAGGAGCAGCAGATATCAACATATGAATTGGACGGGTTTCATTTCTGAGGAGGAAGGACGAGGGGAGAGTAGCGATGCAGACTGGACGTGAAATAGTCATTATAGATAAGACAAACCTTGGATCATGCTGTCACATTGATCATGCTAGCATAAATTTAACATTGGATTTATGGGCATCTAGCTGTGAAAAGTGTAGCCCGAGGAAGCAACCAACCCTTGACCCTGCTTATATGTGCTTAAAGATTCCTCCAACTGAATTTAGGCCGTCCGCTGACAAAGAAGGCTTTATGTGTGACTATCAAAGATGTCCAGTACAAATACATGTGTAAAAGCTGTTTCTTCAAATAAAGCACCCCCTACACTGAAAACCTGATGGTGAAAAAGGTAGTCTGTGCAGACGACTTCATGTCCTCAATCTTTATTTTGTATGTAACAGTAACTACATACTCAACACAGTTCATTATAGGTGTAGACAAGTAAGTTCCTAATCAATTAAGTATGGATGAGATAAATTACATTTTGCAAAATATACTAAAATACATCATAGTGGGGCGAACTAGTGGCAAAATCTATTGTAACTAAAAAAATGGACAGATCTTCAATTCTCAAAGACTACCTGAGGTAGTCTGCACAAACTACTTTCTTGTAGGCCTGGTTTCTGTGTACATTACTTACATATGTATCTGATATACCCTATATAATTTACATAAAGCTCTCAAATCTACACAGACCAACAGTAGATGGATTTCTGGACCGAAGCATAATGGTGTCGTGGAAAATTAAAAGGCTTTGGAAAGAGGTTTTGGAAAGAGAGTCTATTATATTTCTTATTAAGAAGGATCCCATTTTTAGGGATCCGGGCGCTGATCTGTTAAGTGTGACGGATCGCGTCGGCCGCTGGGAAGCCATGCAGCCCGTGGCTCAGCTATAGACCCCTAGTTAAGCAGCTAATCATGACAGTGTAAATTGTACCCTCAACGCTTAGAACAAGGCACTGTGTCCTACTCTCATATAAGTGTTTCTTTGTGAAGACGTGCACATACATATCATTTCATTGATAAAAGACGGAGAAGTGTTAACACACTGAAAGGATGGTGAAAAAAAGTTGATTCCTTTTCACATCATAAAATATGAATGCTGATTATTCCCACTTTTCTTTCTTCATGTATTGGTCCTATGATATTACTATTCAGTCTGGTGTCGGACTCTCCATTGTCTTTTGGACTTGATATCTGCTGTAATATTCAACAGGTATAAATGTGTCGCTTCCACCTGTTCGTCGCAGCTAAAGTGAGGGGGTGGGTTGGGAGCCAAATGGATATACTTGTCGTCTGGCCTGATGGCCTAGCGGTGATTTCTCTCTATATGGGCTTCGCTGCTTCTTTTACTTATGCATATCCTGTCGTGACCTCCTCACCTAGCGCTCCTCAAGTAACAGGAACTGTTCACCTTCTGACCGCCGAGTGCCACCAAGCGGGGATGCAAGGGAAGGAGCGTTTAGGGGAGGCGGTCAACCCCCATCCCCCCGTCCCTTCATTTCCACATCCAGAAGCCATTAGCAATCTGGGTGGCTTCCTTTGTCCTCGGGTGTTCTTCGCTTTTCCGGAGGCCTGCCTTAGACTGCAGAGTCAGATAGACCTCGTCTGACTCTGAGGTTGAACATGTATGTAAACGGCTCTCTGAGGATGTCTAGACGTTACTAGGCACTTATGTTTTATAACTCGATTCTCAAATCCTTAGTAATTAAAACACTGAATATATTCTGAACAAGTTACATGTATTTAGCGGTAATAGAATAAATTACAGAATCATCTTATCAATTGACCCTCTGCCTCGTGATTGGATACGGTATACTTCAGAAAAGCAGGCCTTGCCTATTTCCCCTTCTACCCCCCAGGCATGGGTTATTCGGTCAAGACCTTCAGACGTCTTACCTGCTCACTTGGGGCTCTGACTGTCCAGCACACACCTGGCCGTTAGGTGTCGAGAGCTGCTCCACCCAGGCATTCTACAATGTTTATTCTACTCACAGATCCCCACAAAGATAGGTAGCTAACTGTGTGTATGTTCCCTGCCTGCTACTCATAGCTGCTCAGAGTAGCTCCAAAGGAATGAGTAACTCACCCACTGTCACAGATGGTAAGTGCCGGCTATATAGGTGAGGAAGTTATGGTGAATAACATTAGGTCAAAAAGATAAATGGTTTGTTTCAGGTAATCCGACCCTACCTAGCAAAACAGGGCCGACCCTAGAATTTTTTTCTCCGTTTTTTAGCATGTAAAAGATAATTGCAAAATAATGATAATATAAAAGGTCCGACCTACCCTTTCTTTTTTTCCAGCATGTTACCTGAAACAAAAGAAAACAACTTTATTTTTCTAGCCTTAGTAAGCAGTTCAAACAGATCTCATAGGCAGTTTTCAACATTTCGCTACCTGTGAATACCTGGAATTCTAGTGCAATCAAAGCAATATAATAACTGATTTATATAGATTCCTTATCAGGGGATAGTATATCAGAAGAAACTTTACAATCCACTAACTTTCATAGATCATATCTATTACCACATTGGGCGTAGCAACGCCCTTGAAATCAGGCAGAACAAAAACAAATGTTTCAATAATGTCAAAATCTTTGAAATGAGCTAAGATATTTCTAGCAATCCTTCTAGAATGCTTTCTCAAACATGCGTTGTACCTTAATGACCAATCAGGCGCTAACTGCCTTGTATCCCACGATAAATAGCAATAATCATAGTGATTTGATATATAATCGATATTCAAACGGTGTAGGAGGACCTTTCTATCTTGTAGAATTTCCTGTAAAAGGGGGCCATCACCATTTATTTAGAGTGAGGGAATGACTTCCTTGGCAACCATGTGCTCATTTTGCATGAAAAGTGTGTTTTCATCTTCAAATAGGCAATTCAAGCATTAGAAATGGAATGTTCTACGATGGCCCATTGGATTTGATGTGAAAACATAAACCTGTTGTATATTTGCCTCGTTTGCCTTACTGGTGCTCCCTAATGACCAAAGGTAGAAATAACCCCCCTGCATGTTTTCTCAGTGTGGTGTTTCACAAGCCAAAGATAATAATGGTCATAGAATAGCCATTTCTATAACCATATTATGACTATTGTAAAGTTACAACCACTCCTATCTTGGTCAGGTCATATTAAGAAATATATTAGAATATACTAGTGGCCTTTGTAGAAACACCTGCTAGTGTAAGCCTAAAACCAATCTTAAAACTGCTATCACATCTAGTTATAACCAGTTGTAAATATTGCCATCTTGTGAAACACCACACAGTACGGGTCACCTTTACTTCAGGTTGATATGGATATAGGCCTAGACTTAACCTATTCAAGCATAGGCCAGTCCTTCTGCATTTAATTATATTCGGGATTTATAAGTAGAAAAAACAGGTTGTAAAAGACTGAGATACATTACAATATTCGTGAGCTGAGGAAGGAGTGGAAGCTGTCTTAAAGTATCACATTGTTCAATGATTTTAATTATAAGGAATTATATCATGTTGAATAACCCATACCTTGTTCAATATTTCCCCCATTTACCATATGGGCTGCAGTTATCCTCAGCACCCTAGGGTAAAATCTGGCTGCCAGAAAGCACTTCTTTTCTTCTAAATCGAAACCGACGGTCACGTTCAATCACCTTTTTAGGAACAGACAAGTAATGAGTTTTCCTGGGTATTAACGCCACTTTTGTACCATGTAAATAATGTTGTGGGCTGTTGGTGTCTCTTATTTATTTTATGTGAATAACTTCTTCCCGTAGAGATAGCATTGCGCGGCCGATCGCCACACCCCCAGTGGCGTAACGTGTGTCGATCCACCACAGCGGCTGATCCACCACTGCAGCCTCGTTCTGGGTGCATGTAAACATTCAAAATGGCGGACCGGCGCTTGTACGGGGAACTACGGTACCGGATTTTGATAATTTTTCCTTATTTAAACCTCTAAAAACATAAAATAAATATAGAACTAAACTCCCCTGGTATCCTCGGTGGCCTATCCACCCCTCAGGAGACAACTCCCTCGTGGTGGATCGACCACCTCCTACACCACGGTCGTTTAGTTCTATCTATTTATGACCTGGTTCCATCCCTTGAGGCTTGACTTCAAAACTGAGGGTACTAATCTGACTTTTCTCTACATTTGTCATAACATTGAAATCAAGCTGGGGAAGTAGAAAATATGTATCCTTACAAAGAGTGATTCCATACAAGGATGGTATAATCTTCTATGCAAGATAATGCAAAACAATGATTAGGTTCAATGAACTACTATAAAAAAATGGAGGATAAAGCAAGGAAACTCAGTCATATAATGATATAAGTTAACAACGTTAGCTACGATGTCCTGCATGCTATGTTCCTATAAGCAGAGAATCACGTCTCTTCACTGTTAATACTGATATTCTCGGCCTGTTTGGGTTACCTGCCATGGAGTCAATCCAAAAGGTCGAGTATATATATAAAGAAGGCAGAATCGACCTTCCAATTCTCACCTTGCCCAGTTTGCTTACTGTGCCACTTACATTTATTCGTTTTATGTTGCCTCGAGAATACACGCCTATTTTCACGCCTTTGTAGGGAGGACTGGTGACAAAAAAACAACTAAAGACCGGTATGAGAGAATTCTATTTAGTCATTCCTAATATGTCCAAGAGGACTCTTGCTGGTATATAGAGACTGTGCAGGGCAATCACTGATTCTCTTTGACAGTTTTCCTTTTTCTTTGAGAGTAAGAGATGGTTCCTATGGGAAGACTCTATACAACAGATTTCCTGCACATCGGGAGACAAACAGCTCCCGTAATGCTACAGCAATAGAACAGGACAAGGAGCAAATTATGAAATACATTGGTTCGGGACTAAAGTTCTCGTACCGTAGGGGTTGTCAGATGGTACCACTCCCCTACACATGACTGTATTGTATGTTAACGGCAGTTTATTGGTCTATCCCAAAGAGCTGGTTCGACCATGGCATCTTGGGTCCCCGTCCCCTTCCGATAAATTAGATAGTGCTATACATTTACCATATTCCAACTTCTTTCCCCAGCCTTGCCGATACTGCATGTACCAAACCATCGTCCACTTAATATATCCACTATGCTGCCGTCCACTTGACGTCAGTGATGCCGTTAGCATACAGAATGGTGTTTGTCCAATACCCAGAGAGATTCTGGAGGGACATTTCTGTAGAAGGAGGGCAATTCTCCCCTAGTCAATCCTGACGTGGCTAGAAAACCCTAAGGGACTCTTGTCGGTGTCTAAGGGAGATGGTAGGGTAATCTCTGGGCTGCCCCCCCCCCCCAACCTCACACACCTCCCATTCTAAACATCGACATCCATGATCTAGCCTTGGCCGCTATTTAGATTTACCTTGCCCGCTATCTAGGGATCACTGCAAGCGTGGGCCTTTCTATCTGCAAGCATTGCTTATACAAGACATCCAACATCTACTTCATCCACAGAGATATACCCCCTCCACCCAATACAAACGACCAACTCGTTCACCAACAGTCATTGTGTCACATACATAGTGTAGCAGTGATGTGCATTAAAGATCGTATCCCAACTAAAATTCTGCCATTTTTGAGTTTTAAAATGTTATGCAATGTATTTCAGCATGAAATGTGCATTTTAATGCACAATATTTTTACTGCAGGTTGACACTAAAATCACTGGATAACATAACCTCTACATGGGCAGTTGGTGGCACAATGAGGGCACCTGGTTGATAAGTGTTGCAATACCTGCACATACTTTAAGCACTGACCAAGGGATATTAAAGCAGTGACGAGCTGGTGGAGCCCTCTACTGTTCACCTGCCCTAAAATGATCAAGCCCTAGACTTGCATTTCTCGCCATAACAAAGAACTATTCCACATCTAAATTTGGTATTTTTACACATTTAGGTAGCCTTCATATCAAAATAATACATACCATCTAATAGGGAAATTGGTATCATTGATCACTATATGGTTAATTGATAACATTCTAGAAGGTCGTTTTAGCTGAAATAGCATCTTTAAACAGAACCTTTGTGTACTCCTCGTACCATCAATCGATGGTTGGGGGTAGAGTGGCCTATCAGTTCATGGGGAAATGGCCTACTGGAGGATACTAGAGCAGGGTTATAGGTCCACCTAGCCACACTGAATATGCAATATAGTGCCATATACTTGGTATGGATCAATGTGTATAAGAAGCCTGTACTACTTCTCTGTACTTCATTACCCGAATAGCAATCCGAATCTCTAGACAAGATTGCACTGCGGATTATAATTGGTACATTGGGGATTTATTTGTCAAGAATGCCATTCAAGGATAACTGATATCAGGCCAGTAATATATTTTGTTCTGATGCGCCCACAAAACTCACCATTATAGTTTTCATGAATTTTTGTGGGGAGATCTGGAGTATGTCGGGTAAATAATCATTATCACCATACATTTATGGATAGTGCGCTTTCATATTTATAATGTCACCAAGGAATAGGCCTGTTAATTGAGGACATATCTAGGTTACCGCAAGACAGTAATAATAGTCAGGAAGGCTGGAGAAGAGTCTGTATGGGCGTGGAAAGCAGGGGGGACAGGGGGGACATGCCCCCCCAAACTTTTGGCCAACTCCTCAAAAGGTCAAAACTAAAAGGTCAAACAAAGGGAGGTCAAAAATTGCAGAAAACCTCCCTGGTCCCACCCACTCTGAAACTGCTTCCCACGCCCCTGGTCTGAGGAGATGGGCACCTGGAGTGCTCCAGGTAGTGGTGAGAGCTAAGTGGGTAGGACGTCATATGAACAGGAGAACAGGAAGCAGCTAGAAGCACACTGACCGGAGATGAAGCACGGCCGGTAAACTGAGGGGGATACCCCTCATTAACGTCCATTAAAGGGTCCTGTGATTATGCCGTCAGTAGACTGATATGACGTCATCAGATTCCTAGAACTCTGGGTAAAAGGGGGGTCATGTTTCTCAGGATCGTGATATAGGTGAATTTATATCTAGGTCATTGAGTACTGAAGGCAATGGTCGTTCATACCTATAACGTAAAAAGAGATCTGTTAACATTGATATAAAGTACAATTAGTAAATATATTATGATATCAAAATATACATATAAGAAAACATCTTTTCTTCTATGAAACACAAAAGTGATCCAAAGGGGTCCACCAATGTCCGTCGCAATGTGCCCTATAATGTCTGTCCAAAACCATTAGAAGGACCTCAGGAGGGTGTTGCTCCTATTGTAAAAAGAGTTGTGAGTATGTGCCCTCTTTTCTAAACAAGTTGTGCACTGCTTCACCATTCAACTTGCACTCACCACATTAGTCTGAAAAGTCACCTGCCTTGTTTAAAATAGAGAGAGCTGCACTACCAGGTACCTACTCATGTCACATGCTCTATAGTTTATTATACTGACTGACCTCTCCCAACTAGGTATCTACTCAAATTCCCCCCTTTTTTAGCACCGTACTTGAATGACAACTTGTGCACAACACAAGGGACAAGTTATAGCGACATGAAAAGAAAGGACTGGAAATGAGGGCATTTTTAGCCTGCTCCTCCTTTTACTATAGGAGCAACACCCTTCGGTCATAGTCAGGAGGGTGTTGCTCCTATTTTAAAAGGAAGAGCAGGCTAAAAATGCCCTCGTTTCCAGTCCTTTCTTTTCATGTAGCTATAACTTGTCCCTTTTGTTGCTCACAAGTGGTCATTCAAATACAGTGCTCAAAAAAGCCACCTTTGAATAGTGGGGAGAAGTCAGTTAGTATAGTACCTACTCAGTGTGAGTTGTGCAGCAGGTAACAGAGGCATCATAAAAGCCCTTGTTACAGTGTGTGAGACAATGAGGTACCTGATAGTGCAGCTCCCTCTGTTCTAAACAAGGCAGGTGACTTCTGAGACTGATGTGGTGAGTGCAAGTACTTTGGTGAAGCAGTACATAACTCACAGGGCATATAGTCACAGCTCTTTTTACAATAGGAGCAACACCCTCCAGACCCCGTAGACCGTCGCGGGCGTTCTTCATCCTGCTCACGGAGATAGCGGTGTCCTAAGGGCATTCCGCATAATCGGTTCACCACTCACTTCTTTCCACCACAACCCCGGACGTGCCAGGAGGCTGTTGCTAAAAGAAATGGAATTAAATTCTCACTGTAGCTATTTGATCTTCCAATTCTTGGCTATTCCCCGCCATGAGAATCGACTTCCCCAGAGAATTGGTTCCTACTTGAGAATTACACCCCAACTCTGGACCACTCCTATACCACTCCTCTGACCGATTCCCTTTTCGCAACATACAAAGGAATCAATTCCTTGAGGTGAGTGAGTTCCATTTTGAGAATAGCACCTCCTACAGAACCGATTCCAAATCTTTTTGCAATGGCCTCCTGGGTGCGCACTGTTAGAAAGTAGTAGTACATGGAAATGGGAGTTTTAGTCTGGTTCTCTTCTACTTCAGCACACATGTTTGCCTTTGGGCCGTCAAGCTAACGTTGCTGCCTTCTGTGGAAATCGGTGACTAGTTCATTCAATTAAAAATATGTATACGCTCAACCAGCTTTTTAAGGTACACATTTTCTTCATGTCTCTGGTTCAGCTCTGTTCATCTCCCCAACCAAAGTCGCTCTGGATTGGCTTAGACAACAAATTTATAAGGTCCAATATCTAGACAGATCATTATATACTTTTAAAGATAATAGTATATATGTTAGACATCCTGACCTCTTCTCTATACTGGCGGTTTTACACAGTAGTAGCTCGATATGTTCCCTGGCCTGGTTGACTGTTAGAAGCTGGTCAATGGTTCTGGTCACTCCCATGTGTCAGTGTCAAAAGACTGTGTGTGCCCTCACACATCAGCTGACCTCTAGGGACAGCCTTGGGATGAAGTGTGGAGAGTTCTGTTCATACCTTTAACTACTGCATGGCAGGACGATTCTATATGCAGTAGGGATATAGAACTCAAGGATGTGATGCTGTATTGTTAACCAGGTTTACCTAGGCCTAACTAATTAATTGTCTGTAGCTTTAAATGCTATTGTTAATGTTGCAAAATAGATGGTTATCACCAGAACATCGATATTTCTGTCAGATTCTGAAGGACCATATTCACATATTGGTAAAATTGCTCATCCACAAAATAAATTCCACTGAACAGCAGCGGAAAAGAACATCATTATATCTCTTCTATCAATTGAGGTCTTCTTCGAATCATTGCAAACACTAATAAAAGTTTACACACGTCGGTGGACATAAGTTCTGAAATGAGCGTTGGGGTATCCTATAGTGCTGCCTAGCTGATAGATCGTGACTCCACAGCTGTGTTCTTTCCTAAGTGGTGGATCAATATGACCAGACCTAGATTGCTCTTCAATGTCTGAACTGGCTTCTGAAGAGGCCCCTTAGCTCCTCCAGGAGGTAGTCTGATCAACTGACCACACCCTGCTAGCACCTGTTTGTAGAGGTCTCTATCCAAGGCCCTGACACGGCCAATGAATGGTAGGACATGAGGTTGCATGTACAAGGATTGAAGACTAAATGCACGTATGGAATGTCATTAAAAGCTCCAGTCTGTAGACATTTGGCAGATATATGTTGTGTGTGTGTGTGTGTGGGGGGGCTTTCACGAAGTATAATTTCTTGCAATCCTTTCAAGAAAGTTAAGCCCCCCCCCACCGCCCCATGTTACATATATGATCTAGGATTGTCTGACAACATGTATACTAGAAGTCCAAACTGTTTTTAGCAGTAATTCCCCATATCTGAAGAGCACCTATTTGTCTCAAGAAAAATGTGGACCCCCTGCGTGCATACATACATGTATCATGGAAAACCCCTATAGGACTCTTGGCCATAATTGGTAATTTCTGCCAAGGCACCCTCAACTGGGTAGTGATGGCGGAGTGTGGAGGCACATAATAATATGATTGATAGAGTAATCCAACGAGCACGCCCTTTCTAATGAACGGTGCAGAGGTAGTGGAGAATTATATTGATCATTGTAATTATTCACCATAAAGAGGAATACTCCTTTTCTCATATATAGTGTGAGAAATGGCACCTAGTGCTCTGTCCTTGCTATTGGGAAAGCACCACAGCTATGGGAATCCTGCATTTTCAGGAAATTTTCTGCTATCTAAATTCCTCATATCCATCGGATTTAATTCAGCAGTTGATGTGTTTTGGCATGCAAACCATGGATTGACATCAGGGTCCGCATACTAAATGGGTTCTATTTCATCAGATCTCTTCTAGAATATAACTTCCACGAAATATTGAATATGATGTATAAATCGGACATTTCAGTGCATAGAAGGAATATAATAACAGGAAGGTAGGGGGTCCGATGGAAAAGGGTGAGATTTGATGATGAAAAACAAAGGCAGAAGGAGTTGAATTAGTGCGGTGGCGGTGGCGGTCGGTTGAAATAGCCTAGACCATCCGGAAAGAAAGGAATGTATTCAGTGTTCAATCAAAATGTGTGTACTCAGAATACCGGTGGCCGCAAAGAGTCTGCTCTATAGATGTATAGAAATGTAAAGTTTAGGAGGAATGGGGAAGATGAATAGGCTAACTGAGGTAGTTATTATTCTAACTTCACCAGGTCTCTCTATATATAACTCTCAAATGTTGGTCACCACAGACACTGGGGCATACTGAGTGTGGACACATTTGAGCTTCGAGTTTCTCTTTTTTGTTGTTTATGGATATGGATTGTAAGGCCCTTATTGGAATCGATGAACACTGCCCAGATGGAGTAGCGCTATTCTTGGCTTTCTGCATACAGATCAGTGAACCAGTACCCTCCGCGGAAACATTGAACCTTGGATGATTGACCTCTTGGCAGACTGGGAGGTGTATGTACATGAATATCCAACCTATCCAAAGCTGACATGGAATTCAGACGTACATTGAACCTTATTTTGCATGGAAAAATGGGATCTAAGGAAATAGAATATACTGCTTAGTGTTTCCAGTGATCATTATAACTTCATTCTAAGTTAGGTCAGCTAGGCGAAATTGTCCTATTGTCTACAATTTACAACTCCTGTTTCAGTACCCATATATGGCATAGGACTACTGTCCCAGAGTAGTGGCACTCTACCTAGTCTTTCTGTCCATACCATACAGTCTCTGTATTCCACATTAATCAGAATTCTGAAAATATAATATGAAAATAAAGAAGAGGACAAATGCGTGACAGGGCCATCTGGGGTCTGTTACTCAGAAGTACCTAAAATATTTAGGTGCCTGCACCATCAGTTCTGTGATCTTAGGGGATTCTGTTTTACTCTTAGGTGATCTTACAGTGATACTCTTTGGTGATCTTACTAGACTGATGAGAGCAAGATTGGTGCTCTTAGATTGATCTTACAGGGCTGATGAGAGCAAGATTGGTGCTCTTAGGTGATATTAGAGGGCTGATGAGAGCAAGATTGGTGCTCTTAGATTGATCTTACACTATACAGGGCTGATGAGAGCAAGATTGGTACTCTTAGGTGATCCTACAGGGCTGATGAGAGCAAGATTGGTGCTCTTAGGTGATCTTACAGGGATCATAAGACCATGAATACCCATATTCTTGGACCCATTCATGATCCCACTTGATTCTTGATCTTATCTGTAATCTCACCTTTTTTTTGCACTCAGGGTGAAGGATTATGTTTACCTGGGAGCATCGAGCAAGGCCCACACAGAGTTCCTAAATTCATTTTGCGTGCATAATTAGGGTTTGAGTAACAAACCCCAGGATTTCAATTTCAGAGAGGTATCTGCCGATGCCAGGTTTCAATTATTTCAGCCAGCCAATTTCACGTTCTGATACGGAGCAGCCTTTAAATTACCACAACTAGTGTGGTGAGAGTGCATGGCGCAGTAGGGAGATAGTAATAGCATGGAGATAAGGGAGATATGTGCCATTGTCCTGCTGGAGTAGCCTGCTTCAGAGGCAGCCTTTTTTCAAACTAACGAAAAGGATGGATGGTTGGCTATGTGGGACCGTTATGGAACAGTAGGTAGGCCTATAATGAGACCAACAGGGAGAGGGGAAACCATTACCCCAGATACTTGGCCAATAGATGTGGACTATATTGGTCCCAAGTTCATCCTCTAAAACATTGTCAGCAGAGCACAGTGTATCGTTTGAACATAAGGGGCAAGATTCCATAAAGTGGTGGAAAAAGGTATAGGCAAAATAAAATATTTGAGATGATTTTTCCTTATTTTTTTATCCTTTGGGCAGTTTTCATTACTGCCTGCAGTAATGCCAACTCTGACTTTCCATCTGATATGTTCCTCGGTTGATAGCATGGGTTGATTTGGGTTCATCAAGCCAGGTTTTGCTGTGGAAAGGAAAATCACGTGTACTATCATAATTATAGACTCGTGGCATAGAAACTGACTTTATACACAAAATCTCTCTGTCCTGTGGTCATTGCATTAGACCAGGGTGGTAGACCAGGGTGGTAGGTTGTACAGCTAATTTCCATACAGAACCTCGTTCTGGTCGGTTTGATTAATGCCCCGATAAGTGATAGGACAGTAGCCACGTTCCCTGGGGCAGCAGTAGTTACTATTGTCACCAATAGAATACCCAATTTTATTTGCAATCAGGACCCTGGGTATATTATTTATTCTAGACTGGGCAACAACCTCGCAACAGTATTTGTAGTTCCAGGAATTTGTATGCAGGCAATTGTACTGCTAGCTGTACACCTAGACCCCATTGCTGCCAAGGATGTATACTTGTAGTTAGTTTCTGTGCACGTTCTGCACAGAAGAAAATATCATTGATCAGTGTTGATTAATAACAGTTAACAGTGGTTAATGTAGACTCTTTCATATACCGAGTAAGATTTTATGACTTCGCCATGTCACTAAAGGAAGAAATTTACATTTCATAATTGCATGAAAGTCAGAGTTTTGATTAAGACTATACAATTGCAGCATAACGACCCCCCCCCCCTTATATATGGAAAGACCATACTTATAAAAATTTCTCTTTGCACAGGTATTAAAATGTTCACTAATTAGGTGTACCACCACTCCATAGATATCACATTGAATTTTGTGTAAGTTTGAAATGGTGATTAAGCATACATCAATGATTCTGCTCCAGTATGTCTAGTATATACTGCAAGGGCTGTGTCCTATAGACAGAATAAACCAGGTTTCTCACAGGGTAGTTTGTTTAGATAAGAGTAGGCCGTTCATGAACTGTTTGTGTACCGTCTTTGGGCTTATTGTTAGGTCACTGCATTAGACTAGTTGGACCTGTTTCATACTGTTTGAGGCATATGGTTAATTTAAGGCTCACACTGGTTGGACAAATGAGAGCCCCGATGGGACATTAGCTATTCGCTGTTGGCACAAGTAGGCACTGTTGTTACTTCATGTACCAAAATGTGTACTGTCATTCGGAAAGCAGGGACCTGGAAATAGTATTCATTTCTGTTTGGATAGTTGCCTAGGAACACTATAATTGGGCCAACGGGCAAGAATGCGCCTCCAGGGGGGATTTTTAGTACTGGCTTTGGCCACCAGGTACAACACTGGAAAATAAGTAAAAAAAAAATGTTTTATACCAATTTTTGATGGGGAATCCAGTGGTATGCTTAGAATTATACCATATCCACTGAAAACTTTCTATGTTTTGGAATGCAAAAGGAATGTTTGTTGCCATGGCAACATAAAAAATTGACATATATATGACAATATGATTCAAGCGGTAACTGCGAACAAGGTGCCACGTACTAACCTATTGACATATATATGACAATTTCTGGTTGCCATGGAAACCACCCCATTATTTGAAATGGGAACTTTTACCACAATTGTTTTTGGAAATCCCTTCGGGAACTCAGAACTGAAGAGAGAGCTCAAAAATTCCCTGTAGAACCAATTTTACAGTATAAGCATCACATTTCTTTGGTTATTTTTCCACAAACCTGTAATTTTTGCATTATAAGATTTGACGATAGGATATAACACATTTAAAGCTTATTTGCTATTTTCAGTTGCACATTGCAACCTATGTTTGACAAGCAATTACAGCAAAACTATAGGGGATATTTTAGCTCAAGATATCTCATTTCAAAGCCTGTCACTTAAACCTTAAAAAACGATTTCCCCCCTGGAGGCATGTTTTCCCTCATCTGGCCACATATTATAATGTTGTCCCAAAATAGGGCTGCTTATGGTATTGTAGCAGCACAGCTGTAGACTTAGCCTCGGAGGTGTATAAAGTAGGGAATTCGAAGGCATTTGCTCATAGTGTGGAGCTAGCCCGTAGGGTTAATGATATCCATTTCGAACCACTGATGCTGACATACAGTGGAATTTTATACAAGAACACATCGTAGAATACCTAGACATTTGCTGCCCGTATAAGGACTTTAATATTAAGAAAGAAACTCAGCCCTGGATCACTAGAGATATTATAGAGCTGATAAATCTCAGGGATGAATTATTATTAGAATGGAAAAGAACCGGTGACAGAGCAACTTTAAAAAGGGTAAGGAATTTATGTAATCACAACCACAGACAGTTAGAACAAGCCCAGAGTCATTATGTCCTACGCTTACTTGATGAATCTAACGGTGATCCTGCCACCTTCTGGCGTGAGATAAATGCCCTACTTAATCCCACAACAAAGAATTTATCAATTCAACTAGAAAACGAGATTACTGGCCAAATCATACCGAAAGACAAAACTGCTGAATTCATCAATGATTATTTCGCTAATATAGACTCTGAGTTTTTTAACAACCTACCCGCCGCTGGCCAACCACAGCTTGATGTAGACCAACCTGATGTAGACATTGATCTAGAGAACGTGGCTGCTTTAGTCAATCATGAACTAGTCCTAAACCTAACTCGTAAGATCAATATAGATAAATCCAGCGGTATTCCTGGCATAAATAGTAAAGTGCTAAAAGATGCACTCCTGGTTCTCACCCCAGAACTTACTACTATCTTTAAGAACTCGATTGTCAATGGTATTTTTCCACTCTCTTGGTCAAAAGGCCTACTGGTTCCAATCCCCAAGAAAGGTAACCTAAGTAGTGTGAAGAATTGGCGGCCTATTACATTGTTGCCGCTCCCTGGCAAACTCATGGAAAAAATTATTCACAAAATCTTAAGTGACCACTTAGAAGAGCATTCGCTGTTGTCAGATAAGCAATTTGGTTTCCGCCCAGGACGGGGCACTAGTGATGCTGTGTTTGAAGTTGTGCATGACATTTTTGAAGCTAGGGATGACAGTCATGTTACAGCTGCCTGCTTCATAGATTTCTGTAAAGCCTTTGATTGTGTCCACCTCCCAACCCTGATTGCTAAAATTTCAAAACTAAACATTAAAGGTTCTCTGAAGAAATGGCTAATGGCATACCTAGCACATCGATCAATTCAAACAATAGCCAATGGAGATATATCTGTCCCCAAATCTGTTAGATTCGGGGTGCACCAAGGGTCAATTTTGGGCCCCTTATTGTTTGTGGTCTTCATCAATGACATAACTGAAGTCATAAAAAACTGTAAATTTGTACTGTATGCGGATGACATAGTACTATACGACTCGAAACCCTCAGCAGATGATGCTTGTGCATCCCTTCAGGATGATCTGGACTGGGTACATGCATGGTGTAATTCCAACTATATGACTGTCAACTCTAGCAAGAGTATGTGTATGTATTTCGGTGCTGGCAATAGAATTGACAAACTAGCTAACCCTGCCTTGAAATTAGGCATCGAAATCCTACCAGTATGTAAGAGCTACCCATACCTGGGTGTTGAGTTGGATGGTAGGCTAACCCTCAACCATCACATTAACAAGGTAAAAAAATCAGTCGGTAATAAACTGTACAAGTTATGTAAATTGTGCAAATGTATGTCAGAAAATATAAGTCTTAATGTCTACAGAACAATGATCACCCCCACACTAGAGTACTGTTCATTTTATACCGGATGCGGTCAGGTGGTGGAACTTGCCAAACTTCAGCGAATGCAAAACCAAGCCCTAAGGGTTTGCTGCCAAACCAGGGTAAGGCAAGTAAGTGTGCTCAACCTACATAATTGAAGTAAAATTGATTGCCTAGAGAAGAGACGATCTATCCAATTATTAACCATAATGTGGAAAAGAGCCAAAGATGGAGAAGCTACGGTACAAGAACGCATAAGAACTAGAGGGGATCTAAAGTTAAAATTTAATATCCGAAGAGCGAAAACTAGTTTTTTTCAGCGTTCTGCTTTTTATAGGGGAGTGAAATTATGGGACCGGCTAGATAAGGGCACTCAAAAACTGCCTACAAAAAGGCGTTTTAAAGCGGCTATCACTAAGATGGACTTTATAAAAAATCTATAATTATTCACAATACACAATTTTGTTATTATCCGCTACATACACCTATATCTGTCTGTGGAAAATTGAATATGTTGTAATATCACCATTTATCAGTTACTTACTGTTTGATTCTTGACTGTTTATTTAATAATTTTGTGAGTTTTGACAAAGCTATGTGTAACATTGATACTCTCATATCACCAATGTTCTGTAACATACATATAACCAACGAAGAAATTGTAAGCATACTGTAATCCTCGCCAAACGACGGGTGGAAAAACGTCCCATTGGGACGAACTCGTTCAATAAAATAATAAAAATAATAATAATAATAATAATAATAATAATAATAATAATAATAATAATAATAATAATAATAATAATAATAATAATAGTGTAGCAGCTTGGGAGAACTGAACTAGATGTGCCTGCTATCTTCATTCATTAGTATGTACGGCATACGTGTTGTATCTCATATGTTGTAGTTTATTAGAAGGGGACAGTGTAGATCCTTCAACCCTATCTGAAAATTCAACTCGCTTAAGAATAATGTATCTTTTACAACTTTCTGAGAAGAGTAGTTTCAGAAGAAATCATACATCCTCACCAACATTCCTACAGGCTCTTAGCATCTCCCCAATACGTCCTTTCTCCAGGGGTGTTACAGATCCAGCCTCTCACAGTCAGTGATCGATGTATCCCCAAGATTGTTTTGCCTCATTAAGGTAACCCTTATGTGACGATTCTCAGGGAGAGGACGGTTTTGTCACCTACGTCATCCTTTTTACTGGCACCTCCAGTCAGCCTTTCTTTATAAGCAGTCTAAAATATTGAACGAACCTGGTGTCACAAAACATGACTACCGTTTGCGACCACCATAATCATCACTTTATACCTGTATCTTCTAAACTGTCTTGAATGTGTATTCTGTGTTGAAGGATGTGGCGATGTTGACTATTGAATGGGCCGTTGATAGATTGCTTTTAATTGGCTTCGCTCTTCACATTCGCAATTGGATTCGTTAAAGGCAAATCACATTTAACAGACGCCACTGGGAGCATTAATGATATTAGGTAGGTGCTTGTTTGCAGGAGAAGATCAATATAATTTCAATGTGATCAGTAAACACAGCGGTAATTTGTACCTAAGATACATTCATGATGACTTTGCATTTTTTACCTATAGTACATAGGAAAGTACCGGAAATGAGACCTGTATGCTTCCTTTACATTTCCATGGGCGTTTACTCTAGACTCTCGCGGACACCGTATAGAGGCAGTATCGGGAATCTTAGTCTATTGGCATAACACGAGATGGCGCCACTCTTAAGCATGTAGTTGAGTCAGAGACCTTGGGTTGCTACATGTACTACCAAGCTCTTTGGTTTACTGTGGATGCTCTGTTCATAGTGTTCAGCAAGACCCTGGGTAGACTACCTAGTGATTTGACTGCTCAAATAATCTATAAAACGTTACCACGAAGAGGTAGAATGAGTTCTTGCCCAATGATATGAGACTTGAGGGTTTATCAAACTATTTATTAATTGCAAAACTGCTTGATTGACTAATCGGACACCAGCAATTCAGAAAATCATTACATTTTGTCATCTACACTATCACTGTTGACACAAGGTTATAATTTCCATCATGTATTCATATTATCATGAGATAATAACGTTCAATGTACGAAGTATCCCTAGTGTTAATTCAAAGCACATTTTCTCCATGGTTCTGATCGACCCTGCAATTAACGTTTAGGACTTTACACCCTATGTTTTTCAAATAAAGAATAAAAAGACAAAAAAGGAAAGGAATGCAGTAACATGGCAGTAAGTGGTACATATATAGCACCTGGAACCCAGCCCACCTGTAAAGGGGACATGGGCAATATATACACATCAATCATGTGGCCCTGCCCCTAACCCCTTCTTCTTTAAAAGGTCCCAATGGTTTCCTTTCAGCTCAGTAGACCCTCAAGTCATGTCCTCCCATTATATACAAACTTGACACCGTCCAAGATCCAAAAAGATCATGACGTGGAGGGGTAACCATGACCTGGATCCTTTACTTTGACCTCATGTGGTTCTGTTGTGTTCCCTTGGTGGGTGCCGCTAACCACATGACAAATTTTGCGGTAGCCCCTATCTTCCTTTACATGCTACTATATCAGCGTTATGCTGGGTCATTTTGGAGCCACCCTCAGTCTTTTAGGATCCTCCTAGAACTCTCATACATTTCGACCAGTCAGGAACCTACCATAATGACCACTTTATATCATATACATGTAAATATTTCAATGGTGGTACAGTGTCTTGTCATGCACTCCTGAACTCGTATTGGAGTTGGCTCCTGACGCGTCCACTTGGCACCTTTTCGGTACTGCTTAGTGTAAATATATACACCACACTGGGAACTACGCCTTTAACAAAAACAAGTACTGGATGTTGGGGTGCACTACCATCATATGTATGTACCCTGACCACTACCAGCATCAACGTAGCAGGTTAGGTCAACTGTGGTTTGGATCCCTCCACTCAATCGCTCTTCTCCCTCCTCCTTCACCCCCACCCACCCGACCCCTGCTGCAGGAACGTAGCTAGGGTTTCACCCCCTACTCCGGCACGTGGACGAGGGCGGGGCTGGATCAGCTGTTTAGTTCAAGGTCCCATCCAGGGAGGACTTGTACTTTAGCGACAGACGTTAGTAGTGCACCGTGCTACGCCTGGAGAGGTGCTGGAGTGAAGTGGCAGTCTTGGTGGTAAGGATCTGCCACACAGGAGGGGCTGAAGGTGGGAGGGTGGAAGGTGACCACTGTGTACGTACACCAGCTCTCCTTGCCTGGTCACAGACCAGTAGAGATCCTCCAGTGGGGGTATAGACCACACTAAGGACAGTCAGTACATCACTTAGGGATCTTTACACAAGGAGGCACTATTTTCCTTACAGGCTTAATCCAAGAGAGACTGTTTCTGTCGTGGATTTAAGTTGAGGGGTACCTATATATACCCTGTGGGAAGATTCTTACCCTTGAGGACCATTGGCAGGTGAGAGTGCCCACTATACAATAGTTATTACTACCTTTATTAGTGTGATTCTGTATGTAACCTACCACACCCAGCTGGCTGGGTACAATGCATACTATATGCCTTTTTATGGTGCCCATGTGGGTATAATTAGGGCAGGGAACATACACACCGTTCCATATTGGCCATAGTTTTAGCCAAGTATTGAACTGGAAGCCTCTGCCCATGGTCTGCCCATACAATGAACCTAGATCTACGTGCAATTGTTAATCTCTCCTTTATACGTATACTATAATAACATATGATGTTATAATAACATTCTGATATTATCTTGGAGAGCATCAAAGTAAGTCTTCATAGCGGAAGCATTCTACAACTTCAAGTTTTCACCTTGTTTTGATGGATTGCATCTTCGCACTTGACAAGTGCACTGTCGTGTGATCTTTTCTTTTTCATGCGAGCTTTTTTTCTGAATGCTATAGAACGCTTTTAAAATCTTCAAAGAACGATGGGCAGTAATGATGAGGTATTGTGTGAATAAGGTGTAATGAGGCTTCAATACGTTTTTTCTTAGTCGCACCTATTTTGGAAAGTTGATCTTTGTATAGAATGCTAAATCATATTCATGGGGAAACAGTTCAGTATCTTTGTGGGTCAAGCACACCCAATGTGCATGGATGGAATCCATGTATTTATACATGTGTGGAACAGAAGTAATAAAAGAAGTGAGACGCCCGTCTACTAAGGGATTGCAGTTAGATAATCCGTGCCATCGTGCTGGCCTGTACTCCCTGTCCCCAGGAGATACAGAGCCACTTTCCCCTCATTTGCCTTGTTCTTTTTCTTTTCCTTTTCATATCTGAGACCAGGGACTCTACGCCCGCTCAAGATTACCCATCCCATTAGAACCAGGCAGGGAAATTCCTGATCCATTTACGGGATGAGCAGCTCGTGTGTGCCCAGGCCATACTGTTGTACGAGGAGTAATCTGCTCTCATACAACAGCCATCCCTAATCTACGCCTATACCCGAGGCTCTTCAATGAGTCTGAGGTCCTGTCTGCCCAGTATTGTAACATCCCAATACAGTGGTCAATATTTGGGGGACCCCCTTGCTCCTCCTTTGTGGTGTCCGCAGGAGCATTTGCTTAAGCCAAACGGTGGAATACCCCTTCCTAATGTTTGAAATGGACCATTTCATTGTTGACGCATACATTTTATAGCCATTAAGAAACCCCACAAAGCCTCGCTAAGATTAAGGCCCACACCGAAAGGCTTTACACATCCTCCCTGTGCCTGCAGGGAAATAACATTAATTTATTGAGGAAATGCAATTGCCAGTTGCGGAACTGAAGGACGCCAATGCTTACCCGTGCATAAAACTAGCAAACCTTATTAACCCGTCTGTTCAATTGCCTCTTGGGACACATTACAGCCATAAATACAGGACTCGTCGACCCTGACTGAGCCATGCCATAGTTCCAGGACTATTGGTAGCACCCCTGACTATTTCTTATATTACCCAGTTTCCATATATAGATTGCTGGTTCCTTGCTATCCATATGTATACACATAAATGTCAGTCTTGTGTTGCCACTACCCATTGCGTCTTGGCTCTGATACGGCACGATCGGGCTCTGTGGGCAATCCAAATATACCGCTGCATTGCCAAGCACAGCCATTAAATCTAATGCGAATCTTGCGCGATCAGAATACTTAAACATCCCTGTGTCCTACTAGGTTGGAAACCAAGTCTGGCAAGTGGCATCTATAAAATTTAATGCAGACCAAACACTGTACCCACCTTCGCCAGACAGGAAGGAATTAAATGCAGGAGCATTGATGATATCGAGGCAGCAGGCATGCATAGTAGTCTAAAAATTCTATGTAGGGACATTGCCCTGAACCCCACTCTTTTTTTAGGGCATAAAGATTATACGACATATGAATAATTCATTTTTTTAGGTTACGATCTAAAATATGCAGAATATGTACGGCGTTTATAGCTGATGTTCATGTTACATATACCGCTAGAGGCAAAGAAGTATGACCTCATTTAGAATACTTAAGATATCAGTGGCAGTTATTAGGGAGGTCAATACTTGTATGAATCTAATGTCAGGTGGGCAGAGCAAGTACCAATGTTGATTAGAAACATCTATTGTCAGTTTGACTCGGGGTTTGACTAGATTTCTGTAGTTTTAGATCTGAACGTGTACGGCAACGAGTATACGTACGTGTAACGTCATAGGTCACGTGGGGGGAATCCCAGTATACAACTTGTAGGCTAGACGTTTTGGACTTTTACGAGGCTATCTACACGTACATGAAGGGGGAATTGATATAGATAAGAAGTTCTTTCATATTTAGATATGGCAATCCTGTCTACATGAAGTAAAGGTATAAAACTACCTACTGCAGGTGTTTATTGTTTGTAATGTAATTACATGTCTGTTTAATTGGCACTTGATTAAGCCATTTAGCCTACTTATGTGGAACCTATCACTTTAGGTGTTGATAGCTGCAAATAGCAGGGGCGGCGGAACATGTTTGAAGTTTGGGGGGCCCTGGACCCCCAATCATGGATATGGGTTTGAAAAATATATGGGTTAGGTTCTTAGGGCCATAGGCCCCCAGAATATTTTGGAATTTTTACCCCCCCCCCCCAAATTGCTGTATTCTTGAAGAAATGGGAATATGTATGAGAAAAGTTTGGGATTTTACCTTTATATTCACACATTTTAGGGTATTTTGAGCCACTCCCATAAGAATTTTTTCTCATCTTTCCAAAAGTTGGGGGGCCCAAACATACTTTGGCCCCCCTAACTTTGAAGTTAGGGGGGCCAAAGTTCCTGTTCCGCCACCTATGTATAAGATCTGTATTCTTAACCACATAGCCTCTACTTGTACTGGGACCTGTACTTCTAGCCCTTGCCGTTCACGTACCAGTACACGTCCCCATATCTTAAACTCAGCATGACAATCATCCCTCACCTATTGAATTTGCACACCACTTAATAATTGCCCCTCTGTTTTAGATGTAGATATTTTGTGATTCTATCCTTGTTCCCCTCTTGGCTTACTTGAATAGTTTGCATTTTGTACGAAAGACATTGGGAGAGACATCGCGTTTAAGTATCCTCCTTTCAAAGCCAAGGTGACAGCATCGTCGTCTCAAGTTTATATTCAAGGGCCATTCTTTGGGGTTCTACAAGCACACATATATAAATTACATGATCTGTCGAGTAGGTTTTGCATTTGCAAAGATTGTGAGCATACATCCCACACTTTGTACATATACGTCTACCACAATGAGACATTAACCGCTCGGTATATTGCTATTACCAACACTTTTTTTTAACCCCATGTGTATGTATATTATGTAGGGTAATGTTCCTGTGGAGCCTACACGAGTACGTTATGTTCACATGGTCAGCCTTTCACAACACCTACACCACAACCACGCCCATACCTTGTGCCCAAAAACACTGCTTTGAGGCTGGGTGATTTCTACATTAATTTTTCTCACTGAGTCCGTATACACATAAGGTTTAATCAGGTAAAAGTAAAAAAAGATGATCCTCCACGAGACCCCTAGCATAGATACCTTATTGGTTTACATGCACCATTGCTCAAATTACATTGTGAAAGTCCTGCCATTGTCTAGCTAAGTTCCTGAACTCTCATCTCCGTTAGGCGGAGTTCCTCAGTCTAGTCATTGGCAAGATATTCTTTGCATTGTAACACTGTGCAATGCTTGCTTATTGTACAGTAACAATAGGTGAATTGCCTGAGCCAAGGGGAGCACTTATATGTGTGAACAACAATCCAGCTAGTCAGAACCCCTCCCTCACATGCATGATCCTGACTTTTTGGGGAGCACTTGAGATCTACGTGACAGGTCTAATACATACCATACTTTGTAAGCTGTATGATCATGGCCATATGCTAATGCACATTTGACACATTAAACCGTATGACCATATCCCATGTAGGATTACACTGCTACTTCCTTTGTAGATTGTATATGGAATGTTCCCTTTCAACTAGGTTCCTCGGTAATGCCCTATAATATTACAATACAAGTTAAGCCTGCAGGGTACCTGCTACCTCACAGAGTGGTAGTCTGCGATAATCATTGTATCACGATTGCATTCGGGTTGTTTGCCCGAAGAGGTCTATAAATAGAAACACGCCAGTAAGTTTACTCATGTTACAGCGTCAGCTACAGTTACTAATTGTTACTATTTATCGGTCTCTGCAGGCAAACAAACCAATGAACTGAATTGACCTTTGGTTGTTTGTCAGGTAGAGTGACTATGTCTTCCATTGGTAATTATATATAGGCTACAAGCTTCTATCTCTATATATGTCCTATTCCACATGTTAGGTCATTCAATTCATTCAGTAATGAAATATATAAAATGTACATGGGTCTTTGTATATTTATTCAGCAATGTACTATCCAATAATACTTAATATTTTGAAAGGTTCCTACTCATGGTATAGCTGCCTGACCACGTGATAACAATGTTTGCCTGCAGCTAACCACCCTGTCACGTAGCACAGGCTTAATTGGAACTCACTCTATATAACTATATATACGAGAGTTACAGCAATGACCACGAGCTTGCAATATTTGCCCACTGCTAACCACCCTGTCACGTAACTGTCGCTCATGCTGTTGTGACGTTGATCATTCTGACATAGGTGATGGAACTAAGGTCATAAATTTCAACATCCACCAGCGCATGGGCTCTAGCTATCTAATGGGTGCTGACCAGTCGGCCCTATTCTTACCCACATGTTTCAATGGCTCAGCTTCCGGATGGCATTGGTTGTGAGGTGATCCAGATTAAGAGATTCTTGATTCAAGGCGAGGGGCAGAGGCTTTTACTGAGTACCTTAGCTGAAAGGTTCTGGGGCCATATTACTCAGGATCCTACTACAATCAGCCAGTACTCAAGTTAATGATTTGTATGGCCTTTGTGGTATACGATCTGAAGGGTGCTCTTGTAAGATCCTCTGAAATAGCCTCCACAGGTTCTAGCACAAAAGACCCCAGTTCAGATGGCTCATGATTCTATATACCTCAAGAGCCTGCTAATGATCCCTAGACCGATAGTACAAATTCATGGGAGCTTGAACACAGCAATGAAAGTACATATTATTAATTCCACTTTTTAATTTGCTTTTCTTATAATACAACATGTTCTCACACACAAACCTTTCTCCTACTAACACAGGTCACATTGCTTTCTTTTCATGCTTGCCAGGGATTGGATTATACACGAATTCTTCACCTACTCAACCAAGATGAATACTCCAAAAAGGTAGGTTCACTTTACCGACCACTAAGCATGCACAGCACGGTCAAACATCTGACCTCCATCATGGTAGTCTAGAAGCATGTTGACTGTTAACACATAGGCTCATTAAGTTCATGAAGTTTGCAACTTTTCAATTACACTGTTGGCAAGATGTAGACGCATAGGTCGGAGGGGGGGGGGCGATGCCTAAACCGTCTGGTCAGGATTAGAACATTCTCTGAATTCCCAGAATATCTCAAGGCATGACTACTCTGAGCCCAATTTGAGGTACCTGTTCCATTTTGAATTTATTCCACATGAGAATTCCCAATATAGCTATATGCCCTGCATGGAGTTGTTTTGATGTTGTTGTTGTTGTTGTTGTTTTTGTTGTGTGTGTGCCTTTTTAAATATTTCCATATACTGAAACAAACACTTCCCTTTGACATACTGGCATATTGGCACAGAATTGATCGATCTCCAGTCAACGCCGGTGGACCATAACAAGCATGACACACATAAAAAAAAGAACTAGATTTTATAACAAAGCAGTCTCCAACTGAACCTTTCACCAGTGCTAGATATTCCAGTGGTAGATTGTTGAGAAAGGGATCTACTGACAACTTCTGAGGCTAGTGCACGTTTGGCTACTGATGGAAGGGGCGTGGTCGGCATGTGCCACACGTGTTGGGAGCCTGAGGGAAGAGGCCTGCCCAGGGAGGCAAGGCAAAGGAGGTCAGTGAGCTCCAAGTCACAGCATTGAAGGTAAACCTTATGTTGTTGAAGCAAAGTTTGGATGAAAACTTCTCACAACATGGTAGTGGGAAACATGAAAAATTCTGCTACCTGGAGCTGGCCCTATATTATTTAGGCAAACCAGGAAGAATGCCAAGAATCTCAGTTACTGATGAATTGTAGCGATGCTACTATATTACATGTGAACACCCTGTATGTTGCATTTGGAGGTTAATACCAAGCAGGGTAATATCGTCCCATTTCATTCTCTAAAATAATATCTTTAGCATTCCAAAAGAGGATTGTGACGTCAATGCAACTTCACTGTCATGTAAAGTGTGCTGACTAGAAGTCCCAAACGTCTGGTTGGGAAGGTAGGGTTATGTCCTGAGTGTTCTAAGAAAGTGGAAAGCCTTGTCTGTCCATAGCCAGAGCATCATGTCCTGTCTGCTCATGGCTGTCCCTCCCTCCTCACTACCTTAAAAGCACCCTGTAAGAACTGTTCTGTTGGAGTGGAGCAGCTCACCGTCAAGCCAAAGAGCAGCTCAATGGAAGAGCAGCTCAGAGGCCTCCATCAACTGCAGCAGCAGCACTGCTAGTGAGGCAGCAGCAGTGCAGGGGATGGGATGGAGGGAGGACAGGAGAGGTGTTGTCATTCAGATTTCGTTCCCATGTTTTCCATGGTCATTTTCCATGATATTGCAGCTGCTTATCATGAGCTGCTGATATATTATAAAAGCTACTGCTCAAATACTTTCCCCCAATATACTACCCCAAATCCTAAATACGTCATTCTCAATGTTCATTCTATCATAGCAGAATGCAAACAGGTCGTGTGGGAACTGCAGTGGCTAGTTGACAGAGATGGTAAAGCTGCGTTAGCTATGTTTGTCTGGTGACTGGAGGAGCGTGCATGGCGGCAAACCGGCGGCCGTGCATGCACGTGCCAGCATGTGTGTACACAGGAGGAAGGCATGGGTGGAGGGGGGGGCAGAGGCCAACGGTGGTGGGTTTAGGTGGGGTTTGTGAGGAGTGGAATGGTGCCCGCCCCAGCCACCACTACCACATGTCAATAATCACTCTGTTCTCCCGGTGTTTGATAATTTTTGCGTGTGGCTTGCATAGTAAATAGCCGAAGCGGGACAGGGGCGGGGTTTGGTGGTTGGGTGGCTTATGGGACGGGGTGGCGAAGGTGGGAAAGGGGGTGGGAACTAATCCGATGGAAGATGCAAATAGCAAGGCCAACGTGCTGCGTGGTTTGGTGGCAGGGGAGGGTTGTCAGCAGTGGCCACACTGCGTCGTCCACAGGGGGTATAGGGAGCGTGGCGGCAGTGGTCGTCTGTCAGGCTGTCAGTAGCAGAAGACCTACCTCTTCTCTAGTACTACTCACACCCATCTAGACACACAGAGACAAGCAGCCAGAGCTGCTCTCTGGCAGTTGCTCTCCAGGGGACTGTAGGCAGACCATTGCCGGCCGGCTCGGCAGCTGAGCATCTTGAGAGCAGTTAAACGGCAGTTACAGAGGTGCTCAGTGATCAGGGAACTGCTCACATTCGCAGGAGAAGAGCAGGACACGGGAGATCAGCAAGGAGTATATCACTTCACAAGGATGGCACGTATCTTTCCGGAAGTGTCCGCCAAGCTAGCCGGCAAGAAAAGGTATAATTGAGTTGCTCGTCTGTTAGGATCCCATCACGAATACTGCCGTATCACTGAGTGATGAGCTGCTCGCCGCTTTGTTTACAACGCCATTTTTAGTGGGATTTAATTAGGGGTTTGCTCTCACCACAGCAGGAAGTCAACATCCAACGGTTACTAATTAGTGTTGTGTATTAATGGATTACAGTCTTCACTCTTTGTTAGTGTTAGAGAGTGTGTTCCATGGTATAGTGAGCAGCTCACACATGCTCGGTGTTGCTCATTCATGACCTGCTCAGGTTAGGACCTTCTTTGAAGTCTCGATTCTCTGGTGCTGGCTGCTTGTATAACGGAACTATTTTTTAGTGTCAAGATGTGGTGTTCTCTAATGAGAAATTTGCTGTCACCATGCGTTTGATCAAATAAACAAATACATATACATCTACAGTGAAAAAAGAAAACATGTTCATTGTCTAATGGGAAAATTGTACAAAATTACTTCATTAGCTGGCAAAGCCATAATATAGTTGTTACTTTGTTTCTGTCATATCTACATAATACCCGCAGTCCACTTGGCCTCCAAGTGGTTCTCTATTATAATTGACATCACATACTGTAAATAGATAACCCTGTTTTTGATATTATTTGTTTTACTTTCAGGGTATCATTTGGCAGTACCCACGGCTCCATGGTGGAGACCCTTATTATAGACGATATGCCCAACGATGAGAGGTCCTTCTACCAGGATACCCTTCTACAACAGAATAACAAACACACCCTCACATCCAAACGGTGAGTACTTCTCTATACCTGCTCAGGTATCTGCTCATATGAGCAGCTCAAAGGGGAGGCCACTTTGAACTATATCTAAACTCTGACTGAGTTTGATGTGATGGCATTATAGTTGTGTTCTTTAGGGTTTGAGGTTTCAGAGAATGTTTTGGGTTAGGTAGGTTCTCATGGGTATAGAGGAGCGTATGGTTCCAATTGTGGCAGTTCAAGGTAGAGTATGCCTTTGCACCTGGGTGATTTATTGGGTGAGCTGGGAGCGGATATGGGGCGCCTGAAGGGTCCGGGAACCAAAGCTGTTACTCTGGATTACCAGGCCCTATTGATGCCCATGCAGGTGGAACGGATTATAGGGTGCTCACTATTGCCATTCGTGCTCCTCGTCCTGAACTTTAGAAATGTGTAGTTTCGTAACCTTTACAACATGACCGTGCACGGTAGTGCCGAGCTGCTCTTATAGAAATCGGCACCAGGTCTTGAGCTGCTCTGAGTAGGACCTGATTCTACAGGCATCCCATGGGCATAGGTCTACATTCCCAACTGTCAGTGCCTGTGTATAGGTACGTTACCATTGCCATACATGCATGACACGGTGAAAAAGGGGTGGGGTCCCTATACGCACGGTAAAACCTGGGTGTTTCCCCCGCGGGGATTTAGCACTGCTAGTCGTGCCATTATCGCCCACTGGGCAAGGTGTCCCTGTTATCGCCCACCGCCATGCCGACCCTTGGGTTCAAGCGCTCGCAAATTTGGCCTCTCTCCATTCAACCTCCAATTCATATTTATACTTTATCCAAGCAGATCACCTATCACCTATCACCACTATGGTTTGGTTTGTATCGTGTAATACTTTTAGAATTAAGAAATAAAAAGCAAACAGATGTGAAGCAAATTGGAAATAGAGAATGTGCATTTGCAAGTTTACTAATGGGACCTATTTATTGATGAAATGAATGTAGAGAAGAGATATTAACCCAGATTCGCCCTGGGCTTGGAAATATGCCTGCCCTATAAGTGACCATACATTATTATGCGAACCTATAAAATAAAGTCCTGTCATTCTGGTGGCAATATAACGAACCATGCACATAATAGTGTGGGATAGCAGAGTTTAAATGGGGTTAAATCATGCATTCTAGGTGTAGATAGTGTATAGGGTGTTGGTCATAACAGGGGGTATTGTTGGGTATTGGGGGACGTTTACCGATTGGTTTGTGGTCGGCTTCACGGCGTAATTGTTCCAGTGAGGGATTGTAATATAAAGGTGGCATTCACATGGCAGGGCCAAGCAAAAACATGTAGACTGGTTATGTGTTACAGCAGAGATATGTGATCTACATGTCTGTATAATGATTGTACGTGATATCGTGTCTTTACCCTCGTAGATACAGATCTACGTCATTCCAGATGCAACTGCGTAAGTTAGAGGGTATAACAGAACAGGGCCTAAATATTGAAATTGCTACAGTGTATGCAGTTTCATTTCCTAACATAATGGAGACAATAAAATAGGGTAAACGAAAGTGTATCATGGCATTATATATCATGAGTAAATGTGTCATGGAAGCTCAACATGCTCAGACCGCGGAAGATTTAGCCAGGAAATGTTTACTTTACTAGCATATCAACTATAATCTGGACAGGATTTTGATCTATGGCAAGAGCAATGAAAGCATAGCAATATGTAAGGCATCTATCTTAAAAATTGGTTTCCTACATCACATACATGTATATTTATCGTTACTTCAACCTTAACATTGTTCCGCCTTGAACAATCAGCAAGCAGCCTTTGTTTGTACCTGTCTTGTCTAAATAACATTATTGATTTCACTAAAGGGTACTGTTCTCGGTGATGAATTTCCCTTTAGTTCTCTAGTTGTAAATATAAAAATACAGAGGCCAATAACAGTAGAAACAGTGTTATTCATGAAATCCAAAGGAGGTAAAATCTATCACGAATGCTGGTTCTCTCTGATTCCCAACGGAGGCATTCACCAGTGTGGAAAAACTTTATTTGATTAGTGAATTTCTTTTTGATGCTAGAAGCTACTGGGATCAGCAAAGGCAATTCAAGTCACAGTCTTGCTGCAGGTTTGTATGGGGGTATTGTTGATTATGGGGGGCATGGCCTATTTACGTATGAAGCATCCATTTAAAAGAAAATTCATCAGCAGAGACATGGGATATAATACATGTATATATGGATGGAGTAAGGATTAAATTATATTCAAGTTTTCGAGATGAACCGCTCCCCAATGCAATAGCTTTGCCCTCCTAACAGGTTCAAATAGAACAATCGTTCCTTATCCACACGCTTATAAATGATTGTATACTGGGGGATCTTACATCATAATCAAAAACGTAATGCATAACTGTCTTTCCCTCTAAAAGACCATTGATAGTAATGCACCAGTTGATATTCTATTACCATGAGATCTGACACGTTGACGTGGAAAGCACTTAAGCTTAAGATGACGAGGGCCAGTAATGGCTGGCCCTGTCAGCCACGTTGGCTTTATACTATATCCACACTAGTGCACACCAAACGGGGTATGAGTAGACTGCTATGGTCTGGGAGAAATCACAAAAGCCTTTTTCTGGTTTTAGTGGATATCTTTAGACTTTTTATTCCACTCTGCAATATAAATGTACGACTAGTACGCTACTGTACTGCTCTCATATAGGTGCTTTGTCGGCATACAAAAATGGATTCTTGTGATATGTTGTTGGAAATCTAATATTTTCGACAAAGAAGCTGTGGAAATTACATTAAAGTAACTAATAAGAAACTTTAAAAGAAAATCCAAAGATTAAATGAATACATAAATGAGTAAATAAGTGAGTGAGTGAATGGGTGCATAATCTATTGATAGGACTGGTTCTGAAACAGAATTCACTTACACAACAGTCTGTTGCAGTGTTGGATTTGTAGAACACTTCCATAGTGGACTTAGATCGCATGCAAGGCACCGCCGACCAAAATATGCAGCCATGCATACATGCATGCGTGAGCTGTATGGCTCCCCTGTGGGTACTTTGACACCCTGCTTCACTAAATTCACACCGTTCATAAGGGATGCAATTCCTTGTTAATACCCATTCATATTTTGTATCAAACTGATAAGAGGAATTTTACATTTGATGTTGGTGTGAAGTACATACATCTCTGTCATTTTTTAAGATTAAAGGGTCTAGCTAACCTTGCTATGATATAGCATTGATATGATAGTGCCGGTCATATTTGACAATTATCACTACTTTCAATGTATCATCAAGACTATTCTCGGCAACCAAAAGTTTCCATTGAATTCCATAGCTGTTCGATCCCTGGGTGAGAAGAGGGGCTGCCATCAACTAAAGCTTTATTTGCAGGGACATCCTTGCCGCCGGGGCTGTCAAGAAACAAGATAATTAGTCACCAATAAGTAGAAGGAGTGAATGGAGGATATAAGGAAATGTCAACGACCATTGAATATTTTTGCATCGTATTCCCCGAAGTGAGTCTGCCGTATTCAACGAGGCCTTATAGGCCGAGTTGAATGCGGGCAGACTCACCAAGGGGAATACGATGCAAAAATATTCCATGGGAGTTGACATTTGCATTTATGTCATGGCCCTACGGGGTTAATTTGCTTTAAAATAGAGAAACACAGCTCAGATCTGTTCAGAATCCAAGATGGCGGACACCCATTGAATACGGCCACATTGTATTCCATCCCCCATTGAATACGGCATGTCCGGTACTATTCTATAGTAATGGTTGTATCTGCCATGACATAAATAAGCAAATGTCCATGACCAGGGAATAAATTTGCATCGTATTCACCGAGGTGAGGCTGTCCATATTCAACTACGCCTTATAGGCGGAGTAGAATGCGGACAGGCCTCACCAAGGTGAATACGATGTAAATTTATTCCCTGGAATGGACATTTGCATTTATGTCATGGCCTAGGGGGTTATTTTGCCTTTAAATAAAGAAAAACAGCTCAGATCTGTTCAAAATCCAAGATGGCGGACACCCATTGAATACAGACACATTGTATTCAATGCCCCCCATTGAATACGGCGGTTCTAGTACTAATCTATAGTGACGGTCGTATCAGCCATGACATAAAGCAGCATATCATCTGCATCCGTGGGCCTTATCCCTCTGGGATTACTACTGCCATGTTTGATAATGAGAAGATAATACGTATTGATAACAGTCAGAAAGAGGATCATCGGCTTACTACGAGATGTTTGCTTTCCTTCCCTGCTTTGCTTCATGCAGTATGGCACAAGAATATAAAATGTAACTTGAATCCACTTTCCCCAATGTTCTAGGGAACACTATCCTAACTCAAATTTAAGAAAACCGCTGCCTTAATTTCTTTCTCTTCTCTTTTTTCCTTTTCCCTTTTCCGTGTCGTTTATATATATAGAACTTGTACCGTAAATTGCCTTCATTCACATATTTGCAAGGGCCAAACGATAATCCTCAGTATTATGATTTTTTCCCTGGCTCTCAGATTTATGGAAACGTATGATCAGCAATGCCTTTATACCAGCTCTTTTCAAATTATGTGGGACAATTAGGGACATAGTTCAAAAACTATGCACGAAATTCGTGGTAATGATTATCTTGACGCTTGCTATTATCTTTGTAGTGTCTATACCCAATTATTCTATTCATCATCAATAGCCATGTGGCTATTTTAACTAGCAATGCTACATTGATATCTCCAAATGACCTTGTGTCATCCCTAGTTAATTCTCCCATTACCATTACTCCACACTCTGGCAGCCACTAACCACCAGCCCAGGGGCTCCACCAAACATGGTTCAATAGGCACTGATTAAGATAGCCAGACAAATATTGGTAGTGGGGAGAGAGGGGAGGCATGGAGGAGGAGGGAGGGGTGGCTGGATGGAGTGATATTGGCCATAAATGATGATAATGGGTCCCATATAAACATGAGCAGCTCTGAGCCGCTATGAGTAGATAAGACATGGTAGACCTTCCAGGAACATTACTGTGTTTGTCCATAAAAGTTCTGTTGTGTAGCATCTATTAGGATCCCATACAGCACTGGAACCCAAACACATCTTTATAGTAGGTCTGAATGGGGTCAGATCCATGGCCTCCTCGAGGCAATGTGCGTGGTATCCCCTCCTTGACCACCTTCCCTCACACTATGTCCACCGGTATCTCTCTTTCCCTTTGCAATCCCTCTGCCTTCCCCATCCCCATCACTCTCACAACCTCATTATTCATAGTTAAGATAAATAACCTATAGACATGACTTTCACATTCAATAGCGAGGACTCATGAGATGTACAAGTTTTACGTGACAGAATGGATTTCGAGGCTAATAGGTCACTTTTCATTCTATATACATTGTTTCGATTCTTTCCAGTCCCTATACACGACCACCCTTAAAAGCACCACCATCACATTCCGTTTCATACCTATTTGCCCCTTAACACATCACTTTCGCATCCACCCTTCATCTCTTCCTATCTTCACATGACACCCATCATCTTTCATCGCATCCCCAGGTCCGCCCCTCTCCCTCCTCCTCCAGTCGCTATCCTTTCCATTCACTTTCTGGAGCCGGTAATTTCCTGGCGTTCAGGCTGCTCCGCCCACATTCATTGATACCCCGATGAGACCTTCCCCTATGGGAGACCCATGCTGCCATATTCCCACACCTACTAAGGGTACCAACCAGAGCTATGAGGAAGGAGGTAGGTTAGGTGTTAACAGTTGCAAATCCCTGAGATGGCGGCTGGTGAATCCGAAAGGGAAATATTTGCATCATCTTTCCATGATAGGCACAGGGAAATACACAGCTTCACTGAATGGATGGCATTAGGAGGGTCAGTATGGATCGGGTTGTTATCAAATGGTATTCTACCAGCCATACTATTGTGACTATATGTGAATATGATACGACGGGGTGGCCGTGCAGCAGACCCACTGTACGAATATCTTAGCAACACATTTTTTTTAGCTCTGCTATGTACCCCGAGTCAAAAGGTTTTTTTCTACTCATCATGAGAGTATATACGAAACAACAAAATCTCCTGGGATTCTTAACCCAGATTATACTAATGACCTACATGTAGGTCACTTACAATACCATAAAGGACACATACCCCTCCTACTGAGAAAATAAGAGGAATTATATATTTCAATCATATTTTGAGGTTCTTCCCTTGAAGATTCCATATAACTCAAAAATCAAGTTTCCAACTAATTTTTGTATGGTTGCCATGGCAACCAAAATACCACAAAATCTGAAAATAGGCAAAAAGGGATATTGGAAAATGAATCTGGTCATTTTATCAGATATCTTACTGCCTGGTGTTCAAAAGTTACTTGATTTGGAAAACTATCATACAAGTTTATGCATGCAAAATTTGGTTGTCATGGAGACATAACTTCCTAAGATATGGCCTATTGTTCAAAAGTGACCTACATGTAGGTCATTAGGAAGATAGGGGATCTGGTTTCACATGCATAGGTATGTAGTTTGTATAGATATGAATTAGAATGGTATCACTTCATATTTCCATAAAGGCTTAGCCTACACTGCAAAAATGGTGTTTAGATTTTAAACATGTTTAGGTCTAAACACGTTTAAAACCTAACATGTAGGTCAGTTAGGTGTCTCATCGACTACACATAAAATAGGAAATGAACACGTTTATTCTAACTAGATAAACATTTTTGCTAAACATGTTTAGATGTTTAGAGTTTAAACAGTTGAATAATAGGTGTTTAGATTTAAACATCATTATGTTTAGATACTTGGATGTTGAATGCACACCAGGTAGCAGCACTACCTTTGAATGGACTATCTTTACACAATTATAATCTATTTTTGTGACAAATGTACCCAAACCCCATGTTTATTATAGTTTCTATTCATTGAATGTCATGAGAATAAAAAGGGCAATAGAAAGTTAACTTGATTCACCTTACACCACCATCATTAGCATGAAATAATCAATAAGCTCAATGGCTGACACCTATTTCATGTTATTCTGGAATAGACAAAGCAATTGCCTTCCTGCCAAGCTGTTGTACTTTCTTAAGTCTCTCATTCTGATGCAGTGTGGACATACATGCACACGTAAATAGGTGTGGCTGACATCTTTGGAGACTTTGACATGTAAAGACCCCCCCCCCCCAGTAAATGAGTAAATGAGAAAACAAACAAAAGACTTTTTTTTTTAACGTATACATGTCTGCACACCCTAACTCTCTGTCAAAGCATTTAGACATCTAAACACAAAAATTCATAAACATCTAAACACAAAAATTCATAGATATATAAACACAAAGTTTAAACCTGAACACCTAGATTTCTAAATGCTTGAGCTAAGCACATTGTTTGGCTAAACATGAGTAGGAAATTAATGTGATTACAAAAACGTTGCAAGAATATGTTTAGAATTGTGTTTAGGATCTAAACACCATTTTTGCAGTGTAGGTTTATCAAATTTTGATATCTGGCAATCCTACATGACCCCCATAATTAAATGTAATATGGGTGATCTTGCTCAAGGTTAAGGTCATAAGGCTTGACCTTGGATATGCACAGTTCACTATAAGGTGATGCCTGTGGCCTATACAGTTCCACACAGTGGATTCTCCTAATGACCTACATGTAGGTTGGTATTGAAAATCTTATATCACTAGACATTATTATCCGATCATCACAAAATTTGAAATGGTGCATATTTAGGCATACAGGACATTTTGTCCCAATTTACAGTCCTCTTCTGCCAAAACTCTGGCTTTAGTATAATTTGGGTTAATCTTATGATTTTGTGGCCAGGAACTGGACTACCTCTAGGTGTACATACTTATATATGCCGCAGATCAGCACCAGGATTAGATTGATCCGAGCTATTTATAGTTTGCTATGGGGTAGTTGGATTTACTGAACTTAAGTATGCAGAGTGGCACAGACAAATGTGATATTCTAGCACATAACAAAAGAAAGGCCCAAAGCTCAACCATACATGATATGGACCGTAATGGTGACATATTTTCCTTTACACGGAATACTTGTTGTAGGGGTTATTTTTGTTCAGCTACAGGATATTGAAAAGAAAACACCATTCAATCAAACCATACAACTATTTCGATTTTGACTCTAAGCATGCATCTGGAGTATACTCAATACTAAAAGAGTAACCAACATGAATAGTCTGGCCAATTCCTGAGAGGAATAGAACCTGTGTTTAATAAAGCTATATACATGCAGAAGCAAGAAACAACCTGGAGGGCCACATCAGTTGGCACCAACATGGCTGTGCACGTGAGGAATTCAGCCCTTGCCACACTATTGTAGTCACATGGGACTGATTAGACATGTGACTGAGGGCTTGGCTAATCGGGTAATTCCTGTTTGCACAGAAAAAAATAATGTTCAAAATGTTAGTCAGATGTTAGTCAAAAAGGCTAACTTTCTAACAATACCTAGTCAAAAGCACGTGCCTAAGTGTCCAAGTTTTTCTTAGTCAAATACGACTAACCATTAGTCAAATAGCCCAACTTGCCTTGTCTTGCCTGATTTTGACTAAGATTCCTCAGTGGTTTTGACTAAGTATGCAATCTAATAATGGTGAGTGTAAGCTCTGTATAGGATCCACATCCCACAAATAATAATCTCATCATTTAGGAAGCATACATGTGAAATGCCTCACATCATTTTCATTAGAGCCCCGGAGTCAATTACTCTGGGTTTCCCACAAAGAAGCAGATACATCTGTGGATATTTTACTTATCTAGATTCCCACAGAAAAGGTGTAATTATCTGTCTACCTAGTTTATTTAACAAATCATTAAACTATTTGACATATTTTGCCAAGCTTGATGTTATATTGAATTGTGAAAGCCTCAAAATTATACAGCGCCTGAAAATCCCCATCATTTTGACATCCATCGAATAGTTTATGGTACACAGCCAACGGAAAAATCCTGTTTCAAACCACGCTGCCACCTGGTGTGTAAAGGCAATACTATGCCAATATAGCTTAGTCAAATTCACTAAGAGATCTTAGTCAAAGTGACTAAGTGACAGTAACTAAGATAAGTTAGCTTGCCTGAAACTCCCAGCAGATACCTTATTCAAGATTGTGGTTGGAGAGAGAAACTGATATGGGTAGTCAATGTGACTAAAATAAACTAGACATTGTTAGTCACACATTAGTCATATGTACTAACTAAGATTATTTGGGCGTTTTGACTAAGTTAAGTTAGACTGACTAACATGGATTTTTTTCTGTGTGGACGGCTTCCAGACACCCCGAGCAAGCCACAGCACAAAACACTAAACTAACAGTTCATTTTTAGTGTCCATCAAACACATACCAGTCCCACAGTTTGTGTTTTGTATACAAGGAGTCTCACACACACTCTTGATATTTTTGTGGAGCTATACACAACGAAACACCATCCCAAAGCTAGTCACCATGACTCTGTCTTTGCCTTACATCATAGAACAGCTATATTCAAAACTGTATTGCAGCGCATCATAAGACAAAAATCAAGGATTTTTAGAAAAATACAATTCCTTGGCGCCTTAGAACATTCCTTTTAGAACTCCACTGAAAATGTGGTATGAAATATTATTTCGACCTTTTATTCTTTTTACCTGGGTACAGTGTACCTGATTCATTCCCACGCTGTCAGATCCTGAGATGAAAATACAGGATTATTCTCTCTCTCTCTCTCTCTCTCTCTCTCTCTCTCTCTCTCTCTCTCCTTCCCTCCCTAGATTTGGAACTTCCCTTTTGGAATTATGTCGAATGTATGTTATGAGAAATGCGATCGATCTTAACGTTTTACCTGTGGTCAGAGTAGTCTATTCATTTCCATGCTGTCAGACCCTGAGAGGGATGAAGATTCATATTATATCCCTCTCTCCATCTCTCCCTACTTTCTACCTATATATTCGTTTCCTCCGTCGACTTTCCCCTCCTCTGACTAGCCAGCTTTCATGCAGTCCACTTTCATTCCGCTTCAATGGACACCCACTACTCGTGCCCCAGCCATACGGGAATAACTTTCACCCATTATGATACTGATTGATCATGTTGGATCTAGTAGGTTGGTGAGTCAGGGGGGCACTTTATGAAGTACTAGTATAAAACTGACGTCCCTTAACAGCTGACAATACATTGGTGTAAGGCCCTTTTTGATGTTTTCTTTTTCAGAGCATAGAAACTTCCTGCTCTCTCCACCCATATAGTCGACACTGATTGCCCATTCACTGGGTGAGGGGAGGAGAGGAAAGGGCACCAGAATCAAGAATTTTTTTCTACTCAGGAAGAGCATTGCTATAGCACACATCAATCATGTTCATCACAGCATGGATAGATATGGGCAGAGCCTCAATAGGCTTTTATCCATTACACACGATGTACTTATCCATAATCTATAAACAGCAAGGATAAAGGGTATACAGTACCCCGGGGGTATTAAAAGTAGATCTACCTAGTTAGTTTCAGGGACAATAGAATGAAATATACCGATAGTCGGAGAAGACGAGAAAGACTCTGCTTACAAAAGCAGCAAAGTATTACAGTTTATGCTTTTTGATCTAGGCCTATAATACCTCAATGAAAAATGGCTGTGTCGTGTCGACGAATATTATTAGAACGAGTGATGCGGATGTCTGGAGGACCACAGTTGGACCAGTCCTGCCCTCTTGTTTATACCTGATGGCGATGTGATTTGGACAAGGGACACCTGGCTATGGTCCTCCAATTACTAAGGGGGGGGGGGCTATCAAACTATACATAGAGGCTTTGGGGATGGAAACATGATGTCATGTTACGTGTTCTTTGCTAGATTGACACACAAGTACCATGAGAGTGTTGGCTGCATAGAAAGGTCAGCATGGCATGATGGCGAGACAGCAAATTGATAAATAGGATTCCTTTTTTTCTGCAAACAATATTCTATTCAATATGCTGCCGATGCTCAATGTAATGTATACAGTGCACATGTAAATGGTCAACCTAACTAAAATGGTATTGGCCATCTTCCTTTGATTTAAATTGGAATCTATCCTCCTGAATGGTATACTTAAGAGAATGTCAGTTTACAGCGGATTTTACTGCCACCCTATTAAAGCATGCCTGTTTTAGTGACATCGTTGCCTCCTCCATAGTATGTTTGGGGTCCCAGAATATTAAGCACATTTCATTAAGATTGATTCAACATGATAATTATACAAGCCAATCTAAAATTCGTATTTATCAAACTACATATTTCTTTTTTTTAACGTCTCTGACACACCATGGATACATGCCCTGTATAACAATGACCAAATTGGCGGTTAACAGGGTAAGATAAGCTTTTGGCTACCCTTACGTGACACAGTGTTAGGATTCAGATAAAAAAAAAATCACCATTGCCCACGAAGAGAGCGTCGTCACGCTATGTTTACAGTACACCAACAGCCCATAGTACACCCTGCACAGCATCTGCCTCCAGGCCCGGTAAAATAGGCATTTTCAGGTTAGAACCCTATAGAACCTCCTATCATTTTTCAATAACTAAGGTGTCAACAACACAGCTAAAATGTAGGCCCGTACATTTCTTATCCAGAGGTTTTGGAAGGATGAGAAAAGGTTTAGTCTGCCATTAATCAAACATCCTGCGAATCATTACAGTCTGCACAATTTAAACGAATAAAAGATTATTAATATCCTGGCACTTCGAAGGTCTGGTGAACTGCTCTAAGGTTAGAAATATTACCTTGGTTGTGTTACTGAGCTTCTCATTGTGGCTGTCTGAATGCTATGTACAACTCTACTACAAGATGTAACCTGTCCAACTGCCTGTCTGTTCTATAGTAGAAGCCATTCCACCCACTGCTCTTTCCTCCTTGACAGAAGTATTGTAGACCGTCAGGGGACTCTAGGTCTGGCTAGTTGCACGCTCCAGGCAGCGTTCTTCAATGTCTTTACCCAATGGCATATCCCTGGGCATTGTATGTAAAAATAGCCCATCTTGGATAATATTTCAGGAATGGGGGTAGCTGAGCAATTCACATGGTATTTCCAATATAATATCATGTATAACATAGGTTTTACCCACTCTGTTTTCCCATTCAGACCTCAGAAACAATAGGTCGATTTTTCTTTTTAGATTTGTAGATCCCCCCTGCTTTCCATCTAAATGACCATTGTCTTCCATGACATCGTTCGTGTATTGGATGAAACATCGGAGGTCAGTACAACGGTGCTTATCCTATATCACTGAAATGGGTTCCAGTAGGCCTAGGCTATTATACATGTGTTAACTGTAAACACAACAAACGCATATGGAGACTCCTATAAATCGTATATCCGATGACAGGCCATGTCTCTTGGATCATTGTACCATAAATTTTCATTTAGTATCCAATTACTTCTGAGACCCATACTTTTTTTCAATTTTTCCAATGGACGCTTATAATCTGTAGGATTCCAAGCACTACCATGTTATCAAGGCAAATGTCTAGAATAACCTTTTGTCTTAGAATCATACTCCCATTCTTCACATTTAAAACGGGAATAGTAGGCTGCAAAGTTGAATAATGTTCCATCAAATCGATTGCATTATAATGCTGATAAGGGTAGTAGAATTGAGAGGAATGAAGAGATAAACCACATAGTCCTGATTGCGATGTGACCATAAAACTGCTTGGATGGGTGCTACTCAATGAGCGAATTCTAGTATTTGGGTGTCACTCTGGACAAGGAAAACCTCATTATTGTGCAATATTATCGTGGCGCCTGAAGACAAGCAGTAGAGAGGCATCTCTACAAACAGCAATAGAATAGAAAATGAGGAGCTCCCCGCTGGACACCCGAGTTGCTCGCCAAGTGACCCAGGATTAACAGCCGTCCGGCCTGCCCCCTATTGGAGAACCACCCAATCATTATTATTCTTATAGCCGCACCGGTTTCAACGCGCACACATCGCCATTGCCTGGCAACTGGACGCTTCTGTCGGCGAGAGGCAATAATTTGAGCTACATCTCAGCGAGGCAAACAGCAGTTTGTTGTCGAGATGCAAACGGCTTATGGGATGGATCATTTGCACTGTTCCCCACTAGGCGGCGCGCGCAACGTGTGGGGCACTTCCGACAGGCGGATTCCTAGGGCAGCCCATGATTTCTCGCTCGTAGCCCCCAAACAATGGTCATGACGGAGGGGGTGACGAATAACGGTACGTCCTGTTAACAGGGATGATCCAGCAGGCTCTGTTTAATAAAAGCAGGCAACCCTCTGGCATCAGACCGTTTAGGGCTATAAACACAGGAGGGACTTTGGTCTGTGGGGTGTGGGTCCCTCTGTTAACCCACTGACCCAGTCACTATCTACAGACCTTCTCCTACCACTCTACAACTTAGTCAGGTTGTTTGAGGGTAGTCACTGCAGTATCCTTTCTGATTTTAATTCTCTGGAACATGTAGCGTATTCCGACGACTATATCTAACCACCTTTCTTGCCTGTACCTATGTTCGACTACTTTTTATTATAAAAAAAAGGTGAATATAGGTACCAAGTACCTGAGTGGTCTTGTACTGTGGAGCCTACGTTGTGAAAACATAGACCAAAGGTCTTGATAGAAAGGCCAATCGGTTCATGGTCATATTTTATACGAGAAAAATACATGCTACAGACAGCGCCATGAATGCCTTCAGTTCTCACCCAATCAGCAATGGAGCATTGGGCCATGCTTGTCCATGCTTGGCCCAATATAAGCCGACGTTTGCCCAATGTATCCTTGCTACCTGGGCAGAAGTAGTAGATGATGATGCCATTCTTTAAGCTATCATGGGTCGACAAAATGTTAACAAGGTCACCTATGACATCTTTATCTTCCTTTCCCTGCGTGATATAGATCCCTGCTCATGTATTATGTGTCGTATAGTACAAGTATTGCTATTACCTAGGGTGTGGCGTTAATATACATATCATTCTGTTTAGAGGGAAACAATACGCGAACGAATCTGTGTTTCACAGGGCCACTGATAGCTCAACCAAGGGTTTTGATGGACCTTTTAATTAATATATAGAAAGCTCAGAGATAGGCCATCTGCTCCGAGATCTAACCCGGATCTCGTCACAAATAGGCGCCAGATGACCGATGTGCTGTCCCTTCGCAGGGACCATTTGGGCAGTGTCTAAGGGATAGTAGATAGACCCAGTTCTGATGAGGTTGGGATCAAACCCTGATCGGGGATTCTGAGCAGCTCACCGTTGACCTAATTAGTTTAGGAGCAACTCATATTACAGGGCTACCCTCATCAAGAGCCTGCATGGACAGACTCCCAATTGCCCTTCCTCCCTTGATGTCACCACAATAACCACAATCTGGGGTCCTGGGGCTACCTAGCCCACAGGACTGCTTCTGCCTAAAAATACCTTTATTATGCGGACAAAGCTCGTGCCTTCGTGAATCAGAAGCTAATTGAGTTTTATCCATAAGACAATATTGGAGTGAATGGTAATCAAATCCGCCATGCACAGGGGTGTTTGTTTTGTGGAATGGTTTTTATGGTTATTCTTTTTCTCTCAATTGGAAACATTGCCTCCCAATGATCGTTGAAATTCATTCCCTGTTGAGCCGTGCACCGTTCAAATGTTATGAAACTCGTCAGGGCACGGCTGTTATTCACTATGCTGGATGGGTATTGCGTTGACGTTTCCTCCAAGGGACATTCAGCATTGCTGCAGAGTCAATATTTAAGGGAGTGGTCATTATTTATCAACAGGGGGGGGGTGGTGGGTTTGAGGGGGGGCGTAAAATTTCCAGACCCCTCCAGAGGGGGGGCTAAAAACATTTTAACCCCTCTTGAGGGGGGGGGCTAAAAAAATTCACCTTCTTTTTAGCAAAAAAGCCTGTGTGCTACTAAAGATCAAAGAGGGGCGCGAAAACTCTCGGCGCCTCCAGCGCGGGGGGCGCAAAAAATTTTGACTGCCGTCGAGGGGGGCGTAAAAAATTTTTGCCCATCCGCATGAAAACCCACCACCCCCCCTGTTGATAAATAATGACCACTCCCTAAGATAAACTGAAACTTGTGTAGGCATACATTTAAGACTATTTGTTAAGCACACAGAGCATTGGTATTGAAGCGTGCTGGGAACTAGATTCTGCAAGACAGAACAGTAAATTGTGTGTATGGTTAAGCCCATGGTATAGAAAAGAGATGGTTTCTATAATGCAAAAGAAATACTCTACTGACCCATATTTATGGTGGTCTACTACTGTGTGAGGTATTGTTCTCCATTGAGAGAGGCTGAAAGAGAAGGTAAAGACATTCTAATGGAAAGTTATTCTTTGCAAAGGAGTATGATTTTTATCCATTAAGTAAAAGAAGAAAACAAAATATACCATTGTTGTCTAGTCAACCCTCACAGCAATAGATCCCATGGAAATATGACTAGACCTTTGGAACAAAAGCAACTACAATGGGCCGTCTTAATTACATAGGACTAGACACACTGCAAGAAATACCTATATTTTCCACACAATACCTGAATGTGGTATCATACAGCTACACAGCATACCGGCCATGAAACCTATAGTCAGAACTGACTATACAGCATATTTTGACCCCCATAGTCAAACGACTATAATTATGCATTAGTCACATATTAGTCATGGGAATAGTCATTCTGACTATGTGTAAAGCTCACAGATTGATGTCACAGGTTTCGGTGCACAAAGACAAAGAGCACAAGTTTGCTGGATGCTGAGAGGAGACAGTGACACATCAGGACATTCATAATCAGGCTTAATCTTCACCCTATCTTGTTCATCTATCGGTACTGATCATGTCTGATCAACTAGCTGCTGTATATATTCACTCTTTTATGTAAACAGTGGTAAACACTGATAATTGGGTAAATTTACGAAGGTTTGTATAATTGTGTTCGTGGCAAAAATAAAGATGTCAACAAATTGTTCTGTGGTTGTGCCTGTTCCCCTGTGCCATCGGTGACCTTTCATGACACCAGCTGTTTATATTCTGGGTTGTATTTAATGATGTTTTAGACGTGTGTAATTGTTTACACTGGTAGTAGGTGCAAGCACATAATTCCTCTGCTCATGTAGTTAGTCATGTGATAATATGCTCCTCACCTATGTGACATGACTATGGGCTGTGAATGAATCATTCATTGTCCTGGGGGATCCTGCCTTGGGCTACAACCTGTCTGAATGGCAAAGGTCAGGTTAATGATCTCTATAGACCTACTGAGACCTTTCTCCCACAGTACATGTTATCAGTTAACCTGTGATGGCCGCCATATTGTCCACCCAGGTAAGGTCACTGGTAATAAAGCAGTGACTACATCAGAAATAATAATCATTTTCATGACTCCAACTTCTGTCACCGATACTCCTGTAGTGTAGCAGCAGTAGACATATTAATTCCTTATGAGTATGCTCGACCACCCAGAATCTAACCTATTAATACGAGCAGTCCAAATTAGGTTAACTTCTACCTGAGGGGAGTTGAAGAAAATAGAACACTCGTGTGAATTAATTATGAAAGGGGTCAGGCTCCCATTTTACTAAGACTATTTCACGCACTCGCACGGATATTAGATGGCCCAGACAATAAAATAATTGTGTTCCTGGTCGATCTATAATTACAATTTCCAGGAGCTGGATTTAGAATCAGTGGGGCGCCTGGTGAGAGAAAGGCAGGGACCTCATTGAATTTCCAACCACCGTGAATTCGGATCCATTATATCCGCGTGTCAATTATAAACTCCATTTAATTTAGTTGGTTGACCACATTGCGTGATGCCATAATTGCTGATTGGCTAGGGGACGCCTAGAGCTTTAATCGTGCTGATGCTGTTCTACTAGTGTAAAAAACAGGGAGCTTTATGGCTCTATGAATTATAGATATTACAATATCTAAATTAGAATCAGAGTTGCCAGAAAGCAGTATGGCTGCATTGGACACATGCAGGCCATAAAGAGAGACAAAGAACTGGTGCCCTCTTACATGTACAACTGATACTATGTAACATAACCTACCTTCAATAACTGTTGTGTTTCTAATCAACAATTTCTGATTAATAACTTTTTCATGATTCCATAACGAAAGCAATATCATAGAACATGGATTTTGATAAACCCTCGATTTATGCCCAAATGCCCTCAAACGGTGCATGTACTACCTCAAAATTCCTTTTCTGGTTTTCTGGTTTAGAGAGAATGGAATTTGGAATGTAATAAAGATTATTGGGCGTCTTAGGCCTGTTCCTGGAAGTCAAGATTACTTTTCCCACTATGCCATCATGGCAGGTAGTTAGTGTCATCACAGAATAGGCGTGCACCTTATCTCTGCCCAATAAGTGGTACTGTTCACAATATATATGATACACAATGATCAATAGACCCCACCCATGTTAACGAGGGCAGCTCCATGGCATGGATACCATTACCTCCTGTGATTACAGCATCTTTGGTCACATTACCTACATACTCACACACTCTACAAGAGACTTGGCAGCCAGTGCCTGGTACTTCTGTCTGTCATCACTTTGAGGCCAGAAGTTGGCCAGCCAGGGATTGCTATTTACAGTTTCCCCCTGTACACACCATCACACCAAACACCCCATATTCCCACATCATTAACTGGATGATATTGTGGTTGCTGTCTGACTGGGTTATTGGGAGAGACCATCCTGCTTGGTATACCCAGTCCCAATACACAACCTTTGATTTCAGGCAGCCATACCCTCAATTGATATTGAGCATAGTTCTCTATATTATAACTAGTATATTATAAAGTGTTAAGCTAGTATATCATGTACGATAAGCAAGTCTGTTTGATTCAAATAATCATATTCTAGGAATCTGCTGCCGTAATGACAGGTATGTTTTAATTAGTTGTAATGCATTGAGAGTGATACGATGATATGATAAATTTTCTCTTTACTATAAGTACTGAGTGGCCCCTTCCTCCTTAACTGTCAGGTTAGGGCAATATAGATATTTGCCTATATTGTCCTGCTTTTCACGTACTTAACACGACCAATATACCCCACTTGAATTATCTTCTCAATAACTCAGGGCATACCCTACAACACTGCATCATAGTACATTTGTATTATACAATGACTGGTACCTCAATGTACGTGCCATGTCTATATGGGTATGTTGTATCTAAGGAGGCTCTCTACAATACCTATACACATGTCAGTCTCTATATGAATGGTGTATATTCGTTGGTATGTGAGTGATCCTTAGCGGCACAGATGAGACATATTACATGGCCGGGAGGACTTCTCTGTACATCCTTAATTAACCCTAGATACTAGGGGTGATTCTCCAGGGCGAGAGGAGACTCGGTTCAGCCTAATGCACCATGTATAGGGATCCATACTTTATGTAAACATTGGAGGTTTTATATCCATGCCTTTACATGGTCCATATATTAGGACAGAACTGGTATGAATTTGGATACCTTGGTATGGGATTAAAAGGGCTCTCTAGCTTCATCACCAGTTTGATACAGAATAGCAGTCCAAGAGTGGCTCCAGCACAATTGATCATAGTTTCAAGTTTTGACTTGACAACTAGGTTTTGTCAGTGTACCACCACGTAGGGAATGATTTGTTCTTACCATAAATATGCATTCATCGCTGGAATGAAGAATTTGCCAATTACCTCCATTTCACAATCAGCCAGCTTCCCTACCAATCTCATGAGGGACCTCACTAGTGTGAATACTACACTACATATCAGATTGATTGATGCGTGTGTGTGAGATCCATACTCCCTTTGTACCATCAATGACATGCCCAATCATGTGATCGATAGTTGGCTGAGTCCTGAGCAGCAGGAGTCCTAGATCATGAAACCAGGAGGAAGATCAAGTCACATCAAGCACAGATACATGCATGTTAGATATGCCCATGGTCAACGTCTGCAGGTGCAGCCTGCTATCGACAACATTACAGTAAATGTTATGATAGAATTACAGTATTTCCACTCCACAGTCTGTCCAGACTATCAAAGAGTATTGGCAAGAAATTGTTGATACCTTTAGACAAGCCCGCAGATCCTCCTAAATCAAAATAATGGAACCAGCTTAGGTCTCTACTAGAGGCTTGAGATCGATTTAATGTAGATGTCAATTCACTGAGACAATGCATCTTGGCCGACCATCACGCAATATTGACAGGTCATTCAATGCTGGCTGATCAATCTGTTAGCCTTTCACATGTTTCTTTTGACCATCTGACCCAGAGTGGCATGATCCCATTTGTCATGGGCAGGCTCACCTGACAAGTGCTGACTCTACATGACATGTGACCTGACACCTGACCTCAAATAACCTGACTCAGCATGACTCGACCTGGCACAAAGTATAAGGTGCACATGGCTTAAATTTGAAATATCTAGCTGAGTTTTGAATAGAATTCTGGTTATTACTGTTCCTAGGCCTACCGTCTGGCTGTTTTCAATAACCGCTTGAGGAATAAGAAAATACGTGTAATTCCGCTAAGACAATATATACGGGTCAATAACTAAATGCACGATGTTTGTTTATATGAAGATATGTACTTCATATGACAGCTGGTAGACTTCTAATGTTGGGTAATGGCAGTGGGCGATATTACAGGTGTTTATCGTGACGAACAGCTCACATGGAGATAGTGGCCATCTCAGAAGCACAGCTCATGAAAAAAGAAGAGTCTCATGTTTTGTATCTATCGAAACAGCAATGCTCATAACATCAAAACAGCTGCACCAGAGCACGAATACAGCCTCTCCTCGGTGAATATGATGCAAAACTATTCCATGGTCATTGACATTTGCTTATGTAGTCTGATGCATTCTGTGCTATGTAGCAAATACGTTGCATCGAGACCCTGTTTTCATTACAAATTTGCTTTTGCAAAATATGATTTGTGTAGTTACCAAGAAGGCCATAATATGATAACCCGCATCTATCCCGTGCCCTACGTCCTGGCATTTCCCTCACAACACCTGACAATTTTTACTTAGAGCACAAACTGACCCATACCTAAGTTTTGTTCCTTCTTCCACCTCGTTCAAACAGACTTTCCATGCACATGATACCCGTATCACATGCACTATCAAGGCATTCGCTTTCCACCCCAATTTAGGAATCGCCTAATGTTCATAAAACACTGCCATGGGATTAGTCCGCTCACACAAGAGGAAAGAAAAAGTTGGTTTGAACTTTTACAAGTCACATTCTGTAAGTAAAATTCAATATTTTGAATTAATACATAAAGCAGTTTTGTTCTGCGCACTACATACATGACAAATATCATAGAAGCCATTTTTAATCTCTCCCCATTGTAATTTTTTTACATTTCCAGTTCCAGGAAATAGCCTACCTGCAGTCAGTAACCGATACTGTAGCTTCCTAAAATGGCTAGTTACGGTCCATTGACGTACATGGGCCCGGGCATTTAGCCTTGTATTTGCTACCTGACAGTGTGGCCATGTGTGTGTCATGAAGGCAGAGATTGATTTATTGATCTGTCTACTGAGGTTTTATCAATGGTTGACGTAGGTGGTAGTGGGGAAGGAGGGGGCGGTAGCCTTCACATCCTAATCGATAACATGTAGTTGAAGCATGTGAACCCCCGTCCTAAACCCTGATAGAAAACATTAACTCGCCCAAACACGTACGCAAGCTTCCATGGCACCCACGTGAGCATTGCAACAGGCTAGCGGAGGTATTAAATAGCCTTGCCACATTTACTCTCAACCGTACTACTGTATCGATTTTAATTTAACTGCTTTTGTAGTCAAGAAACTATTATGTTTTTTTTTGTTTTTATTCTTGTTATTTTGATTGACTTTATGAAATATAACTCTTTTTTTTTAAAGTAAATGTGGCATGTGACCAAGGGGTATATAAAGGCCATACGGGCGGCAGGTTTTATGTAAGCCATCACGATGTGGGTTAAGATAACAGTCACTTAGCCTATGCCATTCCTTACAACACCATGTACGTGCTATCTGATGTGACAAGGCCATGACAACAGGTTCCATGGGTTTGTTGTTACATGCTGCTTCTACTGTTCTGTTGGAATGGGGTGAGCTCAAGCCGTGACTCCAGGGTGTCAGAAGGGGTGATACCCATAATGGAAATTCCCCCCAGACTCCCCTTCTTTTTATTAGACTTCATCTTTTATTGTCACATGAGTGGTTTTCTATGACTGCATACAGTTCTGGTATATTGTCAAACGTATCGCTTGGCATAAACACTAGGAATACAAGGTTAGAAATCATGTTGTGCGATTGTATCAGATTAAACAAAAATAAGTAAAAATCAAGAGTTTAAGGATGGTGTTGTTATGGACAAAACCATACCTTGCCAAGGGTAGGTTTTGCTTCATGGTAAGATGAAGTTACATTGAGGTGAAGGATGAGGGACAATACAATTCGCCTAGGTTGCCTTAGGAGGGAAAGAGGAGAAAACATTCCATCGGGGGAGGAGGGGTATCCACTTTGTATAGGCACGGAAATAGGATGGAGGAGGACAGGATGCTTAGTATACATTCATGAGGAAGCGAGCTTTTGTAGTTATAAGGTAGACTAGTTTAAACTAAACAACTGGAGGGGGGGTCAAGGGCTGTTGAGCTGAAATTGGATTTAAATTCATTAAGATCCGCTGCAGTTTGGACATCCACTTTAATTCTATTCCAAATGGAGATACCTCTGTATATAGGGCTTCCCTTTATCTCTGTCTCATCTGTATCTAAATGTATAACCTATTATCCTAGTTGTGCACATCTTGTCTTTATAAAGTTAATTTCCATGATACAGATCCTACAGTTGAAATCCATATACAGACTATACAGTATTGTCTCCTAGTCAAACGAAAAAAAAAAAACAATCATAATGACAACTCCCACACACTGTACATATCATGCGGCTAAAAATGATATAATATGATGGAAAGGTGACTAATAAGTTTGGCAGTGTGGACAGGCTTGTGTATACCACCAAGGTTGCCATATGGCGCAACAGTTCGTGTTATCAAACAAAAATGCTGTCATTTATTTATTCATTTTCATATTTGTGAGTGCACCCTAGATTGATACGATAAGTCTATTGTAGACACGCAGGGTTTCTCTTTCTCATATAATGACTTGAGGAGGGGGTGAAACTTTCTCATTTGAACAATTTCCATATAGGGAATTAATTGGATTGAGGCCGATGTGAATAGGCAGTGATTGGCTAATATAAGCATTCTTTGGAGTTTCTGAGGGTGCACTGAGTGAACGTAGAAAGCTTAGTGTGAAGAGGACAGGTGCCTTGGTCTGGCCCATGGCCCAGGGACATAGCCAAAATATCTCTAGTCCGTCACTATGTTGGTGAATGTTGGCTGGAGTGTTGGTCACATTTATGTCTGCCCAAACACCATCCACACAGCACAGACACCTACCTGTAGTAGGGGTGATAGATGTATAGGCCGATATAGGTACCTTTTACATATGTATCGTTCATATACAAGATGCCATAGCCAGCCAAGGCTGTGTTGCATGTTGACAAGGAGGAAGTCTTCGAAGTATCACTAATCAGAAATAATGTCGATTTTAGGGGAGGGACTCTCGTGTATATTGATGGCAGTCACAGGAAATAAAAAAAAAATACAAACAGGATGGCATTTCAGTGGCGGATTTAGAGAGGTGGCGCCCCCTCCTTTTTCCCTGTACCTAAGAGTTTACCTAACCTTTTTTAGCCTAGAATTTAGCCAAAATTAGGGGTTAAATGAGGGCGTCCCCCTTTTCAAAATCCTGGATCCGACCCTGCAGTATTTCTTAACATGCATGCTACGACTACAACACATAAATCGTAGTAGTGACAGAGCATCCTTGCAGTAGGAGACACGATCACTGACACTAACATTGAGGCTTTATTTCAAATCGTAGTGGCTCTGTGAAGGCGTAGTATCTTAAGAAATAGCCTATACAGAGATGATTAACATGTACGGTAAAGCAATTGTATACATAAACAGTTTACACTGCATTGAAACATTTAAAGGAGTATTGTATCTGGACCAGTATACGATGCCAATGAATATTTGTGTTCCATTATCTGTGATATTAGAGTGGACGTATACAATTATTTATCCCCCGGTGGGAATAGAACAGTTGAGCAAGTGCCAAACCATGAGTCATTGTAGGGTGGGGTGGGAAGTACGTATTACAGAAACAAGCATAAAGAACAGGATAGGCATGCCTATACTGGTAGATGCTCTATACAGCCAGCCAAATCTGGATGTACACAATATCAACTTAATCTTGTCCATGTAGGCACCTAGGTCAGTGTAATTCGTACATCTGGTTTATTGAGGCCAGTTTCTTTCACAATGCAAGTTTAAACCAAAGTGACTTTACCCTAGGAATTTCCCGATGATTATAAACCTAAACACAAGTTCACAACAGTTCTGGATCGCTTTGGATATGAAACACTGTTAGATGGAAAAGAATGAAAATTATGTGGTAGGTGCATGGATATACAACAATAGTATTCCCATCAAACATTGTGTATAATAGTAATGTACTTGATATACAAAATTGAGATATGCATTATACATATTCGCTCTGTTACCAACGTAACGCACCAATTGTAACACTAATAGCTGTCCATTTATTGCAACATTATTTTCAGAGAAGGTGCAAAATCAATAACAAGCTATTTCCAGGAGAGTCTTTTTACACTCAGGAAACACTCAGATTTTATTAATTGTTTCCCTTGTTCCCATCCTCTCCACTAATGAGCTCTCACCTCACGTTCACGTACTTAAATTAATTACTTTAATTAGGTCATCCCGTATCAGCATCCTATTTTCCTATCGGCATTCATATGATTTACATGGATCAATGTGTTGCCATATTCTCATTTGTCTATTCCAATGCTCCCATATACTTGGTGTTCCTTTGTTACTGGGAGAGCGTTCTTTCTTGTAGATATATCTTATATAATTACATACAGTATGAACAAAATGAATGACAGTTCTGTATGGATTGAGTTCAGGGAGCAGACCACAAGAACCGTCTGATATCAGATAGAGAGCAGATCGAGAGATTAGGGGAAAAACCAATCAGATCTCTGGTTGGAAATAATTGATAGAGACAAGAGCGGTTTGTATTTCAAATGGCAAATATAAAATCAAATGAAAATAAAAGCTTCCCTCAAGGCACTGACGATGTACGATTCAGAGAGGTTATGTAGAGCAGCTCATTGGAGCATCTCGGAACAGCTCAGACCACCCGCAGCCACAGTCGACGTGTTCCATCCACTCTGATGGTAGGGGGTGGATGAGGACATGGGAGGGACGTGTATCGCCAATTTCCTCCATCAGGAATAGCACTCCTGATCGAAAAGGTGGGCATGCAGAGATGGTAATAGAATCGTGAGAATTATCGTAACTTGTCGTTTGGAAATACAAGAAATAAACAAGTATTTCATAAGAATGCAATACAACAATAACAGAATAAACCTCTTAGAGGTGTGTGTTGTGGATGCCACAAATTTACTCGAAATATATCCCGATATAAATCTAGGCACATAGTTATGCCGGAGAACACATGCATGACCAACTCACCCCCAGCATTCCCCCACAGGTCTCCCTATCCTGTAGATATGCTTCTATCACTCACATTGCCTGATGGGAATGACAGCTGGATGATCAGCAGGTAGACATGGAGGACTAGGTGACCCTTGACCTGTAGATCATAGATGTCACATGCAGGCAAGTGTTGGTGAGGTACTTTCTTAATCAACAAGGGCAGTCAATGTCAAACTTTCTGGACTGAAATATATAGTCGTGCCTGTGTATAATTGGGAAAGTGCATTCCTTATTAAGATTCGCATATCTGCCTATTCAGTAAATTTCATCGTTTTACCTATGCCACTGTCTCTTTATGCAGTAGACTATTTTAAGCAGCTGCTATATGGTAAGCAGGCACCACAGGGGTGTTCAAAACCCCTCTTATCCTTTAGCACCAGATACATTTCGTCAAATATGCTCAGATCTTCATCAGAGCAGCTTTCATGTAACATTATGGGGATTCAGTGCCTTTTTACGCCACTATGAAACACTACAAGTGGGAAAATAAACATGATATCCCCTTATACCTTTCAGGGTAAATTTCCTCCATGTCCCCTTATACGATTTTGATAAACCATATGCCATATTACTCCCCAAGACCTTCCCAACAAAAACAATGGGGTTTAATGAATTCATTGGATACCACTTGCTTACTTGCTAACAAAATGCTTACTCTACTCTTACTAGATATACCTTAATTACATTATTTTTCCTTAAATAATTATAGATCCTGTTCATTCGGCAGGTCTATGCACTGAAAACCCTGCAGATTTTTAAACTCGTCAGATTGAGGACCTAGAGTCGTCAGAGGAGGTATAGACAGGGGGCAGCACAATACAGGTAGTGAATTCCCTCAGTATACCTCTCCCCAGTATGAGTCTATGGCATTCTGATGACAATATGTAACATACTCACAAGGTGGCAGGTATGTGCCACTCATGTTTGATGATCAGGCCTTCAGTCTTCAACTGAAGGTCTTCACCGCTGAGGACTTTAGGTGCTCAAGTTGACGATACCCAAATCTACAGCTTTAGGTACTCAGATTGAGGACCCAAGGTAGTCAGCACCAAGGTTGTCACTCTAACAACATTATGTAATAAGTTTGACTACCTTGGGTGAGTGTCTTGACCTAAACCCATTAGGTTGACTACCCTGGGTGCTCAATCTGATTACCTAAGGTTGTAGTTTTGGGTATCGTCAGTCTGACGACCTTGGCGCTTTCAGTGTGTATGATACTTATAATGCTTCATTTTGTGATGTGCGCTCCCACAATAGACAAAGAACAGACTTGACCTAAACTATACATTAAACTAGATTTAACATGACGTTCCTCGGTAGGCATTCGAAGTGAAATTGAAACTGAAAGCAGTCGATTCAGCAGTTTTTGGAGCTATCTGGGAGCTATCTTGGCTTAACAGGAAGAGGTTAAACATTCAGAGGTGTGCAGAAGTACGATTGACAAAATTATGTGAAAGCACAGGTGTGTTTAGTGTGAGAAAGGAGGGTTCCATTACAGACAGGGTGGTGCACACAAACTGTAGTTTTTTTACGTTGAAGAATTGTGGGTGTCTACCGCCAGGCACCGTCAGATCAGAACAGGATCCTCCTCTTTTCCCCTACTCTTCATCCGAATTCTGTTCATGGAGCGTAAGAATGCCATGTGGAGGATTTGTTGAAATTAGGAGAACTGCACTGAAAAAAACTGTAGCTGACAAAATGACATGTATACCCATGTCATGTTTGACATGGAGAGCACATGTCATTGGGACATGTGCACATATGTCACCATGACACCTATAGCATGCCTTACACTTCCTATGATTTGACATACCTTGAAATCCCATGTCACTTGTGATTTGACAAGGGTCACAGCCATGTCAAAGTTATGTTGACTTGTGGTAATATGTCAGGTTTGACATGCATAATTGTTGTAGGATATACCACTAGATGGGACAAACAGCCATTTTGTTACTAGGATTCTCCACTACTAAGAGGTACTACCAACACCTGAGACATTTGCTGTATTTCTGTGTCATTTTGTTCTCAGTATAGATGGATCACTAATGTGTATTGGTATTTTGACTCAAGGGTAGTGAAAACCATTTCATTGTTAAGTTTGCATTATTATTTGATAATAAAATGAAACCCCTAAATCCTGATTACTTCAACAGGGGAGACCAGACACCTTATCTGTGGGACAGGAAGAATACCAAAAGGTTTTATGCTAACACCCAATGTATAATACATCTAGCCTCAAAGTCTACAATACATGCAGACATATGGCATTGTCATGTGCCAGCATGTCCTTATCTTATAGACTGCATAAAGGTCCCCTGACAAGGAGAAGATATGTAGATAGGGATATACCTAGGCCTTGTTGTTGCAGGCCTGTGGCACCATAATATCCCATACCTCATATACCTTAATTGTACCACAGGTACACAGCTGTGGACAGATGAGGAGAAAGGGTCCTCCGAGGTAAAATGTAGCATTTAAAATTGAAGTCATCAGCTTTAATATGAGGTATATCACTTGCAGATAGCCCTTCCGGTCCCGGAGATATGGCTTAATGAACATTGAATGACATAACCATATCAATACAGCCAATAAGCTCTGTCATTCATGGTTTTGATTAAATCCTGCATCTAATTAGCATAATGATTTAAATAATCTATTGATAAATGACCAATGCTTTTCATACATTTGGCCATAACATTGGATGTAGAAAAGGTATCTATGTGCAGTTTTCTGCATTAAAATCCCTGTGAATCGTTCTATGGACTAATGTCATTTTCTTTTTCTATTTGGAAGGTTCTCTTTTTGCCATGGCAACACATTTACATAAGAACCCTTATTTAGGCCTTGTTTTAGATTCAAAACATTCCATTTACCTTCCAAATATAAAGGAAATGAGTGAAAATGGAACATTTTTGAGAAAATTATCTTTTTCTGTGTAAAAAAGTACCTAAGACCAGTTTTTGGCCTATTTCTCACATTTATAGCCTTTGTATCTCCCCTAGTGGCCAAACCCAGTACTAAAAATCCCACAGGGAGGGACCTTTCTCCTCATCTGCCCTGCTATTGACTGCTGTTCACCCTTGCATAATTGTCACACAGTACTACCTGGCACTCGGGTGCATGAACCAGGAATATGTAACATGACATTTGTGTTCATTATGCATGTCAAATGGAGTTGGCATACAAAATACATTCGTACATGTCATGTAGGAGACAAATCTTGACATGTGCAGTACATGTCAAAGTGATCAGTCTTCTTCTCTCTGTGTGTTTAAGGGGTCGTAATAGGCAGATTCCACAAAAATACTTTTACAAGTAAAATAAGTGAAAAACATGTCAAACCTGTACATAGCATACATGGTTGGAAGCGTATATAATTCTCAAATTGATTTCCTTCCATTTTGTAACATTTTGTTTTCTATGGGATGAAAATAAAAAAAAAAAACGTTCTTTTTTTCCTTCTTTTGCATAGAACAAAATGATACAAAATAAATGGAAATCAGCTGAGGCATTAATTATGCTCCCAACCATGTATGATATGTACAGGTTTGATATATTTTTCACCTTTTTTCCTTGTCAAAATGTTTTTGTAGAATCTGCCTTTTACGACCCCTTAACAGTCTAAGTGAATTCTTCCAAACTGAAAAAAAAACTTTTCTTGCCTAAAGTTTACATTGGAATATTGTTTAGAAGAGCTTAGCATTATTTTCTATAACCCAAAGTTACACTGATTGATATATCCCTCCTACAACTAGGGGTAATGGTGGGCATGGGGATATTCTCCGGTTACAAAGAGGTCACAGAGCTAAGCCCCTACTCATACAGACCCCCTAATTACCAGATAAGACATGGGGGACAGGGGAGGGTTACCTGTAGAAACGATGTATCACTATTCTAAGCCCCTATCCTCTGTACATTCCGTAGTCACTCGGTTAACATGTGGAGTTGGGAGGACAACGGAATCTTGACAACTGCAGTAATTCAGCTTCCCCTCCTGTATTTAGCTAGAGGCAAAGTTGTCTTTCAGTGGAGCAATGGCCAATGATATGGGGAGCAGAGATAGATGAAGCTTTACAAATTTTGTTGAGGTGTTTAATCCTACACCCTTCCCAGGAGGTTGATTCAAAACATCCTACGATCAGTTCCCCTGTGGTGGTAGGAATTTCCAGCCCTATTGACTTATCTGCTGGTAGGATGTGTCTGGCATGCATTGACACAGGAAGCACTCTTGATTTTATTGGTGGTAGGCTGAGCCCTGCATACACTCTCAGCCCGGCACATAGATATACAGCACAATCATTGTTATTCAACAGTAGCTTACTAGTGTAGGAATAGACCCACTTACCAAGTGGTTCTACTGCCTATTTACAGGGCTATTTATAGTCGCATTACAATTCAGGCTGACAGCGTACACTATCACAAGCAGAACCCACTGTGCACAGTGGCAAGAGGGCCAAAATAAATCAATAGCTGTGGAAAGACTCCTTTCCACAAAAGGGCTTAAACGATCATTCCCCTTTATTCTATAAGCTATTTATAGTGTGTACTGCACCCCCCCCTCAAGGAGGGAAAATGAATCATGTGATAGGGCATGTAAAGCATGAGTGGCTTTCTTAGTAGAGGAGTGGTAATAATACATACAGCTAGTACTGTGGCACTATTGATTGCTTTCACTACCACAACACTTGGTGGTAGGTTTGGAAAATCAATAGTGAATAATCAACAGGACTTGTTGTGCCTGACTGGGCTACCACCAGTAAAATAGATAGAGTAGAAAGACTAGGTCTTATAACATCAATGAGATTTGCCAATACAATCATCGCTGGGGGACCAATGGATGAAAGTTTTGAATTAGCCTCCAGGTCTAGCTGTACAAGTTTATTATATATTTTGTGTTTCCTGGATACCTCGTATTCATCAATAGAAGAGAAAATGCCTATGTAAGGTGGTTATACAGCCTATTGATTTCAATCCCATGATCCAATATGTTATTATCCTAATACCCGAGTAGTAAATCAGATAAGAATCCAGAACCCCTTCCTTGGTGACCCACTCTAGACCGGTGGGACTAGTGTCTTTGACATAGTGGCAGTGGATGAAATTCCCTCTATACTAGGTACGTGGACAAGTCACATCTAAGGGAAATTGTCAAGCACTGTTGTTGAGATTAAATCTATAAGAATACAAGTTAATGCCATTTTCAAATATTATCTAGTGAGTGCATGCATTATGTATAATTATATTGCTGTACGTTTCTACATCAGGATGCTGTCTTTTGAATAGCTCCTGTTGAGATGGCAGCCAAAATACTTGTATTGAGTACCAGTAGTCACAGCCAAGGTCTAGGAGAGAGCCTATAGGTTCTCTGTTAGGGAGTTGGGTTTGACTTTGCTATCAGATAATGACCCCAATATACACAGACCTATGAGGATCCACGCATGGATACAATGAGATGCCCTAGGGATCCAGTAGCCAATTAATCCACCACGCCCCCCCCCTCTCACCAGACCCTACCTTGGTGGCTTTACAGCCCCGCCCTGGAGGAGCTGGATCCTGTCTTATAGGGCGGACCTGGCGACCCCACACCCACCATGGAGGAGATCAAGGTGGTGGGTGCTAATCCTATGATGATCCTCACTGGGTGGGATGACCCTGGAGAAGATGAGCTCTGTATGGGGAGAGGAGAGAGAGGGTGTAACTTCGTGTTGTAAAGGGTTTGGTTGAACTATGTGACTTATTGGGGACCTTCATGGAGGAGCAGAATAACTTCATTGGGAGTCCACGAAGGAGGAATTCTCCTTCCATTCTACCAGTGGGCATACCAGATTCATAAAAGGCGACAAACTTGGGGTTTCTTGTGGCATGGGTTAAGCATGTGGGCAGTTGGTGTCCATATGCGCGGACCCGGGTGTACATGCTTTCCTCTTGCCATGGGATTCCCCCTCAGTGAACCACGTCTGAGTGAACAAAGGCAGTGGTTTGTCTGGCCCTGCCTATGGGACCAGGCAAATAAAAGAACACTTGCTATCCTTCGAAAAGAGTAGGGGAATGAAGCCCCGGTAGCAGTTTTCCCCCTCAACCCTCCTCATAGATGCTGTCATTCATCTCACGGATTCGGTCATTCATAGATTCGGTCACTGCTGTGTCGGGCAGGCAGCATATAAATACCTGTCCTAAAAGAAAAGAAAGGACTTAATGACCGAGAACTCTTAAATGTCTGAGTTCCTCAATGGCCCCTGGACATAAAACTAACCAAACAAACAAACGTGACTTATAAGTGCACCTGCAGTTCAACATAGAGAAACCCCTAATGGGTTGGCCGCTAGATGCTTAAACGTATTGTGTATACATTGTCCAATTATGATTATACTGATCAGTTAGCTGACCCTACCAGAACCCCCACCTCCTCTCCCACGGCTCTCTTTGTGTGCCTTGGGGCCTTACCCTGATGCTATATTGATGATGAAGAGCACCATGTCTGGCAAGTACTTGGGAAACGCTCATCAGCAGTAGGGGGGCCGTTACCACCCCCATAACCAACACCCTACACCCCCACAACACCCTACACCCCACTCACACACACTGTTCCCTCCTCACCATCCTGGATCTACTCATCAGTCAGTCTCTCCGCCTGGCCACATTGGATCCTTGCATCAGGCGTGGTAGGGCTTCGTTCTGGATCCTCTAGCCGGCGTGCCCGTTACACGTGCCATAGGGATACATACTGGATCCCATCTAAATCTATACTAAGGTAACTAGGATCCACTCAATACTTAGGTATTCACATTCTTAACAAGGCTCTACTCACTAGGCAGTATTCTTCACACACATCAAGCTTTATACCATTTAAGCAGGAGGACTATATATTGATGCCAGGACGACCTACATCTATATCACAGGTGTGTAACACTGTAATATTAGCTCCATCTACCTGTGCTATACACATAATATACAGGAGCAATCTGGTCGTGCCAGCAGCATTCCCACGGCTCCTGCTGGTAGACTGACCAGCATCACTGACCAGTCTGGTGTGTGGTAGGTAGTCTGTCCATTGTCTGACTACAGTCTACCTGCTGGTCAGTGTGATCGGGGTTAGGACCCTGCATATCCTATAAAACACTATACTGGAGGATAAGCCACTGTATTGACCGCACGCTACCTGGAGGTAGGCTATTGATGAGCCTATACGCCAAGGATTGGATCTTACCCTCGTCTTATTTCTTCCCATCAGAGCCAGTAACCAGCATCCCAGCAGGTTCGCCTTTTGACATTTTTCTTATTTGCTACAATTGCATTGTTATTATGTTGCTGTTTCTAAATTTTGTTTGACTTTATTTGAATACCCCTAGGTCCAGCAGGAGAATTCACTGTAAGGTTAATCAAAATAGTTGTGAAATATTCTCCGGAATAATGATATTGCTGGCATACATGAAAAACATAATAGTAGGCTATGCTTGACCTCCCTGCACTAATAATTATTGTATTTTATTACTGGCATTGGCTTACTTGCCCATCAGTGATAACATCCTTTGGAATTCTGTCAGTTTTAACTGTCCAACTCTGATGAATCTTGTCTTACATTATGTATGTCTCCAAGTCGCACCTTACCTGTTAGTATCTACTATGTGACACCGTAATTCATGGCCCAGATGCAATTATATTATTTACACCATATCACAGCTCGGAAGGATGCCAGCGAATAATCATCTTAAATAGCCGAGAATACTCCAATTTCATATAAACGTATAGCCCTACACTTCTGGGTTACATCATGCATGACATCCGCAGGCATTACTTTACTTCTTTTTCTCATCCCTTTGTCACTGGTCAGAGACACCTTTTCACAAGAGTTAGAAAAAAAGTATTATTTGAATGGTAGGGACATAGCCTTTTTGCTGTATATTGTGAGAGGGATCTGAGCAATAGTCAACACTGCGGGAGTCTGTCACTTAAACCTGTATTTATGGTACAACAGATGGGGGCAGGAGGAGGGGGGAGGTGCTTCAACATTTGGTATACTACTGAGTCATGCTACCCTGGGCACTCAAGTGTCAGGGTTAGCCAACCATAAGACTCCTCCATGAAGTGCAGGAGGTCACCGTTAGCTTATGGTGCTGTAAACATCATTGTTATACATCATCAGTAGTGTAAACTCTGTCGTGAATGTCGTCTCCAGTACCTTGTTCATTTAACAGTTGGAATGCGGGTTTTATAGGGTAATTTCAAGAATGAAAATGATGTATCTTGTATTATTCAAAATCGCTGCCTTTCAGTAAATCGTGGGTTGTTTATAAAAGTTAAAATGCTATAGATGTACTGTAGGTGATTTTGCAGTTATAGTTTTGAAGTTATAGTTTATAAACATTATAATATATTTGCTGAATATTAATATTAATCACTAGTAGACGATCACTATCCACATATGGTCTTATGCAACAACTTATGAATATATGCCATGTCCAACGGATGAGGGAGCATTGTATGAAAACAGTGGATGGTTGTACTGTATGGGCAATGCTTTACAAAATGTGTTCTATTTAACATTGTTGCTCACCGGGCTGTGTGGGTACATTCACCTTTGTTCAGGTCCATGGTGGACCAGGAGTATGATAATAATGAGTCAGGGCACAGGAATTCTACTTATCCCATCTACCAACATTGGTATTGCCTTTGTAATGTCCTTATCTGATTTTTCAATCACAGTCCATCCCCACATTCAATCACATTATACAACACGACAACTGGAATATTTCATATTAATTTTTTTCGAAGCCCATAGGGCCGATCTATAAAGTATGTCACACCAGAGGGGGTGGGATGGGGGGATCCATGGCACCTATACATTTCTATAGTAAAAGTGTGACAAAAGTGTGGATGGCTGTCTAAAAGGGCCCCAAAAAACGTGACATGTATACTTTGTGGATCAGCATATGCTGTTGTTTTTCAAGTGGTAAAAGGTACTTTTCATACCCGTGTGATGGTCAAAGGTTTCAAACATACAAAGATGCCTGTACAATGCCAATATTTCATCTTACATCTGAGTGAACAACAACTGTACATGCTCCTTATATAAGCCGTCTCAGAAGGATATGAATCCAAAAAAAAAAAGAATAATATTATGACAAGCTTCGAGGCTAGGTGCCTATACACACAGTCTACTGCTTTAAATGTTCTATGTATAGTGTGCCCTTAGTACAATGTCATTTCATGGAGGAATAGGGGACGTCCTTTTTATGGAACCTTACCACGGAATTCCCTCTCCACTGTAAACTCCCTAAGTGGTAAGATACACAATGAAAAAGACTGAAGAATGAAATAGGGGACTGTCGACCATTAACAGCTAGTCCTGATCAACCCTGGAGGTTGATCAGTCCTGAAATAGGAAACCAATTAGCAGAAAGTAGGAGGGATGGGGCCCCGTGGAGGCAGCCAAGGAGGGAATCCACCCTCTGGAGATGGGTCTGGAGGTGGGGGCTGGAGGTCTGTTTGCATGGACGGAATTCTATATTGAGCTGCATCTATATTTCCACCGAGCAGGAAATGAAGCTCCATGGCAGGCCTCTACTTGTTCTCCTGTCCCTAATCTTGTATTTACTGAGGGAAAATGACTTCATTGTTGTGCAAGATTATAGCTGAGGTATACCATTTCTCCTTAGGAGACTGACCACAACGATTGATTGAGAATGCAAATAAAATTAATGAAGATAAACTCTTAATGCACACTAAAGGGAAAACTTTACATGCAGAATCTCAGGCAAATGTGGCAGACATGCCAACATTTCAGGGGTAAAAACCGGGAAACCTTCTGAAGCCCTGACCATCATCCACACATACAGCAAATAACTTGTATTTAGGCTGCATATCCAAGAAAATTTTGAAACTCTGCATCGTGAAATGAAGCATTCAGCCAGAAATTCTGGCACATTTTCTAGGTTTAGAATGTTGAGTCTTTCAAAACCGGGAGATTTTATAATAAGGAAGTAGATATACTTATGGAAAACCGGGAGATTAGTGAAAAACCGGGAGAAATAGGGAGAGAAAACCAAGCCGGAGAAACTTTAAAAAATTGTCAAAATCCGGGAGTCTCCCAGCCAAACCGGGAGTGTTGGCATGTATGATGTGGAGATGTTATGGAGAAAGGGCAAGTGGATGCGATACAGCTGCATTGAATGAGAAGAAATGAGACTTCATTGGAAACTATTGTGATTGGATTGGCATATTGGTTTTGTGGTTCCATTCTTCATTCAGTAATATTGGGACTATGATTTCCAGTCACGGTCCCAGGTGCATCCTTCTCCATTGCATCTCATTAATTATCTCTTTGATTGGAATGACTTAATAATCCACAGATGGGTTTCTAGAGATAATCTCATTAGCGGAGACAATGGTCTCATTTGAATGCTGAATTCCCTTTTCCAGTCATCCCTCCTTCGGATGGATGGATGGATTGCTGCAGTGGAGATGGGGCCACCCTGGGGATTTGTCGGTTGATTGGGAAGGAAAGACAGTCTTGACAGGTTAATTGACATTCCCCTGCAGCTCGACTCGTCTCAATCTCAATCTCAAACGGTGTATAAGAGTTAGGAAGGCAAAAGGGCACGTATGTGGTAATAATTATGGTATTATATGTATGCACGTGTGATATAATACCAATATTAGCTAGTCGGTATAAAATGTACAGCACATGATGAGATGCTAATTATGGGGAATGTTGGCGTTATTCTAGGCACACTGGCAGTCTATATGCTCTTTTATTAGTGTTTAGGGACCGCACACAATATATAGTCGATTAGATATATTGTATGCGTTATGGAGCCCAGTATACAAACGTGAGGCCTTGCAGACCAATATTGGCAAAATACGTCTTGTGGGGTGTATTGTCATATTATAATACATTATTTTCACATCAGAACTGGTTAGCAGATGTACACTAACGTTCAGGTAAGGATTCCTGAAAGATAATGTTGTAACATGTACAGTCAGATATAAGATTCTCAGGGAAAATGCAAATACTCTTTAGTCCCATTTGGAATACATTGGTACCATCGTCTGGTGATAGCATTAAGGTGACATCAAACTAAGATGGTTACCTCGGTTCAAACTATACCAGGGACCCATCTTGGAACTGGATCGATAAACAAACACGCCCCCACCCATCCCTCATATGTTGATTCGGTGGATGGTTACGGGATTGATTTTTTTCTCTCCACCACCCCTACCAGTCATATTTCTGTAGAAACATGTGACCTGGAAGCATGTGGCGTGTCGTCCCCGGCAGAGCGTAACAGCGTGCACGTCGTGCCTGTCGTGCCATGGATGGCCTGCCGCCACAGAAGCGGCAGGACATTATCAGTGAATGTAATGTGTTTTGTCCTGGATGACTGAGGCCATTATTGCCAGGATCAGCCAAGGAAGAAGGCTTACGCGATCTGTGAAAAAATGAGGTGTTTACAGTTTATCTCCATCGTTTTACATTTTTTTTAAAGGATTTTCAAAAAGGACACTCTGCGCTTGAAATTTCCACACTAAGCAGTTGCCCGAATTCTATGATAAATGATATCTTTATAATTACAAGTTATGTTTGCTTCATCATTCTATAGAGCATGTTGCTTTCACAATCAATAAGTTTTCTCTGGATACCATGGGCGTGTACTAATTACCAGGTTGAGTCTGTGTAGGTGTTATCCATATACTCAGAGGACTCAAGGACTTTTGCTGCCCTCTGGCAGATAACCTTTGAACTATTTCCTTTACATATAGCCATGGCTGAGAGAAGTGAGGGGGGGGACCTTGGCAAAGTCCCCCCTCATCTCTGTCACCAATGGCTATGCATAGAAATAGAGCTGCCAGAGGGCAGAATCAGTCCTAGAGTGTCACACCCTCTCCTTAGTATATAGATAACAACTATACATACTCGATTTGGTAACTAGTACACGCCCATGCTGGATACCACCCAGCATAATTTAGCTTACTTTTTTAGGCCAACATAAAATGAGTATTGGATAATGCAGGCCAAACCAAAATGAGGTTGATTTTGAATCGTAGGAAATACATGCCTTTTGGTTGTCTTATCATACCGTAGTTATGACTGCATGTATTGATTCTACACCGGGGGGGGGGCGAATAAGCATCTATATATGATTTATGGTGGATATTAAAGGCATGGGATGGTTTCTGGGACCCCTTCTTCAGTAGGCTACCATGGGAGTACAAACCACTTACCCCAGCTTACCCTGACTAAGGTTAAGTCAGATTTAGTAAACCTATCCAACCTGGGTTTGCATTGTCAAAGGATCCCTGAGAGGAGTAGGTGAGGTACAAAGCTGCGTCCCTGGCCGCCATGTTTGATCACTGGGGGTTAGCACGTGACCCCAAATGTGCACACGCTGTGTACACGTCATAGATCATCAACTCCTCACGTGACATGGAACGCCAGGTAGCGCCATGACGGTGGGGAGAGATGTGGATCAGGAGGTTACTGGAATAACGGGATTTATAACTATTTCCCGTGCTGTCCATCATTCACACGGCAATTGAGATGGTATTTAAAGGGACTAGACACGATCCAGCTGGTTCAAAATTGATCAACAATCTCTCTTAGTAACTTTTAGGGATGTTAGATTGATGCTTAGGTAACATAGAGAAGACATAAAAGCCATAGGTCACGTGACCGTTTTTCCACTGGAAGGTATTAAAGTTTGGTGGTCTTAACTATGGCCGCTTATGATAATTTGTGTTTCCTCACATTTAATTCCATAGAACAAAATCTTCTAACAATTTCTTAACCAAACCTCATGTATTTATACCTGAGATCATTAGAATTATTTTGGAACCAAAAAGTAGGGGGTCACAAGCAAATTGAAATTTTCCTGAATAAACTAAAAATATTTCTAATTCCTTTAGTATAGGAGCCTATGGGTACAGGAAATATGAAATCAAGTGATAAGAATGTATAGAATGCCAATGTTTCACACCTAAAGGGTTGATCAAGAAGGGTTATGTCATATAAATTAGGAATATGAGCAAATATTGTCAAATTTGGCAGTTTCAATTTTTGCCACCAGGTGCCATTTGAGTAGATTGTGTCTACTCCCTTTAAGCTGTGGGTACCTTGTTTTTTTTCATATAGATATTAACATAATAATATTCCACTGAATAGCAATGATATGCATGATGAATTGAGTAGATGTAAAATCCTTGATCTAATGCAATCAGTTCAGAGTTAAGTGGCTGTTAATCTTTATTTTTGGTCACGTGAAATAGGCCTATAATCACACATTGAAATAGCTAGGAAAATGAGCCCTGTCGCTCCAGGGATGCCATTATTGCTATGCACATACTCAAGTTAAAATATTTAAGCTGCTTGAAATTGGTATGAGTAATACCATAGTTAACCAATATGGAAAGGTGAGCTGCTGCATACAGTATTAGACGACAAGTTAGGATCAGGTATTTACCATAGGTATTGGCCACTTACCAGCCCTTACTGGCAGGGTGCCAGGTGACACACCATCCAGGTGGTGACACCTGTGGGAAGGGCTGCACACCTGTATAAAAGATGAGCTGTAGTCTAGGGGTCATGATCCAGCTGACCCCCATCAGCTGTCTGTGGTATGTAACTAGTGTGGGACAGTGTCCTGTGTCCAGAAAGGTACAGCTTAAGGGGGGAGAGTCATGTAAAGGTCACAGATGAGGGAAATAATGTGAATGAAGGTATGTATTACTAGCAATATATTTGAAAGAACATACCAGTGCCTAACATGCATTGTCTATCATCGACTTCTATACTGCTGACTGAATCTGATATTGAGAAGTGGGGGGGGGGTAGATTAGGAATAACTCTATCTCAACATCTTTTAACATGTTATAATGGCTAGTGGCTATCTTAACTAAGGATGCATGTTTCAGCCAGCTTGTAAATTGTAAGATATGGGGTATTGGGATAGATAGTACTATACCACCAAAGAGAAGATTAATGAGTGAGAATCCTACCATGGTAGACAAAGATGCGCGATTCACATCCATTAGAGAAACTAGGTTGATGAAGGTGCTGCTCTGTGTCCCTGCCCCACAGGGTGAGTAGGTGTGAGCTAGTCAGCACGGTTAGGGAGTAGCTCAAAGGTTATGGTGCTGAATTATAAAGCAGATGATATAAAAAGACATTATTCTTTTTTCTCATTAAGTTTTACATTTCAACTCGTTGAGACCAAAACTCGCATAATAGGTGTGCAGACCTTCTTGAATTTCATTGGCGTGTTTTGTTTTTGTTTTGTTTTTTTCTTCTTTTTCTCCTCTCTTTCGTTTTAGTAAAGTCTAGTAAATGCCTTTGTTAAATGTGGATAATAGGGCTCTGTGCTGCATCCTATACTGAATTTAGGTCTTGCTATGTTAGAGTGAACACAAGCTGTCCTGTCGAAACATTCTACCTGAAACGTGAAATTTACGTAATGTATTCTGGCGCATAATTTTAGTTGGCAAACAGCCGCAGTCATAGTAATAAGCGGTGATTAGGAGGGCATTATTTATCACAATCATTTGAAATATTGCCCCAATATTTTTTTTCAACTTTTTCAAGGCCAAGGATAACGCACTGTTTAATTTTATGTTTAATAACGTTTATGATACTGAGGTGGAACTAAAGCCATACATCATCAGCAACCTTGTAGGACAGAGCCACCGTTAAGTGTTTTAAGACAGGAATATCTCACCAGGTGGCGGTACACTGTAGGCAAAACAACAGGGCTCTGTCAGCTGAAGCAGCAAAAATGTAATCAAAGGCATTTGGAATTACGTCCTAGAACAGCATTTAGAAGTGGCAATAGAGGAGGTCGGAAGTGTCTGTTGTTACGGGGTCGTTACAACAGTGTTGGCGTTGCCAGCGCTCAGCAGTTCAACTTACCAATGCGCTGTATAGGGCCTATATATGTTACTAAGAGAAAGCAACTCAAGGTGTGAACTACAGCAGCATATTGTAGACGCTACTCAGATGTCCTAAAACACATCTAGACAGTGCATTACGCAGTTACAGCAGGCATAATCTGGAGTAGATTTGGAGCCCTTCAGGAGGGAGCAGCTCTCTTACTTGCTGGAGCAGCTCCGGACGCACATCTAGGGTGCACCTTGATTGACGCTCTCAAATGTCAGGTTTCTTTTTCACTTCCTGCCGCTGCCAATGTTTGTAATTCTTCCGATTACAGTGGGTAGGCATTCCCTCCACCCCTTCTAGCAATGATAAGACTTCCTAGAAATAACTGTGCAGTTCCTGTGATTCCTTATCTGAATCTGAGTCCATTTGGATTAACATTATCTTGAGACAATATTATGACATTGCCACTGACAATGTTTTGACTGAATATGTAAGGATTGATGTGTTTTAAAAATCAACCAGACTTCTGTTCTCTATGTTAAATAAATTGCTATTTGGGATTGTCATTCTGCAAGATGACATGTTTATTACTCTATGACATTTGTGTGCATATACACTCGTGAATGTTTTGTTTTGTATGCTGACCTATCAAAACATTAAGGCCAAATCCCACAACACGAAAATGACCATAGAATCCTTGTGATTTATGCATGCAGTGTTCCTTAGCTAATATTGGAGGGTAATATCATCTAAGGAGGGTCTATAACGACTTGATTTTTATAGAGTAGAACATATCAAATATTTTTGATATTTTCTTCAGAAAAGGTCAGAAATCTCTGTGAATTTGTCTGAGGTCATGATTTACCATCAAAGAGATGTATTTCACAATGCTTTACTGCACAATAACAGCAATTGAATCAAAACCACAGAGATCCAGCGGTCAAAAGCAGCAATAGAATCAAAATCACAGAGATGCCTAATATTGGCTAGCAGTAGGACTTAGAGTAGGGAGTAGTGGGGTGAGAACCCTTGTGATTTAGGAATTTGACAAGAGTCCATGACTGCTTATGTCCAGAATCACAGACATGTCAGACCAATTTTTCACATAGTGGGATTTGCCCTTTAGAGTATATAGAACTGGGGACGGTGTCAAGTGAATACATCCCACCTCCTATGCCGAACTCGTTATTCGTATGACTGTCAGTGACGAGAATCTTATTAATTCTATTAATCACCTAAACGCAGTAATGCAAGCAAAAATGTTTCAACTCATATTTCATTTCATTACATCGATGTTCTGTTCGAAGGTTATTGTAGTATATATCATTTTAATGAATTTAATTGCAATGTTCCCTACAGTTACCACCCTCAGACGACATAATTATATTGTGCTTAATACATTTCAACAAAATAAATGTATTTAATGTATCAAGATTTTATTCATTACACATTCCTTTAGTAACGGCATGCATTGAGGATGGGGATAGAGTCAGACCAAAATGGTACCATATGAAATCTATCCCTGGTGACTCCTCCTTAAACTTCTTCTTTAGTCAAACTATGAAAAGGGTCCATTCCCTAGTATTTATCCACTGGTCTATACTAGTGTTTCTTATTGGAGAACATGGCGTTTTTGAAATAATGGTAGCTTTGTTTCTCTAACGAAAGAAATGTTTAAAACGTTGAGTCGGAGCAGGCGCTATTAAGATAAATAACAAAATTGTTTATCTAGATTCTAAATAGGTTTACCACAAAGGAGAGGATTGTGCAGCTTGTAAGATAGATGGAATCGGGGATGGTGCATTACATACACAGTCATTTAAAATAATAAAAAGTTAAACATCAAAGGGGTCACCAATACTTCTTTTTACCAGAGTAAGGAAACAGAACGTGTATTTCGAAAGTAATGCTGAGAAGCATGCAATTATGTTGTATCTAGAGATATTCATCCCCAATTTTCACTTAAAACTGCAGACATCGATCTGACAAGTATAAGATCTGCATCACAGTTAGATTTGTACCTATCGACTGGTACCAGGGTGCAGCACCAGGTATTTGTTTCTTTTAACATAGGTCTGAACTGTTTATGAAATGGGAGAGAAAACATTGGAAGTTTGAAATATGAGTGGACTTTATACAAACTGAGTTACATAGTATATTGTCAAGCTTATATCACACCTCCAATAATGTAGTAGAAAAAGGAAATTTGAATATTGCTTACTCTTTATGTACCCTCTTGATAGTCAGCAGGCAGCTGTTTAAATGTAACTAAGGTCTGGATGGCATCTAGATGTCTAGTCCCACGACCTCACTTCTCACTACTACTAGAACACCCAGGGAAGATTCACTCTGGTAAATTGGCTGGCCCCTCTATGTAATCACCTGACGGCGCCCTCCTCCCTCGTCGGCAAGAGAAAAACCCTGGAATCCCAACCATCCACACCCCCTACTGGGTAAAACAGATACCCAAATCCCCTTGGGCTGTCGATCTGGTTGTCAAATGAATTCTCTAGCTTAGATCCCACGCGGAAACTATCTGTGAGAATCAATTATTGTAATGGTTGTGAAGAATATACCCACGTCCCAAAAGAAAAAAAATGAACAGAACGCACGTAATGTTCTTGCGGTGCTAATTAATTATAATGACGTGACATTAGTTGACATCACTGAGCAATTGATTATTGCCTAGTGGCACAGCCCAACCATTACTTGGAAATTCTTGATTTCCTAGAAAGCAATTATTAGAGAGTTTAAGATTCGCCTACTTGTAACGTGTACGGCAACGTCTAGCCTATCGTTTCCTATCATTCTAGACGTACATGTTGCTGGAGCTTAATTCAAAAGATCCTGGGATCCCAACCCCAGCGATCTTAGTGTAGGCACATATCATAAGACCTGGCTGGTCTACCCTATGTAATGCAGTGGTTGCAGGCCTGTCCAGAATAGCTAGTCCTGGGATCACTTCACTATTCCATTTCCACCACTAAGATCACTGCGATCTTAGTGAAAGAAATGCATAGTGGTTTCACCAGGGTACAAGAGCACTTACAGGGAACACTCCTGATTGAAAGAGTGAATAGCCTGCTGCATACATAAAGAGGGGAGGGAGGATGTTTGCTGAGTGTCCTTGAGGGCTCTTAGGGCCACTCATGCGTTAAGTGCACTGTAAGGTAATTCTTCCCTTCTCTCTCTTTGTCCTGGGGGGAGGGCACAATGCTTCTAATAGGCAAGCATAAATCATACATTCATGGGAACAACTCTTGAATACTGTATGGGGGTCAACTGCACCCTGTGCTCTTTTGTTAGCCCATATAGGGACGGGGAACGATGGTATGAGCACTCTTGTGAAGAAGAGTGACTCGACAGCTATTCCTTTATTTTGGGATTCTTACCCCTGTGCCTAGTCAGTACTTCTTGGAATAGTGTAGGAGGGCTGAGGCTAAGATCGATGCGATCTTAGTGCTGGCTAGGATATGTGAACCCAGTCAACTCTTAAGATCGCTTAATAGGATAAGGCTGATTTATTCCTAAGATCGCTGGGGTCGTGATCCCAGGATCTTTTGAATTAAGCTCCAGTACAAGTCGTGATCTTAAACTCTCTATTGAGAAATAATAGCGATTCGACAGCAATGATCAGCTGGAGCTTAATTCAAAACATCCTGGGATCACGACCCCAGCGATCTTAGGAATAAATCAGCCTTATCCTATTAAGCGATCTTAAGAATTGACTGGGTTCACATATCCTAGCCAGCACTAAGATCGCATCGATCTTAGCCTCAGCCCTCCTACACTATTCCAAGAAGAACTGACTAGGCACAGGGGTAAGAGTTCCAAAATAAAGGAATAGCTGTGGAGTCACTCTTCTTCACAAGAGTGCTTATACCATCGTTCCCTGTCCCCATATGGGCTAACAAAAGAGCACAGGATGCAGTTGACCCCTGTACAGTATTCAAGAGTTGGTCCCATGAATGTATGATTTATGCTTGCCTATTAGAAGCATTGTGCCCTCCCCCCAGGACAAAGAGAGAGAAGGGAAGAATTACCTTACAGTGCACTTAACGCATGAGTAGCCCTAAGAGCCCTCAAGGACACACAGCAAACACCCTCCCTCCCCTCTATATGTATGCAGCAGGCTATTCACTCTTTCGATCAGGAGTGTTCCCTGTAAGTGCTCTTGTACTCAGGTGAAACCACTGTGCATTTCTTTCACTAAGATCGCAGTGATCTTAGTGGTGGAAATGGAATAGTGAAGTGATCCCAGGACTAGCTATTCTGGACAGGCCTGCAACCACTGCATTACATAGGGTAGACCAGCCAGGTCTTATGATATGTGCCTACACTAAGATCGCTGGGGTTGGGATCCCAGGATGTTTTGAATTAAGCTCCAGGCCTCCTCTTGGCAATTAATGTTCGGCCTCCAGCAGTATAATTTAGATATACTGCATATTTTCTGCTATCACTTAGGCCAGCAAAAAGGTTTCTGGTCACCCAACCGTGCTTAGCTAAAAGAGCCGACCTCAGATTTTCTTTTGAGGATTTTTTTCTTCAAAATTTTCCGATTTTCTGAAGGTTACTCAAAACTTTTTAAAGTTCTAATTTCAAAATACTTATTCGAAATACGTTTACATATTTTCCCGTCATTTTTTTTGTCATACATCTTAAAGCAAATGAACTTTTCTTATAATAACCAGTGAAAAACCTAGCCAAGTATGACGATATGCGACCTTGGATACTAAAAGAAAGTTTAAAAATCCGACCTATATCGACCTGAACATTGTTTACCATGTCACCATAAACACAACTCTTCTTTTGGCCTTACATGTATATAGTGGGCCCATGCCCGTAATGCATCCGGCTGGCTATATACATGTATCTTACAGTTACAACACATTGTGAATGCATGGAGAGGTCTATAAACCCTGTACTACCTGGCACATCCCCACGCCATCTAAGACCATGCAGCACCTTTTTACCACCACTCCTATCAAATCCTTAACCCTCTCCGCATGCGCACTTCACAAATGCCACCTGGTGACGTGCTCGCAGCAAAGATTCCAACAGGCAAGCCCCGACGTCGATCTTGATCTCCAACAGCCATTTTATCTCAACAGTTGTTTTATGTGATTTTTTTTTCTTATTATTTCTCTGCCCTGTCTGGTTGGCAGTCAGCTGCTGCAAGCTCCCACAAACAGACTTGGCAATTATATATTGGAATAGGTACGTAACCTCTGTGGCACGAGAGGCTAGCAAATTCAATATCCATAGAATATAGGTGCGATTCTGGGAGAAGAGCAATTTGGTAGCAAAGGTTCATTGAATACCGTCCGAACAGAAATGTATTGATATTGAATAATGTATACGTAGTGCCCATACTTCTAAAATAGTTGAATTGTAATGTGAGTTATTATATTGGACTGCTCACTCAGTCTTATGCGTTACCAGATACTAGATTATTAACACAGGTTTATAATATGATATATACATGTATGATATTATAATTACGAAGAGCTTATTTGGCCCTTTTGTGGATATCTTGGATGATATAGAGCCCATATTCCTACTCTCAATATTTTACGAGTCTGAAATCTAATGCAGGTGAAAGGATAAAATTCCAGAAAGCATGATCTACTAGTACTAAACATGCTTTTTTTAGAAGACAGGCCAGACATAGGAGCTGGCATACATTATATTAAATCATAGCTCTACCAGTATACGAAATATTATCAGCTGTTCAGAATAGTTTGAGAGCTGTACTCTCTGCAGTCGGGTGTTGGATTTTCAGTGGTTCGCACGATTTTGAATTCTACTATATACTATTCCCAGATAAATTCTAAAGCACATGCAGATAGCTCACAGGTAATTTATTTCTGACCCGTTTCATTAAATTACATATCATGAATGCCCTGGGTTCCTTTCACCTCTACTCTCTATGTTAATAGGTCAGGGTGATTCTTACATTTTTCAAGGACTACAACTTGTTGCCATGGTAGCAACTCTAATAGTAGTATAGAGAAGGATGACTGATGGCAAGGATTGGGGAGGGATAGTAGAATTGATTAATGCTTTATTTAACCTTCAAATTAAGAATATTGTGAATAGTTTCACAAATGCAAAAGTCACCATAACAGTCACAATTTAGATAGTTATCGTACATGTAGCCAGGCCTGTCAATCAGAGGCTGATGCACCTTGAGAAAATCAAGGTTAGGTGCAAACTGCTGACGTACCTGGGTCTACTAAATTATCTAACTTTATTATCAAATATTGTTACAAAGAGTACCATTAAATAATTTCAGTGATTGAGAAAGGTGCATGGTACAAACTAACATGATCTGTTTTCTATTGTTTGCGATCAATCACTTTTCTGGTGAGCATTAGTTTCTCATTGAGCTACTATTTCAGCTGAGATACTTTGTGAGCCCCTATCTGGCATATAACCCTTATCTGGTATTTTCTACCAGATGAATAGGGGAAATACCAGATAAGGACCACCTGCAGCCTCTTACTGGCAAATTGGCCCTATCTGAAAAAAGTATGTATACCCGCTTCCACAAGTCCCAATTTGACAAAGCTCATATCTGGTAAAAAGAAAAAAAGGGCCCATGTGGCACATTACTGCTGCCTGGCATGATTCTGTCAAATAGATACCACCTCTATGACAGGAGTATGCAATGTAGGGATGTCAGACAATTATTTTTACCAATCAGGAGCCCGAGTTAGGCCTTTGAGGTAACCAGTTTTCCACATAGGGACGTCTAAAAATCTGGGGCCTGACCCGACCCCTATATAATTATAGTATATTGATGCTCTATGCCTCACGCCCAGTGCTGTCCGTGTGCATCATATAGTTTGTAGACTTGGAGGCGTTGCTGTGTATCCCTTTTCAATTTCAAAGAGCTAGAGTCTTAAGAAAAATACATTTGTTTATCTCCTTAGTTGCTCATAAACAAATTCATATCCACATACCTCCAACTTGCTCCCAACACCTGACCCGCCATCAAAGAACTTGACAACTCGGCACCCACTAGTCACCTCTCATCAGGACCTCACATGGGGTCAACTGCCCTTAGATGACGCATAGGGTGGTATCCATAAAGGCAAGTTTCCTATCTTTACGAGTGTCCCTAAATATTCAGCTAGAAAGGAATTGGATAGTGGTAAATCTTCCTTCTTTTTCCGTAGTTCTTCCGTGTGGCACAGTCACTGGTACACATTATACTATCTGTAGCTGTCGTAATATGTTAATATCAGCCTAGTATACCTAAGGGTTACACCTATGGTAGACTGCACACTGGAGGGAGCAGATCACCCTGGAGCTGACAGTGAGTGGGGGGTTACCCGGGGCAGTATAGGTGAGCTAGGTGTAAGGTGTAGGACAGGTGAGTCTAAGGGCTGCCCTACCAACTCAGGTGTATGCCTACAACCAGGTGTACTGGTGGAGGAGGAATGCGGAAG